>OX638304.1:1127866-1803174 GCA_951812265.1 Taphrorychus bicolor
GGATAAAAAAAAAAATTGGGCTGATCAAGAATTTACAAATATGTATATCTCATTCATTTATTATTGGCATCTCGTTATCGTTGGAAATCTGACTTTGACATTTTTATTGTATTTTCTCAACATGTGCTAAAAGGATATATTTATAAAAAATTGAGGTTTCAAAGGTAACTTGACGGGAAATAAAAAGTGAATGAGATATAGTTTTTGGTTGATCGAATAAACTTTTGTAAAAATATGTTTTTGTTTAATTTCATATTTTGGGGTAATAAAGCATATATAAATTCGTTTGGTTGTTTTTATTCCATTTTCTGATATAATTACAGTAACGTAGTGTTCTTTAAATGACTATAATTTTTTTCACTGTTATCTAAACTACACGTAGGTATATTTATTTATCCAAGGGGCATGGTACTGGTTCTTAACTTTATACCAATTTAATAATAAACAGTACTACGTTGTTAGTAATGTTCGTGATGTTACCTAAATGACAGAGGTTAGTATGAAAATTATATAATTTATAAAATATAAATATATATTATTTTAATATTACTAATATTTATAAAAAATGGTGGTTAAAGGTGGAAGTTTGTACAGGTAGGGTTTCGAAGTTTGATGAATAAGAAGTCGGGTATTATTATTAGGGCTAATACCAGAGTAGTGATTGGTCGTTAAATAAAGTATGGTACATAACAGCATACTTTGTTGAATAATAAAATAATAATATTCACATTAAAATTACTAATATTTTTACTTGTTAAGACTATAGTGCCCAAAAGGTAGTGTGTTATAAGAGTTGGCAATGAGATATCGCTTATCATCATATGGGCTTAAAGCAACCTTTTCTTGTGTAATCGAGTAAACAGAGTATTTACTGGAAGAGATCAAGTTTTGTTTAACAGTCTTTTGGCTCCATTGCTCTAAACATGTTACGTAATCGTCAAAAGTAATGTTGGATTTTATAACATATTTTTTAATACCTTTTGCTTTTTTAGTCAGTCCACAGTTTGCTATTATCTCAGCAATTTCTTGATCATCGAAACCCTCATTTTGTAACCGAATCTTTTTCTTAGTTATTTCATCCTCTGTTGTAGCAACTTTTGTAGCATATAATTTAGATCTCAGACCAATAAAGTCAGTCATGGGAATGCCGCTGTTTTCATCTTTCATCATTCCAAGAACTTTTTTATTAACCTGAGGAATATTGTAGATGTTGGCGTGAGGGTAATCTGAGGTATCAAAATGCTTTAAGCAATCTCGTTGAATGGCTTCATATGGGTCCTGAGCAATTTCATATATAAGGCTGTATCGGTGTATAAGAGAGCACAATCTGGGAAACGGTTACACATATAGTCATAGTGGAAGTTATAAATAGTCGTTTTTGCTAGATCTAAAACCGTCATTCCTACATAAATCGGTTTGTTTAAATAAATTTCAGTTTTCTTTAACTCTATCGCCACAATATTTTCTGAAAATATAATGCAGCTTTTGAAGTGAGGTTTAGCAATATATGCCTCAGCACCATAACGTCCTGTCCACTTGGTAATAAGACGTACGTCGACCCTTTTTCTAATGTTTGCCATCGTTTCTCCAAATACAGCATTATTCATGGGTTTAAATAAGTTTTTTTCAAACATGTTTTTAAAGCTAAAAACATCGAGAAAGGAAGCTCTTTCTCAATTCTGTGTTCAGGTCGACGCAGGATTTGAGCCAGGCAGACTGTCTAAACTTTAGAGCTCTATGAATTTTCTTTAATTTAAGCCCATGTAGTAGTGCCTGTTTTAGGTTTCTATAGTGTATAACATATTTTTCTTTGGAATTTAATGTAGCCATTAATTTAGTTTGCTCGTTAGCTAGTCTAGGTGGTTGTTCTATTTTCGGATCTATATGTTCTGGGCAGAAAGGTAGGTTTTTGTGTGAGTCATGACGTACTTGAGGATATTCTAAATCGACTTCTAGAATGTATCCTTCCTCCGCATCGTCCTGAATATCCATAACATCAAGGTTAGTATCACACCACTCAAATTTGCCATATGGTAGAAATTGGGACATGCTCCATCCATATTGATTATTTACATCAAAATACATAAGGTATGTCGTAGGCTGTTGTGGATTAAATGTCTTTAGGTATTTGTTGTTAGCGTGCGCTTTTCGTTTTGCACATACCTGACTAAGTCCTCCCCTTATGCCTTTTTCAACGAAAAGAAACATGTCTATGTCGACTAGTAGTTCCAGTTCTTGCTTTGTATGTTTTAACATTGCATCCCAAGTGTATCCAGGAAGGGTAAAGTAGTGTGCGGGGTCTAATTTATATGTTTCTAAACAGCTTGCTCGAAATTGTTCAAAAACATCAGCCAGTAAAAGAATATCGGTTTTCATATACAGATCTACGTACTCTCCTAAGGTTTGACATTTAAAAGTGTTCCAGACTGTGCGAGCTCTCTCATACATTCGTCTGGGGCAAGGGCTATCAGTTAGTTGGTTGTAAAATGAGTTTATTGATGGTAAACCTTTCTCCTCAAATCGGTCAAAGGAATCGATATAATTATATGGCATTACACCTTTCTTCATGAGTAAATTGATGTGCTCTGTAGGTACATCTGGAAACTGGCTTCTTAGATTAGGAAACTCTGTTAGATATGAACTCAGTTCATCGAGGGATGAACTCATAACTCGAAAGCTGTCGATAAATCTAAATACGATAGATGACTCATTCATGTGTTTCGTAAATGAAATGTATTTTTCCTTATTAATTGGTAGCAGATCGACTTTTCCCTCCATTTTACATGCGATCTCTGTGATTATGAAATTCGCATCGTAAAGGGTGAGATTGTGATATACCACGGGGATGGTATGTGTGTCTTGGTAGTTGATATTACATTCTTGATGTGCAGAATTTCTATAATCTTTTAGAGGGATCAGATGATTGTGGTCACGAACTTTTATATCTTTTGAAGAGAATGGCTTCTCACAAATATAGCATTGTGTAGATCTTCTAAACTGAGCTTCTTCTTCAGCTGTTATATCAATATCGTAGGGGCACCAAAAAACTGTCTCGACGTCTTCAGCTAATTGGATAATTTCACTAGCAAACCACTCCATGCAGTCTGTTCCTCGATAGCTTTTATAGAAAGAGAGTGAGTCATCATAAGAGCATTTAAAATAGTAACCAATAGCCGCTGGTATATGTTGATGAGTCTTATTCCGATCTTCCACAGGCTTTAATGCGGCTTCCAGATCTGCATAAACGATAAACGGAACCTTCTCCTTATTTTTATAATTTACAAATTTCAATATATTTTTTCCTTTCTCCGGTATTTTTACTGTACACGCATTCAGTTTTTTGCAATCTTCCATATGATTAGTTAACTTTTCTTGTTTTCTAAAATAATGTAGACACCGGTCACAAATATATTTGCATCCATCTTCTCGACTCAATTGCCTGGAAACAAGTCTTGAAAGGTTCTTAATCCACACGTAATGGTACTTGATGGGAACCTCTCTCACTTCTTCCTCGTTGTTGGTTCCTTTATCTACATACTTATCTTGAATTACGAGAAGGTTTATATGTTTTTCTCGCTTGTTCCTAGTTAAATATGTCGGTACCGTTCTAAATGATTTACTTTCCTTCTCAAGATAATAAACGTTAACAGAAACTTCATTCTGCGTTTCGAAGTTTGGAATTTGCTTTATTGTCATTCGAAATTGAATACCCTTTAGCTTCAAAACGGTAGAGTAATGTGGATATTTGGTTATTCGTTGGGGACGTTTCTACCGGGTATAGAGCCGATACTATGGACCAGGCAAAACAGGCTTCATCTTGATTTTTTACATTAATACAAGCTTTCTTTTTAGCGATAAGAGGTGGAAGTTCCATATATGAAGATCCAAGTTGTGGAGTATACTTGTTGACGTTCACACCAAGGTTTACTATAGCTTTCAATGCCCAACCGCTATCTCTTTCTTGAAATTCCGCAAGTTCAACTAAAACAGGTTTAATAACCCTCTCCTCAAACCAATCTTTTAGGTTTGTGTTTTTAAAAATTGGTGCATTTGCTGTTGTAAAATACTTATACTCTATCTCTAATGTATCTCCTTTTTTTATAAAAAATTCTCCGCAAAACACGATGTTCACTTTTACTGCTTCATTTTTCTTCAACGAGTTTTGGACGCGAAGTCTAAAAAGAGCTTGGGCATCTGTTAGAAATAATTGTGGGTCCTTGTGTTTAAGATTCGTGATGAGGCCACTTCTGATGCGGGATTCGAAGGCTGTTGATATATCTTCCCAATAAACACGTTGGTATGCTGTTTCCTGTCTTTTAGGAAGTCCCGCTCCACGTTTTTGCATTGTTTTAATTTGAGTGCGAAAACTTTTAACGTGAGACAAAATGGAAATCAGGTGTTGTTTTTCGCTGACCGTCTTTACCTTCTTCAGCGCATGGTTGACTCACCTGGTGTTAATGGCGCATCCCCGCAGCCCCTGTATGGCTTGAACCTCATCGTAGCGGCCTGAGAGTAAAGCTAATAGTCCTGTGAAATATTTTATGACGTTAGCGTAGAGGCTCATGTTTGCAGGCACACCTCACTGGCCGACGACTGCTAAAAGACTGAATCTAAAATCGTTAAAGAAGTATTAATATATTTTATGGGATCAAGTTATTAGTGACGTCATGGGTTTACCCACCTTTAACTATTTTGCGTGCTTTGGATTTTGAATGATCAGCCAAATTGCGCTCACACCTCACTCAACGGTGGTTGCTGGAAGAGTGGCTCTAAAATCGTTAAAGAAGTATTAAAATATTACTATATTCAAGTTATTATTGACGTTAAGAATTTACATACCTTTAACTAGCTTTCGCACGCAGTCAACGAACTTGTAGCTCTCAGGTTGATGACGTCCTTTGAATGACGAGATCAAACTGCGCTCCCACCTCACTAGCTGAAGCCTACTAGAAGACTGAATCTAAAATTGTTAAACAAGTATTAAAATATCTTTTAGGATAAACAAGTTATTTGTGACGTCATGGGGTTACCCACCAGTAATTCTGCTTGCTTGTACCCTTAGTAGATGGAACTGCTCTCTAGGCTGAATTAGATTTCGAACGATCAACCAAAATTGTGTTTACACCTCACTAGCTGCTGGAAGACTGGGTCTAAAATTTGATAAAGGAGTATTAATATATATGCAAGTTATAAGTGACATCAAGGATTTACACACCTAGCACACGTAGTCAACGACCTGATAGCTCTCAGGTTGCGGAAGTCCTTTGAATGATGAAACCAAACTGCGCTCCCTCCTCACCAGCTGAAGCCTACTAGAAGACTGAATCTAAAATCGTTAAACAAGTATTAAAATATTTTTCTATGACAAGAAAGTTATTTGTGACGTTATGGGGTTACCCACCTGTAATTCTGGCTAAGGCTGAATTCACCTTTGAAGATCATTCCTATTATTATTAGTGATGTCATGGGATTATACACCTGTAGCCTGAGGTATGTCGGGCAACAATCTAAAAGTATGCGACTTGTTGGAGTAACCCATATGAAAAAATAATAGGCTACTTACATTCCTGGTCTCTCCACCCTCTTTTTCCCCACGTATTGTAAATGAGTTGAGAAAAAACTAAAAAATAATCGCTAAAAATTAGTAAGGTACTTGCTTTCTAGGTCCTCCCCCTCTTTTCCGCGTATTGCTTGGTTAAAATAATCTCTGGAACGCCTGATGCAACCTGAACCTTGCAGCCTAGTTGTGAGCAAAAAAATAGAAAACCCATAATAATCTTGAAATAACTAACTTGGATATACCATACTTACATCACTATTCCTTCTGCCCTGTCTCACGTAGGAGTTGACAAGAAAAAACACTGGCCCGATAAAGTCCGATTTCCCACACGTATCAAAACCTAAAATGCATCGATAAACGCACAAAATTACCGGCTTGCGATTAGACTATGCGTCTTACTGGAAATAAGCACTATCCGTTTGGATCTAATTTTTTCAAAGTTTTCGGCGCAGAGGACCTTTAGCATTGCTCGCTAGAAACAGGATTGCTTATACGCTGCTTTTGTTGGCGATATCTTTTAAACAGGATGTTAGGTGAAGCTAAAAATAGCCTTGTAACATTGTGAAATTTATGCACGTACCTTATTTGGGGTAATTATGGTTTCCGCCCATTAGGTCAGAGTTTTATTGTGTACCTAGTTCAGTAATTTCCAATATCACCTTGGTTATCTGCCCTTTTTGACTGAGAATGTATTGCCTTCTATTACGTTCTGTTTCATGATGCCTGAGTTTACCTTTCTGGGTTGAGAAGAGTGTGGACAGCCCGGCATTAGCTCCCATTGTTTTATAAGTGGAAGGTGTCGCCTGTTAGCTGGAATTTCAAGCTGAGTTTTCCCTTTTGGGGACCCTTTCATGTTGGTACATACCTCTATTTTTATTGTTTTCCTGGACTCGGAGGATCGGAGGATTGTGGTGAAATTGCCATGGCCAATCGGCCAGGAGTGTGTGTTTCCATCGTTATTGTAGGTTTTCTGTAAATCTGGATTGGGGGTTCGTTTGCTTATGTTTATGTTGCGATGTTTGGAAGTGGGGTTAAGTTAATCACTGGTGCAAAATTGCCAAATAGTGTCACTGTCACTTAGCCATCACTTATTAGTGACAATTGCGGAGTTCGAGCAATTCGACATCCGAGTGCCCCGTACAGAGACCATCTTCCCACATCTTAACGAGCTAGAGCGAGAGAGACTCATATTCCGAGCGATATCGGCGAAGCTCCCGACAGCGTTCCCTTCGATGGATGGCGACGTCTGTCATCGTCCAATTCTCCCATACCGTATTCTGACGTCACCAGAGTACTAAAAGGTACTTATTGTCAGTTTTGATTTCGTGGAGATTGATGTTACTTTCCTTGAGGTTGGACTAATTGGCCATTACTAATGGGATACTTCTTCCTGTTTTGCTGTTCCGCATTTCTTCTGTCTCCTTTTTTTTTCTATTTTCAGCTGTTTGTTTTCGGCTACTCTTCGTGACGTCATATTTGTCTTTGGCATTTTGGGCATCATTGCGGAAGGGTTTTGAAGGTCACTCGTGGGTATAAAAGGGCAGGACATTGACTTTTGGAGTTTTTTTGATTCTGACTTCTGGTGCGTGAGCCAGAATCCCGTCGTGCTGGCC
The DNA here is from genome assembly GCA_951812265.1 of Taphrorychus bicolor. Classification (NCBI taxonomy): domain Eukaryota; kingdom Metazoa; phylum Arthropoda; class Insecta; order Coleoptera; family Curculionidae; genus Taphrorychus; species Taphrorychus bicolor. Next base: position 1,135,040 of record OX638304.1, read on the forward strand.
GTGATTTGCAAGTGTCCTCGTGGTCTACTTTGAGTGATTTTCATCTCAATACTCTTTGGAGGATCAAGACCAGGGCATATTCCAAATGGTAGTTGCTTTTTGAAGTTTTTCCGGATCCTCGTGGAGAGGATTATTGTCGATTTACGCCGCTCTACCTTTACCTCTTGGAGGGATAAAAAGCAAGCCACGCCGCCAACGTCATCACTTTGCCCCGTTTGTCAACCTTGCAGGTATGTGTAACTCCATTTAATGGAATATTCTGTAGTTTTCCGTGCTAATTCACGTGTTTCTATAGGGGTTTTATTGTTGTGACGGGCTTCTGCTACGTCCACGTTTTTTTATTAACGGGCTTCTACGTTTGACGTTCTTCCGCCGTCCACGTGCCTTGTCGGCGCATTTTTGGAACATCCACGCCGTTCCTGGAGGCCTGTTCCTCATCAGAGACCTTCGGATAGCTGCTCCTCAGGACCACCCTGATCCGCGATAAGGGGATAGTTTAGAGTGAGAGCTTTCCAATTTGTTATGTTGTAAATGGGCGACGATAGTGGCTGAGCGTTGAACCGTCTATCGTAACTTTTTTTATCTTATCAATTTGAACTATTAACTTTACTTTTTGCCTCACCATAACCATTTAAAGTAGTATTTTTTTTTGATAGTATCGAGGCCCCAAGTAAGTGATTCTTGTTATTTTTTTTTGATCAATTTTTATGACAATTTACTGAGTAGTAAGATCTCTCAGATCTTCAATTTGTTTGTGCTTCACACACTTTAATTTATTTATAAAGAATTAACTTTTGCTAGGTATTAGACAGCACTACGTCTGTACAGCTACGAATCTTTTATGTACCGCACCCTTTATGTCTTGTACCGTATTGTGTTGTGTAATTTTGAGGACAGATATTGAGGGCTCGTGATTCCTCACTTTAGTATTTATCGTTATTAAGTAAATTTCAATTTTCAGGTATTTAACGTTAGATTTGATCAGGTATTCAATAATCACTCTAACATTACAGCGTTAGTCATTAGTTGGTAAGCTACGGAAGCTACCCTGTGTAAGTTTATGGCCATAAACCCTGAGCTCCGTCCCTAATTAGTTGATTATTGAGAGCCGTATTGATTTGTAATAATTCATATTCATTAATACATAAAGTTCCTTCACCATATATTCGAGAATATTGCAATTACCTTAAATTTTGTGTTTAATTGCTTTATAGCATTTCGAATTTTATTTGAATTGCCTTTCCTTAATTTGTTAACCAATCTATCAATAGAAACAGTGTTATTTGTCCTCAAACAATTTTGCTTTAATTTCATGCGGATTTTGACTGGTGCAGATAATTGAGATTTATAGTTTCTTATTTTCATTTTTTTATTAAAAGTAAATTTAAATCAGAGTAGTTAGGAAAGTGGTAGTGAAAGAGGGATATATTTCGTGATTGGTATATTCCTGTACGGCATAACATCCTTCTCAGGACCTGGCGTCTTCCGGAAATCACGTGGCGCCTATCGGGATAAAATAATACAACTAATATCGTATTGAACCTACCCCATCTTCACTGTTGCTGGCGGCCCGCTAGTGCTCCTGCTCGATTACTTACTATTCACCTCCTTTCGCTCTTTCTGAAGTAAGGTAATAAGTAACGATTTTCTTTTAGTAAGTTCCAGAGATTCCAATTAACAAACAAGAACTGATCAGTGCTTAACATTCCCAATAACCCTTGATAGTAAATTAATATTATAAAATAAAAGCGTCACAGCCTGTGCTGATAAGACCCGTGGCTGAGCGTTTCGAGTATGCATTTTTTCATAATTAATAAGCTGAAAAATCTAGATTTAATTCAAACCGAATTTCTATATTAGTGCCATCTGTTAACTGCACAGCCTAGGTTGAGGGCTACCATATTTTATGAAAGATTAAATTTTCATAGTTCCTAGTTGTGTAGAATATATCTTTTAATTTTTACGAATCAAGATTATAGTTTACTAAGGGAGTAACAGAAAAAAATCATAGTTTATTTAAATTATTAAAACGAAAAGTTTATAATTCTTACGTTACACATAAATCATATTGCGCTTTGCGTCCTATCAATGATTAGAAAGGTGTTGGATCGCAGGTGTAGGACAAATAGCCACTTCACTTTCTCGAAATCGCCAACGTTTCGACCTTTATTTTTAGGTCTTCCTCAGGGCTACAATAACAACATACGTATGACAAACTTTAAATATACAAGTAAATTAACGTAATTAAAATTAATTAAAAAGCTTCAACAAACTGGTGCATCTTGCAATTATTAACAAAACAAAACAAAAAAAAAAAAAAAAAAAACAAAAACATTCAAAAAAAACGAATGAACCATTTGACTTGATGGCCATGAATTGCGCGCCATACCCGCAAAATACGAATAAAAACAGTTACATATTGGAATGCATTCTGCCGCGGGCGAATCGACCTGGTTAACGTTTCGGCAACTTGTCTGCTGCCTTCTTCAGAACTATCTAAAAAAATAAAGCTTTAAAAACTATGAATTACAAAATTTTGTAATTCATAGTTTAGGTCGATTCGTCCGAGCCCTTTCTAGGGTAAATTGTTATTCGCAGTAATTTTACTGTGAGTAGTGCGAAATTCCTTCTCCAACAACGAACGAATCGGGCCCAAAAGTGAATGAAGCTTCACCCAAAAGTAAGTAGTAAAAAATGAACTTTCCGCCTCAAAGATTTAGGAGTTATCTACAACAGAGTTTTTATTAGTTACAGATATTTGTCACCAGTCAACCAGTGGGCATTAGGTGATGTGTGTGAAAGACTGAAGACACACTAATACAGATGTCTACTTAGTTTACTCTTGTGCCTAGTCATTAATCTTTAACTTAAAATAGAAAAGTTTACAAAAAGGTTTCTTGTTGAACATTTATTTTTCGAGATAGAAATGATAACTCTTTATTGTTGTTTGTCGCGAAACGATATTTAATATATTTTTGTTTTTTTTTTTATTTAATATAAGCTACAAGTTATATAGAGGCCCAAAAGTTACAGTTATAGAGGAAGGACATCTATAACCCAGCGAAAAAAAGTACTTTTTCAAAATTTTGTCCCGTACTCTAACACAAAAAAACAAACTGTTTCCTCTGCAATAGATAGGGCTGCAACAGTTCTAGCCCAATTTGGCCCCTTTTTACATGTAAATCTCCATAAGAAAATCTAAGGTCCATTTTGCTAAAAATTGACCACGATCGGGTATCTTCGGGCGTGCTCGGCTATGTTCGGTCGTCGCAAATTTGAATACGTTCGGCTCCTTTCGGGCTCGCTCGGCCATGTTCGGCACCACCACTTCTCGGCCACACCGACCGAGTGGGGAATTCCAGTAAACCACAAGGGTAGGAGTCACTACCATCCCTCCTGCTCAGAAGCCATAAAAAAAAACTTTACGGCTCCAGTCGAGGATCGAACCCACAAACTTAGCATACCTGCGTTATACCCACTAGGCTAACGAGGCAGTTGATACCAGAGCGGAAAAGGTTGTTTATATTAGGAACTGCCACCACTCGGGTCTACTCGACCACACTGGGCCGAGCGGGGAATTTCGCGGGCAACAAAGAAAGCACTCTTTTCCCCAGGCGCCTGCCATACGGGGTAGGAGTTACTGCCCTTAAAGTTCTCCTGCCCATCTGGCGAGGTCGCCTGCGTTATACCCACTATGAGGCAGTGGATATCGATTAGGTAGGAAATTTCCTAATGAGAAATATCAGAACATACTTATTCCTAAAGCATTTTCACGCGCTAAGCCGGGAAATAAGCGAGTCGCTGAACACGGTACTATGTGAAGTTGCTGTTTAAGAATTATTAACAAAATGTTAATAAAATATTTGCGGAGACGGATTTGTTAATTGTTGTCGTTCTAAAAAGAACTACTGTAAAATGTGCTATACATGCCGTTCAGCGGTCTGTCGTCTCGCTAGCGTGAAAATTCCTGGTTCTAAAGCATTTGAAGCGCGGGATTTATAAAATAAGCCGGCCGCTAAATACGGTTAGCTTTATGTGTAACGAAAGGTGTTGGATCGCAGGTGTAGGACAAATAGCCACTTCACTTTCTCGAAATCGCCAACGTTTCGACCTTTATTTTTAGGTCTTCCTCAGGGCTACAATAACAACATACGTATGACAAACTTTAAATATACAAGTAAATTAACGTAATTAAAATTAATTAAAAAGCTTCACCAAACTGGTGCATCTTGCAATTATTAACAAAACAAAACAAAAACAAAAAAAAAAAAACAAAAACATTCAAAAAAAACGAATGAACCATTTGACTTGATGGCCATGAATTGCGCGCCATACCCGCAAAATACGAATAAAAACAGTTACATATTGGAATGCATTCTGCCGCGGGAGGGGACACAGCTTACCTTTTTCAGTCAGTGAAGAATGTCACCAAATCTTATACTGACCGTCATGGCAGTACACATAAACGAAAAATTGTTAAAATCCAGACGGTGCACGTAAAAGACAAGCAACAAACACACGGGCCAACGAAACAAAACAGAGAAATAAAACCAGGAGTCCAAAACGATAAAGTGGAACTCGACCTATACGAAGTGCAGTGTTTTGCCCAATTTTTTTATTTATTTTTTTTTTTTCCTTTCCCCATTCACATCGATTCATACATTATCTATGTTAGGCCAGATGCGGGCCACAAAGAAGAAGAAAGAAGGCGATGTCTACCTCGACTGTGTATTTTTAATATGTTGTAAAAGATTGCAATACAGCACACTCAAATTTTGGGTATCGGTCCTATCATTAACAGTACTGTTAATATGGATGTGTATCATTTCACTGATAACTCGCCTATGATAATTATTCTCTCGGTCCAGTATGGTGGTGTTCTGAAAATCAAAATTATGACCCCAAGTGAAATGGTGCTGTGCCAAAGCAGTCCTCTCCCTCTTTCCCCTATTGATCTCACGACAGTCATATTCATGCTGGTAAATTCGGTTCTTGAGGTACTGCCGAGTCATTCCCACATAGCACTTATCGCACATTCCACAAGGTACTCTATAAATTAATTCGGATGAAAGAGAAGTGGGGACAGGATGCTTCAACCTCGAATAAATTTGGCTCAAAGTTCTAGTGTTGTAATATGCCAGTTTAATATTAGGATTAACACGTGATAATCTGTATTGGATCCTTTCTGACAATCCCTTGATATATGGGAATCGGCAGTAAGTAAGGTCATGGGAACGTAAAACGCGAGATTGAGGCGCAATGTGATGCTGGTATTCGTTCCACACCCTATTTATGAGGCTAGACGGATAATTATTGGTTCTTAAAATATGTTTTACTTTTAAGACATTAGTACGATGAAAAACAGGACTGCTAAGCTGGATAGCTCTATAAAACATACCCTTTATGATTGATAACTTTTGACTGGTAGCATGTGAAGACAAGTAATTAAGAACCCGGCCAGATGCAGTAGGCTTCATGTACCAGTCTGTAAGAAGAGTCCCGTCCCCTTGCCTGATGACCAAGGTGTCCAAAAATGGTAACCTCCGTTTCCATAGTAAACTGTATTCTCGGGTTGTAATCATTAAAATAATTCAAGAGCTCATGGAGAGCATCTTTAGGACACGCCAAAATGGTATCGTCAACATACAGTTTGATGAACGGTATCGGAAACGGAATGGTCGTTATTACACGATCAATCAAATCCTCCATCACCAAATTAGCCAAGACAGGGCTAGCCGGATTTCCCATGGCGGAACCGTCGAGCTGGTCGTAAAACCTTCCATCAAACAAAAAATAACTATTGTGGAATAAGAATTGGACTATTTCGCAAAACAGCTCACGCGACAAAGTCGTGTAGGCTGATATGTGCTTCCAATTTTTTTTAATTATGGATAAAACTAAATCTCCAGGAATGCTAGTGAACAACGACACCACGTCCAAAGAAACCAGAACATTATCAGGAGGCAACTGTATTGACTTAACACAATCAACAAACTCAAATGAGTTTCTAATATTAAAATGGGATGTTGTTGTGATATTAATTAAGATGTTGTGGACAAATGTAGCCAATTTATAAGTTGGTGAGTTAATACAGCTAACCACAGGTCTAAGACTTAGGTTAGGTTTGTGTGTCTTTCTCAGTCCATACAGCCGTGGCGCCACCCCATTGTATGACTTCATCTGTTTCGCAGATACCTCGTCGATGTAGCCATCATCTTGCAACCTCTTAATAAGGCCGTTAGCCTTAGTCTGTATACGAGACGTGGGGTCACCACTCCTCAAACGGTACGTCAGTGGATCTTGGAGCAAACTCAACATTGCTGTGAGATATTCGTCCTTGAGCATCAACACGGTCGAACCCCCCTTATCTGAGCGCATTACTAACACCTGCTGGTGTTGTTTAAGGAATGATTTGGTGGTATTCAGGTCTTTGACAATAATACTTTTGGCATTTAGATTGCTGTTTTTAGCAAAAGAGACAAAATTAGTTATGCTGTTGATACACTGCGCTCTTGTCTCATTCCTTACCTCATTTTCCTCTGGGACATGTCGCTCTATACAAAATTCAAGGTCCTTAATTATATTCACGAGTGGAATCTCTTTATAGCGCAAGGGAACGGCAAAACCAGGGCCCGCACACAAAGTTCTTTCGACTTCCAAAGGCAGCTGCATATGAGAGTAGTTGTATAAATATTTATCCTGAACATTCAATACCACGGATGCACGGTCATTACACAAACTCAATAACTTCTTAATGTTATTTTTCTTTATAGAATTAAAATATCTGTTAAAACTTGAGGTTCGAGAATTTAAGAAGTTTAAATATAAATCTCTGTCACACAGTTGAGAAGCAATATTTTTTAACCTAGCCAACTCAGCCTCCAATTGTTCAACTTTCCATATTGTAATCTTGATCTCTAAGCTAACTATAGACTTCTGAAATCTACTGGATAACCTATCAACAGCATTTATATATGGGTGGTGTTCTGTCTTTAACGCGTGTAAACATTTAATATTATTTTTTACATGGTTAGGCGTTACATTTTTGCTTCTACACTGTAAAAGGAATACTTTCCTGTTAGCTAGGGAAGCAAGTTTCGTCTCAGTGTTGATCCAGGCCTTAAATACTTGTAGTGTGTGCTCGCCATACGTACGTTGGATGTGTCGAAAAAATCCCCCGTTAACTGTCATCATATTGCGCTTTGCGTCCTATCAATGATTAGAAAGGTGTTGGATCGCAGGTGTAGGACAAATAGCCACTTCACTTTCTCGAAAATTTGAGTGTGCTGTATTGCAATCTTTTACAACATATTAAAAATACACAGTCGAGGTAGACATCGCCTTCTTTCTTCTTCTTTGTGGCCCGCATCTGGCCTAACATAGATAATGTATGAATCGATGTGAATGGGGAAAGGAAAAAAAAAAATAAATAAAAAAATTGGGCAAAACACTGCACTTCGTATAGGTCGAGTTCCACTTTATCGTTTTGGACTCCTGGTTTTATTTCTCTGTTTTGTTTCGTTGGCCCGTGTGTTTGTTGCTTGTCTTTTACGTGCACCGTCTGGATTTTAACAATTTTTCGTTTATGTGTACTGCCATGACGGTCAGTATAAGATTTGGTGACATTCTTCACTGACTGAAAAAGGTAAGCTGTGTCCCCTCCCGCGGCAGAATGCATTCCAATATGTAACTGTTTTTATTCGTATTTTGCGGGTATGGCGCCCAATTCAATTACCTAGTGATGCATGGCCATCAAGTCAAATGGTTCATTCGTTTTTTTTGAATGTTTTTGTTTTTTTTTTTTTTTTTTTGTTTTGTTTTGTTAATAATTGCAAGATGCACCAGTTTGGTGAAGCTTTTTAATTAATTTTAATTACGTTAATTTACTTGTATATTTAAAGTTTGTCATACGTATGTTGTTATTGTAGCCCTGAGGAAGACCTAAAAATAAAGGTCGAAACGTTGACGATTTCGAGAAAGTGAAGTGGCTATTTGTCCTACACCTGCGATCCAACACCTTTCGTTACACATAAAACTAACCGTATTTAGCGGCCGGCTTATTTTATAAATCCCGCGCTTCAAATGCTTTAGAACCAGGAATTTTCACGCTAGCGAGACGACAGACCGCTGAACGGCATGTATAGCACATTTTACAGTAGTTCTTTTTAGAACGACAACAATTAACAAATCCGTCTCCGCAAATATTTTATTAACATTTTGTTAATAATTCTTAAACAGCAACTTCACATAGTACCGTGTTCAGCGACTCGCTTATTTCCCGGCTTAGCGCGTGAAAATGCTTTAGGAATAAGTATGTTCTGATATTTCTCATTAGGAAATTTCCTACCTAATCGATATCCACTGCCTCATAGTGGGTATAACGCAGGCGACCTCGCCAGATGGGCAGGAGAACTTTAAGGGCAGTAACTCCTACCCCGTATGGCAGGCGCCTGGGGAAAAGAGTGCTTTCTTTGTTGCCCGCGAAATTCCCCGCTCGGCCCAGTGTGGTCGAGTAGACCCGAGTGGTGGCAGTTCCTAATATAAACAACCTTTTCCGCTCTGGTATCAACTGCCTCGTTAGCCTAGTGGGTATAACGCAGGTATGCTAAGTTTGTGGGTTCGATCCTCGACTGGAGCCGTAAAGTTTTTTTTTATGGCTTCTGAGCAGGAGGGATGGTAGTGACTCCTACCCTTGTGGTTTACTGGAATTCCCCACTCGGTCGGTGTGGCCGAGAAGTGGTGGTGCCGAACATGGCCGAGCGAGCCCGAAAGGAGCCGAACGTATTCAAATTTGCGACGACCGAACATAGCCGAGCACGCCCGAAGATACCCGATCGTGGTCAATTTTTAGCAAAATGGACCTTAGATTTTCTTATGGAGATTTACATGTAAAAAGGGGCCAAATTGGGCTAGAACTGTTGCAGCCCTATCTATTGCAGAGGAAACAGTTTGTTTTTTTGTGTTAGAGTACGGGACAAAATTTTGAAAAAGTACTTTTTTTCGCTGGGTTATAGATGTCCTTCCTCTATAACTGTAACTTTTGGGCCTCTATATAACTTGTAGCTTATATTAAATAAAAAAAAACAAAAATATATTAAATATCGTTTCGCGACAAACAACAATAAAGAGTTATCATTTCTATCTCGAAAAATAAATGTTCAACAAGAAACCTTTTTGTAAACTTTTCTATTTTAAGTTAAAGATTAATGGCTAGGCACAAGAGTAAACTAAGTAGACATCTGTATTAGTGTGTCTTCAGTCTTTCACACACATCACCTAATGCCCACTGGTTGACTGGTGACAAATATCTGTAACTAATAAAAACTCTGTTGTAGATAACTCCTAAATCTTTGAGGCGGAAAGTTCATTTTTTACTACTTACTTTTGGGTGAAGCTTCATTCACTTTTGGGCCCGATTCGTTCGTTGTTGGAGAAGGAATTTCGCACTACTCACAGTAAAATTACTGCGAATAACAATTTACCCTAGAAAGGGCTCGGACGAATCGACCTAAACTATGAATTACAAAATTTTGTAATTCATAGTTTTTAAAGCTTTATTTTTTTAGATAGTTCTGAAGAAGGCAGCAGACAAGTTGCCGAAACGTTAACCAGGTCGATTCGTCCGAGCCCTTTCTAGGGAAATTGTTATTCGCAGTAATTTTACTGTGAGTAGTGCGAAATTCCTTCTCCAACAACGAACGAATCGGGCCCAAAAGTGAATGAGGCTTCACCCAAAAGTAAGTAGTAAATAATAAAAACTCCAAATAAAAATAAATGCAATATTTAGAATAGTAAAATAATATCTAAATCTAAAAGTAACTGGTTTTACCATTAACACTTTTGGTAGCGATACCAAAACAAACACGCAACAATACAAAATGTTTGTACACATTTTGTAAGTTAGAAATTATGTCCGGTTTGACAGGATTCAGTGCAATTTCAGGTTTTAGAAATATTAAACAATCAAAAAGTCTGTTTCTAAAGGAAACCTTTTTTTCAGTCCATTACTGGAAACAAAAAAAATCTAAATCTGTTTTCCTAATTTCTGTACAAATATTTTCTGGTAATCTTTTAAGATATGAATAACATTAAAAAATTTAAAACAAATTTTAAAAAATTAAAATATACTCTAAAGGTTATTGGAAACAGGACAAAAGAAAATTTCCACAAATTAAGCTTTTTTAATTTTTATTAAACGTTAAACGTTTCGACGTTTATTGACGTCTTTATCAAGGCTATGCTACGACTAGAGTGGAAATTGTGTCATAAACTCATACTCAAAAGCCATCAACACAGGCGAGGAAGAGCAGGCGATGCGGAGTAAACAAGGCGACATAAAATTGATGTGAGTGCTTATTAACGGACGTACTACCAAAAGAATAAAAATATGCTATATTTACATTGATTTTTTCTTCTTCTTGAAGTGCCTATCCTCTGTGGATGTTGGCTATCACATTGGTCCAAATTACTCAATTCACTGCCGTTCTGAATTGAGCTGTCGATGTCATTCCAGTATATATTCGTATGTTTCGCAGCCACGATGTTTGTCTTCGTCATCCTGACCTCCGGCCCTCCATTTTTCCCTGCAGAATGAGTTGAAGAAGGTGGTATTTTTCATTTCGCATGATATATCAGAAGTATTCCAAATTTCTGCGTTTGACGTATTGCAGGTATTGCAGGTATTCTGAGCATGCGCCGATAACACCACATCTCAAATGCATCTGTGCGCTTACATGACGCATTGATCCACGCTTCTGCTCCATTAGCAGGGTTGAGAGTACGTAGCATTTTTAAATTCTTATTCTAGTATGGATGTTGAGGGATAGGTTGCATAGTACGTTACGCATGTTGTTAAGTGTACCTCTTGCTTTTTCGATTCGGCACTTTATTTCTCGAGAGTGATCCCGGTCCTTATTCAAGGTACAGCCCAGATATGTAACTGTCTCGGCCATTGTGAGAGCTACATTGTTAGCGGTTAACTGTAGGGTGCCGATGGCGGTTTTACTGATAATTAATGTGTGTGTCTTCTTACAGTTGATCTTCATAGCATATCTGTTGCATGCAGGTTCTACACGGTCTATAAGTCTGTGAAGTCCTAAAGCAGTATCTGCTATAAGGACCGTATCATCATCAGCGTATCTTGGTTATTTATTATTTCTCCGTTTATTACAACTCCATATTCTATGTTCTCTAATGCCTCTTTAAATAGATGTTCTGAGTTTACGTTAAGTAGTAGAGGTGACAGTATGCAACCTTGGCGTGCTTATGCTCTCCTTATGCTAAACTTTTCCTGATGTTTCGTTCTCGACTCGAACAATGGGTTTTTGTTGTAAGTATAGCTTTGATATTATATTTTTGTCTCTGTCATCAATTCCAGACCCACGTAGGATTGAGATGAGTTTATCATGGTGGACTTTTTAAAAGGCTTTTTTAAAGTCTATAAATCATGAAAAGACGTCTGCGTTAACATCCCGTGCTCGTTGAATCAGGACCTGTATGTAATGCCTCTCGGGTGCCAAGTCCCTGCTGAAGCCAAACTGTGTGTCACTTATTCTCTCGTCGAGTCTTCTATATATGCGTGTCTGTATGATATTAAGGAAAGCTTTTAGGATGTGACTCATCAAGCTGATTATTCTGTGGTCGGAGCATTAGCATTTCGCCTTTTTGGAAGGAATCCAACAACTAAAACTTCAGTTGTTGGGTTCCTCTCAAGCTGTTGTTTGGTCCTCTGGTGTCGTCGAAGTGTACATAAGTCCGTAGATGTGTAAGTACCGATATGGTACTTTGTTTTAATTTTAATGACAAATTTCTCTGATTGAAGAAGCCCTGAGGAAGACCTCAAATAAAGGTCGAAACGTTGGCAATTTGAAAAAAGTGAAGTAGCTTCTTGTCCTACACCTGCTATCCAAACGTTCTAATTATTGAAAACCTTTATGTTATATTTTAGATATCAAATGGGGGGGGGGGGGGTGCTCAATAAAAAAAAGGATGGATAAACTTGTTTTTTGTCTTGAAGCATATCGCGAAACATGTCGTGAATTACTGCGCCAGACATCACGTAATTATTTTTGGACCAGTACATACTGCTTGAGCCCGGCCTGAGCATCATTATTTTGTTAATTTATATAACTTTTTGATTTTGCGCAGATCTTGTCTTTTTAAATTGAACGGTTCACATCCGACAAGTTCAATTGGTCCATACAAGAAATGTCCATGAAATATACAGGGTGATTCGAAAGTATTTTGACAAACTTCAAGAGGTGATTGCTGGCCTTATTTTAAGAAGGAAAATTCTAATAAACAAGGGTCTTTAAGAGCATTGTTACGAGGATACATGGTGTTAAAGATTACAGATATCATTCGCGCGTGGCGAGTGGTCATGATTCTATTAAACGAATTTTTTTTTTCACCCGTGGCGCGCATACCTAAATGATGTTCCATTTTTTTGAAGAAAAGAATGGTACGCCACTAGTCTATCAAAAAATAAATTCTACCCTTTCGTTTTTCTTTCTATTTCTATATTCTAAACAAGAAAGCCCTCTTAAATTTTCTTCGTTCGACGCGTCACTAAGTAAAAAAAAATCGTTTGAATGTACGTATTCAATAGTCTTAGTTGGATTTTACTTAAAAAACTGTATTAACGTATGCAAATTAATTGTTATTAATTGGAACTGTCAAGAACACCCAAAAATTTTTCGAGAATGGCTAAAAATAAAATCAAATTTGTGTTGATTCTCGAGTTTTTGACAAAGGAGTGTCATTTCGGTTCGCGCGCCACTGGTGAGACAAAAATACATTTTCGTTTAATAGAAACATGGCCACTCGCTAGATATTAAAGTGCCCTTTACATTATTGCATTTTTCCGTTCGACTTTTAATTTATCAAATGAAAAGCCGAAATATTTGATTTTGCATTGGACTGGTTCGGTTCGATCTATCTCTCGATTTTCTCATTCGATTTTAAGGAATGCGGCCGAATCTATTTGGATTCGATTTTTATTTTGGATTTTTCTTTGAGCATGCGCTGGAACTGTCAAAGCTAAAATTCTAACCTAGCTTTTTATAATTGGTTAAAGATACTTCTATAGTGCGTAAAATGGAATGCAACGAAAATATCGAAATGAAAAATCGATCATAAATATCTAATAATGTAAGATGCTCTTTACAGATGTAAAGTTTTTCTTATAAACTTTCAAGCGGTACGTTCGATTAGACTTTTAAGGCAAGTCGAAAAATGTAAACGAAATTTAGAAACCCAGCTTAGCAGGGTGTTAACTAGGCCTGGCTTAGACTATTTTTAGCCTTCACTTTTTTATTATTAACTTTTTCTGGAGTTTGAACACAGGAGCTGAAAAGGCATTGTTTTTTACATTAAAATGATGCTCTTGGACGATTTCTAAAAAATGCACCATTTTCGAGTAAAATAGGTTTTAAGTACCTAGTGCATGCAAATTTATGTGCAGTTATTACGATATTTTTTGCTTAGAGTCTTTTGATTGTAAAAGCTACTTTGGAGTCCAACAGAGAGGTCTCTGTTGAGGTTATTTGATAAACCCAGAATATACGGCAAGGTGAAAAACTGCAATCCATTTGGACCCGGAAAAATGGGCCGTGGACTGATCGCTGATAATTCCGACTGGTTTCGGAAATATTCGCAAAAAAATCGAAATTTTTAAAAAACTTTTTATTTCTTCTATATTCTTAATTTGAAGAGATACTCACTTTTTGCTCCCTTCAACGTATAATTTAAAATTTAAAATCCGACGTTTCGTTTTCATGCAAACATCATCAACATTTTTTTAAAGATGGTTCTGAATTTTACTTTATACATATCGGATTCTAGATCTCTTTGCAATTCTGCATTCGGTGATATGCGAGAATTAATAATTCTGTTGAGATTAGATTTTGGTGATTTTGAGATATGATTGTTCGAATTTGTTAATTCGGCCCTGTTTTCATTTTCACTTAAGCTGAAAGCTTAACATTTGTAATAACTACTAATAAACATTCTACCCAACAACCTAATTTTAATGTAAAGCATAATTATTATTGAATTAACAAGTAAACTACAAACAACAAAATTATAAAAGATGTTCAAATACTTCACCAACTACGTCTAAACAAAGGAGTGCTCGTTTTCGATAAGACGTGTCTTCTTCTTATTTTAGTCCGTATAGTTTCTTATTATTTTCCTAAGTAGATCATTAATATTAAGAGGTATAAGTATGATTTTAGTTTTTTTTAAACCTAACCCAAAAGTTAATAGAATTATTAATTGTCGCATATCACCGATTAAATAATTGCGAGGAAATTACGAATTCTACTTAAAAAATCTAAACCGTATTTAAAAAAAATGAAGTTAATGATGGTTGCATGTAAAGAAAACGTCGGATTTTTAAATTGAATATACTGTGTTGAAGAGAGTGTGGCTATGAAGAAATGTCATTTATTTTTAATTTTCTCTTTAAATTAAGACTAGAAAATTGATGTCTTGGTATCCCACATTAGGTAATTAATTTGAATATTTCTCTCTTTTACAATAAAATTTCCTCATAAGTGCCTAGTAAATGCTCACTAATGCCTACTAATTCCCACTAATTCCTTGACTAATTCCTACTTATGCCACTAATTCCTCGACTAATGCCTACTAATGCCACCAATTCCTCGATTAATGCCTACTAATTCCCATTAATTCCTACTAATTCCTCTCGGCTGTACACCACAATTCCTTTGCGGTTTACCCCTCGGTTCTTCTTCTGCAGCGGAGGTTATAGATACTTTTATTTTATTCCATAGGTCCTCTATCTCCGTTTCGTGGTTGCCGTTTTCAGATATATTAGTAGAGAGTTTGTGGGAGACCCTCCTCCTCCTCCGAAAACCTATGAGAGAGCAAACTCCTCCGAAAACCTATGAGAGAGCAAACTCCTCTTCCGTCCGATACACAACCATTGCCCCACCATCATCATTTACTTATATAAATGTTGAAATGCAAGTTGTGGTACAAGCAGCAAGAGATAGTTTATAGTTGAAAAGGGTGTATTTACAAAAATGGCGTTCTCTAAATTTGCTAGTCAAAATAATGATTACTTGTCAAATAGTAAGAAAAATAGTATGAGTGGAGCAAGTAAGAATGTTTTAAATATTGTGAATACAAAGTTTTTTATCTTAACAGTTCTTTCACAAAATTTGTTTTAATTGGAATTAGTGTAAACGACTTTTCACCCAAAATAGTAATTGGAGGCAGAAATGGATTCTACATGACTCTGAGTGAAGATGAGTGGATTAGCTTTTGCAAGTATGAAGGTGTAATTGCAAATTATTTCTACTATCCTGGTGTTGATACATCTACCATTCAATGTGGAATCATTACTTTAAGTTTTGAGAAAATTAATGACTTTCCAGTTCTAAAGATTAACAAGGCAGACTCTAATTATGTCTATCTTGGCCAGGAATCCATTGATAGTTTGTGGAAATTGAAAGATTTGATAGCATATAGAATTTCTATTATAAAAGAACAAAACTTTGAAAATTACTTTAATGTGTACAAAACGACTGCAAATCAAATTGGCCACTTGCTCACCAATGTTTATAATGTTTTAAATCCAAGTGAAAATCCAAATAGTGAGAATGTCAGCACCATGTTGGAGTTTCTAATATTATATCCAGACGAGTTGGAAAGCCGACTGAAGAAGCATGGAACAAAAAGGAAATATTATAAAGAAATATGTGACTATTAGTGAAAGTAGTGATAAACTACATGTGCTAAGGACGTGGGAATTTGCATATAGACAAGCTCAAAAAAGTGAATATCATCAATTATATTGTGACAGACTGCGATTCGAAAAAAGAATTGCTAGCTGTAGTTACATAATTAATCCTATACTAAGCGAAGAGCATAGAAATAAAATATATCTAACCCTATGTAATAAGAATTAATATAATAAAACTATTATTCTTAATGACTTGCATTTTATTAAAATATATTACAAAACATTAGTTTTATTAATCCATGAATTATGTGATTTATCGAACCCCAACCACTTTACATACACTTTATTGCCTTTACGCCTTAACACTTTCTCAACCAAATAGGCATCTGGATATTTAACATGTTGTAACTCTTCTTCATAGAAAGCACCTTCAATATCCTCATTTCGCTGATCTCTTAAAAGGTATGTTCTTGGATTTGTCAGTTTCACCTTTTTTATTATTTGAAAAACTTCAGTTGACCAGTTTGGAGTATATCCCTTGGCAAAAACTTCTCGATGTTTCGAAATTCTTACAAAATCATTCAACTTAAATTTAGCCCCTTTTTGGATCTAAAGTTTTCTTGTTAGTGTATACATTCTTTAAAATTATTTTTTCATATTTTTTTATTAACATCTAAAGGTTTGTAGCCAGTAGTACTATGTTTCGTTTTATTATATATATCCACAATTTGTTGTAATATTTCAAGCCATTTGTAAGTACCTTGATTACTAAATCTTTTCCACATAATATTTTTTATAGTCCTATTTACACGTTCTACAACACTTGCTTTTAAATTTGAAAATGTGCTGTAATAATTTATTTTATATTTTTCCATCAGCTCTTTAAAATGTTTATTGTAAAATTCAGTAACTCTGTCCGTTTGCAAATGTTTCGGTGGTGTTTTTGCACCAATTATTATTTTCTCCATTGCCCTACTAACATCTTTAGCATTTTTTGATTTCACAGGTTCAACCCAAACATTAATTACTACTATATTACTACTACTAATTAGAAAAAGTATTAATAACAACTAGAATATACCTATTCCCGTTGTTAAATTTCGCATAAGGCTGCATTTCAACTAAATCCGCTTGAAAGAGATCATTCAAACCCCTTACAGTGACCCTCCTTCGAGAATAGTTTCTTCTTGCCAGTCTATGTATTTCATTTACTATTTGTTCTTTAATGTTTGTCATTATTTGTTGTATAATAATTCTTCAAAATTTTTAAAAAACGTTTTTAAATAATTTGTATAACATTTAATCCACTCTTCGTCTTCAAAGTTTGTTGCTTTAGTTAAAGACTTTTTTAGTTTTACAAGCTCTTTATATAAATAATTCAAAGAATCTAATGTTTCTGCTTTTAAGCATTGCGGTAATTTTATTCTAATACCTTTCAACAACATTTCATGTTTTTTTATTACTAGTTCCATTAGTTTTTCAATATTTGCTATTTGTAAACGTACTTCCTTAAGCTCATTTTTTTTATTTTATAAGTGTTTATTTTTTCTTTATTTTCTTTTAATTTTTTGTTTTTTCTCCTCAATTAAATTAATTTTTTTCAAAAGTTCGTCTATTGTAATATCTTTAAACTTAGTGTTCAATAGTTCACGTATTTTCTCATCTTCTTCTCTAACATGTTTTTTAATGATTTAATATCTTCACTAAATTTGTCAATACCACTAACTGTTTTCAATAACTCCTTTAACTTTTTATCTTCTTCTACTATAAAAGATTTTAATGATTGAATATCAATATCGATTTGATGCACTTTGGATATGATTTCTGTACCTCCATTAATTGTTTTTATATTAATTTCATTTTTCAAAGCTAGAATATCTGCTGGAATATTTTCAAATTTGTCCTTTCAGTTCAACAGTTAGTTCATTCATTTTCATTAAATCACCTTCAACTCTTACAGTCAACTCATTAAATTTATCAATACCATTTTTATGAATCATTAAAAGTAATGTTAAATTTCTTTCAATTTCTTTTATGTTTTTGTCAATTTCGCTATGAGTGTGGCCAAAATGCTTTACTTCTTCCTTGACTCTTTTGTATACGTCAGCAGCAAATGTCTCAAATTTCGTTTTAACATCTCTCTGTAGAGCACTGTTAGTTTTAGATATGTCACTCTTTATTTCTTTTAATTTATTTACTTCCATTTCTAAATTATTTTTTGAAACATTCAATTCACTTAGGTAGTTTGTTATAGTTTTTATGTCATCTTCAATCATGAGTAATTTCTGTTGAAACTCTTCTTTTTTCGAGTTGCTATCTTCTAAGAGCTTTACTTTTTTCCTTTACAATCTAGCTATTGAAATTACAACATTTTCAATAGCTAGATTGTTTTCATTGATTTTAGTAACATCAGTATTTGCATTTTAGTTCACCTATTTCTGTTTCTAAACTATTTTGGATAGCTTCCACTTCATTTTGATGACTACTTATTGCTTTAATTTCCAATTCCATCGATTCTATTTTATTTTCAAGTTTTTGTTTTGAGGCGTCATCTTCTAGAAGCTTTAATTTTTTTGCAACATTTCCAATTTCTGCTCTGTTTTCATTAAGTCTTTTACTTATGTTATTATTATTACTTAAGTTTTGAAAATTTTCTAGAATTTGAGCTTCAACATCTGCGAGAATTTACTTTTCTAAATATGTTATATTTGGCTGTGCCCGCTTTGAAATATGACGTCCGAATTTATCCACAGTAATTTTTTAATAAACAAAAAATGCTTATAGACTTTTCTATTTATAGTATAACCTTAGCCTCTTTTAATTCCTCTACAATAGATATAATTTCATTAGAATGAGCATTATTTCCTGCAACGGTAGAAGCTACTAGCAACCGCAGTCTGTCTACTAATTCATTGACATTATCCCAGTATTCACATAATCAGTGTTCAATTTGTTTCTTTTTAAAGTTAACCCTTTCCCAGAAGCTGTTGCTCTTGTTGCTCTATATGGAGCTTTGGGCTTGCCAAAGGCTTCAGCCAATTTTTGCATCGCTGTAATTCTTGTTTTGGTGATGTGATTCCTGTTTATGCAAATATGGTCCTATAATTTGTATATATTTGCTAGATGAGTTTCCCTAAACTTGCTCATTGGGATCATGGTTTCTTCGATATGCATTAGTTCTCGCCAAAATGTCCATATAATTATCTAAGTCTTCTTTCTTATAGGTGACAGGATGCTTCTTGAAAAGTAATTCATATAAACCTACTGTTCCATTGTATGTTTTTCCTTCAACTTTAATATCTTTGCCTATTATGTCAACAGGTTTCTGCGTTGTACCCAAAAAAAATTTCTCTGTTTGAAGATCATGAACTATTCCATAGTTGTGATCAAATTTATGTTCTGTATCTCGTACTCCTTCATCAATATATGTTCTAGGTAATTCATGAAAATCTTGCAAATAATCTGCATATGAAGGTGTGGAAACATAATTTTGAATCGTTTTCTTAGTTTGTTCCAAACTGTCAGACAAGTTTAGATCTAACGTTGAACTAGATGGGTCACTAGTTTCAGCAATTACGTTTGGTTCTAGTATTGATGGTAGTTGGCTGGCTTCAAAAAATGAAGGAATTGAAGGTGTCATGACCGGTGCTTTTTTCTTTTGTTATGTCGGTGTAGATGTTTCAAAAAATTTTGATGGAGATTCAACTTCTTCCTTTGGTTCTACTTTTACTTGAAAAGGTTCAATATTTCCTATGGTGGAGAGTAGTTGATTAAGTGGTTGGGTAATTGGTTTATAAGATTGCTCTAGTTCTGATTGGGTCGAAGAGGCAGCTAATTTTAAACCACGATATTTGTCCTTGACTGCTTTTCCAGATTTTATCAATTCCCTAGCTACACGTTTGTCCATGTCAAATTAATTTTAAATGATGAAAAATAATGAAACAATTACTTTTATTGGTAAAGGTAAAGTAAACTTTTATAGGTAGGAATCAAATTTATTTCTATATTTGCCGTTGTTTATCTGACAGTCTTTGTCTATTACCAGATATCCATAGGGCTCTATCCAACAGTTGGAACAAATATTTTTAAATTGATCATACGTCATGTCCATGAGCAGTGATCATTATAAATGTGCTTTATACTTGTTGATTCTTGTTTAAATAGTATTAATAAATTTGGATTTTTCCTAATTAAACGTTTTAGAATGGAACTATACCCTTGGAAAATAAAGAATCCATCTGTGTTCCTATGTCTGCCATGTGTAAAAAAATCTCTAATAACATTCTGATTTTGTGATGGAATATCGTCAAAAATTATAACAGAATTGGGTTTTATTTCACGTGGTGAGATGATGTCTTCATCATTGTCATATTCCACATAGCCAATTCCTTTTATAGGTCCCAATTGATTTCTCAGATACTCATATTTGGGTTGATCTAAAGACTTTGAATATACATAGACATTTTCAAACCTAATACCGTCTGGATGTGTAACATTGTGAAATTTATGCACTTACCTTATTTGGGGTAATTATGGTTTTCGCCCATTAGGTCAGAGTTTTATTGTGTACGTAGTTCAGTAATTTCCAATATCACCTTGGTTATCTGCCCTTTTTGACTGAGAATGTATTGCCTTCTATTAAGTTCTGTTTCATGATGCCTGAGTTTACCTTTCTGGGTTGAGAAGAGTGTGGACAGCCCGGCATTAGCTCACATTGTTTTATAAGTGGAAGGTGTCGCCTGTTAGCTGGAATTTCAAGCTGAGTTTTCCCGTTTGGGGACCCTTTCATGTTGGTACATACCTCTATTTTTATTGTTTTCCTGGACTTGGAGGATCGGAGGATTGTGGTGAAATTGCCATTGCCAATCGGCCAGGAGTGTGTGTTTCCATCGTTGTTGTCGGTTTTCGGTAGATTTTGATTGGGGGTTCGTTTGCTTATGTTTATGTTACGATGTTTGGAAGTGGGGTTAAGTAATAAAATCGCCCGTGCAAAATTGGCAAATAGTGTCACTGTCACTTAGCCATCACTCATTAGTGACAATTGCGGAGTTCGGTAATTACATCCGAGCGCCCCGTACAGAGACCATCTTCCCACATCTTAGCGAGCTAGAGCGAGAGAGACTCATATTCCGAGCGATATCGGCGAAGCTCCCGACAGCGTTCCCTTCGATGGGTGGCGCCGTCTGTCATCGTCCAATTCTCCCATACCGTATTCTGACGTCACCAGAGTACTAAAAGGTACTTATTGTCAGTTTTGATTTCGTGGAGATTGATGTTACTTTCCTTGAGGTTGGACTAATTGGCCATTACTAATGGGATACTTCTTCCTGTTTTGCTGTTCCGCATTTCTTCTGTCTCTTTTTTTTTCTGTTTTCAGCTGTTTGTTTTCGGCTACTCTTCGTGACGTCATCGTGGGACGAGCATGTGCATATTTGTTTGTGGCATTTTGGGCATCATTGCGGAAGGGTTATGAAGGTCACTCGTTGGTATAAAAGGGCAGGACATTGACTTTTGAGTTTTTTTGATTCTGACTTCTGGTGCGTGTCTGCGCGTTCTGGTGCGCAAAAGGGGCAAGGGGGTTTCCAAGGGAAAAGGATTATTTATTAAACCCTACAATGGAGGGTCGGTTAAGAGAAAATCACTACAAAAAAAAACACCAAATAAATATTCGGAAACCAATGTAGAAATTCTCAATTATTCAAAAATGTTGAAAATTCCAAATTTTAGAGGAGTATTCATGCGCGATAATTTGCCAAACAAAATTAACTTTGTTGAGCGAGGAATTGTTAATTTAGGCAGTGTGAAAAAAGAAGGAACCCATTGGATAGCTTACAACAAAAATAAAAGCAAAATTATATATTTTGATAGCTATGGCAATTTAAAGCCTCCAAAAGAACTAATAAAATTATTTAATTCGAATGGTAACGTGACAATATTTTATACTTATGAAAATCAACAGAAATGTAATTCAAATAATTGTGGGCAGCTGTCACTAAGATTTCTACAAACAGATAAATAAGCCAGTCACTGAAAGACTTATCAATATAATGTCTACAACTATTGCCATATCCGGAAATAGTTCCGTGTTATCAGCTGATTTTAATCCTCCCATTTACTTGGATGATGGAAGACAGTATTACTTGGGCATAGCGGATTTTGAAACTTTTATGACCATTCCAAGTATTGAACAAGGTCATAAGAAAATATATATAGACAATAAACTTATAGTTATTCCGGACGGAACTTATGATATTGCAGATTTAGACTCCTTTATTAAATCGAAAATTAAGGAAACGTTTCCAAACGAAGCTGTTAATTTTCGATTTTAGCAAACCAGTCGATTTCACAAAGGAAGATTCAATAAGAAAGATATTGGGTTTTACAAGTAAAGTTATAGAAGCAAATACATTTGTCATATACAAAGGGAAGCCATTGAAGATATCTCCAGTAATGTGTATGTAAATCGTGTCAGTGCATGGACAATTACCCTTTATATTTTGGGCATAATTTGTGCTATATATTTTGGCCAAAGAAAGTGCTTACAATTAAAAAGAAACTCAAAGAAGAAAGAAGAAATGTGAAAAGATGAAGAAATTTTTTCGAAACGTAAATTTCTTAACAGAGTTTCTTTGCTTATTTGCTTTTGTTGCTTATATAGTTGTTCGCTTAAATTCGCATTTTTATAAATTGCATTGCTAATTATTGTAATAATTTTAAATATTCGATTTTTATGGAATCACCCTTGTTAAACTGAGTGATTTCATCTAAGAGGGGAGGAGTTATATCCAAGGTAAATGCTAGTTAACCATAATTAAATGCTGAGACTTCAGTCTCATTATTATAAACAACAACGTTGCATTTCCCACAGGAGCTTTTCGTACAAATGTATTGTTCAAGCTGTAAAACAGTTCTGTTGTATTGTAGCCGCCTTTAGGTCATAATTAATATTTTTAAAAACAATAATCTTCTAACCGTTATTCTAACTTTTTTTTTCCTAAACATTTTTCACTATGTTAGTGAATTTTGTTCTTCCTAGCTTGACATTCTTCATAATGTTTGAATCAGGAGCTATGTTTTGTACCAATGGCAGCTGGTGGTCAACAACCTGCAACGCCACATTATGTTCTGAAAAAAAAATGGGCATATTATATTATGGCTGTTAATGCTTGTGTGAGTGAAAGTAGAACTAAAAATCAATCTACCAATAGCATACCTGCAAAAAAACATGATAATTTGATTTCAGCTCTAGCTACATTTTGCAGTAGCATCCTCTCATCGTTCATCCTTAAATTTTGCCTAGTTATAAGTTTAGAAATATCACTTGTATTGCCTAGTTTGTTTAAATTATTTTTATGCTTCAAAGTTTCTGTGAGATGGAGGGCCAATAACAGCAAGATTAATCGGAAAATATAGAAAAAGGCGAATTTTACTTACCTTAGTTGTATGGGTTTCTTCTCCAAGTGTGAGTTTCGAGCGTTGCCTCCCAGTAGGTTCTTTCAAATTGTAAAATAGGGTAACATGCTTAAGGAATAATTTCTACAAGGGTCCAGCCACACTATTCCTCTTGGTCATGCCATTGGAATGCACACCATACTTCACATTTAACCTGGTGACATCCTAAGAAATATCTTAGAGAATTATTAAAGAGGGAATAGGATCTTGATACATCCTGATAATTTGTCGGGGTGCACTCACAATTTGTGGTTTGTACAGGGTGACTCAATAAGCGGTGCACGCGGCTGTTCCTCGGAAACTATTGATCGTAGGTCTTCGGGAAAAAATTTCTTAGTAAATGTGGCCACGAGAAAAGGCTGGAAATTATTTTCAGCTCTCTAAATCAGCCGCTAGGGCGCTGGGGCCGCTGGGGCGTTTCACTACCACTAAAATGAAAAATGTCAGATAACTCTGAAATTTGCAATGAGAAGCTATAGTAAAAATACCATAAATGTAATCTCTTGTTCTCTACGAACAACTTTGCCATTTTTTCTCTATCTCTTTAAATAAAGTGGTGGAGGTGGTGCAAAGTGTGCTTTGAAAGACATGGAATATCTCAGGAACGGTCGATCGTGGAGACTTCATCTTTGCGGCATTTGAAAGTGTATCCTATCGGGTTTGACAGGAATTAAATTAGTGAACTGTATAATTTTACTAATAAAAACTTCTAATTTTGCCAAGAAATTTATATATCGGGATCGTCATCCACACGTCTTGTCTGACTGGATAATAATTTTTCTCTCTCATTCTTAGCAATGTTTCCGCGTCTTACCTATTACATTTGCAGTTAATTTTATTGCATTACTGAACAGAAAGAGCATTTCGTGCCCCTACAACGTGCCCTAGCAAAAAGTTCTATTTCGTTTTCACAGTCGCCGGTAGAGGGGGTTTTTCCAAAATTCACGTTTTCCTCCTAGTTATTTCAAAAAAATCAAATGCAATACTATAACTTTATTCTATAAAGAATTTGATGGTCTATCTTGCTGTGAAACTGCAAGACTCTATCTCTTCCATAACATAAAATATTAATGAAAAACTACCACAAAGAAAAGTACTGATTGATGTTGCTAGTGTCTCCCCAAGTGTTCGAAATGCCGTCCATCTTCCGCAATGCATTGTTCCAACCTAATGCGCGTCGAGGCAAAAGCGGCTTTTATTTCCACTGCAGGCAGGTCACGGATAGCATTTGTTATTCGCTCCTTCATATCATCCCTGGTCGTTGGTCTGGTTTTATAGATGTGTTTCACTCACCCCCAGAGCTGGAAGTAAATGCACGTGGATCTTCTCCCGTTCAGCAGTGTAGATATGACGGTTAACGTTTCCGTCGCTGCGAAACGTGGCTTCATCACTCCACAAAATCTGGGAATTAAATTGGGGATTTGAATTTAACATCCCCAAGAACCAATGGCAAAAGTCGATTTGCCAAACCTAGTTCTAAGGACAGTGTTCTTACACCGACTTGAGGGTTATATTCCATATATCCCAAAACGTTGACAGTATTTTTCTAATTTTTCGCGGAGCCACGTCCGTGATACCTTGGTCGGTGGATACTTCCGGTGTTCCGAGGGTGGCGAAAAATCCGAGTAAAAGTTCTTTTACCATAATGGTGACGGTTAGGATATCGCATTCAGTACATTCTTTCAGCGATTGCGGCATTTTGGAAACATTCAGAGTAAACAGCGATCATATCAGTAGGTACGGAATTTGATAAAGGCATTTTGGAAGGTGAAAAGGAGCAAAAAATAATCAGAACATGAACAAGTTGACAATAATGAAATTACTGTCAAATAACTTAGACCCTGCATTTGTTTTTTTCCATAGCAACCATAGCCTACTATTAAGTTCATCGCTATTAATGTTGTTGATTAATTTGCGATGATTTTTTTAGTAGTTTTTTATTAATATTTTGTGTTATGGAAGAGATGGAGTCTCGCAGTTTCACAGAAATATAAACCATCAAATTCTTTATAGAACAGTGAAAGTAAAGTTATAGTATTGAATTTAATTTTTTCGAAATAACTAGGAGGAAAGCGTGAATGTTTGAAAAACGCCGCCTCTACCGGCGACTGTCAAACCAAATTGGACTTTTTGCTAGTGCACCCTGTAAGCCAGGAAATGCTCTTTAAAATGCTGAAAAGATGAAGTCCCCACGATCCACCGTTCCTGATATTCCATTTTTTTCAAAGCAAACTTTGCACCACCCCCACCACTTTATCTGAAGAGATAGAGAAAAAAGTTAAATAGCAAAGTTGCTCGTAAAGAACAGGAGATTATATTTATGGTATTTTTACTAACAGCTTCTCATTGCAAATTTCAGAGTTATCAGACACTTTTCATTTTAGTGGTAGTGAAACGCCTCCTAGCGGCTGATTTAGATTGCTGAAAATAATTTCCAGCATTTTCTCGTGGCCACATTTACTAAGAAGATTTTTTTCCCGAAGTCCTGCTATCAATAGTTTCCGAGGAACAGCCGCGTGTACCGCTTATTGGGACACCCTGTACTTTGGATGTAAAATCGCATGTTTGGTAAATTTCTTTGTAGTGTGTTATTTGGGTAAGTGCTTTGAAGAAAAAGATAATTGAGTTTCCTGTAGGAGTGTTGAAACATAGGACGGTCCCTACGAAGAATGGGAAACTTGTTATCAATTGAGATTTACATGATGAACCCTCACAAATACTAGAGTTTTCAAATAAAAAGTGTAATCCTATCCTTCAATAAGGAGAGATTGGAGAATGAGGGAAAGTGGTAATGAAAACGATAGAAGGTACATTGTCTTAATTAACCAGAACTCTATGTCGAGTTTTTTTATAAAAGATATAAATTAAAATTTCATAACATATTGTTATTTGGCACATATATTGAAAGAGATACAATAAAAAGACGTTATATGTAACCACTACACTATAACCCTAACATAAGGTGATCAGGGGGTTAATTCCATAAGAGAGCGTGAAAGTGAAAATATTTGGTGAAACATGACCGACATTTTTACGCATAGTTATTTACCGTATTCTATTCGCCCACCGAGGAGAGTTGCAGCGTTGCCATTTGTAATATTTTGTACTTTTCCAAAGAATTTTCTTTACAACACCTCATTTAGAAATGCAATGCAATCAATGGCCTTTATCCATTTACACTTATGTCACAAGTTTATATTATTACCTAAAATTAGAGGCTAATATGAAATAGTTATTTTCCTCACAAGTGCGCAAAGTGACACTTTAGCGCACGCGACTGCCGTTGTCCGACCGACGCGAAGCGGAGTTCGGGCAGCAGTCAAGTGCGCGAAAGACACTGCGCAAGAAATAGGAACAACATTTTTTCTACAACCGTATAAAAGTCCATCTGCCACTAATATTGGATATCTTTAACGATTTTATAAATGATTAAGCTATAACCGTGAAAATATGTGTCAGTTTGCATACGTCAGTAATGCGCGAACCGAGAATTTTGACGGTTGTAGAAAAAATTTATTGTTATACTTTTTACTTAGTTTCGAATAATTTATAATTGAGTGAGAGAGAGCTTTGAAAAACGTATTACCTACAATTGGCAATGTTGGGACACGAAATAATTTGACATTTCACATTCAAAATCTAAATCACATTACACTTTTGTTTTGTCTTTGTTTACTAAAGGGTCTGACTAAAGTTTATTTTGTTATTTGTTTGTTCCTTGTTCTTTTTGTATGTTTTGATTTTGTAAACAATTAACAATTTTAATAATAGCTACATTGAATGATATCTGAAAAACTTGAAAGCAGCTGAAGATGCCTTTGAGAATCATCTGGAAAATCCACCAAACCAAATCGTTGGAAATATTCTGGATCCCTTTGACGCATTAAGTGAAGTAAGATTTCAAAAAATATATAGATTAAGTAAGTTGACCAGAACTGTAATAGATTTGCTTAGGCGATATTTACGACCAGCAAGAACAAATTTTGCTGTAAAAGTTGAAACAAGAGTGAGAAATATCATACACTCACCAATGTAATACATATACCTTTAATTCATTAATTTTCTTAGGTTCACATGTATGTACACATTGTCATGACATGACACTAATGTCATGAATCAGTGGGTTTATTTTCTAAGAAATATTGGAGTGTTAAATGTTATTAAACAAAGGCAGGATTACACAACAGATTATCAAACTAATAATTAACTAGCCCTTTAATAGTTTTTTTAATAAGTACCAATTCCCAAATATCATTGGATGCATAGACTGGCGGCAATTACTAGGCCAGCTGAAAATGAGCACATCTATGTAAACCGCAAGATGTATCATTCTATAAATGTCCAACTCGTAGGGCATTTTTGCTTCTAAAAACTGTCTTCGTTTTTTCTTTTTAGATATGTGATGACCATTAAAAAATACTGAATGTTAATGCCAGATATCCTGGAAGTGTACATGATAGCAGAATTTGGCAAGCAATTAATCATTGGCTATTACTACCCATGAACAATGTATTACCCATTCACTTATTTTTGTCATCTAATTACCTTTGAAACCTTCATTTTTTTTATACCTTTTAGCACATGTTGAGACGATACGATAAAAATGTCAAAGTCAATGTTCCAATCCCTACTTGACGACAATAATAAGTGAATGGCTTATAGCTCCTGGGTCATCAGAAGAACGGTTCAATAGTGCCCCTACTAGCATTCGGTGCTTAATAGAGAGATGCATTGGTCTGTTAAAAAATCACTTCAGGTGGTATTAAAGCACCGAGTATTGCACTACTGAGAAATTATCTCAAGTTGTAAATGCGTGTGTTATTTTACACAATATGTGCATTGAAATTTGAAAAAAGAAGCAAAAGAGGGAGCCCAAAGAGTTCGAAATGCAGAATTAGAAACTGGAATTGTACTGAGCCAGCATATTGTAGACAGTAATTTTAGATAAGTTGTTAAAACAGAATATGTCAGTCATATTAACCCTTCAGTGGTCGCGTCGCGGCACTCTATGCGTCATTTTTACATTTATGAGAATATTTTCACCACAGTCTACTTTTCGCCAGTGTCACTTGGAGTATTCCTCGGCCATTATATTTAGTATCGGCTAAACTAGATAAAAATCGAGTCTCGATGAGGGTTAGTGCTAATAGCGGCATCAATGTAGCACGTGCTCGTGTGCGCCATTCAGTACCATATAACGGGACTGGTTATGTAAGTATAATAAATACTTATTTTTTTGTTTGTAAAATGTTTTATTTGATATTATTTTATGGAATTCTGTTTTGATAGTGTACTTTGATTTTATTTAATTATTCAGGGTCACAAAGATACCATTAAGCGACAAGGAACTGCACAATACAGGCAAACCCACCACAGAGAAGAAAATTTCTTTTTTAACTAGGACTGGACTTAATTGAGGATCAAATGAAAGAATTAGCTAAAATCGAAAAGCTTCCAGAAAGTTTAAGTCTCTTCTTACCCCAGTATCGACTTCCAGAAGACGCATTTTACCGCGCAAGTCAAAATCGGAGTGAGTTTGACTTGCGGAGTTGTAATGTGAAGTGTGTAGAAAAACAATAAAACAACAGTTTCGGATGATATGTGCGAAAGGTTTGTTTGCAAAAAACATGTTACTAAAAACGTGACATGTAGAACTTGTTTGTATCCGCCAATGGTTGAGGATTAAGTTGAGAAATGTTCTAGAATTAGTTCGTTGTTTTTTTCTGAAATTAGTGTTCTAAAGTTTTGTTTGTTTTCAGTTATGTTCCTCATTAATTAATATTGCAATACTTTTTATAATAAAATTAGTACTCTGATTGAGTATAATTTCATTTATTTTTAATTAGCATATTCAAAACCGTTTTGCAATTTTTCCTTATTTTATTTTTCACATTTTTGCCAAATGAATAGTCTTGCGAAAGAAGAATATATGCCATCCTTATTTTACAATATCAATAGCCGTTTCATCTTTAGAGATTCTTTTTGTCTAGAGGAATTTTGATATAGAGGTATGTTTCATACGCACATTTCATATTCAACATAGAGGAAGGACCCCAGATCCCCCACTTGTGGGGTAACTGGAACAATGGATTAAAAAAATTAATTTATTTACATAGACATATATTATTATTATTATATCTTCATTTTTGTTAAATTTGTTATTTGTACATATGTACTATTTTTAAAACCTTGCAACTCGAATATAAAATCACAGTGGTAAAACTACACCCCACTTTACCCCCTATAATTTACCTTAAGTACAAACATTATCAAAATTATTACAAACAAATAATAAGTTTCCATACCAATGGTGCACTTACAGTAGCCTCCTTATTTAACAAAGTCAAAAGAATGATGGAGAATAAAAGAAAAACCCTTAAAAGAGCACAAGCAAAAATATAGTTGAATCGTTGGCGCTCTTCTTCGATATAGAAGATAAGCGTTTTTTTACTGTATTCAATCCGCCAGCCTTTTGACCATCCTGTAAAAAGATTTAATAGAGTATTATCCTCTGAACAAAAATATTTATGTATTTTCTTCTTTTTTAAGTTCTACTTTTTTAATCCAGTGTTGATTTCTCAGCTCGGAGAAAATGCCGTGCAAAAGGGCCAGATTTCTTTGTCTGTAGAGACGCACCAGGTCTCTATTGCTTGCTCCTCAGCCCTTTGCAACAGTATGGGCTGACTGCTGTTGGGATTCCTTCAGCTTAGTCAATCTTTGAGGACTTCTTGTGCGAATTTTTCGTTTTTGTACGGTCTAAATATATTATACAAAAATTAGTTCAAAATATCATATTTTACTTCAAAATAGACTCTTCATGATGATTCACAATAAAAATAGATTTAAGGTGTATAACTGCCGGAAAATTAATGTGAATATGAATATAAGTAACCTTTCAACTGTGAGTAGTACGACACATACCTGTATCCTGCGTTAACCACAATGTTTTTCTAAAATTATTAACAGTAAGGGTTCTGTGCTAGTCACCAACAATGAGTTAAACAATACACTATAATTTCTAGTAAGAATTGATTGTCAATAATGCCATGAACTTTATTACCACCACTAACAGCAATATTTTGCTCAGCAGAAGTCTGCATTAACATTTCTTGAACATTATCCTGAAAAAGACAACTGGATGGTCCAGTTTGACTTTGTCTGCTGATAGGTTTCTGATATACTGCAGGACTTGATTCCCCCTATAATAAAGTTAATATGCTTAGTAAAATTACACAAAAATCAAATATATATTATAAGCACTTCATTGGTTTCAAAACCACAATCAGTAACTGAATCAGCAATTTCCCTATGGCCTTCAACTACAGCTGTTGAATCAGTTCCAAAATTTGAATTTCCAGAGGGCTTAAAATCTCTACTTTTAATGGACCACCACCAGTCCCTGTCATTGCCCTTCTGTTTTTGGCCTGTTTTGCTATGGCATTCTTTTTAAATCTTGCCGTGTCTAAAGACAATCACTAATTAGTAAGGCATTATATTAATATGAGGCGATTTCGGCCTAAGACTGGTAGGTAATTGGTACCTCAAATTGTTGTACTTTTTTTTTATTTCACTCATGAGTTTAAGTAAGGATAAAATATACCAATTGGTACTACCAACCTTTACCTACTTATAGCTGTAAGTTTAAAATAAAATATGAAGTAGTATATAAGTGTTGTATATAAGTAAAAACGCCAGTTATAAAACCTCATTTATAATATCAGTTAGCGGCTGGCTAATGCAGAGAGGAGCGCTTCTCAAAACAGCTATTAGAATTTCATCAAGGCTAGATGAGTATTTATTAGGCAAGTTTATAATCAAATTATAGACTTCGTTTGGATCTGTTGTTGAAGAAAGATAGTTGGAAATAATTTGTTGTTCTGAGGTTCCAAACCGAAATTATTTTTTTTCAGTATTACACACAGCAATAACCATGGCGCCACCCAAAATAATATATGTAATGTTAGCTATTTGCCCATTAACAATTCTTTGTTAAAACTAAGATAAGCCACATGCAAATAATTCAACGTTTGACAATTATAATACCGATGGCCAAGTTCAAACTGTTCTGCAGAAACGAAAGTGTATAAGTAACTAGCCTACAATAATTGAGAACACCAAGAAATATTTGCTCATTAGCAAAAGAGGTCCGTGAAATATATGAAATATTTCAATGGATATAGACGTATAGAGTTTCAAGACCAAATGCCTCAGAAAATAAAATCATAGCACACTGAATATGCAATATGAAATGCGCTTCTTATAGTACAAGTCTTAGAAGCGACCTTAGAAGTATTATTGGGTAAATGTATTATATTATTTCATATGGGCGATGTTTATAAATAAACACTCTATTAACTTACCTGTGTTTTCAATAATATCTATTACTTCTGAAGGTTTAGGCTGTTCCCAAAGTTCCTGCTCAAAATCTTGCTCTTGCTCGTCCAGAATAGAATCAGTTTCTTCGATATTACTTATACTGTTACTACGCATTTCCTGATCCTTTGTGAACATAACACCACAATGAAAATACGTAGACCTCGTCAGCAAAGGCACCACTTCTTTTTGACTCATCTACCTTCTTTACTCCTTTCGAAACGATCCTCGCAATCTCTGGTTTTTTTTAGTACAAAATCGCGATTTGCTTCCGGATAAATACTTTTGCATAGATTCACTAATTTTACATATGATTTATTCTTTAAATATTTGGTCGTGTATTCCTTGGAACGTATTTTCCACAAACATGAATGTGAGTTATATTCTTCTAAAAAGTTAGTCATAAAATCTTTCGACCATTATCATGTGCACGGCAACCTTCACAGAAAATTTTAACAGTACCACATAATTGAAATATTGAGTTCCACTGTTTTCTGGAGTTTGTAGTATAGGTTTTCCGTCAAGGAAACAAGTGGAAAATTCCACCGCATATTAAAGGAATTCGTTATGCTTAACCACTGATCAGTAGTGTTAGGAAAGTGTAAAAGAAGAAGTTCTTTTAAGATTCGTAACATATATACAGTTACTTTTATAAAAAATTATTTTATTTATTTATTACTATTTTGAAATACAATCTGAACAGCTATTAACTCAAGCCGAGCCTTGCAATGATGAAGCATCTGTGAGAGACAATGGTCCATCAAAGAAAAAGAAAAAAACATAATATAAATGATCCTATATGAAACTTATTAAATGCTCAACTTTTTAAATCTGCGTTAGAGACTCTGCAAAAGCCAATGGACAAAGAAGATAATTTCGGACAATATGTTGGTATAGAATAACGCAGCGACTTTTTTAAAAAAAGTTTTAATAATGAAATTGGCAAAGCTGTCATTCGCATAGTGGAAAAGGAAGAGAGGGGATCTCCAAATTATTTTGTACCCAAAGAATATAATACGCCCTCAGGTTAATCAATCTACCCGTTCTATTCTACCTTATAGTAGGTTTCTTTAATTTCTTAAAATACAAATATATTCCCGTTTAAACATCTCGCATATTTGTATTTTGTTTCATGATTGATCCTCCAAACCGATCCGTCCAACCAAATCTACTATGTACTGAACCTGCATAGCACTCATACGAACGAAATTAGAGCAACGTAGCTCTCTTATTAGTGTAGAACCTGCACCCAATTGAGGGCTTTGGAATAAAATATGTCTAAGCGCTTATTTTAGCGTTTTGAGATAATTAAGCATGTTTTTAAATTTTGATTATATTTTTAATAATTAAGCATTAAGCATTAGGTTATTTGGATTTCAAAAATTCAAGATCTAGGTGTATGATCTCTAATATTTACCATTTTATTCAAAATATTTATAAGTCCTAACCTGAACTAAGCACGGTCCTATGGTTTCAAAAAGACGAGACATTTAAAAAGTCGTAAAGAAGATGCACTTAGTCCCCTTTTGTTCCCAATATTTTGTAAATTTTAACAACAATAAGTAACATTTATTTTTGTATAATGCTTACAAACCTTTATTAACAGATAACTGAAAAAAATCCTCGTGAATAAAAAAAGAATATTATCGCTAAAAATCTCCAAAGCAAAAGTTCGTATCGTTCACAATTTTAAGTTCGCTGTTTTGAGTAAGAGCTTTTTTCCACCAAAGCAAATCACTTCCCATAGAATCGGTGATTCTTAGTACAGTGAATTAGTACATTCATACTTTGACAAGAGCTTTAAAACGAATCACAAAATGTTTCTTGCTTTACCGCTGGTAAAGACGCTTTAAGCTGAATTGAATCAAATTCAAAACCGAGAAAAGCACAAACCTGAGTGGGAATTATCGTACTTTTAGCATAATTAATTACAAAACCCAAGGATTAAAAAAGTTTTCTGGCATATTGACTCTCTGGAAGCAGTTTCGGCATTTTTGCTAATAAGGAAAAAGTCGTCCAAATACATAACACAAATCATTCCAATAAATCTACAATATTCAAGAACTGGTTTCACGATCTTTGTGAATATGTCGGAGCTACAGACAGTCGGAAAGGTAAACAGTTGAAATGGTGATATGAGTCTTTAAAAGAAACGCAAAGATATTCATGAAATCGGGGGTTTATAGAAATTAAAAATTATGCATCCTTTAAATATAGCTTTGTAAAAAAGCAATATTAACCTTAAAACCGCTGTATAATTCGCTAATTTAAATTGGGGAGGGATGCAAAAAATATTTAGGGGTTTAAGATTTAATATAAATCTCCAAGAACCATCAGGTTTCGGTACCAAAAAATATGAAGACAAAAACTATTCAGCATCTACAAACTGCCCCCTGAAAACTGACAACATTGTAGAAGAGTAAGGTTTTGGTAATTTAGTTTATACCGGTCTCTTCTTAGAGGGTATTTTATAACCCGCAATACAGGCTAAAATATGACGATCGTTTCTAATACCAAACCAATGTGTACAAAAATTGCACAAACGGTTTTCTCCAGGGAGACATTTGTATGTGGATCATCCACTAACGGCGAGAAACGGGCCCTCTTACACGACGGCTCTCCTCTTCTTTTTTCATTCGACCTCGAGGTGGAAGGCGCCTGGAGTTTAAAGAAGAATCTTTGGAAGGCGAAAGTTGAGCTTCACGGTTGAGCTCCTTGGCAGCAAGGCACTAGATGTAAGAACCTTTTTCTTCTGGACCATAGAGCAACCTAAGGGGCGAGCTTCCTTGGACTTCTTCAGTTGTTCAACCAAAAATTGTCCAAAAAGAAAGGAGTCTATTGGACAAGTCATCAAAAATTTCTTGACTTCACTGTGCAGAAAAGGCAGAATCGAATGATCCTATTTTAAATTGTTGGCATCCAAACATGGCTTGATTCCAGAATTAATAAGAGGTGGCTGTAATGCCGAGCAGTTGGCCACACTTGGATATAATTCCAAGGTAGCATTGAGATCTTCTTTTTTAATTCCATTCAAAAGAAATCCGGAAAGCAGGATTGTGTCGTCAGTATTGAGTTCAGGGCCGTTCGCAGCAACTGTCTTTTTTTCAACAAGGATAAAATATTACCATGAGAGTGTGCTGAACAGACAGTGAGAATCTCTGGTTAGCTAAATGTACCAGCGAAATGTCCGAGCCCAAGTCCGGACCTGGCGAACCCTGCGAGGATTCATCTGACTCGTCTGCAAGAAAAAAAATCACAATACGTAAACATCGGTTGGTCCCGACAAGAAAGTGAGAAAAGCAAGAAAGTTAAGTTTCAAAAACCAAAAACTTGACTTTTAAAAAATTACAATTTATTTGATTAGGACAGTTACAATAACAGACGCAGTATAGAAACTGGCCCTGGCATAAAGGGAAATTGTCAAGGGTATTGTGGCTCCACAGTTCCTTTAGAGCTAGCATATTATTGTGAAGTGGCTGGTCTGTGAAAATGTCAATATCTGCCACTATTGTTAATGTAAAAAAAAAATATAATTTGAGTTCTCCTTACCTCCTAAACTATTAAAAATTTCTTGACATAGAACTTGCTTTTTTAAATTGGCTCTTTCACTTAAATTGAGAGATATATCATACAATACAAGTCTTTCAAAGACTAAAGATATTCGTTTTTTATAGTAAACATCAGAATCCTCTAGAATGGTAGTTTCAGACTGTTTCTGTTTAACTTGGTCAGTAAAATCTATAATATGTTCTGCAGTATCTTCTAAAACACAGTACTTACTTGTAAATCAATCATGTTTAGGAAGAAACGTATGATTGCCCTTGTGATTAATTATAATTAAATAATACCTATTAATACAGAAACTGATTATGACCTAGTTTGAGCCCTTAGCATTTCACTTGCATGCATTTGGTAATTATCGGTGATAGTCCTCTTGAATGCGGCAATGAAATAGCCCTGAAGATAATACATATCGAGGGCTAAAGTACAGTACCTCAAAACTCATAAATTTTTCCAAATTGGAATTTTGTTATTGTTCCATTCATTACACATACTGCATAAAAAATGAAAGAATGAAACTGTGAGAAAAACATTCAGAAATACATACAAAAATGTCATATGCTACAGCATGATATACAAACAAATTAAAATAAAGTTAAAGTGGATTAGCCATTGCCCCATTTAAATCAAGTGTTTTAAATCATGCTCCATTAACTTGTTACACGATAATATACAGAATAAGTATATACTATTTAGAAGCAGATAGCTAGCAAATTAAATTGTAGTTTAATAATTAAAATTTGATAAAATCGATAAATAAAAAAATAAAATGTTTTATGTAGGTAAAAAATAACAGTTGAAGGAAGATTGTGTCCCAGAATCAAATCACGATGTAGGGGAAATCGGCGGAAATTGGGAGAACAACGAACATGGCGGAAATTGGGTTACAACTACCTCTTCGTCGAGACGAAGAGGTAGTTGTATGTTTTACTGCCTTGTCCCAATTTCCTCCGCTACATCGTCAAAAATAACATTTTATTAACGTTAAGATACGTCTTCAAAATAAAAAAAAAACATCATAAACAAAAATAAAAATAGAATCCTGAAAACAAAAAATCACAAAAATTAGGAACTTGTGAAATTAAAGAA
The DNA here is from genome assembly GCA_951812265.1 of Taphrorychus bicolor. NCBI lineage: Eukaryota > Metazoa > Arthropoda > Insecta > Coleoptera > Curculionidae > Taphrorychus > Taphrorychus bicolor. The sequence continues at coordinate 1,171,224 of OX638304.1, forward strand.
CACTTTTAATCTGATTCTTCAGAAATAGCTGCTTTCTTCACCTTACGAACGAGAAGAAGAAATGGAAACAACAATATTTGTTGTTTCTGTAAAACAGAAAAAGGAAAAAAATTACTTACCTACATATTTCATACAATGCCGAGAACTCCTAATTGATTTATTATTTATTTTATTGCAGTTTATTGTGATTATGTTTTAAATAGTTTCTAGTAGTAGTAATTCAACATTTTGAAGTTTTACTTTTACGACAATGACAGCTGATGGCCATTTGATAGACCCAATGACAACTGACTTACAACTAATGAGCAAATTCTAGACTCAAGAGTTAGTGCATTCAGAGTGTAGGAGTAACCAATTTCTGAGGTGTTCCGAACATTTTGCCGACCAACCTTGAAAATAGCGGAATTCTATTAGCTTCTGATTGGTTTAAATTCAAGTATCAAATTACGCTCCGTTCCGCTTGTAACCAAATTCCCCTGTATGTGACGTCACCCTAAATCTTTGAGTACTCTACTACCAAGTCAGTATTTTTGTCGAAATGTTTGTTGAAATGTTGAATCAGTTGAGACTCGTGAGACACAAATTGCATATAAACTGACCACTACATGACATGTTTCGGTCTGGGTCGATACCCGATTCATGTGCCTATTCGTGGCAAATATCGGATTGAACCCAAGTTGTAGTTACGTTCAATCTCTCGTAGTAGTATTAGGAGCAATACTCTGAAACAAATGCATCGTCTTTGTCGTCTAATTTATTATTATCATTTTGTTTTTCATGTAAAGCCATCTTGAGGCAAACATCACTAAAATGGTTACTGATGACTTTTGTGCGCTTACTCAAAGTTTCTTGGGATTTAAATAAATTTTTAATCTTTTAGAGGCGGTATCTTTCTCTAAATGATCTTTTTCACATTTGCTCATTGATAGGGTCTTCATAAATGATTCAAACTCTACTACCAAGTCAGTATTTTTGTCGAAATGTTTGCTATTATCATCAGTTGAGACTCTTAAATACAACTTGCATATAAACTGACCACTAAATAACATGTTTCGGTCTGGGTCGATACCCGATTTATGTGCCCATCCGTGGCAAATATCGGATTGAACCCAAGTTGCAGTTACGTTCAATCTCCCGTGGTAGTATTAGGAGCAATACTCTGAAACAAATGCATCGTCTGTCGTCTAATTCATTATTATCATTTTGTTTTTACAACTAATTTACTTATAGTTATTAACTCTTGCGATAACTAATTTATGTGATTTTAACGGTGAATTGATTGAATGATTGAAGTTTGACGGTTAATGAGAAATGTAAATGCATATAACAGACTTTTCTTCACTTTTCGCTACTTTTCATTCAATTCCAAAACTCTAAGCTCATCATATAATATATACTAAGGTATTAAAATTTGTGAGCCTATTTCTTTTTACGTATATTGAGCGTTCCAAAAAGTGAATTTTTACAGTTTTACAATTTACCATGAGGTTTGAACATTATTTGCATAATATAGCTATATTATGTTCAACAGTATCATTCTGAGGAAAAAATATAGAAACTACGATAATTTATTCTGTAATTATTGTGAGTAGTAAAACAATGATTAAATCAGCAGTTATTTCCAATAGTGATACATTTTAGTCCTCTTTATTCAGTTCTTCAAAATTGTTAGTTTTTTTTACATCTACCTATTACTTGTGTCTCATGGTCTGCTGCATCGTTGTCGAGGGCTTGTTCTTATATAGTGTTTTGTACAGTTCCAGTAGGTACTCACCTAAAAATATAGAACACGTAAAAGTATATTGAAAACCCATCTATTTAATAAATTAGTTTCCATAATTTTCTTTGTTTATCTTAAACTGGAAGTGCTACTAAATACTTTTGCCTTTACCAAAGCAAACAGAATATGCACTATCTTTCTTATATTTGGTAGAGTAGTTTTTGGAACCCTATACAATTTGTTATTTGTAAAACTAAGGTTCCAATAAATAATAGCGCAGTGGCACTGAGTGAACGTGATGATGTCTTTTGTAAACCCAAGCGAAATATATACTCGTATATGAAAAATTAGACTTTTGCCAAATAATTAATGAGTACCTGGTAATAAGTAATTTGCTTGCAGGTCGTGTATGAAAGCGCTTTTGGCACCCCCTACACGGGAAAATTTAAATTTGAATGGCTTTTTGGTGTTAGTGTTAGTAGGCTTCTATTCCAGGAAATCTTCTGGATGTGAGTCGCTTTGCAGCTAATCATCGCAGGTCAGGAGACTTTCAGCTTTTCTGGATGAGCATCTAGCAACTACCAGTCAAAATGTCTTCTTCTATGATTTTCCTTTTCGCCTGGCGCACTTTTTGTAATGCTTGCGTCTCAAGGTTTCAAGCCTGACGTTCAGCCCTTCAATAGGTGGCAGGTGGAAGGTGAATTTGTGCGAGGGCCGAGGAACGGAGTTAACTGACATGTGAACTGTAGAATTGTCGTGTCGACGTTTTTGTGCCGGAGGTGCTGGTATCTACCTAGGTTATTTTGCTTTGCATATCCTGGTTAATAAAATTATTATGGTTGCATTTCTTTATTCTATATTACGTAAAACTACAAAAAGCAATTAACTATAGTACATAATAGTTTTATACCTAAAGTAGTATTTCCAGTCCTCAAATAGGTCCTACAGCCAATACAAGAAAAATGTATACTTGTCTGCATACTTACCTCAAAAATATTGCAAATCTTTTTTTGGTAAGCACTTTTTTATAATTAATCGAATTTTCTTGTCGATTATTTTCGGCATTTTGGAATTCTTTTACTCTTTAATCAACTTAAAATGTTGATACACGGATTGAAAATTGACAACGACGCAACTTCAATTTGACAAAATCTTAAAGCTTATCGGAGACAATTGCGGCTAAAAATATCAGTTAGAAATTAGTTTGACTGTATTGGTTAAAAAAAAACATGTCAAGCGATCTTATTGGCCTGCTTCCCAATTGCCGATTTTAGTTATCACCTACCAATCCTGTATTTACCGTATCTGTTTTGACGACAAGTAAACGACAATTGCCATCGATGTTATACAGGGTAAATTCCATGGCAATGTAAGATGCAGAAAATAATGGAATATGGTATATGAATTTCTATATCGCTTCTTTTCGGGGTCCCTGATCATTAAGGCTGTCCATAAAGGAACGTAGGGCATATAAATATTTAGCAAAATTTTATGAAACTCTAAGTTGTAAAGTAAATTAAGTTTGTCACATTTAGCAGCAGGAATATCCCTAATATCATCTACTTCTTGCATCTTGAAGTATTGATAAAAAGGACTTATTAGATATAACATTTGTTCAAAACTGTCTGTTATTAATATTACTTTTTCTGAATTATCTGCAGAGAAGTCTCCTTTCACGGGATTCATATTTAGTATCGAGTTGCACGCCATTTCTGTTGACGCGTCACAATATGGCGATATAAATAACACAGATATATTATAAAACCATTCTGAAATTTTATCTAATGACCTTAAGCTAATGCAAGATGCAATCAGTCTCGAATAATCTTTGCCTTTTTTTGATTAGAGAAATCTTTAATATGTGTCGAGACCATTTTTATAAAATGCGCACAGCGTAAATTGATGGTTTTAAAGCCTAAACCCTGAGTTTTTTTTTATCTAAAACCACATTATAAGCTTCCTTCAAATATTCTGCTAAATCCATATCATTACATGCGGTTACAAGGCCGTGAATATTGGCAAAACTTAAATAAACGACTCCTCCAAAAATTGGCCATTTAGATTGTTTTTCACAAAAAACTCGAAATTCAGAAACTATCTTACCATTATCTTTTGCATAGGGATACGAAGAAACCATTTCAAAAACAGGAACAATTCGTTCTGTAATCTTTGTAGGTATAACAGCAGAATATAAGTGAACTCGTTTTATAGACTTGCGATGCAATGGCTTTCAAACAACGGTACCTGTGGCATCAAAATGTATAATAGATAGAACTCCGGTACTTTGTTTTTCCAAAATTTCCGCTTGTTCTTCGCTAAATGATTGGATTGTAAAAGGCATAATTACTTTCTGAATGTATTCAGGATGATCGAGGTGCCTACTCTCTCTGTCAAGAGAGCTTATTGCTTCAGATTTTAGTTTTCGAAAGGTCGAATCTGACTTTATGATATCTTTTATCTATCTATCTTTATTCAGATAAGTTCTTACGTGCTTTTAATACTCTGACATTTCTACGTAGAAGGTTTCACTTTCATTAAATTATGCTTCATGATTTGCCCTTCTATGCGTTTTACATGAGAAGTTATCGGTACCTCATGCAAAAGATTTAAAGAGGAACTGTATCCCTTGATTCTTGTGCGATTCAAAAAAACCTTAAACTTTTTGCATTTTGGGTGCTTACACGAGCCATATAATACAGGGTGTTACAAATTCGAGTCATTGGCATTGGTATCTTGGTAACCATAAGAGATAAAAAGTTGGTTGAATGGAGGGAAAGTTGCACATTTTATTACTACTACTTTGGTAAAAAAAATGGAAAAACTTCCGATAGGTTCCGGAGATATGCGAAAAAAAACATAAAATCAAATTATTTTTTTATTTTTTTACGACTTTATTATTTATTATTTTGGAAAACCAAGAGCTTCTTAAGGCACTTTTTTAGGCACAACAAATTACTTTTTTTCATAGTTTGAACGTTTGGTTTTTTTAGATATCATCGCAACGGACCTGCATTTTTTTTCATTTTTGAGTAGCCTTCACTTCCCCATCAACCTCCCAAAATAAATGACGTATAACACTTGCCAGAAAAAGTTATCCTAATAGGATTTATTTGACAAAATTGACTAGATCCTCTCCACTTACTGTCCCACATATTTTTAAAATAGGCAATTCAACATCTGTATGTCTTTCGTCTTATCAATCTCAAAATTTTTACTTGTCAAATTACGAGCAAAATTACATAAATCTTCTCTTGTGCTAATTACATCACCATAAGATTTCGACTTCAGTACTTATGGTAAAACACACATAATCCTCCATTTTGACTGTACTTCAAAGCTGAATCTGGATGTGGTATTGGGTTCCAGAATGTGACCTGCAAAAGACAAATACATATGATGTTATTATTATTCAATTATTATTAAAATAGACAACACTCTTCTGTAAAAAAATATAAAAGTTTAAAATAAATAGTAACTTATATCCTCGAAAAAGTGCATTGTTCAAGCAAATAAAGGGTGTTTCAAAATTTGTTTGCTAAAAGTGCTATGGAAAAAAGTGAAACTTTACCTATATCACAATCTTAATAAATATTCACAATTTGAAATGTTTTTTAAATTGAATCAATAATGCCAAGATGGAAGCTTTAAGTATGACATATCTAAAACATCAATTTGTTTCAAAATACTACAGGGTGATTCAAAACTCGATACATACAAATTGATACAAATATTTTAAGGTCTTATTTTTGGGATCAAAATAAGACTTTTTATTTGTATAAGCATATGTCTGCAAATGCATGGTTAATGTTAATGTTAAGGTTAATATAATCAGATTTTTTTATTTGATTAGGTATGTGAAATCATGTTTTAATTTTGAGTTTTTATATTGACCATCACTTTTTTGGATACCAAGAACCTTACTTGGAAAAGTTTGCAAACTGATACTTTTTTGAATGTTCAGGTTTCACGTGAGTTATGGGTAGGCATCTATAAAAGGCCAGGCAGAGGTATGTTTAAAAGAAAGTATTTTAGAAATAGAACTACAAAAAGCATAGGGAAGCATTTTTTTGAAGCAAGGTACTTGAAACGTAGGTATGTATGGTGTTGACATTATTATGTGTTTGCAATGCTTACCGGAACGTACAGGAAAAAAATACCTTACCCAAAATATCTCGGCCTTTATAAGTCTACCTCCTATTGTTTTTTTTTTAATGCCCACCTATTATTATTTCAGACACAACGTTACCTATATTTTCCAAACTTTTCTTCAAGTTTGTGAGTTTGTACTTGGCCAAGAAGAATGTAATTGTACGACATGTTCAGAAAATATGACGAAATTTTTAAGAGGGCTTTAACTGCTGTCTAATTGTTGCCACTTTTGTAACCATGCTAAAAAGTCATTCATAAAGCTGGAAATGTGATGTGAATTTCTTGTCATTGGCCCTTGATATTTATTTAGCAGCCTCTGTCCTTTGTAGGGAGTTTTTGCATTAACAATATCCCACCAGGTACAAAAAATTTCTATAAATGCTGCGGTATACACATAAGATGTCCTGAATTGGGTCCTAAGGTGTTCCATGTGACCCAATTCATTCAATGCTGCTATGATGTTTCCGTTGAAAACTTGTAAAACAAGTTTCATGTTTTGTCTCTCCAGGGAAGAAGGATATGAAACTTTTAATGAGAGAGTATCGCCATATTTCAGTAGGTGTGGTCTTTCCTTCTGATGCACTTCTTTTAATGCATTAAATGATGCAACACACACAACTCCATCATTGTTAAACTCAGGAAAAGAGCTCCTGCTCAGGCTTCTTTTTTATCCAATATTTTTCACTATGTGTTAATAGTTTAATCAAAGCATTAATGTCTCTTATCTTTGCTGGAAGATGAACTACTGAATTAGTATCACTGCACACCACTTTCTTTATTTTAAGCCCTGCAAACACTGCACTGGCAGTTAGGTCCTCTGATAAGTATTATCCTAATTTTACACTGGGAAATTCATCTGTGGTTTCTTCATTTAAATACAAAAAGCAAACTTCAAACTTTCTTTTGCCGTTTGCCCATCTGGAACCTTTTGTGTTAGTTTTTCAAAGGCTTCCTCAATGTTGCTGAATCCATTTCTAGTAGTTCTAGCACTATAGTCATCCTCATACTCAAGCCTTAGTCGTTTTGACTCAGGTGACATTCTACATGGAATGTCATGAGATTCTCTTTGGCATAAGGTACTAGATATTAATAAATAAGTTGAAGCTTACTCTTAACATAACAAGAACTGGCTCAGCAGCGCAATGATTCATCGAGCAGCCCAAAACATTCTAAAATGAAACAAAAAACTTAGAACTATAAAATGTGTATTGTAAGACAGTAGGTCCATTGGCTACAATAGTCTGCTTTAATATTAAATATGATAATAAGTAGCAGTTTAGGGAACAGTCTAGGGAACAGCAGCTTGAGACTGTAACAGAGTGTAAAAGAGAATTAACAAAAATATGAATGAATGTGTACAGGAGACAAAAATGTTGACGTCATTATCTTATTATCCTCTAGAGGATTTCCTAGGAATATGACTGATATGGTACAAGTTCACTTCCCAACTCAATAAATAAACATTATGTGTGGTTAACGTCCTTGTTGCCAATGAATAGGAACAGGTTTACGGGTATAGAACTGAATAAAACCAGCTCTCGTCAAAAAATTGCCGACGTTTCGATTGTATATAACAATCTTCTTCAGGGCTACAAATATAAAAAAGAAATTGCACAGCAGGCCTACAGAATAAATGTAAAATTTGTTCTTAATAAATATAAATATAAACATATAAACATTTAAAAACTTATTAACATAACGACAACATAACGTAACAATAGACGATCATCCGTATATGATTTTACTAACCTTTTTTTGTATGTTGAGAACATAGTTGTGTCAATAGAGTTTAGTGCACCAGTACACATAATGGAGGAATTTGGAATGGACCAAAATAGGCACTGCCGTCTCGAAATAATTGTAAGCGGCGTCTTTCTTGAAAGAATGCTCGACCAGAAATGTCGGTCGGCCTGAGCATTTTACATTTTTTTAGTCGATGTAGATTTTAGGAATCTAAATACTTGTTTTTTTTTTATCTTTTTAATGATGATCTGAAAGATAACCTAACTTTTTCTAAAATTTTTGTCTCTATTATTAATGTATAAAGGTACCTTACTATGTTCTCGGGGCACTACACCTAATCATCTTAAACTATTACCTAATCATTCCATAATTTAAAAAAGAATACTTTTAATAAATAATATAACTTAATTTTTTTTAAGTTGTCAGAACAGCCTAAACCTGATACCCCAAAAAGAAAATGTGCAATTAGGTGACATATAAACTGCTAGACAAAACAAATGGGACAAGAATTATTTACGTTATAAGTCCGGTAAATATAGTTTTATGGTAGGAATAAGATGTTTCTGGACGAAGCGATAGCCGGTCTGGAATTTCGAAGCGACTGCTGTAACACGTTACCGGACGTATGATGTACAACATTTTACTTCATTCTTATTAAAAAGAGGACCAAAAATTATTTTTTCAAAATTTTTTCATATAAAGTGGCACTTTTCAATACTGATGACAGTGACGTAACGTCCTACCTTTCGTAACTAGTTACGAAAAGTAAAATCTTTCGTAACCAGTTACGAAAATGAAAATCTTTTGTAACTGGTGATAAAACGTTTCATCACCAGTTGCAGGTTTCGGTTGTTGCACACCGTTGCTACAGTTTTACGGTATTAAGTAGTTTTAACAAAGTTTAACAAAGTGGTTCATAACTAAATATTGAAGTTTAATAATAATAACTGTTTCTCTAAGTAGGTATTTGTAGTCAAAATTAGAAAAAATCTCGTTTGAAACACGTGACGAAAAGCCTTTTTTGTGTATCTCATTCAAATTGCGGGAACTCGCTGCGCTCGTCCCGCAAACATTCATTCGTTACACAAAATGGGACTTTTCGTAACTGGTTGCTTAAGTAGCTATTATGCCCTGCAAATATATTTCTGAGAAATCCGGTATAGTTTCATTACGGTATCCTGTACCGGTACCGGTAAAGGATTTATTGAATACCGGCACAGGATGTGCGGGTACTCAATACTGTAATAGTTATTTACCTAGCAAGTGCGGGAAGTGATGCTTTACCGCACACTGATTGCAATGACCGAACGACGCGTGGCGGAGTTCGGTCACCATTCGAGTGCCGTAGAGCACTTTTTGCAAGTGTTAGGTACAATATTTTTCCTATGAGCCAATTTCTCTTAATCTTTTTCGTCTTCCCTAGTTTAGTTCTTTAAATTTGCGTGCGGTAAAAACTTTTACACGCACCACTGTCAACGTCATGAAAATTATACTCGGCATGGATAGTTAATTTCCTATAAGCGCATGTGTGTTAATTTTGTTGTCTTTTGTAAGTTCAATCAAATATGAACGTGGGTTAACCTTGACACCCACGCACGTGTGGTAGGTACCTAATTAATAGTGCTAAATGTCTTCTGAACCCTAAAGCATTCAGATAAGTATAGAAAAACGCAACAATGTATTTCAACTCAGCAAAGAACAAGAACACAAGAACAATAAAATTATGCAAAAGTAACTCTCAGATTAATAAAGGTTCAAATTGTATGTAATTTGGCTTTGCGTTAAAGTGCTACTTCCCGCATGCAATGCGCGGTAAAGTGAATTTACCGCACGCTCGTAGGAAAAATTTCTTTACGATATCAAGTCCTGTAAAAAGCTATTTCTTCTTCTTAAGGTGCCGTATCCATTAATGAATGTTGGCGACTATTCTGGCATACTCGCTACGATCTTGTGCGATTCTAAAAAGTGCGTGGGCATCGAGGTTTGTCCAGTCTCTTATGTTCTTCAGCCACGAAAATTTCTTTCTCCCGATGCCTCTCCTTCCTTCGATTTTTCCCTCCATAATCAACTGTAGGAACTGGTACTTGGAATTTCTGAATATATGACCGAGGTATGCGGCCTTTCTTCTTTTTACTGTCTGCAGCAGTTCTCTTTCCATACCCATTCTGTTTAGTACTTCCTCGTTCGTTGCGTGTTCCGTCCACGGAATCTTCAACATTCTTCTCAGCACCCACATTTCAAACGCCTCTAGTCGGTTCATGACATTGGCCTTTATTGTCCATGTCTCTACTCCGTACAACAGTACAGAGTAAATGTAGCATTTTACAAAACGGTACTGTAATGCCAAATTAAGGCTGTTGTTGCTGAGAAGTGCTCTCATATTCGTAAATGTTACCCTGGCTTGTTCAATTCTGCTTCGTATCTCTACGTCTGGGTCCAAGTCTTCAGTTAACCAGCTTCCCAGATATCTAAATTTTGATACTTGTTGGATTTTCTTACCGTTCACTGTGATGTTCAGGTTCACATTTGATGTTCTGCTAACCATCATCACCTTCGTTTTGTCTATGTTAATTCTTAGGCCGAGTCGTTCACCTTCGGTAGATATCTTTATGATGAGACGTTGTAGTGCTTCCTGGCCATCCGCTATTATAACTGTGTCGTCAGCATAGCGTAAGTTGTTAACGACCTGTCCGTTAATCTTAATGCCGTCCTCTGTATCTGTCAAGGCTCTTTCGAAGATTGCTTCAGAGTATAGGTTAAAAAGTAGGGGGGGACAGAACGCAACCCTGTCTCACCCCTCTCTCTATCGGGAATTTCTGTGTAGTTTCATTGCCCACTTTCACCGATGCTGTTTGATTTGCGTACAGGGTCTTTATGAAACGTGCATCGTTCTTATCTATCCTCTTGTCTTGAAGCATTTTGATTAACTCAACGTGTTTGACACAGTCGAATGCCTTTTGATAATCTATGAAACACATGAATACGTCCTTTTGCTGATCTCTGCATTTCTGAAGTAATACGGTCAAGCTGTAGAGTGCTTCTCGTGTGCCAAACCCTTGTCTGAACCCAAACTGGGTAGGACTAATATCCATTTCGCATCTGTTATAAATTCTTGTATGGACTATCTTTAGGAAAAGCTTCAAGACCTGGCTCAGTAAGCTGATCATTCGGTACTGGTCACTATGGTTTGCATTTGGCTTCTTTGGGATCGGAACAAAAATCGACTGGAGCCAGTCCTGCGGTATTTCACCCGTCTCATATATGTTGTTAAATATTTCTGTTAAGGAGTCTAGGTTTTCATCATTTAGCAGCTTTATTATCTCTATTTAAACTTCGTCTGGTCCCACTGCCTTTCCTTGCTTGCTTTGTTTAATTGCCTTGAGGACTTCTGATTTTAGTATCTTTGGGGAGGGTTCACCTTCATAGTCTTCTGCGAAATTTCTTTTGTTTTTCTCCGCATATAGTTGCTGTGTGTATTCCTTCCAATGGAGAAGAAGGTCCTTGGGATCGGAGATGATTCGGTTGTCCTTCACAATATTGTTCATGTTACAAGACTTTTTTCGGCCTGTAACTTCCTTCACTAATTTATGTGTGTTAAAGTGGTCATGTCTCTCCTCCAGTTCTTCTATTTCTGAGCATTTTTCTTGCATCCATTGTTCCTTGGCTCTACGGATCTCTTTTCGTACTTCCTTGTTGATTTTCTTATACTCAGTCACGTCCCTGTTTTTAAATGGTCTTCGTTTCTCCATAAGTGCTAATATTTCCTCAGTCATCCATTTCTTCCTTTTGTTGATTGGAGGGCCTATTTCGTTGTTTGTGACAGTTACTATGGCCTTCCTAAAGCTGTTCCAGGTGTCTTAAGTTGCTTATGTCGATTCTCTTGGTTGTTCTACTCTTAGTTTTCTTTAGTTTTATTTTTAGTTTTCCCAGTACAGGGTTATGGTCAGACCCTATATCAGTCCCAGGGTAGGTTCTGACTCCATGTAGGCCATTCTTATATCTTTGACTGATCAGTATGAAGTCTATCTGGTTTCTTATAGGGTGTTCGTTCGTATGCTGAGGTGATTGCCAGGTGTAGAGTCTTATTGGTGGCAGTTTGAACCATGTGTTTGCAATAACTAGTTTTTCTTCCTGGCAGAACTGAATTAGCATGTCTCCCCTATCATTGCGGTCTCCCAGCCCAAAGTCACCCACTATATCCTCAACACGACCTTGTCCAATCTTGGCGTTGAAGTCACCCATAATTATTAGTCCTTCGTTTTTCTTGACAACTCGCATTAATTCTTTTATTTCTTTATACAGTTAGGTTACCTCATTATTAGGTTTATCTTTCGTCGGTGCATAAATTTGAATTATGTTAAGATCAACTGGATCTGCCCGAACTTGTAGGAGTGCTGTCCTATCTGAATATGCTACAAAGTTTTTTACTGCTTTGTTGGTCTGTCTATTTACTAAGAAGCCTACTCCATTGTAATGGTGCGGGTGGTTGTTTCCTGAGTAATAAAGCGTCGCCTTTTCTTTTGTACATTTTCCGCTGTCTGGCCATCTGATCTCGCTTAGGCCTGCAATATCTATGTTACATCTTTCCATCTCTTTTATCAAGTTGTCCACTTTTCCGGTGGCGTATAAGCTTCTTACGTTCCATGTACCAATTCCCAGTTTTGGAATCGTTTCCACTTTCGGGTGGGTCCTAGCATTGTTTTTCCTCGCGGGGATTCTTAGCACCCCCCGACCATTCAAGGTCTGCCGCGGACTAGGGGCCATTGATTGTTGAACCTGTGCCCTACTCGTCTTTCTTGGGATGTCCTTGTGGACCCTTAATATGGTGGTTTCCCGTTGCCTTCCATATCCTTATACCGTTGACATTGCTGTTCATCCGCCTTCGGGGTCGATTTCTCAACCCCAGGACAAAAGGGTGCCCTTGCCTCAGCTATTCCTCCGCCCTCTAAGAAAGAGGTCGTTGACAGCTTGAGGGGGGATAGCTTATTCCGGCTATCGTTCGGTCGTCAGAGCCTCGTCAGTTATCTAGCAGGGTGTGCCGGATAACGATAGTTATCACACTTGCAGGTGAGGTTGACATTTGGGCTGGAGTTTCGGCTACCTTCGACCCTTACACCCCAAAAAAGCTATTTACCGGACTAAAATCAAGTACGTAAAAGTGTCCTAAATGATGCAATATGAAGTAATATTTATTTTCCTAACAAGTGTGGAAAGTGATACTTTTCTGCACGAACGACAAGAAGCGGAGTTCGGGCAAGCAGTCAAGTGCGGAAAAGAGACTTTCCGCAAAATTTAGGAACAATATTTTTTCTATGAGCGAACTTACGAAATATTAAATCAAAATTATATTTACTTTTAATCACAAAACGGAACATAATATTATTTACTTATTTTATAACAAACGCAAAAGAACAATTTTTCGTCTCTTGTAGATTGACCACTGAAGCCAACTGATTTGCTTCCCCAATATTATACTTTTGGTGGGAAGTTATGGTAGAGGTCGAAGTGGAATTTGGGTTTTGTGCTGCAGCAAGCTAGTTATGATGTACAAAAAGAAAAATTATAAAAAGTAGAAACACTTGAACTGGAATTAAAATGACATGAGGATGACTTTTCCACGGATATTATTCACTCGTTATTGTTAACATTTATGAATATAGCGGGTTGAAGAGAAATTACGAAACAAAATAGTAGCCATTTGAGGTTTTTTACTTTTCCGCACTAGTGCGGAAAAGTACAACTTTTCGCACTCGAATGCGTGCAGAAAAGCAAACTCTCGCGCACGCGAGTAGAAAAACATATTTTTCGATAAATTGTTAAGCGAGATATCTAGAAAATAACACAAGATAAAAATATGAAGTTTTTAGAAACCTCTAGAAGGATCTATAGAGGAGGTATTCTAAACTACTTTGAACAAAATTACATATTCAGATGGTGTATACAAGGTGATGAATAATTTGACTACATTTTGATAAAATTTATTTTTTGCCGAGAATCTAAGATTACTTACTAAGAATCTTAGACTAACCTGAACTAACCTGAATGAAGAGTGAAGTCAAAAATGTTTAGTAGCTCAAGTGAAATTCTAACATGGCACTTCAGAGTTAATCACTGAATGTTATTACCACTAATTATAAATATACTCTTAAGATTATTTGACAGTATTTTAGGTAATTTTACAATGATAAAAAAAACTAACAAAGGAATAATATTTAATATCGTGTGGGGTCACTTCTTAAATTTGCACTTTCGAAATCTATCAAGCATGCTTTGTACTAAATTATTGATGAAACCTTGAGTTATATTTTCCCATTCCTATCTAGTTGCCAGAATTAAATCAACTCAATTTTGAAGTACATTTTCAAATTTCACGCTTTCGTACTAATAATTTTAGTTTTGACCAAACGTGTTCAATAATATTCAAATCAGGAGATTTCGTTGCTTATTTATACTGTTTACATTGTTTTCTTCGAGGAAATTTCGTACAATTCTCCTCTATGTGGTCGAGCGTTCTCATCTATCAATTTACATCCTTCACCGAAAATTTGGGAAAATGGTAAAACAGTATTTCTTCAAATTTGCTCTCTATATATCTCCGCATTTTCTGTTCTTTCACTTATGTAAGGTGCGGTTATGCCATTCTTCATAACTCCAGCCCAGTCGTTTACACCACCTCCCCCAAAAGCTTCGTATGGTGTCATGTGTGCTTCCCTATATTTTTCGTTGGGCTCTCTTCAAATAACGACTCTTCCATCTGAATGGGGAGATTTCAGATTTCTTCCTTCCTTGAGGATATCAAAGGATATCGGTTCAATAGTTAATTCATCCTCATCAGAGTGTTCAAAATCTTCGTCCCATGGAGAAGATTCAGCACTACATTCAGCAGAAACTGATGATTCTGATGTGGTTGAACCATCTTCTATTTGTATATTTTTTTTGTTCTTTTCTTTTTTTTCCTTTTTCTTCTTAGCTTTTTCTTTGTCTTTATTTTCTTTATCTTCTTGCTTTTTTTTTGTAGTATAGCTGTTTGAGGGGAGGTAAGTACTGCTGGAAGCCTTTTCTTTTTTTTTGGCCCAGGCGGTTTTTGTTCATACCAAAAAAGTACTCGTTTGAATGCTGATGGAATAGACTGATCTGCATTTTCAATGCAGAAGATGGTTTTAGTTTTTGGCAGGGCTCCAAGACTTTTACTTTCAGCAGAAGAAGTTGGTGTTGTATAATTCTTTTCTGGTGTTTGATGGAAATGAATACCAGATGGTCCTGCTTTTTCCATGTTTGACCTGGCCTGATTTATGGGTGATTGCTTCGAAATGATTGTATGTACTGACGGGGTTTCTTCTGGGTTATTTTGTGACCCATCATTGGCTTGTAAAATATTATCAAGGTTGCTGTTAGTCTCTTGTTTATCTTCCAGGTTTTGTTCGGGTAATGGTTGGTCCTGCTCTGTGGCTAGCTTAAAAATATTAATTGAGTAATAATTTTCTGGCTGAATCTCTGCAGTAATGATTAACCTGTTCATTTTCCTTTCCGTCATGTCATCTCGTGACTCTTCAATGGGTTGTAAAATATTACGAAAATTACTGTTAGCGACTTGCCTATTTTTTAAGTTTTCTTGAGGAAATAGTAGGTCGTCTTCTGATGGTATCTAAAAAAAATAAGCTAGGTAATACATATCTGATTTAATTGTTTGCTATTAATAAGTATTAACCTGTTTCTCAACTGATTGAAGTGGTGCAGCTCCTGCATTTGGTTCTGCTTCCATAAGTTGTAAAGAGAGCAGTCCTCATTCAAACTTTTCCAGTCACCTTCATTGTTTTTGAAATGTGTTACCTTTTCCTCTTTAATCTCATTTTCCCAGTAAATGAGAAACTCTTGTTTACTGATATTTACTTTAGCCTTTGGTTGGGGGTGGGGTGGATAATTGAACATAATGGCCGAGTTACGGCTTTAAGGTTCCAGGGTGCAAGGTCGCACTTTTTGTTCAAGTTTCAATTTGCTGTATAGATTTTTCGTGAAGTGGGGAAAACCTTTTTTCTTTAAATACTCTCCCATGTGAGACATCCGCGATTCTTGAACTTTTTTTTGCCAGTGTTCCAACGCCCATTGGGTGTATCAGATGTGGTGCGTTTGGGCTCAGTGCAATTAACTTAATTCCATTCTGAGCACAAATTTGACAAATGTAATGACATATGGGAGGAAATCAAGAAAAAATACAACAGGAAGTTGAATCTTGTTTTCCTCCAGTCATGCGTAACGCCGTTCGTTGGTTCAACAATTCGATGTTAAGCTGGTGTCGATGAGATCGTCTGCTCCCGTGCTGCGTCGGTGATCTTCTTGGACTAACTCGGGCGCCACACTTCGGATTAGTGTGGTGAAGGGCCCACTTGCTCCAGTGTAGCTTTTAAACAGACGGAGATAGAATTCTAGTTCCACTGATGGTGTAAACGGAGCGATTCGTTGGAAATAGCCTATTAGGCATTCATCTTTCCACCAACCAGAAACCACAAAAACAACAGAGTGATAAAATTTGTTTATACTTAACAATGTTAACAATAACTTCTAAACTAAACCCTACTTTACCCAATGAACCTCTATATATTATTTTTCCTCGGAAACGGAAGCGGCGGATAGTCGGATCAGTTTATGGACGGAATCATAAAGGGGTTATGGTTGTTGTTCCCAGCTGTCTCTTTCCTTTATATGATTGAAATTATAATAAGTCCCAATAGTCCCACCAAAATGCTCCAGTGAGTTAGAAAAGGAACAACGAAATTACTAATGTAGAAAGAGACGACCGAGTTATTACCAGGCGAAATATTCCACCAGATTTAGTTAACTTCCACTGTAAAGTAAGCGGAAATACCCCTTTAAACGCTAACTTACTCTCAGGATCGGGTTTCAGGTCTTCAGGCGCTGGTATGGGCTGAGAGGTGTTGCTGGCTGGATGGCTGGCGACTGACTGCCTCAAACAGGGCAAATGCGTTCTTTTATATAATTTCTATATTACCATAACAACCCTAGTTCAAGTGAGACATATTGAATACAAACAAATCAGATGAACAACTTCTTGGTTACCCTAGCAACAAGAGGTTAAGCCTAAATTACATGGATAAAAGATTTTAAGGTGGGTTTCCAATTATTCTTAGGCTTTTGCGTAAACTTATACAGAAAATTAGTAACTTCGTTACACATGGTTGAAATAAGTCTTCTATATACTCATAGAACAGTTCCTGGGTTATCCAACCATTTCCCACCTACCTTTAGAAATGGGTGCTGATATTCTTTTGTATCGATGCACTATCATTGGAGGGGCAATCTCGCCTGCAGCATTTGCAGGGTATCAGGAATGTAACATTTTCTTTTTCATCATTGGCCCCAGCTAAATGCCTCCACCTTTTTTCAGCTAAAACTTAGCCTTCCCGGGGATTTTAATAGAAAGCATGCTCATCAGCAACACTCTTCTCGGATCAGACCCTATTTCATTAAACGAACTAAACTGCTGACCAATTGCTTTGCAAAGTTTGAGTGAACATAACTCTGAAATGGACCAACGGTGCGAACAAAGCGAATTTGAGTAGACCTGCCCCTGCACTATTTTACGTGGTATGTTTAGACAAGATAAGTTATTCGGGTGAAATTATACAGGGTGGAACATAAGGTGATGTAATTTTGCTTATTTTTTTTTCATTTACACAACTTTCAAAAAATAAATCAAAAATTATTTTTTTATAGAGGACTATAAAGAATGATGTAACACCTCGGGACATGTTCAGATTTTTTTCGATATATTACTTAGTTCGATAGATATTCCATATTTCTGAAAGAGTTCCAAAGTACAGCTGAAATTTTCAATGCATCATGCAGAATCGATGGAGTAAGATCACAAGAAATTTATTCATGAGCTAAAAATGACTTATACATCCGGTATATACACCAGTGGAAAGAAAAATAACATCATTTTTAATTTGTTAAAATCGACACCCATGATCGATATTATTCATGAAGATTTTTATTGCTTTTGAAATTGTTTTGTAACATTTCCGAGCAATTTCAGAATTATCTGTTACTAGGCAAGAATATCTAGAAGCTTGACCTTGAAACAATTACTACATCACACGGCAGAACTGCATTTCAAATGTTATTGAAGTAAAACGGACTTATTAAAAAAAAAAAGTTCCACTTCTTAGGTATAAGAAGATATCAGTAAAAACAAAAAAAGGTCCCGAGAAAATACTTGGTTTAACAACTTTCCATTCGCAAATTTCAAAAACGAGAACAACCTTTATAAATAATGTTCATCATGTGTGTATATTTGATCAGATTAGAAAATGTGATGCAAGTTTAACATTTTTCTTACCCTTGGTATATTTGACCGATGTGGAAGCCATTTTTAGCTCATCAATAAGTTCCTGTGATCCTACTGCATCGATCATGAAGGGAGAATTGAATAAAAACATCAGTCTGAATCCACTTCGTGCTAAAATCTTCGAGAAAATGGACTTTTTTGAAAACATGATATATTTATCGAACTAAGCAATACATCGCAATAAATCTCGAAATGTCACATCATTCTTCATAATCCTGTATCAAAAAGTCAATTTTGATTTTTTTCTGAAAGTTGTGCAAATGAAAAACATACTCAAAATTACATCACCTTATTTTCAACCCTGTATAGTTTGTCCTGAGTAACTTACCTTCTTTGATCATACCACATAAATTAGGACGAGGATGGGTCTACTCAAATTCGTTTCGATCAAAGAAATCCGTTGGTCCATTTCAGATTTATGTTGTCTCAAACTTGGTGAAAAAATCCAGTGTTGCAAAACAATCGGCCAGCAATTTAGTTAGTTTTTCAGGAGTAATATTTGCTCGAGATCGAGTTAAAGTTTGATAAATTCTGTCTCTAATTCTGTTATTTCAGCCTCGAAACAATTTTTACCACTTTTCTCCAAGAGTTTTGGGTAAACCCATTTCTTGAACTAATTTGGAATCAGTGACCATAAAGGTATTTTTTGCCACAGGAAATCCAGCTTTAGACATGTATTATCCATTCCACCGAAATGTTTTCATGCTTAGGTGAGAAAATGCTCATTGAACCCATCCTTTTTCCAATCGGTAATTTTCCTTTCACCTTGTACATTAAATTTACCCGAGGCAATTTATATTTTCTCGCCGTTGATTTCACGGACTTTCCTTACTTAACGTGTTTGAAGCTGTACAGACGTAGTAGCTACAGACGCCAACAATTTTCTTTTTGAATAAGAGACTTGTATCCTTTGTCTGCTTTGTCATATAGCGGTTTATAATTTGATATACATTGTAATATAAATTCGTCGTTTATTGAATTTCCAATATTCTCATTCAAATTTTCCATTTTGTGTGAATGAATAACCTAAATAATGTTTTGTGGAATAACCTCTTAATGTGTATCACAGACAAAAACCAATTTGTGCTTGACATGACATTGAAAATGCATAAATACGGAAGGGGAGCTCTGACGTCACACGTGAAACGACGCCATCTTTGCTGAGATCCCATGGAGATCACTTTCCAAACAAAGTTTTTTCCCTACTGTTTACCCAATGCGTATTTATTTTTCGGTGGTTTTGCAGTAAATTAGGAATAATTTGAACTAAATTTGAATAGAAAAGTAAGTATAATACCTATCGTTATTTAAATCACAGTTTTGTACTATTAGAGACATTTCTCTTTGCAAAATAATCAGCTTTAAACGTATTTAAGGTTATGGTCACATCACATGTTGTATTGGTTTTTAGATCGAAATGGCTCATTTTTTTCGTTTTTCTTCCATTGCTGAATACTTTCAATAGGAAATGAACCTGTTAGATAGAGGAGAAAATGCCCTTAAATCAAATATGGTAAAAGTTTTTAAATTTAGCTCCGAGTTGCTAAGAATACAAGGAGAAGTTTATGCCAGCATGAAAAATCATTTCTATTCTGTTTCTGTAAGTTAGTATATTTCATTCTCACATCAAGACAAATACTAACCGATAGATATTCGATTTAGATTACACTGCCTCAGGACAGCAGAATTTCCACAGCAGAGTGTACATGCCCGAAGGGACAGTTGCTTTGCCATCATATTGCAGCTCTTTGTTTATTTGCAAGGGATAATATTTCTTCAACTGACGTTGAATGCCAGTGGATAGCAAGAAAGGCCAAAGTAGAGGAAACAAAAGTTTTAGAACAGTTATATCCTTCAAAGTCGTATAAGGCAACAAAGCGAAAACTTCTTCCAGAAGAGATTAAGAAGTTCCGAGAAACACTGGAGAAATACGATGGGGCTATTGGATTTACTTGGCTTCCTCAGCCTGAACAAACTATAATGCCAGATGATATTTTGGACATTGAGAGTCTTATCTTCTCTGAAGAATATTTAATTCTTCTGGGAGAGAGGCCTTTCTACAAAATCATATACAATTAGACGTGGAATCCATTGTGAGGGTTGCAAAAAATACTATTGGTCAGAGTGGGAATGCTGCATGTTTTAAAGTCAGAAAACACAGACTTGCAGCAAGTAATTTTGGAAAAATTTTAGTTGCCATCAACAGAGTGCGAACTAGGGCCAGTCATAAATACCCTGCATCTTTATTGTACGAACGCCAGTGAGTACTATAACGCGCAGCCAAAGTTGACTTTTGGTTGTAGATATTTGGTAGTTTTTTCGTTCTAACGGTTTTAACTCTGAAACTGCTCATTTGACGGGATTTTCGTTCAAGGGGCGTAGATACAGAAATGAACGGGCATTTCAAATATGGGGTCCGTTTTTTGGTACGTGCGGGGGGGGCTGACCAGTGGCGTACCAAAGTCAAAAATTCGGTTTTTTAGGTACCCAAATTTACGGCGTCTTTGTCGAAACTCCGGGACTATGTGGCGTATAGGACTGCCCACGGGTAGATTTCCGCATATGTGTAGACGAACAATTTTGACGTCTAATTCCGATAAGTGAAATAGAAAAATCTACAAAAAATCGCAAAGTTGGGACGGTTTTTTGAAAAATTTTTTGTAATGGTCCACTTCTGGCCCTTCTGGACCCCTTTAGTTAGACGACTGGCCCAATAACGATGGTACCGGGGGAAAGGGCATATCCTTGGCTACTTTTGATCCTATCCCGCCAAAGGTGCCACTTTAATACAGAGTGGTCAAAAAAATGTCCAAAGAGAATTAAGGAAAAGTGTCCAAAATAGGAAGGTAGTTTTTTGCGATTTTTACGAAAACTATGGAGCGGTCCACCTTCGGTGGTATATGGACAACTAGAACACGCGGAGAGAAAAAAAAATCAGTTGTTAGTTTTGGTCTAGCTCTTATACCGGGTGAGCTACAAAAGTTTTTTGGTGCCGCATTTTTTACCAACTTTGGTGTACTTTTTTCACGTTTCACCCTGTAGATTCCACATTTTTGCATGAAAAAATCTGAAATAATTCAGGGGTGTAGCGCACATACGGGCCCTCCATCTGGCCGAAAATGAAGGTCCTAGCTTTCAATTTCAAATTTTGACGATTTTTTAAACTTTACATTTGAAATTGCCACTTTGAGGCCTATTTGTGCCGAGACCGTGCATTCGATCGACTGGATTTCTATCCCAGGGGATACCTTGGAATGTTTTCTTTTCGGCACCAAGGAATCACTTTTTCGCTGGGACGTCGCGAAATGGTCTTAATTCAATTTCGAAACGAAAGATGCAGATTTTTGAAATTTCGGCAAAATTTCCGTTAGTTCCGGCAATTGCCTCTCGAGTAAACTACTAAACCGTGCGCTGCGATCGCATTTTTCGACGACGGAAATTTCTCGTTTGACAGATCGAACTTTAAACACCTAGACCAAGAAAAATAGGCGGAAAATCGAGGAAAACTGTATGGCAGGTGAAAATTTGAACATTTCTAGGAAGATTACATGTAAAGCCCCCAGTCCTCGAGGTCGTTTTCACAAAGACTGGTCGATTTGAAAATTTCGTGTCGGGATTCATGATTTCCGACCACGTGGCGCCCTGTGACGTCGACGCTCGGCTGGCTAGGTTTGTTCCGTACATAGTTAAAAACACTTCCCATAAGAAATACATTGTGCAATGCTTTTTAAATGGGAGGGATATAGAAAGGGTTATATTTTGGGTACCATCGATGGTACATGGTTCAAATTTGGATGGTAGCTACCTACGGGGGTATTATAAATCGTAATATAGTTGCCGTCGCTATCATAGCCACAGTAGCTGAGTACCGTTGATATTTAGAGAACTGTTAATGATACATGGTTCAACTTTGGATGCTCGGTGCCCATGGAGGTACCATGAATGGTAATATAGCTCACATAGCTATATGTAGCTGACTGTAGCTGGGTTATAGCTGCTTTATGAACCGATGGTGTTATCGACTTGAAAATCGAATGGTAGGTTTTCCTTATATAGAAAGGGGAATTCCTTATATAGAAGGAAAAGGAATATATAGAAAAGGTTATATTTAGGGTACCATTGACGGTAAATGGGTCAAATTTGGATGGTAGGTACCTACGGGGGTATTATAAATTGTAATATAGTTGCCGTAGCTATCATAGCTACAGTAGCTGAGTACCGTTGATATTTAGAGAACTGTTAATGATACATGGTTCAACTTTGGATACTGGGTGCCCATGGAGGTACCATGAATGGTACTATAGCTCACATAGCTATATGTAGCTGACTGTAGCTGGGTTATAGCTGTTTTATGAACCGATGGTGATATCGACTTGAAAATCGAATAGAAGGTTTCCCTTATGTAAAATTCGCTAAAAATGACATTTTTAAAAATCCAAGATGGCCGCCAGAAAACGCTTGGTTTAAAGCCGATATCTCTGAAACGGTTTGAGCTAGGAAGCTGAAATTTGGTATGTGGCTATCTTATGGGACGGGCTAGAGGTCTCTGAGGTCCAGAACCTTGCCGCGGGTACCAAAGGTTCTATTTTGAAAACTTTTTTATTAAAATGACACTTTTTTGCTACAACTTACTCACTGTTGCTAAAGGGCGCTGAAACCGAATATATCCGACGTTTCGACTTTACGCCTACTATAGGCCATCATCAGGGTATTCCCTTTTATTACAAATATTGCTTTATAAATGTGCCACGCCCAAACAATCAGTTCTTCGTATATGACTGACAAAATAGCTTTAACGAAGCCCATTCGACTGGCACTAACTGTTCGATTTTATCGTTTTTGGGTTCCGAGATATAACTGATTAAATTTCTCATATATAGGGGTAGAGTGACTTTTGCCATTTTATAGCAAAGCCATTTACGGCAATAGAACAACGGTGACTCAATTAAGTGTGAGTCGGCTCAAATACTGCTCGAAACGTTAATTACTATTTTGCTAAGTTTAATAACAGTCTCATGGGAAGTGAAAAACTATTAAAATTTTGTAAAAATTACCTAATATTTTTATTTGATCGAACATTACGTCAACTAAATTAAAAACCTTGAACGACAAATTAAGCAGGTATTTTGTGGTCGAGAATGCTCTATTCATGGGTGTCAATAGCATCGTTACACCATGTTTAGTTTTCGAATTATTTAGATATAGGTATTAAAATGTCGATAAAAAGTGGAAAAATTACGTTTTTGGCGCCATTTTGAAGTGGAAGGAAATTACTGAAAATTCCAGAATTGCAATTTTTTTACATATTTTTGTCCCCTCTTTCATTTGAGACTATTTATGATAAAATCTATGACAATCGATTTTGGCTGAAAATTTTCACGACCTACCCCCTTTGAAAATTTTGAAATTTTTACATTTTTCTGTTTATCTTGGAAACGGTAAGGTTTTTCGATATGCAGGTTAATATGATGTATGAAGAGGTTATTAAGGGCTATCAGATGCATGTATCAGAAAGAAGCTAGCTTTCACGGTTTTCTAGAAAATTAAAAAAAAGTGCAAAATTTGTACCTTATTTTTGGGCCACCCGTGCTCAGTTACTGTTCTAATCAGAGCTTCGAAAAATCGCTCTACGTGTAGCCCTATTCTTCTACTTCCTTAGCTGTTCTTATACATTTTTTGATAAATCTTCATCGAAACGAGATATTAGCTGTTAAAGGCAGCAATGCACGATTTTTATCTCAAAATTTGGTTTTTTGGGCCGGTTTGAGAGCCCCATATGTTTAACATAGAATTTTCTATATATTTCATTTAAATCTATAGTAATCGATTTTATTTGTTACTTCGAGTCGGTTTTTAATGAATAGGACGTTGATTTCTGTTTTAGATAGTATAGGGTGTCTCAAAAAATGATGCATGAAGCTAATATATGCTATAATGCAGAAAAGGTCCATAAGCAGTGTGTATTTTACATAGAAAGGATGGATTATTAAGTACGTAGACCAGCCAGAATAAAATGTTAGATATAGGCGATGAAAGCGTTATTAAAATTTAGTAATGAAAGCAATTTTAATTATTCAAAGAGTCTGGTGTTATCAGATATTACTAATATTTACTGCAGAACATTTCCTTCGCCATTTTATCCACAAATTGTTAAAAAACACTAAAATTATTCTACTTTTTGGGCTCCTCTTATAGCTTTTGGGATAAATCCTCGTTAAAACGCGATATAAGCTATTGAAGGCTGACATTCACGATTTTTATCTAAAACTTTAGGGTTTTGAGCCAATTGGGGAGAGTCTCATATACTTAATATAGAAATATCGACTTTACCCATATAAATCAATAGTAATCGATTTTATTCGTAGGTTCTAGTAGTCGTATGATAAATAGGGCATTAATTTACGTTTTGGATAGTATAGAGTGTCCCAAAAAAGTGTTGTAACCTAGAATTTTAGGATTTTGTCATGTAAATTGATATCTGTGAATTTATTGCGTAAGCTCCAGTAGTTTTATGATAAATAGAGCGTTGATTTCTGTTTTAAATAGTATACGGTGTCCCAAATAATGCTGCAACATTTAACTTTAGTTTTTTTTTGTTTAACAATACTTTTTTGTAGGTTTTATTCCTTTATTATAAATAGTGCCTTTGGTTTCTGATTTAGATACTATAGGGTGACCCAAAAATTGACAAGTATTACATTTTTAGGAACATCTAAAGCTAGAAAAATGAAATTTCAATCGTAGATTCTGTTCACAATCACAAACAATATGTCATAAATGGCAACTTTGATATGGGTACTCGTGGTGCCATTTTATATCTTTTTATGAATTTTAGCACGTTTTTTACCTGTTTACATATTACTTAATATGAAATAAGGTTTTTGAGACGTTTCGACATTTCAGTTACTTCAGGTTCTTTGTTAATAATTTTACGGCAATTTGGGCTACTTTGCCCACAGCGTTCGGATTTCCTAAACTATGGGCGCCCCGCGCGCATGGTCTTACCCTACAAAACTTCAAAAGTACTTTACCCACAGCGTTCGGACTTCCTAAACTATGGGCGCCCCGCGCGCATGGTCAAAAACGACGCAAAAAAAAAAAAAAAAAAAAAAAAAAAAAAATGACGCGCGTGTGTGACAAAAGCACACCATAAACAAACCGACTCAAGAGTTTTGCTGACCAACTAGTTTAAGCAACTGACAGGTATGGATCTAAGCATGGAGGTTAGTTGTTTGTAAAAACTATTCAATTGGTCAATATTTCTTGCAGAATCATATAACTTGGAAGGTGTAAAGGCTATTCAGTGGGGCTGCATACATGAGAAGACAGCCAAGGATGAATTTGTTCAAGGCCTAGGCAAAGAAATTATTGAAACTGGCATTTGGGTTCATCCATGGGGATTTCTGGCAGCTAGCCCAGATGGCTTAGTAAGACCACGCGCTCTGTTTGAAATTAAATGCCTATATAAATTTAGAAACAAAAACTTGTCAGAAGAACTGTCACAAAGTAAAGACTCTATAATCTTTATTGATGAAGCAGGCCAAACTGTAGTGAATCAAACACATGGATACTGTCACCAAATTCAGGGCCAATTGAGCATTCTCGGAAAGGTTTTATGCCATCTAGTTGTATGGACTCCAGCACAAACCATGGTTGTCGATATTTTGAGGGATGTAAACTGGGATGAAAATTTGGAATTACTTAAAGAGTTTTACTTTAATTAATATGTCCCTTATATATTAAAACAGTTTGAGTAAATGTTGGTTGTTTTTCTTTTTTAGATTTAAGTAGATACAAAATATTCATAAACTGTTTATTACTGATGTATTATCATTTTAAAAAGATAAATCTAACATCTTGTTTGAATAAAATATTACAACAACAAAATTAAACATATTTATATACCCAGGCTTAACTTAAATATAGATCTTCACCTTCCTTTATTAGAGGAAACTGAAGATTTGTCAGTGCAGCACATACTTAAAATATAATGGACCCTTGAGGAAGCAAAGTTTGAGGTACTAAGTTTAGAAAACTAAAGCATTTTATTCGCATTTACAAATAGGTCTTTCAACTTGTATTTCTGCTTTTGCAATTGTTCTAGTTACAATTACTTGTTCACATGTAAACTGAGGAGTGGTTAAAAATGGTGGAATATTTAACTTCACTCCTTCAGGTAGCAAATCCATTATCAAAAACCCTTTATCAGCCAGAACAAGATGCCTGATTCGCCTGTGTGCATATGTTTCAAAATTCCAGAATGCTGCACAATTTTCTTATCCGAGACCGAGCCTGGGTACAATTTACTGCAAAATGTGATTACATCATTTGGAGCCACACCAATCAGACCCTTAGCGGGGTACATATTGAATGTCTTTGTTTGTAGCTACTATATACAGCTCGTTGCTTTCCCATATTTTTAGGATTAATGGAAGAAACTTCTGTGTAATCTAACACTATCCTACAATTAGTAAATGAACTAAAACAATTAGGTAAACAAAGTTTGTTTTTTTCTGTTGATGGAATATTACTCTCCATAAAATTTTGAAACAAAACTTCATGGATTGTCTTGAAAATCTTTGAAACAGTTTCCTTACTACTCTTAAATCCAAATGCCAAAAAGTAAATTCATCCTTAACTTCATCAAAGTTAGCAAAAGTTGGTCTCTTTTTGAAATAGCTGTTACTGAAAAATTATAATAGTAATTAAATATATAAACTTCTCAACTTAAAGTTCGGCACAAAGAAGTTTTCGTGTCATTTTCAATCAGCTGTAACCTTTTAAGCAATGAATTGTTTTAAATACAATTTGCACGGTCTGAAACCTCATTTCCTCTAGATTAAGGAATCTGATAACTTTGAAAAAACAACCGACACTATCTTTATTACATAGGGTGTGAAACATGATGATGAATCATGATGAAACATGACGCAAAAATTTCAAAATTTTGATGTTCTGCCATTTCGCAATAAGCTATTTTTTCCTTATCGTTTTCAGGTCAGGAGTAAGCCAACATCCATATCTCGGGACCTTTTAGCCAGATTTTTTATTAAAGCACTCTGAATTTTTATACAGATCGAAACGTAAAATGTGTGAAATTCTTGTTGCTGATATTTTTAAATCGTCGTAGTTCGGAAAAACGGTAAAGAATCTTTCTATGTCTCCTTCATTTGTTGACATATTTCCTGGGATTGCTAGCCATTCAAAAAATTTAAAAATAACTGTTTTTTTTTTCTAGTATACTAGCATTCAAAAACTATGGTACCATTATTGTTGATACTCGTGATTTATAATAGCAATATTAAATAAAATAACCTTTCTAGAGGTAAAAAGAAATTGAGTGATGCCGTCGCAGGTAGCCAACATCAATATCTCTAGACGTTTTTGTCATTTTTTTTGTTTTTAAGGCATTAGAACTTATACAGAGGGAATCAAAATATTCTTATAAATTTCGTTAGTATTTTTTTTTTAAATCGTCGTAATTCGCGGACAAGTTGACGGATTATTATTCTTATTCTTTGTATCGAGAACATTGTCTACAAATTGTTTCTCAACAAGGGAGTTTTCCAAAAGTGATCACTAAATTACAGGTACGGACTTGGCAAAATTAGTATACGGGGTGAATCATAATGGGTGGTCGAAAATGAAATCTCATATTCTTTGGTCGATTTTAAGTGTGTTTTGTCATACAACTGTGTGACCTATCGAGCTTCGTTAAAAAGTTACAGGGTGTTGAAATTAGAATATCAAAATGGATATGTATTGATTATTCCGAAAGCGTACGTTTTGACTGCTATGAAAGGCGCACATTTTGCAATAAAAATTTATTGTTATTTCCGCCAGTGGCGCGCTTACCAGCACGTCGCTTTACATTATTTCAAAAAAAGTAGCACGTCACTGATTTTTTGCATAATAAAACTTAGTTTTTTAACACCCATTCTACTGTAAAGAAAAGAGCCCTCTTCGGTTTTTTCAATACGACACACCGTTTTCGAGTAAATAAATAAAAACCATTGTAATGTATGTAAGTAAGCCGTGAATAATTTCATTTTGATGAAAAACCAAAAATATTCGATTATTTTTGGCTTGAATTATGTTGCAAACCAATAATATTTTAATGTGCATTCAAAAACTAAATTTAAATTTTTGAAAAACCAGTGACGTCCCACTTTTTTTCAAATCATATATGTCGATGTGCTGTTAACAATTGATTGATTTGATTGCTTAAGCGTGCCACTGGCGGAAATAAAAATAATTATTTATTGCAAAAAGTGTGCTTTATATAGCAGTCAAAACATACAAAATTTCAATAAAATATTTCTTACGCTTTCGGAATAATCAATACATATGAATTTTGAAATTATAATTTCAACACCGTGTAACTTTTTAACGAAGCTCGATAGGTAACACAATTGTATGACAGAACACTCTTAAAATCGACCAAAGAATATGAGATTTCATTTTCGACGACTCATTATCATTCACCCCGTATACTAATTTTGTCAAGTCCGTACCTGTAATTCAGTAATCACTTTTGGAAATTCCCTTGTTGAGAAACAACTTGTAGACAATGCTGTCGATCCAAAGAATAAGAATAATAATCCGTCAACTTGTCCGCGAATTACAAAGATTTAACAAAAGTACTAACGAAATTTATAAGAATATTTTGATTCCCTCTGTAAAAGTTATAATGCCTTAAAAACAAAAATTGACAAAAACGTCTAGAGATATTGATGTTGGCTATCTGCAACGGCATCACTCAATTTCTTTTTACCTCTAGAATGGTTATTTTATTTAATATTGCTATTATAAGTCACGAGTATCAACAATAATGGAATAATATTTTTTGAATGCTAGTATACTAGAAAAAACGCACTTACTTCTACTATCATCAGCAACAAGAATTTCACACAATTTACGTTTCGCTCTGTATAAAAATTCAGAGTGCTTTAATAAAAAATCTGGGAAAAAGTCCCGAGATATGGATGTTGGCTTACTCCTGACCTGAAAACGATAAGGAAAAAATAGCTTATTGCGAAATGGCCGAACATCAAAATTTTGAAATGTTTGCATCATTTTGTTTCACACCCTATATAATAACGATAACAATGACGATTTTTTTTCAAAATTATCCGCTCCCATAATTTAGAGGAAATGAGGTTTCAGATCGTGCATCTTGTATTCAAAACAATTCATTGCTGAAAAAGTTACAGCTAATTGAAAATGACACGAAAAATTGTTTGTGCCGAACTTTAAGTTGAGCAGTTTAATTGCGACGTATAAACGTGCGTCGCTCTTGGACCTTGCTGTAGATATGGGAGGGTGTTCCTGGGGTGTGGTCCTTGGTGATGGGAAACAAAAAAACAGTGTTTTTGCCTTTCCTCAAACTTCTATTGTGCTAAACGTTTCGATGCCCTATGGCATCTTCATCAGCTTTTTTTGGCAGCAAATTTATGGCAAGAACTCTTCCAGATTTTACTAGGGAGACTCGTACTTAGCCACAACAGATCGCAGGTCGCGGTGGAGGACTGTACTTACGTCCACTCACATCGAATACAATACAATCCTTCGTACTTGGTAAAATAGTCTTCAAAGTCTATCATAATTTTGGCCGACAATGCTCCCTACTATCTCTACAAGGTTAGTATCTTACTATCTTACAAGGTTATTTGCACAACACAAATTTGAGTCATATTTACAAAAAAAATGTCAAAATAAAATTTGTACAATTAAATGACTCTAATAGAGAGTCTTTTTTCTAAAGAAAATTTAAATTAAACTCCTAAAGAGCTATCTAGACACGTGTTAAGTTCTATTCTTGAATTGATAAACATTAACCAGCATATTAGTTTTGATTTATCTTGTTCCACTTCACCTGGTAATGTTGATGACTACCAAGTCTTTTACAAAGATGTATTGCTAACCAATGATCTTACAGCGTTATGCATGCTGGTGACGACACTAATATCGTTTCTTGTCCTTTGGCGGTTATCGTTTAGAAATTCCTGACGCAGCTCCATATTATTCCAGGGTGTTAATATAAGTCAGGCATTAGCTTCAGTTTCGTCACCTGCAGTCATACTAAAGCCTAGATAGTTGAGTTTCCCAATTTTTGTCCATAATCAGGTAGTAAGAGTTCAACCTACCTAGACAGTCTGGAAGCAACTGAGACGTTAGTAAGAAAGGAAGTGTTTAAAACATCACTAACCCCAATCCCTATTACTCTAAGGGCTCGTCTAGTAAAATCTGATAACCAGGATCTTAGTTCACTAATAAACGTCGACTGAATTTTCTCTATTGAATGGACTCGTGTCACATTTAGTGAGAGTGTCAGAGCCATTTCTCTGGGCACAGTGTCGTTGACTTTGAGAAGAACTAACAATTTGAAGAAGTATCCTTCGCTCATTTGTTTTTTTCCCAACGTTTTTCCAACCAACTATCTATCAATGAGTCACAAAGGACCCTACTGTTGTCTTTTAGGATGAAGTCCTTAATTGATAGCTTACAGCTCAATATGGTCACCCAGGTAGGGTTTGGAAACTACATGAGAGGTTTTACTCGGTGCGTAGTCCTTGACATACTCTACTTTTTGCTGCGTATAATTGATTTCTATCATTGAAGGTAAGTTTGTCTTCAAAACTAGTGCAAAATTATCCTATACATATGATATAA
Source organism: Taphrorychus bicolor (assembly GCA_951812265.1). Taxonomy (NCBI): domain Eukaryota; kingdom Metazoa; phylum Arthropoda; class Insecta; order Coleoptera; family Curculionidae; genus Taphrorychus; species Taphrorychus bicolor. The sequence goes on from OX638304.1 coordinate 1,201,874, forward strand.
AAACTGTTTTTAAATTATATACAAAGACACCCCCTCTGACCTAATTCTGCTTGTCTCTCTGATCTTGTTGTGCCCATATCAGTTAGAAGTTTAGTGAGGTATTTGACCCTCCTCGTCATTTGTATCTTCATGCAAATGTAGTCTCACTATTACACCATCCACTGTCCTGAACCATATTCCTCGTCCTAGGTATCTTCTCTTCCCACCAACTTTGTCAGTGCACTGCCTCCTGGTATAACCGCCAAGACAGAAACCCCTAATCTCCTTGATAAGTTCTATCTGTGCTGCTCCTATAACTACATCAGAGCTCTTTTTAATATTTACAGCAATACAATAATCTATGAAAGTTTCGTTTGTTGATAAGAACTCCAAATCGTCCAATGGCCCGACAAAGTTTGCCAACATGATTGAATCACTTTTCCTTTCATAGGTTTCATCTGTGACTGGTAATAGTGAAAGTAGATATAGATAGCTTTGACCTGCTGTCTTGCAAGAAATATTTTCTTATCTGGACAGCCTTGCCGAGGTTAAATCTGCTTCCTGTTCTGTTTTTAGAGATTTGAGGAGAGTTTCTGGCCACTGATCTCGCCTGATCATTTGGTAGTCACTAATGGTAGTCTCACTAGAAAAACCTCATATTGGTGAAGAAATTAGATATACTCTCCTGTCTTTATTTTTGTATGTATCTTTTAAGCATGATATGGTCTTTTTATAGTTCTGCCATGTTTCATCGAGAGTTCTCTTATGTAGCTTTATGTCTATTTTGAACCATTTTCCTTCTACTCATATTAACTAGGGTGGTATATTCATTACTGTGGCTCTTTGGAATGGAATGCTATCTTGAATTCGTGGACATCTGACTTCAGTTGTATCTTTGTCCAAAGACTGCAACAGAATGAATCTTTTCGAAAGTGTGGTACGTCAGAAACATCAAATTCCATTGATCAAATGTAAATGTCATTGAGTCATTTTCCTTCTTAGAGAGGTGTAGAAGAGAAAATGTCTGGCTTCTATCAACATTGATGGGTTCCCCAGAATCGTCAGAATTTGGTTTAATCATAGATCAAGCAAACCTGAGCGTTACTAGATGGAATGCTGTCATGTACACTAAAGATGCAATTGCTCTGATAGGTTGGAGTGAATTGGTGAAGGCACCAGTGGTAATTTTCATTATGATTCTGCATATCTCTTCATTGTTGGTAAGAGTTTGCCTGTAGAGGAGTTCAGGATTTTCTTCTATGTAGTTCTTCCAGTCTAGCTCCGGTGTGCAAGTCCTAATGAAACGTCGTAGTTCAACTAAGCTACCACATCTTATCGCAGCTGTGGTACTGCTTGATCCTTCAGAAGTTATGGAAATATATTCGTTATTTATTTATGAGATTTTACTTACTAGTGATGAGAATGTTTTCAATGCATTAAAATAAACTGCTAACGGAAAAGATCGATACAGCAAAATGTTTTGTCATTTTTGGGGGCTGTATCTCGGAAATGCCTTAACCGAAATTTAAAAACTAAAGAGATTTTGAAAGGTCGTTTCTTCTAGAATAACGGTGGGAGATTGATGTTAAATAAGTTATTCGCTAAAGGATATACAGGGTAAAGAAAGTACTGCAAAATGGTTGTATTTCAACCCACTGCATTTGGTAGGTAGCGTAATTTCAGAATATTCATTGTTATGACATTTAATGGCGTTACGTTATATATATTATAGACAAGTATCTATAACATGCACAATATGATGCAACACAAAAGGTAGGCTCAACTTCAACATTGTAAGAGATATACCATCCACACCAGCGACATTCGACTTAAACCCCGCAATGAGGGTATAAACTTCGTGCGGCGTCAGTAATCGAAGAGCGAACGCTGAATCGCAATGCCGATGAGTTTCGTAATACTCAATTAATGTCATCAATGCGATAAATGATATTCCAGTCCACACCACGCATAGATTCACGAAACATTTCTTCACTGATATCTGTAAAACATCGATAAGTACAAATTCGTTGAACTGTTTTGGGAGACTTAAGAAGCAGCTCACAGTAAACCAGATCATGATCAGATAATTACTTCCCAAGTCTTTAGCAGACTAACATCACTCACAAAAAAGGGGTCTAGAAGAAATCACTATTTTCCATCACACTGGTTGGCTCATCGATGATTTGAGTTAAGCTGTAAGAGTCAAAACACTCCGTCAAGGGTTCTCTAAATTTGATAGATTTACATTAAAATCTCCCATTACCACAACACAATCGAAATTTGGCACCACCTCTGAGAGAATGCAATGAAACTCATTAACAGACTGAGAGAGCGAAGCAGAAGCAGTATACGGCACAAGGCAATTTGATTCTTATCAGTAAAATCTCTAAAATAGAAATGACACAGGTTGTAGGAGTAAATATACTCTACACTAGTATACTACTACATAGTAGAATACTGAATCACACTCTTCCCTCACATAGACCGCAACTCCACCCCCCGGACGCTGCAATCGAAACAACCTGTAGCCCAGCCACCACGTCATCCGGCCCGCCAGGCCTGAACCAGGATTCTGTGGCCCAAAATATATAAAACAAACCACCCACGATGACGTCTCGAGCCTCAGGGAATTGAGCAATCAAAGACCTTACATTTAAATTGCTCAACTTAAAACTACCCCTAAATAACAGCCATACTTAAAAGGAATGTCAGTCTTACTTTTAATAACTTCCTCGTGATATCTAGTCGAAGGGCACTTTCGGCCAAACCTCGCATGATCCGTATTATATTTAGTCTTATGTAGCCTGTTTGCATCATGATAGTTGTGACACCTTAACACCCTGGAATCACACCCCAGAGTCATGATTGCCTCCACACTTGGCACACACCCGATCCCGTTCACAATTCACACTTTTGTGGAAAAGACCCTGGCACTTGAAACATTTAAATCCTCGTAGATTGCACAACGATCCCAGCCAATGTAAAGACTTTGAGCCGACATGAAGTTGTAAAACGCCTTAGGAGAACACTCCATAAATATGGTGCACGTAAATTTGTTATTATTTTTTCTGATAAAGATGATCTTTACGGACTTTAGTTCATTCTTAACCAACCATTTGTTTTGATTTGACCAATTGACTTTATAATCTGGTCGCTGTCACCATCTCCAGTATAACCAATAGATTTTATTCTCGGTTGCCGCATTGTAGACGTCTCAACTGTATGTCCCAAGGATCTTTGGGCCGCATCCTTCAGCAAAACAACATCTTCCCTGGTAGCATACTTCAAGATCATCCCGCCCTGCCTGGTATTTTTCACATTCCTGACTGAAACATTTAGTTGCGAGAGGTTCAACTTATTTCGCACGTGTATTCTTGTAGCTTCAAAGTTTTGGGCAGATTTTGGCTTTTTGATTAACGAGGGAACGCTTACAACGCCAGACCTCAGGTCCTGTTTTCCACGATCCTGTTTTCCAGACTTAAATATATTTGAAAAAGTAGGTTGACCTCCAGGAGGGGACAACACCATGTTACGGTATTGCTTCAGGTCTTCAATGTCCTTTGTCATGACCTCAATTAATTGAAGCATGTAGGGGAGCCTGGTCAGCAATGTCTTGCCAATGATCGCAGATATCCAGGAGTAACCTATTTTGCAAGGGCATACATTTAACCTCAGATTTGGCCAGATTCGAACAATTTTTATGCACACTACTTAGCACCTTGCATTTGCAAAACGAAATTTCATTTCCGTCAATATCACAGTTTTACAAATTTGGCCAGTACGGTCCTGGCATAAACAAATCAGACCGCTTACCGCTTATCACTTGTTTATCCTTAACAAACGGCACACTTTTTGCCACGAGTAAAAATTATAGAAATCAATTACAACAAAAGACAATCTCCTCACCGCACTCACCAGAACTCACCAAATGCCAGAACCACACGCTCACGCACTCACCAGAAGTACAAAACGCAGTTCACTAATGTTATTCGGTTTCAAGTATATTAGGGTATTGTAGGTACTTTCGCTCAGTACCTGCACAGCTAATTTTACAGACATCCTGTTGTTAAAGTCGATTTTTTTCCTCAGTTTATTTGCTACGTGAAGCCCTCATTCCATCATCTTTATTTTTTAATACGTTCAAGTCACCAAATATGTTACGAATTTTTTACCATGTGACCAGGATCTAAAAATATGAACTGTTTTTCGTTAGATATTGGATTGATGAAGTATGGATGGAATTTTGGTGAGAATACATTGCTTAGGTTAGCATCTAAACGTTTTACCATAGCCAAATTAGATGATGCTCCGTCAAAAGTAATTGAGTTTACTATTACTCCTGCCTCACCAAGTAGCTCATAGCATTTGGATAAAAAGTTTGCGCGTTCATCACGGTTAGGCTTTTGATCATAAAATAACACAACCTCAAAGACCAGCGCATATGAAGCAGCCGTGGGGTGTGTCTTTATGTTGTGGGTTTGATTCCGTCTAAAACCGGTCCCATAAAACCGATTTTGATCCCAAATAATTTGCTCCCGGATCTTCATTTCATGCAGCCCCAAATTACATATCACTGGGTTTGATGATTGAGAAACCTTAATCTGGAGAGTTTTAAACGATTCCTTTGTGAAATTCTGATGGTGCTTGGATGTGGAAATAAATTTTCCGAAGTTTTTCTAACATATTCATACGCTGCATGCATGCTGAATAAAATTGCAATGTCAGGGCAAATTTTCGTATTTCGGGACTGAACGCCTTGTTCTTTTTTTTTTCTTCCTCACTTTAACCGAGCTTTTCATAGCAAGAGGGTGAAATAATTGGGATTGAGCGGGCGCGTCCGGCTCGTAGAGCGATATCCCAAAAGCTAGATTTTCTCTTCTGTTTATGGACCGGGTACGAAACACTAATCAAATAAAGATTTTACTAACACTCGCTTTAATTATTTATTGACGCTAAGTGTAAAAAATATATGAATAAGAGAATAAACTTAATTTTCAAAACAGTCACTACAAATAACGCCTATATGTTCCTTCGAAATACTATAAATTTAGATGTGTGAAAAACTTATTTCTGAAATTGTTTTAAGCATAAGAGATGTATTAAGCAGATTTTTATTAAGGTTCTAGAACGAAAGTTACAGGTCTTTATCGAAAAGTGGTGTATTTTCGAAGATGACTTGCCCAAATAGCTGTCTTGGTCATCCAGGTATTACTTTTTAAGTCCTAATCTCCTCGAGTGTACTCAGGTATTGTTTAATGTATAACTGAACCATAATTGGAATGAACCCGATCGTTAATGGTACCGGCTTAAATCATAACATAAAATTTGTTAAAAGTTTTTTCCAAGTATAGAATATTGTCTCGTTTATATTTGTTTGTTTACCTAATACCATCAACGATCGGGTCCACTCCAATTCGCCCGAAAAAAGTCCTGACTACAAATTGTAGATTACGACTTAAAGGGTGGTACCTATATGAACATGAAAACTAATTGGTCCAACCTTCTTCAAAAATACACCACTTTTCAAAAACCTTTGTAACTTTCGGTCTGCAGCCTTATATAATCTCTGCACAAAGTTGAGCACTTACCTCAGTCTCAGTTATTTCGTGAATTTCCTCTTCTGTATTATAGTTGTCTTCCTCCATTATGTAAATGAAAATAAAAATCACAATAATGCAAAAAAGTGTACTCAAATACGTAGAAGTTTTGTAAAATTTACAACATTTTAAGAGTTTATTGTATTACTAACCTTTTCAGGTGACCGGTCTGAGAAGAGAGAATATTCCCATCCTTAAATACTCATTGGGAAATCTAAGGATAAGCATACTTTGGGAGCGCGTTAAAGCATACACCCGAAAACGCTAGGGATGGTCGTTTGGTGACAGCTGACATTATTAAATGACGTTGAAATGATATTTGACTTGTTCGGATCCGGTTAATCGGATGTATGGGAATCGATATTTCAATCAAGTACGAAAATTTTGAGTTTGTCTATATTGGATATCGGATGCATGGGACTCCGGCTTTATGCTCTAACTTATGTTATGCACCTACAACAAACATGTTGCAATAGGGCAGATTCTTACTATATTCACTAGAAGGCGACCCTATAATACAGATGAATTATAAAACACAGAAGCGCGCCTTCTTAGATAAGACTTCGGAGCTAGGCGGGAAATTTGAAAATGTGTCAATGTTTGACCCCTGTCAATTTTATCCGGTCTATAGAACTTATAAAGTTTTCAAGTTCTGATCTGAACTTCAACTCCCCATTGATCCGCCTGGACAATTACCAACCAATGGGGAATTAGTAGCCGCATTCCGGAGTCATTTTTCGACAAGACAGACACCAACAAACTGCTTCCATGGATTACAGTGGTTTTGCAAAACCCATTTCATGTCGTCTCGTCTGTGAGATATGCTTTAGTTATATCATACTCAATGTTAAATGGAACTGCTAAACCACTTAGACCTGCTGCTAATTGTAACTGCATTTTATATAGGAAAGAAATTGTCTTCTTTTAAATTGTTCTAACAATCTTGTATCTAAATACGGCTTGACCTCAGTGTAACGGTTAAAAACTGTCGCTAGAATAAGTCTTGCAAATGGGGATATTTGTCGTTTATTTGGGGCTGTAACGTTTGGTGTTCTGCCCGAGTGTAAAGATTTGAGGTTGTTTATTTACCTTTTTTTTGCTAACCTGTGGAAGGTCGATAGGGTTCGCGTTTTGTCTTGTCAGGGGTCTCAGGACTGTACTGGTAGGGAATTGCGCCCATTTTCCTTGCCTTTGATTCAATAAGATAGGCCACAGATTTCATTAAGTTTACAAAATTATAACCCCAAAACTTGGGAAAAACAAACAAACAAACTGTCTTATTTCAAGTGTCGGGTTTGTTGACTGATTTGTTGACGGATTGGCAATGAGTGAATTGTGTAGATATGGAGGTGACTGCCTATCAGCCTAAGTGCTTTCGTTTCTAGGCCGGAAGTCCGCCATGTTAGAGAGGACTTTGCTAATTCTTTGCGTGCAGCTAATAGCCCATTGTTAGCTGTTCGTAAGTCAAACGTTATTTTATGATAATATCATCAGATGAAATGAGAAACATGTGGGACAAACTTAAAGTTGCACACACATTTTGCTTATTTTCTGAGGAGTAGAAAGGGTAGTGAGAGCAGTATATTGAGTGACGTCCAAGAACGCCTTTTGACAACGATAGTAATTGTCATTCGTCAATTATTCGTTGTGCGCTGGCGCTCTTGACCAATATCTTTTTGCCACCTCCACCTTTTACCTATTGAAAATCGGAATATTGGAGAAGTTCTTTCTTTCTGGATCAAGGCACGTGGAAGACACCACTGATCTCTTCGCTGCTACTAATTTCGACGTGAAAGTGTAACCACCACGTGGGATTTAGTCGATTTGCAGTAGTATTTCAACTTCCCTTAGTTGGTGTTAGTTTTGTGGTCACTCGGCCAGTTTTTTGAGACAGTTTTGGATGAGGGAAGTTAAACTGAATTTCGGGATTGTGCAGCAAAAGGTAAGTTCACGTCGGCCATCTTTCTGATTGAGGGGTTTTTCTTTTCCTTCCACTGAGCCTTTTTGTATTTCCTTTCTATCAGCCACTGTACCACGTGTCAGCAAAGTTAATATGAGTGCTGAAAGCAGCCACTCCACGTGTTCATTTTGTTCTGTTTTTGGGAACCTTCGTGGACGAGGTAATTATTCATTAATTTATCTATGTTTAGCGTTTTATGATTTTTTTTAATTTATTGGATTTTTCCAATCCAATCTGGGGCCATTACAGGGTTAAATCGTCTGGGTGGATTTGATTTAATTGTTGAATAACTTTTGTTTATTTTATTTTTTGATTTCAAGGTTACAGAGTCAATTTGATGTAAAGAAGTTTATGAGTAAAATTTTCCTGTCAGTTTACCAGTTAACTTAAACTACTAGGTCAAGGGGCATCTTAGTAAATAATGTCCTTCCTAGGGTGCTTCCGAAGGGGCCAACAGTATGCAAAGTATGCAACCTAAATCTTAATAAAATCGAAAATAAATCTTGCTGCAAAGTAGGTCCCACGTACTGGGTATCATTTAATGAAAGTCCTGTGTCAGATTTAGCGGACGCATCAAATACGACACGACATTTTGTGGTCAAACTACCATTTCTAACCACGGCATGATGAGGCAAGAAATAACCACTATTACCTTCATCATCTGACACAACCATATGACCTAATTTGGCGTATTTCCTCAAAAATTCTGAATAACTTTTCTTTAAGCTTTCATCCTTATTTAGTCTTTTTTCTAATAGCTTAAATCTACTTAACGCAACGTCGCGCGAACTACCCAAATTTTCTTTGTTTGGTTTAAACGTAATTCTCACTACAAATCTCCCCGTTTGATCCCGTTGCGTAGTCCTTTCAAAATATTCCTCACAATATTTTTCTTCACCCGACATCATTTTCTCCGATCTAACACCAGTATCTTCCAATTCCCAGAACTTAATTAAATTAGCATCCATGCAGTTTAACTGTAAAGTCGCAGCTTGACAACTAACAGACATATTACATTTTTGAATTAAGTTTATACTTAAATTTCCCGCTATTACGTAGCCAAATTCCGTTTCCTGCAATACCGGCAAGTCCCTACCAAGCCTAATTTGCCCACTTTTAATTATTGACCAAAATGCGTCAGAACCTAGTAGCAAATCTATATTGCTAGAAATATTGAAATCCGGATCTGCTAATTCCAAATTTTCTGGTAATTTCAACCATGTTTTTGAGAAGGTAATGACTGGTAAGTTATCTGTAGTTTTTGGAATTACCAAACAACCAATATTAAGGGAAAAATCATTGAAACACGACTTTATTATTAAATTAGTTCTTGCATTAATGTTTGTTAAATGCTGTCCTATGCCTTTAATTTTGTAGTTCAAGCTGGATTCCTTTAAATTAGCCCTTCTACAGAATTCTTTGGATATAAAATTACTCTGTGAGCCACTATCTAACAACACCTTTGCATATAACGTTTTATCTCCCACACAAACTTGAACCCTAGCCGTTGATAACAAAACCTGACTTTCACTAAATCCATCACCTGAAACCCCGGCGCTATTGGCAACACCGCTTTCACCAACCGCTGCCGCCACGTGAACATCATTTTCGCGGCCCTCTCTCTCTTCGGGCTGGTCGGGCGGCAAATGTCTTATTGAGGAATTTCCACCATGGGCTGGAAAACCAGGACTTTCATGACCTCCATACTCCAAATGCAATAATACGTTATGCGGTCGTTTACACTTAAAACATTTTTGTTTATTACATTTCCAGCATGGATGAGAATCACTCAAACAAACAAAACACAACCTTAATTGTTTTACCGCTGCTATACGATCTTGTATCTTTAACTTCAAAAAATCCTGGCATTTAAATATACTATGCTCCTTTGAACACTAAAGCATCCAAATCCTTTAACCTTTTTTTCTGACTGATTACTCAAATCTACAGCCGCATAAACACCAGTTGTTCCAGATCTCCTGAACGGCTTAACTTCAACCTTTTTCTCTCCAAAACTGCCTTTACTTTGACCCTTTGATACCTCTAATCTTTCCAACACCTCACACTTTAGATCTAAAAACTTGTACATATCCTCCATTGTTGGCAATTCACTATCATATGTATAAAGTTCCCAATCTCTCCGAGTTACACTATCAAATTTATTACTCATGGTTTGTTCTCCTAAATTATTTAAACATCTTAAATGCTTGGAAATAGTATCGAATAAATTTCTCAACTCTGTATAAAACTCTCTCACTACACTGGGATGTTCAAAAATTGCTCTGACGTGATTATAAACAATTATCTTTTTATTTTCGTAACGCTCATTTAGAAATTTCCAAGCCACATCATAGTTACTCTCAGAAACATCCATATACTTAATTGTTTCTAAGACTTCCGAACCTAATGAAGATCTCAGGTAATAAAATTTCTGAATATTTGTCAACTGCTTATCCCCATCAACAAGTGCTACAAAGGCATCTTTAAACTCCAGCCAATTAGTGTACTGCCCATTAAATGTTGGCAGTTTAATTGGCGGAAGCTTTACTAAAGCAGATTGATTAACCACAACCCCATTCTGCATTGTATCCGAACCAGAATGTACATTTGCCGAAGCTGAACTTTTTGCCGAGCTGACAACTGAACCATTTTGTCTATCAAACTTGTTACAGAGCGACTGAATATCACCAACCAACTTAAAATCCTTCGATTCAAATTCATCTCTTACCTTTTCATCCGGACACATCTCTCCTTCAGCTGTGATACTTTCAATTTCAGATTGAATATTCTCAAAATCATCCCACAATGGACTAATCTTTTCCAGCCTAACCTGTAACTGACTTATTACCTCCTCATTGAGGTCATCTTTATTAATTTTTTCATAATAAGTTCTACCTCTTGTCAACGTTTGACCAATATTTGTTCTTTTCGAACGTAACCTTGCCAATTCGGCCATTTCTAACACAAGCTTCCAGTAAATTAATTCAAGGATACAATAAAGGATATAAAACTTTGGACTGACAGGAAACCCGTGGTGGAACTCACACTGGCCTTTCGTCTCGCCGTTGATTCCGATCCTCTGCCGTCTGGTTTCCTTCTCTATGCCGCCATTTAACACGAATATTTTTTCACTTTTTCCCCTTTTCCCGGCGGTTTCTTCACAAAATAACTATCCCGGTCGATGGACCAATGTTTGGGATTGAGGGGAAATGTTATTTTAGAACTGTGGACTGTATTTTTACTTCAAATTTATTGATAACTTAACACAACTTATGGCGACGACCATCTTTTCTCGCTTCTTTTCCTCGACGACTCTCGCCATCCCGGTGTTGCCAGCTTAACTCCTAAACACAGGTGTTTTTGCAAAATCTTCTCTGGGGATTTTTAACGAATAACTTTTTTGGAATTTTCTTCCTGTGGTTTGATCGTTGCCATTTACAAAAAACTTTGTCCCACTGAACTTTCATGCCTCTAAATACTCAAACGTCCAGTGGTTGTAATATACCGGGTGTTGCATCGTCGAGCGGGACAAAGAAATCCCATGTAAATTTTGATAGGGTCAATTATTGGATGATCGGTGAAAAACTGTTTACGAATTACTTGCCAGTAACATTAGTTATATTTTGTCTTTTTTATCGCCCCGTATTCACCGACACCAGTCAAGGTAAGAGTTAGCTGTCAAATAAAGCTGTCATTCATGAATTTTTCGTGTTTGATAGTCAAGTCTTACTGGTGTCCGTAAATACAGGGCGATAAAAAGGGCAAAATACTTAAAAAGTTATTGGAAATAACTCGTGAACGGTTTAATAAAAAATGTCTGAAGTCGTCTAGTTAGTTGTTGTTTTTAATGCTCTTAAAAAAATCTAAATAGACTTTTTCTCTAAAATAATTAGGGAAGCAAATAATAGACCCTTTTAAAATTTACATGGGATTTCCTATGTCCCGCACGACGATGGAACACCCGGTATGCTGTAGCGTTTTCTTTTCCACAAAGAAAACCTACTGGCTTCCCTTTCATTCCTTCATAAATAACCTGTACAATACCATTTTATTTCCAAAGAAATATGACTACCTTGGCCGCCATGTTTGTTCACCTTGATTATCGGTTCTATGCGATCCTTGTACTTCGAGTTCTATGGTTAGAAATCCTTTGAAAGTTGACTTCTTTTGGACATTGACATGTGTCTATGGGTTGATTAATTATTTTGCTGTTTGTACAGCATTGCCAAATTTCACCAATATTTTTACTTAGATTCCCTTATTTTCTATCATGTGCTCTTCTAATACTTTCCCTAAATTTATCTTTTATTTAGCCACAATGGCAAGATTTTCATATTTCGCGGTTCATTTTCTCCTTCCTTTTATTTCCCCCTTTTGACACTATAATTTCCGTTTTGTTTGAACAATTCTGAGTACAGAGAACAATAAATGTAAAATTACACGAAACGTCGGCGAAGAGGTTGTAGTACTTATTGCTGCCTTGTCCCAATCCGCCAATTTACATCCACATAAGATTTTAAATTGCTTATTGAATATGGTAGTGTGATCGTGATCAGTGATTGAATCTCAACCCTTTTTTGATTTCCGATACTATTTAATTCTATTATTGTGACTTTATCAAATTGAAAGTGATAACTTCTGACCGACTTGTACAAGGACTTATGTGAATTTAGTTTGCTCTCGCTAAATTAATCCTCTTTCATTTATCTTCAAAAAAATATTTTTGGTTTTAATAGACTACATACTGTTTTATCTACACTTTTGTCCTCTTGTTAACTATAGACAAAATGGACCCTTTCAATTGCAATCATCTTTTGGATTATGAATTAGAATTTGAACTGAATATTCGGCGAGTTTATAGTAACTGAAATGTGAATGATAAACGTGTAATTCTTAGAAAGCTTTTGAAAAAGGAGTCTGAGAGCAATAAACCAGGATATTTAATTGATAGTGCACAGTATGAGGAAAAGTTTGATTTTAAGTTTGAGGAGAAAGGCATTACTGACTCACTACTTTCTGTTATTGGCCTTATAGTAGATTTTGAAGGTACGACAACTGATTCTACCTTTTTGAGAATTAAGTCACGTTTGGCACATCTTGTTAACCAAATTAATCTTCTGAATGTACCAGAAGATAAGGATGCTGAAGATTTTAAAAATGAGTCTATGTGCAACAACTCAGCTTTACAATCACCTCCCATAGTCAATGTAAATCCAGTAATTACCTGTACAGCCAACAAGCCTCCCATTTCTACTTATATATGTTATATTATATATGGGATATTATATTTAATGGAGACCCTAAAAAAGTTTTCTATTTTATTGAAAGAGTTTCCGACTTAGCTTTATCTAGAAAATTCTCAAATCAAGATCTCTTTGATTCAGCTGTAGAGCTATTTGTTGGTGATGCATTTATGTGTTTTCGAAGCATTAAAAATAATGTTCATGACTGGGATAGTTTGGTGTCTTTGTTAAAAAAGGATTTTCTTAAGAAATTTGGGAGCAAATACCTAATCGAAAGCAGAAGCGTGGTGAAACATTTACTATTTTTGTTGCTCAATTAAATAACCTATTTAATCGCTTGACTCAAATCCCTGCCGAAAGTACAAAAATTAAATATCTAAAAAAGAATCTTTCTTCGGATCTTACAAGTGCAACCTTTCATCTTGCACGTGTGCCGATAATGGAGCCGTTAGTGACGGTGATGGCTCTTAGGTCTTAAACCGTCTGGGTTTTGAGCCCCCTTTGCCGAAAATGGAGCCGTTAGTGACGTTGATGGCTCCTAGGTTTTAAACCGTCCAGATTACCACACATGATGCACTGATCCTCTACCTCAACTAGCAAAAAAGCCCTACAAACTGGCCAAGTATTTCAACTGCTAGGAGTAGATTTAAAAACCAAGTGTACCTGCACTAACCTGCAAAAAATCAAGATGGGCGCCAATGATGTCGCTAGTCCAGGGTTCAAGGTCGGCCTTAGAAATCATATGACCCCAATGTATTAAATTTTTAAAAATTATAACAGGAAAAGTGCAAATCGAGTGAGGCACTTAAAATAGATATATATATATATATATATATATATATATATATATATATATATATATATAGTTCTTGGGGCATTTACACGGTACATATATATCCATTATAAAATTTATATATATGGTATTGGTAGGTGGTTTGCACGGTACCCGAAAATACCATGTAGTACCCCTGGCAAGCTTACTTTTTCCCTAAATAATTTTGTATATATATTTGCGGTGGATTTGGCAACCATGCGCTTTTTGTCCGTTCGCCTTCGGCTCACTTTTACTACTCGAAGTGCTCGACGAATAGTGCACTACTAGAGCTTTTAATGCAAAAAAGCTTTAAGTCCGAATTGACCCTTGTTTACGTCACGGGATCATCATCTCCCATGTCAACTCATTTTTATTTATTTTTTTGTTATTTATGTTTGGTAGTTAATTAGGGTGGTATATAAAATTGTTATATTGTTGTAAACGATTGATTAACAATAAGGTAACATAGTGGCGCCAGTTTACTATTTTGCTATAGTAGACTCATCTCTTGTGTTATTAATTAATGGGAATAACGGGGCTCGCGACTGCAAGTCACAGGTAGGTCTGGTCGACAGCACGCCTTTTGTGGGGTTGTGAGTGTTAAGTTTTCATTTCGCAGTGAAGGAAAGAATTGTAAGGAGGAGAAAATTGGTTTCCAGGCTCTTAGCACCCACTCAGTTGCCATCTAGCTTCTTTAGGATTTTCCTGCAGATGCAAGAATTTTAAGCCCAAACATTCTTCATCTCCAATTAGGCCCAAATTTGTGCCTGGCAGGTGGTGATTCTTCATCTCAGGACAGCAAAAGATACCTGGCATAGCTCTTGGAACTCTCTAGAATTTGAGTTTAAGGAGATCAGGTAAGTTTTTTTGGCCCCTAGTTCTATAGTTTTGCTTTTTTCTTCAGCTGGAAAGTAATCTTCCTGAATTCAAAGTTAGTAAAATATTAAAGAAATTTATTTTTTGTGAGGTATTGTTAGAAGTTAATGGTACAGGATATAGGTAGGGCTCTCATAAATAAATGCAATTTTTTGTGTGAGGTTAGTTTATGTTTTTCATTTGGTTAACTATGTTATGTTAGTTCAGTTTTTATTAGTTTTTCTTTGTTTAGAATATGCTGGTACTTCAGTTATTACCAAAAATTCAGATTCAGTTCAATTTTTAGCTTTTTTACAATAACTGCCGCTAAAATATGCAAAATTTCAAATATTTAAATATGTACAAATTTGAAATTTGAAAACCTATCTGCTTTGACAGTTTCAAAACATTTTGAAGGAAACCAACAAAAACCACTACTTCCAAGGCTAATATATCCACCAGTATTGCAAAATGAGTTGCTTCAATACTCAAAATATACCTAAAGCAAAAATATGTTAATATGAAAAGAAACTAATAATAAATCCAGATTTAAGGCAGAAAATTTTAAACTTTTTGCAAACAAAATAGAACAGTGTTTTATTGAAACAAAATGCAAAAATTGCACACATATTTTGGAAATTGCCGAGGATAGAGGATATTCCTTTCAGTTTTTCCTAAAAAATCTTGTAACTGTACATAGTGTCCTGAAGGGTCACATCATAACAGCACACAAAGGAGGTCAAAATAATGTGTGGGTTTCATTAAAAAATAGGTCATAATTCTCAGTTGTCTGTTTATTAATCTACAGGGCATCAAAGTTTGAAAAATTAAATTTGATCATAATAACTAAACTGCTAAGATGGCAACAACGAATTTTTGGCGATGGAATGGGAAGGCAGCTTAATTAATAAGTAAAATTTGAGAAAAAATTTAATGTAAGAAACATTTTAATGCAGAGAATTGTGTGCTATACAGGTATAATCTAAAATAATTTTTACACATAAAGAATATTAACACCAATGAAGATTTTCATACTATGATCACCAAGTCTTATTCCTTTGCCATTTGGTAACAAGAAGGTATACCTTACTCTAATTTTGCTGTGTAATCTTTTAATTTGGGGCTCATCAATGGATGCTGGTGATAGGAGTGTTGATGTAATATTTAATATTCAGAAACAGATTTTGAGGTCTAGGTTGGGTTTTTTTTTCTCATCACACTTTTTGTCAGTAACTGTTTCACTGAATTTTGATGCTCCTTTCTCTTTACTTTGTTGGCTTATTCCAAGGATTATTCAATTTATGAGGAGAAATATCAGGGTGTTTTTTTTCTTTAACTGTACAGACTTCTATTTAGAGTTCATGGGTATGGTTATTAGAGGTTGGGAACAGCTGTACCTATATACTATTTCACAGAACAGCGTTTTTTGAGAGAGGGTTGTACTACAGAGCAGTTGGGGTTATACCTTGGGTTACACTAAGAGGGCATTTTCTACTGCTAGCTCTTAAAATTTTCTTTATTTTATAGCAGTCATCTGCTAATTGTGTAAAGGTGCCCTTCTTTGATGCTGCTTGATCCTATCAATGGTATTATAAAGTATTGTTGGCAATAAAGAAAATTGTTATTTATATAAAGTCATCACATTATTTTGATTCCTCCTTTATTGTGTGTCCTGTTATTTATGACATGACCTTTCAGGAGACCTTGTCTATACGCAAACAAAACAAATAGTCTACTATGTCTCCTCGTAAGTATGTGCCTAAGGGAAATACTGTTGTTTCAAACTAAAATTTAATAAAGCAAACTTACATAAGAATCTACTAGAATTATGAAGAGGCTTTAGGACAATAATAGAAATTTAACATAAAAAGAAAAAAATTATAATTTTTTTAAATATGGGCCAAACTCACTACATGTTGACCTACATGTGAACTACTCTCTTTTGGATGGAGTAAGTGTGTAATTACTTCCCTATTGATTAATCAATACATCCTTCAACCGTTTTGTCCTGTTATACATGGTTTTTTCAAAATCAGTCTGTGAAACTAGGGGAGATAATTATTGTACATGCAAATTAATAGTAGTAAGTCAAATTATAGATGGTACTTTGTTCTCAAAATGGCTTTTGATAGTTGACTTTGTATTGTTTGATTGACTTTGTTTGACATTGTATTTTTTTTCCTTAAAATAACTACATTTACAACAAAGCTAAGATTTGTTTGTTAATAAATCTGTTGTGGAATTTGGCCTCGAAGTAGGATTTACATTTCTGCCTGCGTTGCTATTTACATCTCAGGTATAGACCAATCATTATTACCTATACTCTCATCTCACTTGGTATGAAAGTGGTTATAGCTCTTAGTATATCATGCTGCACTAGAACTACTCACAATAAACCTATAAGTAGTGAAGAGCTGATGAAGGAAAATTTCACCTTCAAGCAATGATTAAGTCGATGAGGCAATAAACGCAGTCAATATTATTTATTATTATACACTAACTAACCAGACTGCTAGAATGTGTCTAAGGACATTTTATGGTCCTCGGTATTTGCTAATTTTGAAGATGATTGGTAAGATCCTAGTTAGGAGTTGAGAGGGTGAAATTTCTTTTGAAATTATTATTATAAGTAGACAGTTCAAGGCTAAGGCAGTCCCTTAAACAGAGTCCACCAGCATAGCTAGTTATTTTGCATTAATAAATAATAATTCTTGGGGTCTCAATGTCTTAATATTAATTTCAAGATAAAGTTTTGCCCTGTCAACCTTATGCTCAACTTCTTACTAAGATCTTACCATCGTCAAAAATAGCAATAACCCAGGGCTATGACAGAATTTAGCAGTGCGGCTAGTTATTCGGCAATAATAAATAATATTTATTGAGGTCTCACTGCCTACTTAATATTAATTTCACAATGAATTTTCACCCTCTCAACAGGGGTTGAGCTGTTCATACTAAGCATCCTCAAAAGCAGCAATTATTGACGGCCATAAAATGTCCATGGACAAAATCTCGCAGTATAATTGGTTATTTTACAATAATTATTAATACTGACCCAAGTATTGACCACATTTATTGCCTCATCTACTTAATCATTATTTGAAGATGAAGTTTTACTTCTTCAGCCCTCCACTACTTATATGTTATTAGTGAGTAGCTCTAATGCGCCATGATAGGGCTGTAAGGGCTGTAACGACTTTCATACAAAGCGATTGGCACAATGTCTAATTAATTATTGCTAGAGCGAGAATATATTAATAATAATGTAGACCTGAGCTGTAGACAGAAATGTGTATCCCATATTTAGGCCAAATTTCGGTCGTTTTGAGGCCAATATTAACAACTAATATAATTATGTATTAACAAATAAATATTTACCTAGTGGTAAATGTAGCTTATTCGTAAATGTGGTTAATTTCAATAAAAAAATACAAAGAAAGTTCAATTTATGGACAAAACTGCTTTCTTTTTTTATGGTCTACCGCCAGTTTTATTTTGGCACGATAATTCCCTAACACTCTGTATAATAGAACCCCACTATAATTGCCAGAGAATAAAAGGTTTTATTTTCCACCACCCACCATTAAGCTCCCAGCTTACATTAATGCTACAAGAAGGCATTATTTGTAGATTGTACTCACATACAGGGGGACACCTGCACAATAAAATGCAATTTTTGCATAATAATTCAAGTAATGGCTTAAGCAACAGCTTGTTTGAAAAATCTCTTTGGTTGAAAGCAAATAATATCCATAGAGGCTAAATGCCTCCTCAGGTTAGATTATGTGTTCTGACTTCTGATATGCATTCAGAATCTCTACTCTGCGTAATTTCCTATTTAATGACAGGTTTAATTTACAGATTGTAAGATTAATGTTAGTTCAGGTTTTAAGTTTTTTTTTCAAAACTTAGGTACCTATTTTCTTTTATTAAATTTTTTCGTAACTTGTAAGTTTCTAGAATCCTGCATTAGGTACTGACCAGCAAAGGTACCCCGTAGGGGTACCTACAGTATACCTACTACCTATATGGTTTGGAGTCACTTGGTAGCTTTGTCAGAAAAATAGCTTATGTTGGTAACTAGGTACTTTTTTTATAGTAGCTTAATGAATATGGAGACGAAAACCTCCATCTAATGTAATGCCAAATGGTACATCAGCTACAAGCTATTTAAAAAAAAACAGTAGTTTAAACACCTACTGCTCAGTTCTAAATGCCGATTGGGGTATTAGCCTTCGAAGAAGTTGTTTTGATTTTTATTTTAAATTTTTTAATTGTAAATCTTGTATTTATAATCTATGAAATATTTTTTTTGCTTTTGAATCTTTTTAATGTGCATGATAAAAGTAGTTGACTTCTGCACAATATTCCTGATATCTTAGAGCACACTAATAGTTTTTTGAAAAAGCTTTAGGAGTTAAAAGATCCTTTTTTAGCTTAAGCCGTCATCATATAACATAACACATATTGAAAATATATTCTCTAGGTTTCCAAGAAGTGATGCACGAAGACTTTGAGTCTGATGGGATGTTATACAAAGGCAGCAGGCAGTGTCGGCACCTACCTAATGAATAGGGAAAAGCTGTTATGCTCAGTGCTTCTTACCACTCTGCACTCTATTTGCATGGCATGAGCCATGAATCTACTGGCTGTGATGCGAACTCTTTGCTGGAATATCTGATGAAATTTATAACTATTGACTATTAATTATATTTTAGGGGTTTAAAATATTTTTAAGAGTATTTGTTAACTTAAACTTATGTTAACAGTAATAAAATAAAGTTAATGCCAACAATAATAAAGTAAGGGGCTAGTCTGAAAAATTAAAACTACAAATTAGGTAGCTATTTAGTTATGAGACGTAACTAAATTGTTAATTCTGCAATGTAATTCATAAATAGCGCCAAATTAACGAAATATACTAGTATGCAAAAGTCATTGATTTCTTGACACAAAAGAAATTGGTGACTTGATATTGAACTTACTTCCCCTATTTAGATAGATCTAAATATCTATTTAGTAATTCCATACATATATAATGATTAAGCATAAGAAAAATTGGTTGATGCTGAATGCTTAATAAAAATGTAACTTATAAATTTACACTATTTTCTTTCCAGAGAATTTTTCATTATATGGTTTATTTATTGTATGGAATTTTTTAAAAATATATAGTTGAATATGTTAATGATTAGGAAATCCCATGTGAGTTTTATTTCCCCCGCATATTGGCCTTTCTATTAATTTTACAGAAAAATTCCATGAGACTTTCCTAAAAGTCATTTTGCATAATTATTAACACGGAATGTCATGGTTATCTACTAATAAACCACCTCTCGCACATCCAGAATCAAACACAAAAAGTAATTATAATCTTATGTCAATGCAAGACGTCTCTTCATATTTGCTACGAAATCATACTTACTGGTGGATTCATTCAGGATTTAGAAGAGTACGTACGAAGGATGTAAGTAGGTATACAAATATTTTTTCTTATAATTTTTAGTTGCCTTATTAGAAAATAGTAAAAATAAATGTGGTGTGCGAGTTATTGTACCAAGACTTTTAGGATAAATTTTTTATGAAAAATTAATAGAGGGGATATTGAGAGTGTTTCTTTTATATTTAGAAAACCGTTGTTAGTACACGGTCCAAATTCGGAAGGACCTATACCACAAGTTTTGAAATAGCTGACTAGCTACTCCCAGTCAGTAAGCTGGCGTGGGATTTTATTGTTTAAAATACACGTCGATAACTAAAAAATCCTAGGCACCTACATTACTGAAAAATTTCTACACGTCGACAAACCAACAAATAAAAACCTAATTTTATAAATAAAAAAAAGTGATTGGCAGAAAATGGAGTTCTAAATTACTAATACAAGCGGCTTCAAAGCGGGCGTGCTACTGAGGCTATTACTTGTATGTTCTTCGGATAGCTATATAACCGGATTATTGGAAATCCAAAATACGCTACACCCCTTTTCACGGTAATGTTCTGATATTGTAATATTATGAGGAAAGCTAGCCGTAAAGGCCGAAAGGATTTAATTGTTTGACTTCTTCTATTGCATATACGTCATTATGCATTATAATGACGTCTCAGTCACGTCAAGTTTATGGTCGTATCACTATGCAGCAATGTGACGTCATTATTTGGTCACCGGTTTCAACTGACCAACGCAACTTTAAACTGACGTCAGAGTGCTACGATGGGGAATACTGTTCGTTTTTTATATAGCAAAACTGATAAATTAGGGATTAACTGCATATTGTTTTATTAACTTTTTAAAGTGAGAACAAAAAGGTCTTATTCTATATAAAACATCTTAAGAACATGGCCGAGCCTGTACATAAAACCAAACGAACTTATTTTAGAATTAATAATTAAACTGAGAGAGAGAAACATCCCAGGTTGTACAAAACAGAAAAAAGACGAAAACCCACAGGCCACAGTCGTGCGTCGACACTAGCTTCTTGACCTTGCATGAGAAATATGTTATTGGGCCAAGAGCTTATTCTACAAATGTCACTGATAGATCACTTGATGGAACATTAAATTATTATTTTAACAAATACGGGGTTTTCATTATGAAACTTCATCTCTAGCAGGCTATGAAATTTTGACAGAAAAACATGACATAATCAAAATAAGTGGACTTTTATTTCTCCATCCTTTTCTTTTGACATTTCACAGCGATGTGAAATGTCTAGATGAAGTTTTATAATGAACACCCCGTATATTTAAAATTGGTGACATCTATCATACCTAGGGAGCTAAGTTACCTTATAATTCTTATAAATATGTATAGTAATACATAATTCTTGGAATAATAATTATAAATATATAGTCCATTTCAAATAGGTATCTAGCAAGCTGAGGGATTGGCAGATTCTTCTTATTCGATCCATGTAAATGTGTCATTTATGTATCAATTTCTCAGCTTACTAGATGAATATCTCTTTGAAATGGACTCTAGGTACCATGTAATTGGTCTTGCACGTGTGCAGCGAACTTGCACTGAAAGTGACTCTTATAGCCGTTACACGGTATATCTATTTTTAGACTTACTGTTAACTTGGAATCTCTCCATTAAACGGAGTACATCTGAAGTACTTCTAACGGTTACCTACTGCCTAAACAAGTTTAGATGATAATCCTAAATTTTACCTACATACCGGTTATTTTATAGACGACATTGCAATAAAAAATGAAGCAAGAACACAAGCAAAATACCTACGATCCAAAACTGAAAAGAATTGAAATTTACTTAAATTGCAAATTGCTTTTTTATTATGAGAAAGTGTTCTTATTTGACAATATAGACTCGGTAAACTTGATATGAATCACCACTAAAAACCAAAGCTCCATATAATAGAGCAATTATTTAAATAAAAAAATAATGGGTACCATCTAAATACCTTGAGAGTGCTTCATCAGTTACCGTGTAATGGGTCCTAGCGAACTTGCACTTTTTTAACTCCTGTAGCAGTTACACGGTATATCTATTTTTAGATTTGCTGTTTAACTTGTATAACTTCTCTCTTTAACGGAGTAAATTTGAAGCCCTACTGGCGGTTACCTATTGCTTAACAATTTTAGGTGATAATCGTAAATTTGACTCCCCTATAACGCTTTTTTTTTATAAACGACATTGCAATAAAAAATGAAGCAAGGACACATATGCAAGATACTTACGTTTCAAAACTGAGAAGATATTGAAAATGAAATTTAACAAAAGTCCAAATTGCTTTTTTATTATTAAAAATTGTTCTTATTTGACAATATAGACTCAGTAAACTTGATATCGAATCAACCACTAAATACCAAAGCTCGTTATAACAGAGCAAATATTTAAATACAAAATTAATGGGTACCATCTAAATACATTGATAGTGCTTCTGTAGGCTTCTTTATATTTAGAAAACCATTGATGGTACCTACATCGCTCAAATTTGGATGGTAGGGGCCTATGGCGGTACCATAAATTGTGAAATAGCTGCATAGCGGATAAGCTATTTCACGGATCACGAACTATATAATAGCTACCTACATATATCTCACTATAAATTTGAACAATATACGGTGTGTTCATTAGATAACGTCATCTAAAAGCTATGGATTTTTGACAGGAAGGGATGACATAATCAAAGTAAATGGACTTTTGTTCCTTCATCCTTTTCTTTTCACCATTTCGTAGCTAACTAGATGATGTTTTCAAAGAACACCCTTACTTGATAAGTATGTATACGGGGTGTTCATTATAAAACTTCATCTAGCAGGCTATGAAATTTTTATAGAAAAGGATGACATAATCCAAGTAAATGGACTTTTGTTTCTCCATCCTTTTCTTTTGACATTTCACAGCCAAATAGATGAAGTTTTATAATAAACATCCCGTAGGTTATATATTTACCACTATACCTCTGGTCGTACTAAGGTGCCACATATCTATGATAGGTCAGCAATATATTACAATTTGGGTTGTAAGTAGAGTACTAGCTGGGTTCGTTAATCCTTTATATTTATATAGAAGACCGTTGCTGGTTCCTATACCTACATAACATAATGTGGTTCAAATTTGGATGCACACATCCTATAAATTTTAAAACAACTGACGTCGCTATTATAAGTAGGTAGCTATAATTCTTAGGCTAAGAACTAATCATAGGTACCGTGTAAGTGGTCCTAGCGAACTTCCTTCGGTAACTCCTATAGCAGTTACACGGTATAGGTATCTATTTTTAGACTTGTTAACTTAAAATCCCTTTTTAACAGTAAATTTAAAGGCTTTTTGGCGGTTACTTACTTCCTAAACAATTTTAGATGATAATCCTAAATTTTACCTACATACCGGTTATTTTATAGACGGCATTGTAATAAAAAATGAAGCAAGAACACAACCAAAATACCTACGATCCAAAACTGAAAAGAATTGAAATTGAAATTTACGTAAATTGCAAATTGCTTTTTTATTATGAGAAAGTGTTCTTATTTGACAATATAGACTCGGTAAACTTGATATGAATCACCACTAAAAACCAAAGCTCCATATAATAGAGCAATTATTTAAATAAAAAAATAATGGGTACCATCTAAATACCTTGAGAGTGCTTCATCAGGTACCGTGTAATGGGTCCTAGCGAACTTGCACTTTTTTAACTCCTGTAGCAGTTACACGGTATATCTATTTTTAGACTTGCTGTTTAACTTGTATAACTTCTCTCTTTAACGGAGTAAATTTGAAGCCCTACTGGCGGTTACCTATTGCTTAACAATTTTAGGTGATAATCGTAAATTTGACTCCCCTATAACGCTTTTTTTATAAACGACATTGCAATAAAAAATGAAGCAAGGACACATGCAAGATACCTACGTTTCAAAACTGAGAAGATATTGAAAATGAAATTTAAGGAAAGTGCAAATTGCTTTTTTATTATTAAAAATTGTTCTTATTTGACAATATAGACTCAGTAAACTTGATATCGAATCACCACTAAATACCAAAGCTCGTTATAATAGAGCAAATATTTAAATACAAAATTAATGGGTACCATCTAAATACATTGATAGTGATTCTGCAGGCTTCTTTATATTTAGAAAACCATTGATGGTACCTATATCGCTCAAATTTGGATGGTAGGGGCCTATGGCGGTACCATAAATTGTGAAATAGCTGCATAGCGGATAAGCTATTTCACGGATCACGAACTATATAATAGCTACCTATATAATAGCTACCTACATATATCTCACTATAAATTTGAACAATATACGGTGTGTTCATTAGATAACGTCGTCTAAAAGCTATGGATTTTTGACAGGAAAGGATGACAATCAAAGTAAATGGACTTTTGTTCCTTCATCCTTTTCTTTTCACCATTTCGTAGCTAACTAGGTGATGTTTTCTAAAGAACACCCTTACTTAATAAGTATGTATACGGGGTGTTCATTATAAAACTTCATCTAGCAGCCTATGAAATTTTGATAGAAAAGGATGACATAATCCAAGTAAATGGACTTTTGTTTCTCCACCCTTTTCTTTTGACATTTCACAGCCAACTAGACGAAGTTTTATAATGAACATCCCGTAGGTTATATAGGTACCACTATACCATTGGTCGTACTAAGCTGCCACATCTATGATAGGTCAGCAATATTACAATTTGGGTTGTAAGTAGAGTACTAGCTGGGTTCGTTAATCCTTTATATTTATATAGAAGACCGTTGCTGGTTCCTATACCTACATAACATAATGTGGTTCAAATTTGGATGCACACATCCCATACATTTTAAAACAACTGACGTCGCTATTATAAGTAGGTAGCTATAATTCTTAGGCTAAGAACTAATTAATCATAGGTACCGTGTAATTGGTCCTAGCAAACTTCCTTCGGTAACTCCTATAGCAGTTACACGGTATATCTATTTTTAGACTTGTTAACTTAAAATCCCTTTTTAACAGTAAATTTAAAGGCTTTTTGGCGGTTACTTACTTCCTAAACAATTTTAGATGATAATCCAAAATTTTACCTACATACCGGTTATTTTATAAACGGCATTGTAATAAAAAATGAAGCAAGAACACAAACAAAATACCTACGTTCCAAAACTGAGATGAATTGAAATTGAAATTTAAGTAAATTGCAAATTGCTTTTTTATTATGAGAAAGTGTTCTTATTTGACAATATAGACTCAGTAAACTTGATTGAATCACCACTAAAAACCAAAGCTCTATATAATAGAGCAATTATTTAAATAAAAAATTAATGGGTACCATCTAAATACATTGAGAGTGCTTCATCAGGTACCGTGTAATTGGTCCTAGCGAACTTGCACTTTTTTAACTCCTGTAGCAGTTACACGGTATAGGTATCTATTTTTAGACTTGCTGTTTAACTTTTCTTTTTAACGGAGTAAATTTGAAGCCCTACTGGCGGTTACCTATTGCTTAACACTTTTTAGGTGATCTTCGTAAATTTTACTTGCCTATAACGGTATAGACGACATTATGCAATAAAAAATGAACCAAGAACATAAGCAAAATACGTACGTTTCAAAACTGAGAAGATATGGAAATTGAAATTTAAGCAAAGTGCAAATCGCTTTTTATTATTAGACATTGTTCTTATTGGACCATAGACTCGGTAAACATTGGTATGAATCACCACTAAAGTCCAAATTTCCATAATAGAGCAATTATTTGAATAAAAAATTAATGGGTATACCATCAAAATACATTGAGAGTGCTTCAGCAGGTTCGTTTATATTCAGAAAACTATTGGGGTACGTCGTTCAAACTTGAATGGTAGGGACCTATGGCTATACCATAAATTGTGAAATAGCTGATAAGCTGATCATTGAAAACGTCATCTATACTTAATAAGTATAGGTATGTAGCTATAGGTTACCCATGTAGGTACCACAGTAGCTCCACCATAATACCATTGGTCATACTATAGCTGCCACAGCTATGACACGTACCTTGGCACCTTTGTACCTTTGAACCATGTACCATCAACGATTATCTAAATATACCTAATAGAACCTAAGCTGCCATGGTTTTGATAGCTATGTCATCAACTATTATACAAGGTACCGCCATATAGGATCTACAAATTCTACCATCCAAATTTTTAACATCTTAACCATGTACACAAACAGCTGTTTCCTAAATACCTAAGTGAAAAAAAATCACAAAAGCACTGGCAATGTAATTATATTGATGTACTGTAGGATAGGTACATATACCCATTAACTTTTTTATTAAAATAATTGCTCTATTACAATTTTCGTCAATACCAGCGAATCAAAATAGTTTGCTGAGGCCATTGGCCAATTGAGAACTATATTCCACTGAAAAAAAAACGATATTATGGTACTTCTATCAAGCTAGGTACCTATACCTACAATTTATATTTCATTACACACCTGAGCCGAAACATAGAGTTTTAAACATGGATGGTATAGGTACTTGTGGCAGTATGAACTATAAAATAGCTGATATACATATCATTCAAATTTATAGAGTTAGGTAGAGGTAAGTATACCTAGATGATGGTTTCATAAGTACTCCATAAAACATTAAAATTGATTTAAATATGTAGTAGGCACTGTGTTACCATCTAGATACCTTGATAGTGCTTTTGAATAAATACTGTCGGAACAGTCTTAGAAGAAATAATAATAGTAATAATAATAATAATCTGCTTTATGCCAGCAGAGTTTATAAGAAACAATAGAAATGTCAAAGCCAAAATGTAAATACCAGGATACATTGTGACCTGGGACTAAGATAGATCCTGACTAAGATATAATAATGAGTTACTATACTCAATGGTCTTAATGGCAATAATAATAATACTAATAATTAATAATAATAACAAATTTATTGCCAACAAAATGTTTATGCAAAAATCACAAAGCAACATTCGATAATCCACATTGAAAAACATATGGTTACTAGCTATACATAGACAATACAAACAATCAATTGAAAGACCTAAGTGTACATCACTGACAATGACAATCACTGAGAAAATCCAGAAAAAGTAACTCCTGAGTAATTTCAATATAGAATAAGCCTGCAAAACTAGAGCACTCTCAACATTA
Source organism: Taphrorychus bicolor (assembly GCA_951812265.1). NCBI lineage: Eukaryota > Metazoa > Arthropoda > Insecta > Coleoptera > Curculionidae > Taphrorychus > Taphrorychus bicolor. The sequence goes on from OX638304.1 coordinate 1,228,935, forward strand.
TACCTCCTTACTGACTTACTTGACCTTCACTGATATTCGAAAGAATTCTAATATTATTTCATTTTGTTTCACATCTGAAATACTTAAGTTGGTACTAATATTAGTTGTTAGTGGTACTTAATAGCTACCCTAGCAACCTAGCATTACATATTAAATAACGTAATCACACATTTTTCAAAAAAACGAAAACCTAACCTGACCTTTTACTACCTAATTAAACTTTTTTTTAATCATAAAATTATATAACATGGTATTATATTATTCACAGGACATAATGCAATCGATACCTATCTTATAGGTAGTTTGCTTATTTTCACCCAACTAGGTATAATAAAATTTATTTAATGTAAAAAAAGGGCCTTTACATAACTCTTTAACAAAAGATTAACAAGTCATCAATTATCATATAATTATTACACTTTCCATAGTTGGCTACCAGCCATCAAAGATAATGTAAGAAATATTACCACCTATGTGGTATCAAAATATAAATATTCGGTAAGTGAAAGTAGGTAAATCAATTATACAAAACTTAAAAACTATAGTTACTTTTTACTTACACACTTAAATATTATAGCGTTTCTTTAAAGATTCTATCTACTATTCAGGCTACTCTTCTAAATAAAGATAAGGCTCTCTTCAACATCAAGTCTCATAAAAAACATGCACCAGTATATATGAAACCAAGAACATAATATCGTGTTCCACAATCATTTTCAGGGGGCAACAAGCATGTGCCATATGCAGTATGCATATTCATACCATAGTTTTCCATGTTCGGTCTCTGATTTATCTTGGTATTTCCATTATTAGTATCTGAATCTGAGGGTCTTCAATCTGTAGTTGGTCTACTAGAGGCCAGGATCCAGTGCAGGTTGGACAATTGCAATAAACACATCATATAACCTTGGAACAGTTTTCTAACTTTCTGCAAATTTTTCTATAAACAGTGCTGTAGTTATACCTTCAAAGGGTGCAGAGCAGAACTTTTTTTAGTGAAAAAGCAGAACTCTTCCTGGGAGTGCCCCCTCCCAGGATGAGTGAGTGAAATGAGGCCCTTCTGGTCGGTGGTTGCCCCATTGTAAAAATGATCCTGACTCCTTAAACAACTTTTCTTTAATATTCCCATTAACTCAATTAACTCAAGTTCCAATTTTAAATTCTGAAGGTAAATACCCTGGATATTCGGAAATAGCAAATTTTCCGGAGAGTTTTAATAAAAGGTGACTGAGAAGTTCAAATTTACAAAATTTATTAATAATAAAATTGCTTCAGAAATACTAACATACAACAAATAAAAATCAAAACAACAATAAATAAAAATCTTCTTGTATGTCATTTTCAAGACTTGTCATTTGGCAAGTTCAGATATAACGCTTTTCGTTTCTAGCACTGCTCCATGTGCTCGCCGAGCACATCGAGCCCTGCTCGGAGCAATCTAACTGCGCCCGCCCACTTATGCGACCCGTGGAACGCTTTCTAGCGCGTTAAGTGTACCATCTTCTTCGGAAAGGGTTTGATGCGACGATTGATAATTGCTTTGTAAACCGATCGCACGGCTTTTGTAAAAGTATCACAAATTTCCATATGAAATAAATGGCGACATTAAAGTAGGCCATAGACCATGCGACAGCGCGAGACGCTTTTGTAAAAATATAGCATTTTTTCTAACCATTACACGGGGACTTATAAAATAGACCAAAACCGCTGCTGATGTGCGATTTCCCAGCGCCATTTGCTTAACAGACGTCAATACCGCTGTCAGTTATACGCCTGCCAGCCTTATGACAGACGAATAACATTGACACAGGCAATGGCACTGATGATGCATTGATGTCAAAAAATTGGTAAAGTGAGTAAAATAGAGCCTAAAAAGTTTCTTAGCATTTAGAATACTGGCGCAATGTACAAAATGTTTGGCGCATTTCAACCTTAAAAAGTGCTACATTACTATTAACAATAAAAAAAATGCCCCTACTGATCCTAGACAGTCTAGACACTGACTTTGATGCGAAAAGCTAATCGTCCTTTGACGGTTGCAAAAAAAAAATAATTTCAGATTTTGATGAACAGACTGGCAACGTTGCAAATAGAGGCATTTTCTTACACGGTAGCAAAATTTACCGTCTAAGTAAAATTTTTACCGTCTAAGTGAAATGGTACCGTGTTAATGAATCACCAAGCCAATTTTTTACCTTCTAAATGCCATAAGAACTATATATATATATATATATATATATATATACGTATTCGTTGCATCTTATGACACCCACAAATCAATATACAATCTGACACCCATACTTTTATACGTATAAAATATAAAATCTCACATGTGAGTCTATTGGCACCCAGGTAATTCCTGCCTAAATGACACCAAAACGTATAAACTTGTGATACTACGAGTCAAACTGACACCCTACAATGTTGCCAAACTACCATATCATTTTATACATATAAAACAAATTATGTCAACATATTTGTCTTTTGGCACCCTTTTAAGCTTGGTATATGTGACACCAAAATGTATGAACTTGTGATATTGAGAGTCAAAGTGACATCTTGCAAGTTTTAAGTGTTACATTATTGGATTTTCCCATTCGACTTTTAATTTATCAAATGAAAAGCCGAAATATTTGATTTTACATCATTCGATTTTACATTGGACTAGTTCGGTTCGATCTATCTCTCGATTTTCTTATTCAATTTTAAGGAATAGGACGGGATCTATTTGGATTCGATTTTAATCTTGGATTTTTTTTTGAGTATGCGCTTTGCATTTATTGACACTAAATAGAATTGAAGAAACGATTAGATCTAAAGATACTTCTACAATGCGTCAAAATGGAATTCAACGAAAACATGGAAATAAAAAATCGATCCTAAATATCTAATAATGTAAGATGCTCTTAAGGTGGTGATACTCGTTGACTTCATCTGACATAGTTATCGGTCGGTTGGATAAACAAATTTTTGAAATAGCTATTTACGATGTAAGGGTGAAGAGTGGAATTTTCAGGCATGCATGTGAAAGTTTGCATCATCAACTTTAGTTTTTCAAATGGGACTATCAAATTCAATTGACAAAAATTAGAAGCCCTCTTTATTATAAATCCAATAATTTAAATTTGTTTAAATGAGAAGCGTTCTAAAAATAAAAAAAGTTAAAATCCCTTTAAAAAAATAGTTGATGATGTTACTAAAATTCAAAACGTTATATTAGAAATTTGATCTGTAGAAAAGACGTGCCAATAAAATTTTATTCGATGATTTCCGGAAAAAGTCGGATTTTTTATTACAAATTTACCTTAATTTAATCTAGTTTACATCTTATGCTATTTCTGAGATTCTAATGATAAGCGACGAATTTCAATATATACTCTGCTTAAAAGTAAGAAAATCATTGAAAAGGACATAACCTGTAATGAAAACGTGAAGTGTTACACATATTTACAGTTATAATAAAAAGGACTTTCAATTTTTGGTATTCAATTGCCATTTTTAAAAAAACTTAACTTGATGATGCCCCAGAAAATTCGAAACGTCTGATTAAAAAATAAACAACACTGTAATGTAGATAAAAAAAGTGCAATTTATTTCAAAATAGTTTAGGAAAAAGCAAAAACCATTTCGTAAATTTACATTTTTTTTCGAATATCTTTGCAAGTTGTAGAAACTTTGAAAACTTCAAAAGGTCATTATGATTTGCACCCAAAGCGCAACTTTACCTCACTTTAGCCGAATCTGTACCTCTTATGGTGTACGAGATCCCAATGATGAGCGGCGAATTTGAATAACCCCGTATATTGTATTTAATATAATAAAGAGGAGAATTTATATGAAAACGAAATAATCCATGTCTGTGTGCAACTAGTGTCGAAAGTTGCACTTTTCACAAGAGTGTGACGGTTTGGACATGTAGCAAAGTGGACTTTGCACACGCTTTTTTCGCAATCGCACTCGTAGAAAAAGCACACTAAATTTTTTCTACGACTGCGATTTTGCTACATAAATGATCATTCATATTATAAAATATATGTAAGGCATGTGCAAAACAGTCAGAAGCGTGAGCAAAGTGGATTTTGCACACGCTTCTGTACGGGAGCGTGCGCACGCTGTTTACAATATGCCATTTTCAACGGTAGTTAATAGTGCGCATTTGTTTATTTTCGAGCAGTCGCAGAAAAAAATATTAAGTTGATAACCAATAGACGAAACGTTGAGATAAATGAAGTAGGTATACATCCATATAGAGTCGAAAAAGGTCATTGTGTCATTGTTAAAATATTTCATAAAATCAGAGAAAACAAAAAATATTTAAACAAAATCGGTTTTTTTTCCGAAATATTTTATAAAAAATGAATAAATCAAAGAAAAATACTGTAACATCAGCCTTAGAAAAAAAAAACAAAAAAAAAATATGTTATTTAGTTAGGAAATATAGCTCATAACAAATAGTTATATAAGTACCAAAAGGATTTAGCTTTAGAAACGTTTATTAAATCAGATACTAGAGACATGCAACTTGAAACATGTACGTTTTTAAGCTTACAACTCAAATTGTCTTATAAATTAAAAATAAATATACAAGGTGGCCCATCGAAAAGGATCCACTCCGTTTTTCTTCTAGTGAGTTAAATACGTCGAAAAACATTCGAAAACGTCAACTTTAGTTTTTAGCCAAAGCATTTTTTTACGAATTTTAATCTGCTAATCTAAACTCCCATGTATTGACTTGGAAATGTTTTATCGGAAGAGGGGTCTAGAAATACCTCGTTTTGAAGGTCTATCCGTTTGCCAGTTTTCATGTCGTTTGGTGAAACCAATGCACAAAAACTTGTAAGTTTATCTTGCCGTCATTTTGGATTGGTTTGACCAAATGTTACGAAATTTTGCGAATATATAGACCCTTGTCAGGCCTTCAAAACGAGGTTCACTTAACCTCTCTTTCAAAAAAAAATTCTTTTTGAAAAAGTTGACGTATTCAAGCTTTTTTCGATTTATTTACCCGATAAGAAGAAAAACACCTGTAGCCTCATGTATTAGCACCTGCATACATTATTCACCCTGTATTATCGAAACAATTCGTCATAATTTCCAAACCGTTTTTTTTTACACAGGAATAACTGTTTCCCTTTCAGCCTCATCTTAGCCGCTAAAAATGTTTGATGGTAAGAAAGTTGAGTAGGTCATTTATTGATTTCAGATGTATTCGAAACGAAAAACGCTTTTATTTGGCGTATGACACTTTGACCTTTATTAAAAAGCCAGTATTGACAATTTTTATTTGAGATAGGGCAACTGGTAATGGCTGTTTATTATATAAGTGTTGAAAGTGCAATTTTAAGGCACGCATGTGAAAGTTTTCAGGACGAGAAAAGCGAATTCTTTAATTCGCATGAGTTACTTAAAAGCACTTTTAACACTAGTGTTATAAGTAGGTAGTTTACTTTTAACACTAGTGTCCTAAAACGCTAAGTTTAATAGTTTATGAGAGTGTTAAAAGTAGAAATTTTGATGTGTTTGTAAAAAAGACATATTTATGAACATGTCACTTTTAGCCCTCATACTGGGAGCTAAAAATGTCTTTAAAGAGAAATATGATTAGTTGTTTCTTAAATAAATGAAATAGTGAATTGATTTTAGGTTTTAATTAATATAACCTTTTAAAATAGTTACTTAGTCAAGCCATAAAACTGTTTTTGAAATTTTGGAGAGTTTTTACTTTATCAGATATAACCACAAATCTCGAATGTTTAAATAGCGTTCGAATAAACTAAAAAATGAGCATCATTTGAACCTCATGGGTGTCTTTTATCCAATGACCGCCTTAGCTTAGACTCAATTAAAATATGTTTGGCACCTATATGGTAATATGGCATATATATTGGTAAGTCCTTCTAAGCAGATTCCATGTTATAATTTATTTACGTCAAATCTGCATAGGGGGATATCTTAAAATTGAATATTATAAGAACAATGTAACTCTGTTTTCAACCCGACAACTGTATATGTGTCTTTTGCCCAATGGCCTTTTTGGCTCAAGCGAACATATCAATTTCAGTTATTGTATTAATCAAAAAAACATAGACAACATATCAATTATCTTTTTTTTTTCACAAAACTAAAGATGTAATTTAATAGACGCTCAACCATCTGTAAACCAAAATAATTTATTTTTTCTTTTTATTTCATTTTAGAGTAGGTACCTACTATTAATGTATCTAAATGGTAAACTCAGGTTCCCATAAATATCGAAGAACTGTTTGTTAAATTATTGTAATTTTTAAGACACAGCAGTTATAGTTATTTATTTCATACTGTATGATTTAGGACACTTTTACGTACTTGATTTTAATCCGGTAAATAGCTTTTTACAGGACGGGATACCGTACTGCTTCCGAAGAAATTCGAAAAAACTGAAATTCATGAATTTTTTTTTTGTTGAATTTATTTGACGCGTAATTTTAAAATAAATTGTACATTCTCATGGGCAAGTTTTCTCCTTTACAAGACGGAATTATTTAATTTGTAGTCCGACGTGTTTACGTCTCTGGGGCATCATCAACTTTAGTTTTTCAATTGGGACTCTCAAATTCGATTGACAAAAAATATTAACGTTTATGTCGTTATTTTAAACGATTTATTCATTTTAAGCAAAGTGTACTGCTTTTCAAATTCATCGAATCAGATTAAATTGGTCCAAAAAATCTAACCACTTACGGTTACTTACATAAAACAACAAAAAAACATTTAAATTTTGCTATTTTTTTTCTGAACTTACTTGAAGAGATTTTGAAAAATAAATTTCACTTTTTATTTTCTACAAAAAGTAATCAGGTAAGAAAAATGAACCGTTCTAAAAACAAAAAAAAGGAAAAATCCCTGTTAAAAAATAGCTGATGATGGTTATTAAAATTCAAAACGTTATATTAGAAATTTATTCTGTAAAAAAAAATGTCTTAATATAACAACAAATAAAAACAATTTTAACATTTTTTGAAACAAGTTTGAGAAAAAAATAAAACCGATTACATATAACAAATTTCGATTTTATTTGTTGATTTCCGGAAAACGTCGTATTTTTTATTACAAACTTATCTCAATTTAATCTAGTTCGCATCTTTTGTGATTTCTGAGATTCAAATGTACATGCATACTCTGCTTAAAAGTAAGAAAATTATTGAAAGGCGATAAGCTGTAACGAAAACATGATGATGAACAAAAGTGTTACACATATAAATTTAATTTTATATTAAGAAGGACTTTCAATTTTTGATATTGAACCGCCATTTTTAAAAAACTGAACTTGATGATGCCCCAGAAAATACGTCTGATTAAAAAATAAAGAACACTGTAATGTAGATCAGAAAATGTGCAATTTATTGCAAAATATCACATCAAACAAGTTCAGTGAAAAACAAAAACCATTTTAATAAATTTTATTGTTTTTCGAATAAATTTGCAAGTTGTGGTAACGTTAGAAACTTCAAAATGTCATTATGATCTGCACGCAAAGAGCAACTTTGCCTCACTTTAACCGAATCTATTATAAATCTATATAAACCCCTTATGGTTTATGAGATCCCATTGATGAGCGGCGAATTTGAATAACCTTGTATATTATATAGAATAAAGAGTAGAATTTATATGATAATTAAAAAATCTATGTATGTTTAAAAATATTAAGTTGATGACCAATAGACGATACGTTGAGAGAAATGAAGTAGGTATAGATACATATAGAGTCGAAAAAGAGGCAATGTGTCATTGTTAAAATATTTCATAAATAAAAACAGAGAAAACAAAAAAAGATTTTAACAAAATTGTTTTTTTTCTGAAGCATTTTATAAAAAGTGAATAAATCAACGAAAAATACTGTAACATTAGTCGTAGAAAAAAAAAAGATGGTCGTTGTTATTATTTAGTTGGGAAATAAAGCTTATAACAAATAGGTATTAAGTATCAGAGGAATTTAGCTTTAGAAACGTTTAATCAGGTACTAGAGATATATAAAACTTGAGTCATGTACGTTTTTAAGCATACAACTCAAATTGGCTTATAAAGTAAAAATAAAAATACAAGGTGGCCAATCGAAAAGGATCCACCCCGTCTTTCTTCTAGTGAGTGAAATACGTCGAAAAACTTTCTTTTTTTCGTTTTTAGGGAAAACATTTTTTTGGCAACTTTAATCCGCTTACATAAACCCTCATGTACTGACTTGGAAATTTTGAATGGAAAGAGGGATCGAGAGATACTTCGTTTTGAAGGTCTCAGCAAGGTCTATCCGTTTGCCAGTTTTCATGTCGTTTGGTCAAACCAATCCACATAAACTTGTAAGTAAGCTTGCCGTCATTTTGGATTGTTTTAACCAAATGGTACGAAATTTGGCCAATGTATAGACCTTTTTAAGGCCGTCAAAGCAAGGTTCACTTGACCTCTCTTTCTATTATTATTTATTTATTTATAAAAATTAAAATTATTATTATTAATTTTTTTTTTTTTTTTGAAAATTTGTTCTTCCTAAAACCTAAAGTTGACGTATTCAAGCTTATTTCGATTTATTTACCCAATCAGAAGAAAATCACCTGGGCACCTGTATATTAGCACCTGCATACATTATTCACCCTGTAATATTATCGAAACGATTCAACATAATTTCCAAACAGTTTTTTTACACAGAAGTAACACATTAAAAACTATCCTTTTTTATCAAAATTAAAATGGAATTTACTTTTAACACGAGTGTTAATAGTAGCGTACTTTTAACAGAAGAAAGTAATTACCATTTAAAATTTGTCGCTTACTCATTTTCTTAAACGGTACCGAGAAAGAATATTTTAAGTTAAGGAGAGTTTGATACTTTATTGCCCAATCTATTTCATATTTGCAAACTTAATTGGGAACTATAAAATTTAAACTAATGTATAGTTTTTTTCTTCTATTTTCTTCTAAATTTAAAATAGTCAAAAAAAAAACTGGGTGCTTTAATTCACATAAACTTTTGGAGATATTTCGGGCTAAACAAGAAATAACAAAACAATGACCTAGATCTCCCAAATAATGCCTATGTACGTGACATATAACTTATAGCAAGTTTACCACCTTTTTCAGTCGTTGGACATTAAAACAAAAATTCTGTGTTATTTTCTTGTTATGAAAGCTCTACATAATGAATTTTTTCATATTACTATTTCTGACCTTTCAGAAATGAAACAAAAATTACAGAAACTATTTTTATGGAAAATGAAAACATAAATTATACACACTTTTCATTTCTATAATGTTAAAAGATAAAACCAACAAACAAACAACATCAACAGTTGCGCGCAAATGCCTCATTCGTATTATCACTAATATGGCTTAAGAAGGAAGCGGCGTTGCCAAATTTATGGTGCCAAATTGACATTATGCATAGCGGGTGCTGGTTTAACCACATTAATACATTTATATACATTTGTATATAAAACAGCGCCCCCTATCGGAAGAAGGTAAAAACAATCAATATGTTCGTTCAAAAATATTGTCAAAGAGGCACCCTGCCAATATTTTAACAGACGCCTGCAAATGCTCTTTTATGAGAATAGGCAAAAACATACACGGCGAACGCACCGGCACCCGAAGTTGGGTGCCACAACGTAAATTTGGGTGCCGTAAAGACAATTTTTGTCTAAAATGGTGCCACTTTGACAAAATCTATCTATATATATATATATATATATATATATATATATATATATATATATATTTTTTGTTACCTTTAAAGTGAGAAAGTAAACGATAAAAATAAGAAATGAAAATAATGATGATGATGAAAAGTAAAAATGCCGATGCGGATTAGGTGACATGGGCGGGTATCTCTTTTTTACTGAATTTAACACCCCTGCATTTTATTCGCGCTATTAGATCCCATTAAAGGACTTACCTAGTCTTCATGGCACAATTAATTCAGCCTCCCGAAAATAAAGATAACTATTAAATGTTCACGGATACTAAACTGCGCACCGTATACAGTCTTGACTAAATACAACAACCTTAAACCAATTAAATAGCTGAGGGCTAAAGCTCACGCTTCACACGGGGCCAAAAATTTGCCTGGCCGACCTTTTCACGTGGCCTAATCCCCTTTTTCCTAGCGATTCCCAAGAAATACTTTGGTGTCCCTTTTTAAAAATGCACATTTGGGTATCAAGAACGTTCGACTATGAAACCATCTGGATGTGCCTTTGTTTTAATACAAGGCTTACCAAACTTTTTAATTTTCTTACCACCTGATTGAATTGATCGTTTGACCCCACACCTGAATGTAAAGTTCGGTCTTTTCTGGCTATTTTAGCCCGGGAGCATGTGACCGATTAATAGTATAAACAGCAAGTGATTTCAATAAAAATCATAACAAACACGATAAACTTACTTTTTGATGCTTCTGTGGGTCATAACGATGCCATCAATCGGTGGTTTTAGTATAATTCAAATAGAGACGTCGATAGAGAAGGCTCGGGAAATATGCACATGAAAATAATGAAACAGTTACTGTTCTGCATCAAAATAGCAATAAATCATACTACTCACAGAGGGTCCGAAGCATCCCGCGTCGGGCCTCGCTTGCCCTACTAACTCCATCAGTCCATGTACCGTCTAGTACTAATATACACTCGTAACATGGACCAGGAAAAATGTAAAAATAAATAATATAAATGCTCTCAATATAAGACATCAATTACTTTGTTACCTTCTGATCTTCGACAACTAGCTAGGGCCCCTAAATTGATTAGTAAACGAGTTGAGGCTCGCACCCGAGAACTCAGAATCCGCTAAGCAGTGAGTATCTCTAACCAGCAGGTACGGTCATCCGGCTGACACTACATACCCGCTAGTGTCGACTGGGGAGCATAAGAGGTACCCCCAAAACTCTTATGTATCCGCAACCCCAGAAGCATAGTACTATCCCCACCACTCGAGGTGTCGCCGGGGTTTTTCCTCATCAGTATATGCATATACATTATCAACAACAAAAATAACTTTGCCTAGGTCTTACCAACTTAACACCCCCCTTCGGTTGGGCCCCCAACTACTTATCACACACCGCTACTTTCACGGAACCACTCCCTTTCGATGCCGGCACCATTCTCTTCTTTTTCGCTCAATCTCGCACACATCAAGCATTCACCCTCTCTTTCCTCCTACATTCCAGAGCCCCCCTGTATTCTAGGCATGTGTCCCTTATTCCTCTTATCGACTTTGGTCTCCAGTTTTACCATTTCACTTTTACCAGTATTTAATTATCTTGAGACGTAGGCCTGACTGAATTAGGTTATTAAAACAGCTAGAGTAAGCAAAAGTTGCATATTGATTATAAGCGAATTAATGGGAATATAAAAGTAGTAATTAAGTTTATAAAAATAGCGAAATATTGAAATATATAAAAAATACTTAAGTAAAAAAAATAGGTTTTACACTAGATTAATAAACGATAGCAATATAGTTAAATTTAAGCAATTACTGGCGGAGCAAGGCTTTGAGAATGTTCTTGCACTGGAAAGGGATCTAGTAGATGAACAGTGGGATAACTTTTCTGCAATAATATCAAACATCTATAATCTGTGTTTTCCTATAAAAAAGGTTCCGATAAGAAATTATAACAAAGTCAGATATATGTTAAATGACCATGAGGTCGCTAATTGTAAAAAGATTAGACGATTTGTACATTTTGAGGGACCAGGGCGCCGTATTTAAGATGAGATACAGCGATCAGAAAAAAGCGATATGAAGCGCTACTAAAAGACCGAAAAACCCGTAGCTTTACTAATAAAATCAAGAAATCTGATAACAAATCAAAAACATGCTGGAATATTGTAACTGAAATAATAGGCAAAAAAACACAAAAGTGATTTTGAGGTAGACAAAGAGAAAGAGATTGAAATCTCAAACGCATTTAATAAATTTACGGTAGACGCCCCTATAAAATTGGTGAATAGCCTGGAGAATATCCCTTTCTCAACTATCAGTACTGCCAATCCAGAAACCATTGCCCTGGAGATAGTTGACGATAAAGAAATATTAACTATTGTCAACGATCTCAAAACAAAGAATAGCACTGGGCACGATAGTATATCTAGAAACATACTTAAAAGCATAATAACTTCAATTGTCAAACCGATTGTCCATATAATCAATAATTCTCTTAAGTACGCGAAGTTCCCAAAACAACTAAAACAAGCAATTATTATACCCATATATAAAAGTGGAGACCAACATCTCCTAGAGAACTATCGGCGCATTAGTTTACTCACTAGCTTTTCAAAAATATTTGAAAAGGTAATGTATAATAGGCTTATTGATTTCCTGCAGAAAAACATCTCTTGAATGAATTTCAGCATGGCTTTATAAGAGGAAGATCAACCCAAACGGCTACTTTCAGTTTCACAGAGTCAATATTATGCTCTCTAGAAAAACAGGAAATTCCGATAGTTATATTTCTAGACTTATCTAAAGCATATGACACACTAAATCATAATATCTTGACTATTAAGTTAAACAACTGCGGTATAAGAGGGATTGCAAATGATTGGTTAAAGTCTTATCTGACAGGTAGGACTCAGCAGGTGGTAGCAGCAGGTAGGGGTGAAAGTAAGGTTTTTTCGGACTTTATAGAAACATCAGTTGGTGTTCCACAAGGGAGTATACTGGGCCCACTGCTATTCTTAATTAATAATATTACTGAGGTTCTGGGAAGTGACATTAAACTTCAAATTACCAACTATGCAGACGATACCAGCCTTTTCCTAACGGGTACTTCCATATCGTCTGTTTTCAAAGATTCAATGAAAATTTTGCAACAAGCAAGTCAGTGGTTCGCAAAAAACAAGCTTGTTTTGAACAACAAGAAAACAAACGTGGTAGTTTTTCATACGAATAGGAGTAATTTGGATGTGCCCTTAGCAATCAATTTAAACAACTCTGATGGATTTATAAATCAAACGACTAAGTTCTTGGGTGTGGTACTGGATAATGTACTTTCGTGGAAAGAACATGTAAGACACCTAGTTACAAAATTATTAAGAGTATGTTATACATTCCGTATCTTATCAGAGTATTTAAACAAAACAACGAGGAAAATGATATACCACTCCAATTTTGAGTCTCATCTTAGGTACGGCATCATATTTTACGGACAGTGTGCTGATATAACAAGGGTTTTTATTTGTCAAAAAAGAGCATTGAGAACTATACTAGGGCTCAGTTCAAGAGAATCGTGTAGAGAAAAATTCAGAGAAACATGAATACTTACGGTTCGTGCCATTTATATCCAGGAATGTATATTATTCTTTTTCAAAAACTAAAGCTTATTTAATCGGCATGCCCCGACAAATATACGCTCTTCAAGAACTTTTAATTACATATTACCAAAACATAGATTAGCCCTTTATGAAAACGGTGCATATTACAACTGCATAAAATTGTATAATAATTTGCCAACTAAAATTAAGATCATAGATCAAATGAAGCAGTTCAAGAACCAACTTTATAAATTTCTTTTCAATGTAGAACCTTACACTCTTAACGAATTCCTGGATCATAGTTATATTTATAGTTGATCGTGTATGATCACGTATGTTGACGTTATTTCTTTTTATGTACCTGTACATAATTTCGAAATAAAGATTATTATTATTATTATTATTGTATGGTTGGTTGTTATCTTGGGTTCTGGTCCTTTTGTTTGATTAAAATGAGTTACAGCGGGTGCTTCTAACTTCGTTGTTTATTAACGTTTCGACACAAATTGGTGCCTTCATCAGAGTACTACAACATATGGAATACTTAATTTAAAATTAAATTTGTACAATAGCAGGAAGGAATGGTATAAAGGAATACATGAAAAAAATTTATATATATATAAAGATTACTACAAGTACAAAATAAAATGTTGAAACATAAACGTATTGAGGGATGATTAACGTAAAGAATAAAGTCGGTAACTCAAAGCAAAAGAGCGTCAAAAGTGAAACCTACGATGCATATGGTGATAGGTTAAGAAGGGGGGCCAAAAGGGTAAGAAACGTAAGAAAAGGAGGGAATGTGAGGGTGACAATGACTTACCACAAAACGATGTACAGTTTTGGTTCGAAGTTTGTTGCAGTTTTTTTCCTTTATGTACTGTTACTATGAAGTCGAGATTTGAATGTTTTTTAATGAAAATTTTGAAAAAAAATAAACGAAAGTTGCATTATTGCTTTGTACATGCTGCTCGCCGTGTCGAAACCCTGCGGCTAACCGTCAGAGATATCGTACGGCACGCCGAATGTACTATGGGGAATTAATGTAATTTTTTTAAAGTTTTGGATAAGGAAGCCTATCAATGAAGGAAGATGCAATGGCTAGTAAATTGGTCAAGGTGGTGTTTAGTATACACATACATCGCAAGGTTAATTGTTTTTAATTAAGTAGGTCTACTGACTGGTGGCTTTCGGTGGTTTATATTGTTTTGGAATTTAACTATGTATTTTAGGTAAATGTTTGAACTTTGTTGTAAAAAGATTAATTCGATATGGATATTGACATATTTACTGATTTTACGCAGAGGGTAGTTACAGTATGTAGGAGTAAATTTTACTTAGGCCATCAGTGTGCGTTTTTGCATTGACGCAATTACTGTTTTTCTTTATGAATACCATTTCATGAAATTTCCTTTTTTTCTTGTTTTTTTTTCTGTTTTTAGGACTTTAGCTCTTTTAAAATCAAATTTATGCTGATGTTCATTTGCGTGGTGGGTTAGGGCTGTAGGGTTATTTTTGTTGTGTTTGTGTCCATTAATGCGGTTTTTTAAGAACTGGCTAGTCTGCCCGATATAGACGCCAGGGCATCCTGTTTGGCAGGGTATTTCGTAGACGATGTTGCTTTTTTTGTCTGTGGGAGTTTTGGGTTTTAGTTTGGTAAAATGTTGGTTAAGTAAATTATGTCCTTTATAACTGGTTTGGATACTTTCTTTGGAAACTGTATTGCGGATTTTTTCGGAAAGACCAGGGATACGTACGGTGTAGTTAGATAGTTTGCTTCGGTATTTTTTTTGGTATGCCTGGTTGAATTGTTATAAAATTTATGTATTCTGTTTTTAAATATAATGTTAATTAAGCCGTAGGGGTAGTTGTTTGTTATTAGGGCGGACTTTGCTTTTTTTATTGCATCGGTTCGGTATTCAGGATCGGAAAGGCCTACCGCGCGGTCGGCAAGGCTGGTTATGACGGACTTTTTTTGAGATATAGGGTGATTTGAATTGAAATTTAAGTTTCTGCCAGACCAGGTGGGTTTCGTGTACCATGAGGTTCTTACTTTCCCATTACTGTTATGGAGGGTGAGGTTTAGGAAATTGATTTGCTGATTTTGTTCGATTTCTATGGTAAATTGAATTTTTGGGTGGTATTTGTTGAACTCGTTCAATATGTGTTGGCCGTATTTTTGTGGATGCAGAGGGTAGCATAAAATCAGTAAATATGTCAATATCCATATCGAATTAATCTTTTTACAACAAAGTTCAAAAATTTACCTAAAATACATAGTTAAATTCCAAAACAATATAAACCAAACACCGAAAGCCACCAGTCAGCAGACCTACTTAATTAAAAACAATTAACCTTGCGATGTATGTGTATACTAAACACCACCTTGACCAATTTACTAGCCATTGCATCTTCCTTCATTGATAGGCTTCCTTATCCAAAACTTTAAAAAAATTACATTAATTCCCCATACATGCGGCGTGCCGTACGATATCTCTGACGGTTAGCCGCAGGGTTTCGACACGGCGAGCAGCATGTACAAAGCAATAATGCAACATTTGTTTTTTCAAAATTTTCATTAAAAAAATTTTAACTCTCGACTTCAAAGTAACAATACATAAAGGAAGAAAACGGCAACAAACTTCGAACCAAAACAGTACATCGTTTTGTGTACTCTGATGAAGGCACCAATTTGTGTGGAAACGTCAAAATAAACAACGAAGTTAGAAGCACCCACTGTAACTTATTTTAATAAAAAAAAGGACCAGAACCCAAGATAACAACTAGCCATTCCCAAAATAGACCGTTCCAAAATAAACGATGACGTTCAGTTAAATATCATATTGCAGCTGCAAGAAAATCCTCACAGTTCTAACAGAGATATTGCGAGGGGAAATGTAATTTCATCATATCCTATAAGCAACATATCCTTATCATTAATAGCTTGAACTAAGATAATGTGGTTCAGAAGAATTTACTTAACTTCAGAATCCGAAAAGCTCTAGATTACATAATTTAATTAGTTTTCAATCTGTCGGACACCAATTTCTGAATTTTGAACAGCCATTGCCAAAACTTCAAGTACTGGTGGATCATTTTCATAATTCTTCCTTGCACGTCGACGGTTAAAAACATCTTGTCGAGTCTGTTCTTTAGATAATCTAATCCTAGTATGATTGGGATGTCATCGATTTCGAAACCTGTCTTGATACAAATGAGAGGCACCTTAATAGTTGTTATACTCTCCAAGATAAAGTAGAATGTCAAATGCATTTTCCTGGGAGTGTAGACAGACATTTCATCAAGTAACTTTAAGTAATTAATTACCAAAGGTACTTATTAAATAACTTAGCTGACGGCTTAAGTCAAAATACGCAAAAACTTCACCTGATAGAGTGATAGGTATGCAGTTAAAATGTGGACTCGTCGGGTAGAAAATTAAAACTATGTTAATAGCCGAAAAAGAAAAACACAAAACTAAGAGTTTAGTATTGAATAATATCTCAGAATCCATAAACTTTAACAGAATTGTACATTGACTTTTTTATTCAGAATTAAGCACTGCATTCAATTCAGGAATAAAAAAGATATTGATTTATTTAAAAATTTAAAGTTGTCATCTATCTGACGTTAGCAGCGCTATCTATCAAAAATTCGATACTATTTTCTTGTACTTGCTATGATTTGCGAGATATTCGACTGAAACATTTAAAATGGGACACCCTGTATACCTCTAATCTAACCTAATCGTAAGAAAAAGAATTGAATTAACCTGATCTAACCTTGTTCTTGTTACTAAGAAATTTTAGCATATGTGTTGCTTGCGGGGTGATGATGGAGAGAGAATTTTTGGAGGCTTACGAGTCCAATTGTTTCCGACTTTGGGTTTCTATCAGTCTTTTTGAGAGAAAAATGGATTTTTTTTACGATGTCTTTTGTTTTAAACATTGAGCAATTGAATTGTAAATTGTTGCCCATATCTGACAACAAAACTTTAATTCAGAAAGATTTCAATAGAATTTAATGCCTTAATGTATAAATATATTTTTTTTAGGTGTATGACATCGGCAAATTCCTTGAACCCGAACACTTTCGACTAGGAATTGGAGGATTCTATCCTACTCTCATAAAAAGGACCTTTCTAGTAAATCTACTTACTATATTCACATACTTTATAACCTTCAGTCAAGTTGCTTCTGTGGTGAACTACGCCCTGGATACTACCGACGTAACTAAGCTCTCAGAAATATTTCTCTTTTCGATGACACAAGTTGGCTTTATCAATAAGATCATAAGTTTTCACCTAAAATCCTCTAAAGTTGCAATACTGGACAAGATAATTCAGCAGGAAATATTTACAGAAGTTTATGAAGCCGAACTAGAAATATTGAAAGATGGATTCAGAAGGTGTGGGAAGGTTTTGAGGATATATCTGGCAATTTGCCTGGCTGTTACTGTGCTTTACGGTTTGGTACCATGGCTGGACAACATTGTTACTGGAGAGAAAAACTATCCGTTTCCTGGAAAATTTCCATTTAATCCGGATGACTATTACGTGCTTGTCTTTGGAGGTGAGGCTTTGGCGGTCGCAGTGAGCGCATGGAACAATGGGTGTAAGTATCTCCATCATATGAGACATTTTCAAGAGTTATTTTTAGCTTTTGAAAATATATTTTGAGGATATAATGAGAGAAAAATTAGAAATAGTAATTTTGAAAGATTTTTGTATGTCCCATCTCTTGTAGTTCACTCACTCACATCTCTCAAGTTCACTTTAAAACGAAGTCGTTCGTGTATAACTATAACTGAAAATTAGCAAACCGTCAGCAGTAGTATACCGATAGCGGCGTTGTCTTATGGAAAAGACAGTAAAAACACTGAAACAAAAATTACGAAACACATTTTTGTTAACTATCTGAAGTCTTTTATTTCATTGTAATAGAAAATGTGTTAAGATGAAAATTGATTAGTTGCTTTTTAAATTGGCGGAACTCGATTAGGCAGCGACACTTGCGGTATATTTGAATGAAATCACCAAATGTCTAAATAATGAGAGATACGTCCCAAAGCGTATAGGAGGCAACAGGAGATGTCCTGTAGCGGCGCAAGATATCTGAACAGTCTGAACAATAGAAGTTAGTGGGTCAAATCTTAATTTAGATTTTGGTTTCACCCGGCTACATTTTAATTTAGATCCCCGTTTAATCCGACATTATTGTATTTATATCTTAGTTTAAACCGGCTACATTATAATTTAGATCCCGGTTTAATCAGGCTCTATTCTATTTAGATGGCGGTATAACCTGGCTCTATTCTATTAAGATTTCGGTTTAACCCAGCTACATTTTAATTTAGATCACGGTTTAATGCGGCTCTATTGTATTTACATCCCGGTTTAATCCGACTCCCTTGTGTTTAGATCCCGGTTTAACCCGGCTCTATTATATTTAGATCCAAGTTAACCCGGCTTTATTTTATCTAGATCCATCTATATCTATATTTTAATCATAATCAGCTATATTTTAATTTAGATCTCGGCTTAATCTTGCTCTATTGTATTTAAATTCCGCTTTAACCCGGCTCTATTATATTTAGATCCAAGTTAACCCGGCTTTATTTTATCTAGATCCATCTATATCTATATTTTAATAATAATCAGCTATATTTAGATCGCGGTTTAATCCGGCTGCATTTCATTTACATCCGGTTTAACCCTGTTATATTTTAACTTAGATCCTGATTTAGCCCGACTCTATTTTATTTAGGTCTCTGTTTAAGCCGACTACATTGTATTTAGATCCAGGTTAAGCCGCCCTTATATTATGTAGATACTGGTTTAACACAGCTACATTTTATATATTTCATACACCTATTTCAACACGTCTAAGTTCAACACGGTTTTAATGTCTATGTATACATTTATTTACTGTTGCAATTTTTTATCTACTGCATAAGGCAAAAAAGCGTACGCGACTTCAGTCAGCACAAAAATTGTAATAAAATAAATGGTTACATTTAAAATAAACCGTATACATATAAAAAAAAATAGACAACGTTATAGCTACCAGACTTAATTTTTGTTCAGTTATTTACGGTAAAAAACCTCCAACTTTGACAAAACAAGTCGAACCTTTGTCCTTGCCCCGATCGTCGTTTAATACGCGAGCTTTATCGAAATCTAATACACAGACCCATTTACCCTAAATCACTCGATATTAAATCCGCCCTCCGGCACGGTCCCTTTGATTATGACGATTTATGAAAGAAGAACTTTAATTGAATTCGAATTGTTTTCTGTTCAGCCGGGAGGAGCAGAAACTCTTTTCATAAGTCCGACACTAATTGACACCGTTTGAAATTTTAGAGTGGGAATCAATATCGGGCCTTTTGTCTATATTTCACGGTGTCGTTCATGTGCGCCGATATAAAAGTGTAGTTATTAGGGCCATTCGACTAGCCATAAAATGGATGCATATTGAAATAAAGAGGGGAATTTACGGTCGGAATGAATGGTAACAAAAGACAAAATGTGGGTCTTTTAAGTTTATAGCCACTAGATGCGGAAAATGATAAATAAAAAAAGGCCATGTCGAGGGTCGTAGGTAAAGAAAGAGACGAGTAAAGAAAATGACATAATTATTTGAGTGCATTCAAAAAGACGTATTAGACTATGATGGAGAACACCACGAAACTCACTATAAAAATGGCAGTGGTCCATCCCAAAAATATTGGACAATACAACGAAACTCACCATAAAAGTGGGACTGGTCCAGTCCAGAAATAATGGACAATACCACGAAACTCACCATAAAAGTGGCAGTGGTCCATTCCAAAAATAATGGACAATTCCATAAAAGTGGCAGTGGTCAATTCCAAAAATAATGGACAATACCACGAAACTCACTATAAAAGTGGCAGTGGTCCATTTTTCAATCAGATCCCTGTTTAATCTTGCTACATTGCAATTAAATTCTTGTTTAACCTGGCTCAATCGTATTTAGATTTCGGTTTATTCCAGATACTTTTTAATTTAGATCCAGGTTTAATTCAGCTCCATTGTATTTACATCCAGGTTAACTGGTTTTATTTTATCTAGATCACGGTTTAACATGGCTATATTTTAATTTAGAGCTCGGTCTGATCCTGCTCCATTTTACTTAAATTCTGGTGTAGTCCGGCTCCATAGTAATTAGATTTCGGTTTTAACCCGGCTATATTTTAACTTAGATCGCGGATTAATTCGGCTGCATTGCATTTATATCCGGTTTAACCCCGTTATATTTTCATTTAGATCCCGATTTAGCCCGACTCTATTGTATTTAGATCCCTGTTTAATCCGAATACATTGTATTTAGATCCAGGTTAAACACGGCTACATTTTAATTTATATCTCAGTTTACCCCGGCTCTATTGTATTTAGATCACCGTTTAACCCGGCTGCATTTTAGTTTTGATCCCGGTTTAATTCGGCACCAACGTATTTAAATCCCCGTTTGACCCGACTCTCCGTCCATTCTGGCCCATTGTATTAAGATCTTTGTTTAACAACTATTTACAACAAAATGTCACAGAGACAACATACAGGGTTGTTCAACGATAAGTAGCCACCCACAATATGCTTCAAAAGTATGTTTTCTTTGAAAATTGCCAATACATGTCAACTAAGATAGCAAAGAAGACATCTTTTCACAGAAAATCTGAGTTGCTGTCATTAACCCCTTAGCCGTCACAACCACCCCCTATAAATTTTCAAATGTCACTATACCATTCTACTATTAATTTTGTGTATTCGCATGAAATAGATACAGACAAAAATAAAACAATATAAATGTTTTTTTTTAGTTATTAGCTAGTTATAAATTAGCAATTACCGTTAATAATTAGCAATTACCGAAATTGTTCAAAGTGACTTCCGTTATACACTTAAACTGTTTTACATTACTTATACTTTCATACAATTATACAGTCCACTTTGAAGACGTTGAGAGCACGAGCATTTGTGAAAACTTGCGGAGTCAATTTTCGACATTCTTCTATTATTCTCTGCTTAAGATCTTTAATGTTGCCCGGTTGAGTTGCATGCACTTTCTATTTCAAATGCCTCCATAAAAAATAAAACAAGTGTGACAGATCGGGTGATCTAGTCAGCCATTCGATAGAACCACGTCTTCTAATCCGTCGTCCCTGAAACCGAATGTGTGGAAATTCTCAAACTGATATGCGCGGCACAAGTAGCGCCATTCAAATTACCGACAATAAAAAACGGGTCAACTCTGCCCAAACATTCAGTTTCTGTGGATATTGAGTATAAGTTTTTCTAAACCAAGGTGGATTCGTGTCTGACCAATACCTGCAGTTCTGACTCATTACTGAAACAAATATTGTACAAGTTCACGATATTCAATAGATTATTAGACATAATTGTTAGGACGTGTATTTTGCTAAGGAAGAAACCGAGCTCGTGGCAACGTTGCAGGGGAGAAAACTATCGTGAGGGCGTCGCGAGGAAAGGGGGAGCGGCGACTGACAGAAGACAGAATAATTCTCTCGAAAAAAGAAGTTTACACACGTTGGCACGTTCACGTTTCGTTTATGCAAATATTGTTGTTAAATTGCATTTTATACTTTAAAATAACTTCTAAATCATTTGAAAGTTGTTGTGTTTTATTTGTGTAACAACAGCCCCATCATAGGTCCTTGGAACTGCACTTTCAGGGTGCTCCGAACGTGAGGCAAGCGACCATTACATTAACATATTTTTTGGTCACTTCGGCCGGATGGTTTATCACAAGATATTGGATCATAACCTATGGATAGAAGAAAGAATAGAACATCGTCGATACCGGTGAGTCTGTTCCTTTAAGCACGCTTTTCACGTTTAATTTTGCATAGCCTAACCTCAATATATCCCGTTTCCTTTTGATCGTTAAAAATGATTGTTTTGTTATTAGAACAAGGCTCGTGCTTTTTGTTTCTCGTGTAGTGATTCTCGTCTCGTTACTTGATTAAAAATTAAACTACTGTTCGAAGAATAGGTGGAATTGTCGAATTTTAGTACCCTCTCGTAGGTATCACTCCTATTTAACAGTAAAGTTGTTACCCGTCATCGTCACGGACGTCACGTGAGCGATAATTGTTAGAAATGCCCGGGAAAGGTAAGAAAAACAAATCGAATGAGGATTCTGCCTCGACAGAGTTGGATAATGAATTTCGTGAGCTTTTATATGTCTGTAAAGTGGTCGTCGGGCGTTTGTCTTGTTTTGAGCAGTTTCTGTTAGGAGTTACAGATGATAAACAGGTTTTTTAACTTGAAATCCGGCTCAAAAGTTTGGAGACAAAAATTCAAACACGTTTGGAATTTATAGATGCCAATGAGATTCAATATAGACTTGAAACTGAATCGTCTTATTATGTTGTAATATCGGAAGCTAAACAACTAATAAGCACATTCATTAAAAACCAATCATATTTGACCAGCGATTTGAAGTCAGACTCAGGAAAAAATCATTCATCAGCAGGCCCAACTAGCAAACTTGTTTTATTAGATTTTGGTTAACCGACAATTGTATTTTATTAAGATTTTAATATTGATTTTCGAAGTCATGTGTTCTATACACGCTTCCGCTTAGAGAAATATGTTTTCGAATGCAAAAATATTTTTTAATTTTGTCTTAAAAACATTTCTACAATAAAATTACAAAATTTTTAGGAATCTATTAGGTTATCATTTTATAAAAGCATCTTTGAAAAACAGATCATCAACAAAAACAAATTATTTTATAAGAATTTTATACCAAATAACTATAGAACTTTAAAGAAACTATTGTCACGAAATACTGTAAACCTGTTGGGTTAATTATTTAAAAGATGATGATAGATGGGAACTTATTTATGTGAAAATTACTATATTTCGACTGGGCGTTAATTTACGCTTTAAATCTCTAATCTTTAAATGGGTACCGGGTCGTCGTTACCTCCCCCGAAGGGTCCTATGCTGAATTTCTCACTGAATAGGGGCTTTCAAAAATATGGGGGGTTTATATTTAAAATAAGAAGAGGAGATTCAAGTAAACTTCTATTTTCTGTGCCTTAAAATTACCCTAACTACTTAACTGAAATGACTAATATGAAAACAAACACCGTTATAACAAAAGGGTCTTACCTAGGTCAAGTGTAGAGGAGGACCGTATCGTGCCAACCAATTTAACGTACTTCAGGGGTACTCCTATGCGTACCCGTGGCTTCTCTTAGGACAACAAGGACTTCTAGGGCAACTTTCTTCCTTGTACTCGGACGATAACCAATTTTGGAAAACACTTAATTACTCTTCGACGGGTGGTCGTTCGTCTATCTGACGTAACGCCCCCAAAAGGATCAACCCGAACTTCAAAAGAATCTTGGAGTCTTGCCTACGTGCAAGCCACCGAGCAAGTCCTCGTTGCTGGCTCAAAAATCCTCGAGCTTACTTCTCTTTTCGTCAGCACTTTTTTCCAATGCATTGCAACGTTCTTTTCCATGACGTCAATCAGCGGTTCAAAGTACCCAGTTGTTGAACAAATTTACGATCTATGATTTATAAATTTGGGTCAACTATTCCTTGGTTACTAAACCGGTCATCGGCCGACCATTTCTAAGGACGCTGCAATTTTATGTCTTTTTGCTTCTTTGTGACATCCCCCCCCTTTTAGAAAAAACTGGTCCCCAGTTTTGAAAATCGATCCACCAAAAAATTTCTGTCCCTGAATTAAACGAAATGTGGTCCTTCTCTACCTTGTCAAGTTACCTGAACTAACTTAAAAGCTAACAATTTCAATCGCCAGAATTCAAAATGTTCATCGTCATTACCAACTTCAAAACAGTAAAAAACAAATTAATAAAAGTTCAAAAAAAAAAAGATATTAAATGAGATATAGTCTAAATACCTATTTAGATACATAAAACTTCAACTACCGATCTATAAAAATAATTAAAATTCGTTAACCCTTTGCGAAAAACAAAACGATTCCAAATGTAGATAAGATAATGAAAATATTTTGAAGTATCGAACTAAATAGAGTGTATCTAAATTAATAACCCTGCATGTTAACCCTGCATGTTCCCTCACAAGTACTAATCCAATTGTCCGATTGCTTGCTCACACTTACACTGCCCCATCTGCGCTAGCTGCATCCCTGGATTGCCCCTAATCATTGATGCTGCTTCCAAGACCGGTTTTAACTATCGGTCTTCTTCTGGTATGTCGGTTGCTACCTCGCGGCCTAGTTGAGCTATTGCCGATCGATGGGTTGACCATTGAGCCCCGCATCCCTTTGTTTTTGACTGTAAAGGGACCTGCTCTTTGGTTCGTCTGCCCAGGACTTCGGCTTTGGCTAGCTCTCTCCGTTGTAGCTCTGACAAGTTTGTGTCTTGGGGGTGGCTTGGGTTCCAGCTCTGGTGCTCTTGGTGCAGTGGTTTGTGTGGCTTACATCATAGCGTCCATGGGAACATGCAAAAAGATCTGTGTTAGTATTTGATTTCTAGCTCAATATCTTTTATACTATTTTACATCTAACTTATTTTCCTTTACTTTTAACAAAAAAAAAAAAATCCTAAAAATGTATTTTTACTCTCCCCTTTTCCTAACGCAAACTAAACATGTTATTTAACCTACTTAGTCCTAGCAAAATAATTCTTTAGCTTGACTCGCCCGAAATATGCAGGCCCATCAGTTGTTTTACTAAATTCTAAGAGGGTTCACTATGCTCTAGAATGTGAATTTATCGTACTACGACTCCAACTTGATGGTGTCGATAAGATTTACTTTGCTGAACCGATTTCTTTTTCTTCCTTATTACGATATTATTGTACCTGTATTGTTCGTCGTATCGCTTTTAGCTGTACGTCGAAAAATACTAGATCGTACGCCGCCGTTTTTTTTCCTCTACTTTAAACCGGGCTTCTTTTGTTCCCGAAAAAAAAATATAGTTCTGTCTGTTGTATGTTTGTCTGTTTAGCGGGGGATCTGGGGATACAGGGCTTTGTGGTTGTCGTAGTGAGTATCGATTCGTTCGGGTAGAAGTTGTGGGGTAAGGTAAGTTGAGTTCTAGTACCATGTACGATTAGCTCCATCATGTCTGTTAGTCAGTTGAACTGTAGCAACGTTTGAGTGGTAGGGTCCCCTCCCCTTTTTTTTCCTTCTTCCAGTTTGTAGCACCAACTGTGCTTCCTGTGGCCCCTTTGCTTTTCTTTCTGTGTCCCTATAATTTCTAAGAAAAAATGTTACCTCTTTTTCTTCTGTTTTCTAACTTTTGATCCCTGATTCGCCTCTGAATTCGTTTTGGGTATATCTTTAACCTATTTCAGCGCTCTCTTTTTGGTGGGGTTTGATTTTGTTATTTATACTTAGCAAATTGTTTGTCCTCTCGATTACTTATTTTTTCCTTAAATTTCTATCCAGTCCTAAGCCTAAGCCTAGGTCAAGTGTAGAGGAGGACCGTATCGTGCCAACCAATTTAACGTACTTCAGGGGTACTCCTATGCGTACCCGTGGCTTCTCTTAGGACAACAAGGACTTCTAGGGCAACTTTCTTCCTTGTACTCGGACGATAACCAATTTTGGAAAACACTTAATTACTCTTCGACGGGTGGTCGTTCGTCTATCTGACGTAACGCCCCCAAAAGGATCAACCCGAACTTCAAAAGAATCTTGGAGTCTTGCCTACGTGCAAGCCACCGAGCAAGTCCTCGTTGCTGGCTCAAAAATCCTCGAGCTTACTTCTCTTTTCGTCAGCACTTTTTTCCAATGCATTGCAACGTTCTTTTCCATGACGTCAATCAGCGGTTCAAAGTACCCAGTTGTTGAACAAATTTACGATCTATGATTTATAAATTTGGGTCAACTATTCCTTGGTTACTAAACCGGTCATCGGCCGACATTTCTAAGGACGCTGCAATTTTATGTCTTTTTGCTTCTTTGTGACACTATAATGTTACCATTTCGAGGGCGTTGTTAAAAGGCATTACAAAACAGTTTTATTAGAGCAACGAAAACAACAGTTTAGCTTCTCGCAGCCAATTGTTTTTATAAGAAGAAGATATAAGACAATTTTTTATCAGTTCCTTTACATGACATTTGGAGGCGTTTATGCCAGTATTATAAAACGAAATTATTTGCTAATAATTACCAGACTGCAACAGAATACCCTATAAAATTTATACGCAACTGGCTACTCTTATGCCGCATACTAAAATTATTAATAAAATTGTTACTGATGTGCTTGGTAGTATAGAGCTCTTTATACGAGCTTAACAAAATAAAATGTGGAAGCATGTCCAAAGAAATATGCTACCTACTCTCATTTTCCTCACTTTCCTCCACTCCTCACTTTCCACACTCATTATGTGAATGAGTCTGCAAGGTTAACAATCATTTTATAATTATTGAGTGTCTCTTGTAATGTTATAATCATGTGGAAGAATCATACGTGGAAGAAAGTAAAAAGAAGTGGCGCGTTTAAAAAAAAAGTTAAACAACGTGTTATCAACATCTTAGTTGCTCAAACAATAAGCTCCAATAAAAGTCAACAAAAAGAACAGCACATCAAACTTCAAGAAGAGATCCTTGTGGAATGCCATGACGTTGACAAAAGTTTGGAGAATACTTTATTGAAAGAGAAACCATCTTGTTGTGTATAGTAATTTTTATAGAAAGCAATTCCATTGGACCACGGCTTTATAGCCCGGAAAAGACTTTTACGATTTTTATTGTTTTAATGTTTATTTCGTTTACTCCGGCCCTGCAGAGGCAGCGGACGACTGTAAATATTAGGGTTTAATTAATTGAACTTGTGTTATTCTTTCCTATTTAAGGGAGATAGGATGATTTTCTATAAACATTATTATATATCTCTTGATGAACTTTGTAATGTTGAAGAAGATGGAATTTTAAGTTAACAATTTTTAGTTAATTTTTGTAAATAACAACAAAGGTGTAAAACGAAACGGGAGTCGTGATTGCCTAAAAATAGTGAACATGTTGTGACGTCATGCTACTCTCTTCCAATCAATATGGTGCACAGCATTTAGTACCATTTTGCTAGAAAATAGTACCTTAAAACAAATCTTCTCCTTTGACCTTACTTTCTTTTTTTTTTGGTCTCCCTACCACTACAAAATTTCCTTCTAGAAACCTCTTCACCTTCTGGCTCTTGGCTAAAAAAGCTGTGCTGAAGATTTCGCTCTGCGGCTTTTTGAGAGTGTAAAAGAGTGTTAAATTTCCAGTATATTAGTGAAGGTTGATACCTTATAGTCTTTGACTGATTTTACCATACGGAATAATTTAACATCTCACTCCATTTAAAAAAAAAAGGAAATTTGCCAAGTGTAGATCACGTGGTAATTACCATCAGGCCACCCTCTAACCCCAGGTACGTAACACGTTTCCGTTGTGATCAATAGTGTCGATCTAATTTACACCATATGTTTTTAATCCGTCCCCATTAAATTACTGCATGAAATATGATTACCTTTTCATTCATTTTCATTTCCGGAGTTTAAATTACATAAAGCCATTTCTATCCAGGCCTACTTGATACTGCTTGATACTGCTTGCTACTGGTTGATACTTCTTGATACTCCTTGTTACTGCTTTATACTGCATCCTGCATCCTGCTGCTACTGCCCTCATCCTAGTGCTTGCCTCCTGTATGAATATTCATTCCTGTTTACCGCAGCTGACTGCATGCTCTGAGTCATCACTGGTTGCTTGACTCCACTTTTTGTGTGCAGGGCTCACTCACTAGGACCTCTGGAGCAACACAGGAAACTCAGGTGGGTTCTTTCCAGTTTATTTACACCGTGGAACACTCGTAGTGAATAACTGAGATACGTCCACTAAGAATTGAACACTTAATTTATCATAACATCTGTGTAAGCCCTGCATATATATATGAACGGTATAATTTCTGTCTGGAAACTGGTGTGCAGTATTTAGTTTAACTTGACTTCCCAACTTATTCTACAAATCATTACCCTTTAACCATTATTTTATAAAGCTTACGCTTCATGTGGAGCACACATTACACTTAACCTCAGTTACGCGCACACCTTTGTTTGACGTAAATTAACCCACACTTTAATATTCACTTCTGATCTGTCACGTTAAGAACCGACTTTCCTATTGGAAGCAATACTAATATTTGGCATCAAATTCGTTAAGTGATTGTTGTAGAAAATAAGCTGCTAGGTGCTAGGTACTATCGGTTTTCTACCTGTACTTAAAAGGGCCCTGACCCTCGCCCGGTAGTTTATACCTTTATATTAATACCTTTTTTTTATGAGAAAAGGGTCATTAGCTTATTAAACACCACTTTAATTGTTTGACGTTTTGTTTATTGCTTATTCCAATTTGAGTCCTGGTAATTACAGCGTTATTTTATTTTCCCGTTTTTGAGGATTCTGTCAATTAAGTCGACTTGCTGATCCCACTGTGGGGCTATAAAATCGGGTGGCGCCTTTTATAAAAAATTCACTATCTACTACCCCACGACCCCTCTTCGGCGTCAAGGTCAAAAGACAAGGTCTTGAGAGTAAATTCAGGCTAAAAAGGAAGAAAATAGTAACAGAGCTAATAATAATCGTAATCCACCCCACTTTGCTACGCAATACCAATCACGCACGTAGCAACACTTTAGATAGAAACCAAAAATAAAGAATTTAGAAAGAACTTAAGATCATGGGCAGTTTGCCATAATGTTTCTCATTCAGGATCGAGGGAATTGTTTAAGCATGTAAATCAACGGCGTCCGAATATATTACCCAGAGATCCTAGAATACTTTTAGAGACATGCCACACTGTCATTTTGACCAAAGTTGGAGAGGGTTTTTACTTTTATAGTGTTCATTTGCTAGTGTCCATGACTGCACAATAAAACATATACATTTTATAAGAGTCTCGAATCGCGCATAATAGAACTTTCAGGCTCAAACTTATTTTATAGTTACTGGGACAAGTGCGCTATATAATCAACATGTTTATAAGCATATATTACAAGAAAATGATATGGCAATGACAAATCTTTTAAAATATATATAACACATAATTGCTATATAGCGGATATTCATTGCGTTTATGGTAGGGTTTTATTTTAAAAGAATTGCATTACCACGTTTTCGATGATAAAGTAATTTTATATTGCTTATAAATTTGGGTTTATTCGTACGTCTATCGTTAAATTTTTTACAGTACGAATCAGTATAGTGAATAAAAGAACAGGTCCGCATTAAGTGATTAAGTATGGTATTTTTATTACTTTGTGCGGCTCAATAAGCATATAGGAAGTGTCTTCAACTCACTTGATAGCTGAAGGCTGTGTGTCGTTCGGATACTACAATCGCGTGCGTTAAAATATCACTTTCTGTACTTGTTACGTACATTAACTAATTTGGCTTAACAGAAACAGGGAGAAAATAATGGTGATTAAAAAAAGCATATTTTCGTCGCACTTGCAGAACGGCGCAGTGAGATACGGCCATCCCGAAAATGACGTAAAAAAGCTATATTAAATAATTCAGTTTTAAAGAATTTACCATGTTTTCGTTTTTACCCTGCATCTGCTTAAACAGAAGGAAATAAAATATTCTGAAAACCAAACGAAAACATGCGATGTTGAGGATACGATTTATTGAACTAAAGCCTCTCATTTGTTATTAGCACATATCCCAGTGTCGCCTGCGGCCTTACTAGGAGTAGTTACACATTACCTATGTTTGCACCAAGCAAATTTAGGTAAACCTAAAGTTTTTTTTCCCTCCACGGAGGGAAAAATATTTATAAGGTGCACCAATTGGGCGCACACATAATTTTGCTGTATATTTAAAGTTTATTGTGCCTATTGTTTTGTCATACGTATGTTGTTATTGTAGCCCTGAGGAAGACCTAAAAATAAAGGTCAAAACCTTGGCGATTTTGAGAAAGTGAAGTGGCTATTTGTCCTACACCTGCGATCCAACACGTTTCTAGTTACCACATAACATTATTTGTAATAAATTGTAATTAATATTTGATTAACTTAAATTTAACTTTATTCCCTAAATGAAATAAGTCATTTGATGCCTTTTAGGGGCGGTTTAACCGTTATAGCCTATGGCTTTTGTCTTATTTGGAAGCTATCTAAAAGTAAAAATATTTGAAAAATTAATAAATCACGCCCCTGCTGTGAGCTCTTGGCTTCCATCTGTCTATGATTTTGTAATGATAATTTTCTAGACAGAATTGTATCAAAAAAGCTGTGCTCCACACAAAATTATATTATAATAAATATTATTAAATTAAAATTAATCAAATATCATTTAATTCGCGGGCGCGTTAAAATATTGGTCCAGATCAACCCATATATTATCAAAAAATCTCAGTTGGCAGTTGAAATATACCAGAGAATTTGCGAATCCTACCATAAAAATATAATACATCTCAACAGCCAAGGGTACTCCATTTTAGTCGTGAATAATGTAATGAAGTTCAATAAGTACAGAAAGTTTTGTGTCTGGTAGCAACTAAAGAACAAATATGGATTAAGATTAATTTGTTAGTGATGTGCTTGTAGCAAAACAACTACATAACAGAATTTACAGGATAACTATAAAATAATTACTATAAGCATTTTATAAGAACAACTCCTATGACAAAACTAATTTTATAAAATTACTCTTGGAAATGTTTTCTCCACTTTTATAAAATACCACTCTTGTGCATTACAGAACAGATTTAAGTGAAAGCGAAAAACTCTTATATTTGAAGTTATACCCCAGCAGCAAACTGACGTCATAATCACGTAACTTATTCGGCCCCAGTTACGTTGAAATCACCAGTTATATAACGTATCAGTGACGTCGCTGCGACGTTATAAGACACAGGTAAGTGACGTCAGGTTTAGGACGTAACACCGACGTACGCGGGTACGTCGCAGCGACCACTTTTGCGACGTTGGGTGGGATATTAATGATAACACAACAAGTGTCTGATAAAAACATTTATATATTAATGAATATGAAAATAAATATCATTTTATTCCGTTGCAAAATAACATTAAAGTTATTATAATAGAGTACCTACAAATAAATATAAGTAATATAACTATATACAAAAACATATATGACTTTGGTAGTAAAGTGATTGACACCCCAGCAAATGGTTTTTTAAATGAAGGTATGGATTCTGACGAGAAACGCTTCTATACGGTTTTTTCAGTTTCAATATTCAAACTTTAATCACATTTTATAAAGTCCGTGTTTTTTGTTATGTACAGAATCATCCAACGAGGAGTGGACAGGGCGGTTTTTCTCGCAATGGGTTAAATTATTTTAAAAACCAAAATAGCCATTTTATATGTTATAATTAACTTAGAATCCGAAAATGATGTATGACAAACAATTGAACATCAAATAAAGTCTCTATACGGCTCATTTTGACATTTTTTAAAATGGAAATCCGTATTTTTTATTTGATATTTCTATTCGTCATAGTTAAACAGATAGCGAATCAATGGTGTCAAACTGGTGTCAATTCCAGGTGGCAATGGGAAATAATACTGAGCAAAACAAAAAATGATTAGACTTAAATATCCAGAAAGAAAACTTTTTGGTTTTTCAAATCATTTAACCCATTTCTAGAAAAACCGACCAGTCCAGTCCTCGTTGGATGACCCTCTACATATTACCCTATAATTTCAGCGTATCAACAATATCAGCAAAAGTCTTGTATCTGACGTAAAAAATTATGTAATGAGTTGATCAACAAAGTTAATTTTGAATCTGATTATAAAACCAATAATTGTGGCATCAAAGCAAAGTGTGTAGAAGTGGAAAACAAACCAATGTATTTGCAAGTTTTTCGTATGGTATAACTATCAATTTTGCCTTAATAAGGACTCTCAAGGACCAGGATTCCAAAGTCTGTGATAAATCACTAAGGAGGAATACGGAAAGAAGACTAGAATCAAAAGGATATTCATAAAAAGATTTATATGAAGTAAACTTTTTACCAATGAGCCACGTATGTTCTTTACCATCAACCACTATATTCTCTATTTGTATTACCATATTACTTTTGGTAAGAAAATATGAATCAGCTGATGAATGTTGCTTTGTACTGAAAACAATCCCATTGTATTTAATTTTCTTATATTGGTTACTAATATTTATCTCATTCAAAGTAGGTCCAGATTGATGCTCAAGATAATGTGTTAGGCCAATACTTTCTTCATACTGAATATTACCAGAAATAACTCCCTCCTGCACTCTGCGATAAATTTGTTGGAGAGGTTTATGTGGAGATTTATAATAGACGAAAAATTAGCAAAGTTGCTCTCGAAAGGAAAGGCAGAAAAATTATCTAGCGGCCCAAAGTTTCTTACGTCACTTGTTATATGAGTTAACGAGTGGACGTTATACACCAGAAACTCAACACCATAAAGATTCTTGCTGTGGTTAACAAAATTGGAAAGAAGATCTTGAGCCAAATCTAAACCTAGATTTTTTATATGATATTCTGACAAAAGAATAGATGTTCCACAATGAAGTAAAACAAAATGTTCATATACAGCAATATCAACCATATCTTTCAGAACGACTGGTCCTACATACAACAGAAAGGCTCTCAGTTCCGTTGCCTTCCAACGTGACAGATTGCGGATGGGATCTTTTCGAGGTCTTCGATTAGGTTCCATTGGAAAACAAGACTTTAAAGATTGGATGCGGTCCGAAAGGATAGATATCGCTCTGGCGCTAAGCTTAACCCCAATTGTGATCGATTTTAAGAGGCCTACCCATGTATATAATAATTTTTTTACGACTCCTAAACAGATACAATGCATGTAGTCAATTGGAAAAGAAGAAACCATTCCAATACCTAACTGCAGCAGTGGAGAATCGTCGACATAATGATCTTCATCTTCCTTTGAAATGAAAGTGGCATCTGTTCGAATTGGTGCGGTTATGTTAGGAAAAACCACGCGTCCATGGTATTCTCCAACTTCTGTACACTTGTCACAAGAAGAATAACCATTGTGACTTTTAACGCATTTTAAGAAAGCACGTGCTGGAGCGTCGCAAACGAAACTATGTATCTTTATTTTATAAATCTTATTTTCAAAATGAAAGTTATTTTTGAGCAAATCCAAAACATCTGCAATAAAATCTTCCAAGTATGTTTTCAATGGATTTGGTTTAGAATCACCGTAAAAAATTCCTACAAAAAAAAGGCTTCACCTTGAGATTCTTAGCCAAACAGGAAATAGGCCATAAATGGCAAAGAGTGCTTTTAAATGGGGAAACTCCATCAACATTAAAACTAAGTTCGATAGTGTCGTCAGGGAAGCTGATATTTTTGATCCGTGTGAGTATATTGGTTAATCCATATTTTAAACCCAAGTAGCAGAATAATCCGTTTAATAATTTTATTTCCTTCATTTCTTTTGGAGTACTCAATAGAGTTCTAGAATTTAGTGGCAATTCTGGATGATAAGCAGCTAATAAATGCAACAAATCAGTAATAGCGGTGTGTTGAACGTGATATTTTATAGCCCACTGTGATAATAAAGAACGTAAATCTTTGTTTGTAACAATCTCCTGTGGCGAAGAAACTGCACTAACAATTCCATTGTCTAAAATACTTGTTAATAAATTTTGATTACTTTCATTTTGAATATTACTAATATCTTGGAGGTTAACAAAGGAATCTTCAGTAGAACAACAATACTCTTCTACCGAGTTAGTGCTGCTCAATGAAGAGTGGTTAACATTTTGAAAATGGGAAGAGCTACTAGTACCATGAGAAGCGTTACCAGCCTCGCTTACTTTTTCTTGGGCTAAATTTGATAGTACTTGCTTAGACGCAAAAGCAATACGTCTGTACTGCTGCTTCCTCAAAACATATTTTTTACGCCGTATCATATTTGAATATTATTATTAAAAACAAGTTTAAAAACATCTCAACTTAAAAAAATATTCAAGCAACTTCTTAAACTTTTTCATATAAAAATCGACTTAATATTTTAATCTTACCAAGTTAAAGGCAATATTAAAATTCAATTTACTGACTTCTTCGATTTATTCGTTGTGGGGCATGCTTGAGCCAATTTTTGATAGACTGTTCTAGTGTATCGAATGCTGCATCCTTTTCAGTTATCTTGACAGCATCTGAAAAACAATTACTTACTTTTAACTATAATGCATTACACAGATTCCATCTTAAATGAGCCACCCCGAAGAAAATTTCCGAAAGTTTCCATCAGGGTAGATTGATTTTGTTTGGGGGACATATTTTAACCTACATTTGAACTAACAAACAAATATACATACTAACAAAATATACATAATATATTTTAACTCACCAAGTACACAGTTTTTCAGGGTCAATGCACTGAATGACAACTTTTCATTCCTCTTGCCATAATAACTATACACTGATGCTAAGTCATCAGACATTAAGTGTATGTTGATGTAACATGATTCGATTAGCTTTTGCTGTTGTGTCCTTTCCACCCAAGGACCCCAGATAGGAAGTCTATAAGTTTATAAAACAGTTACGTGCAATACATATTATATAATACACATTAGACAGCTATGTCAAAAAGGAAACAATCCCATACTAACCAATGAATTGATGTCATTTTCTTGCAAATGTGTTTCTAAGCTCCTTAAATTGTCAATTGTTGCTAATGGCAATGAAACAGGCAAAACCGGTAGATAATTGGAAGGCTGAGCTTCTGCAGCAGTATTTCTACTATTTAGTTTATCTAAAATTTGATTGTTCTGCTCTATAATTGTTAGCAATAACTCAATGACCTTTTTCTGGTAGCCTACAACAATGAATTACAAGTTATAGGTCTAATAATTGCTTTATATTTAAAAATAAATAATTATTTACCTACTGATGAACTGCAGTGATCACTTTTATTTATGTAAGGTGACTGTGATGTGGTTGGTGTGTTAAAGAACTGTAATCCTCTTGAGCCTGCTAAAGTACTAAACTTGTAAATAGATTTTTTTTTTAATATTTAATTAAATATTTAATAAAAAAAAATTAAGGTTAATTAATTATATTACTAATATAATTAATACATTTACTAATAAGTTATTAGTAAAAATTTTAGATTTACTTGTAAAAACTAACTTACCATCAATTGGATTCGGCTCTATGTTGTCCGTTTTGTGTTGATGGTTGATCTCTGATGATTTGTCAGATAAGACTATGCTGCTTATATCTATAAAAAAAGGATAAGCATAATTAAATGGTTAGCGGAACTGATATGCACAAAAATTGGAGCAGTGACAATACAAGAAAAAATATTTTTCTAATTTCCTATTAACTACACTTTTTAAAAAGATAAAAAGAAGGAATGCATGCTACGGGGCAGTGAAGTAATTATTTTAAAGATTAATTTTCTTCTTTGTTTCTGTGTTAGTTAAGTCTGATCCAGACATTCCTCCCAATTGTGATATTTAGTGTAAAAAATTTCGAAAACTTTGTTAACAAGATCAATAATAACAATCAATAAAGTAGTAGTAATCAATCAATCAATAAGAAGTATCAATTGATTGATTACTGATTCACTGAGTTTCTTCAAATTTTATCCAAAGATCAAAACACTTCAGAAGCCTAACATACAAAAACAAGGAAGTGTCAACAAAGACAGCCACACATTCCGTATGTCAACCCATCCAAGAATACATGCATCCAATATACAGCAACTCAAAGAGTCAACACTACAAAAGATACAAACAACAGAAGCATCATCACTCCGAAACAATACAAGGCTTCGACACCCAAACAATACCCTCTTTACAACCCAGCCAATGAATGGCTATATGCAAGGACCAGCATAACTCCAATACCAGAGAGGCTAAAAGCCTTAACAACAAAACTTGCAAATAAAACCAGTGATATGTGATACATCACTTATAGTTACTGCTGTAAGAAAAATTACAAAATCCTCCTGTAAATTGTGCTCAAATGGCAGATATGCAAACACAAGTTAAAAAAGAATGAGGTATAAAAATATCGGTACTACAATTAGTAGTAAGTGTTGATCCTTTACATACTTGCAGGTTTAATAGTAATTTTTGGTGGTCTGATTAATTTCACAGTTTTTTTAGAACAAGCCTCCTCATCTTCTTCACTTGAGGAAAAAACTCTCTTCTTGGGAATCTTTTTTTTTCGTGTTAGTTCATTTTCATCAACATCAGTGTCTAGATTAGATGTATCTTCAGCCTCACTCCACTTCTTTATTGCTTTTTCAAAGTCGTCTAAAAAGAACATTTTTTTGTAAGACATCTTTAAATTGTCACATCTTTGTTTTTCAGGTTAGTTTATTATTTATTCCAATATTTTTTGTGAAAATAATTAAATGGTAGACAAGTGGTCAGATGCATTCCAATAAGTCACCACTCACTTTCTTGTGGCCTGTTTTGGCAATATATCTAAGTGATCAACCAATAGTAAACAATGAGTGTGATCAATGAAAGTACTAGTAGAAGCAAAGTGAATTATACATTTATTGAGAAATCCTCTACTTACTTGTTTCATACATGCACCTTTTGATTTCATGCAATTCCCAATTCTCTTTTATACTGGTATCATCTGATCGCAACATTTTGTTAAAAGTATGTTGATCTTTTATGGGAGGCCAGAAAACCTGTTTTTTCATAGGGGTTAACCTTTTTTTTTGCACTACTGAAACTCCTCCAGTTACCCATTCCACAATTATAAAAGACATCTAAAAATATGACAAATTACCATGCCAAATAACCTCAAAAAAGAAATTGTAATTAACATTTTTGAGAAAATAGAGAACATATTTTTAGAAGTATGGAGATATTTTTAAACATACAACAATAAAGTAGTAACATTCAATTCAAATTATTTTATTAATGTCATACTAATGCAAAAATATCTCCCAATGGGATATCACTGAAAGTTCCGCTGACTGAGGCGCTTTCCAGTCAACCACTTTATGCATGCCTGCAAGCATTTGTGACATTTGTACATGTAAAAATTATGAGTGTGTATGCAGAAGTGCTCCCATAAAATGGTCAGCTGAAAAGCATTATGCATATTCTATGTCAAATTGGGTACCTTCCGCTGACGGCAGCAGCTTAGAAGGTTAGCCAGCAGATGCTGAAAATCGGGTGAATGCATTGTTATGCTACGCCATATTAGAATATGGTCAGTGCTAAATTATTACGCTTACCAAATCACATGTGGTTGTAAAGCATGTCAGTGGAAGGTACCCATTGTGACACACACTATAGGTTTCGTGCACACTTTGCCAATATTTTAGTAAATATAACCTCACTTTAATAATTCATTATATAATATTTGTAATACAAGTGGTCTTTTTGCATTAATTTTAAATCCTACTAAGGACTTTTTAAGTGATCCAATCTTAAAATGTTTTTTGCAGATGCACACAAATACGATATATTTTTTGTTTTCAACCAATGTAGTCACATGCCTCATGAAACCTAGCTTTTTGGAAATGATAATCCAGATCAGGTTAATCACTATCTGCAAGTTTCATCCAATCAAATTGGCTTGTCTGACATTCTAGATCAGTTCGATTGGTTGAAAATCAGCCGACAGTGATCAATGTTGATGGTTTTGGCTCTGGTGATTATAATACAAGTTATAATGCTTGTATCCAGGCCATGACAGCTGTTAAAGCACTTTACTTCTAGCACTCAAAGCTCTAGTGCAAATTTTAAGGGCCAATTTGACACTTTTGGCAGATCTATATCATTTCCACTTTGTGATTTCTAGGGTAATGCAGCAGTGCATTAACAGACTATAACATCAAATTTTTCTAAAGCACTTTAACTGCTATTGTGGCTTGGACACAAGCAATAATTTTGTTTAACATATTTTAACCTGGTCCCAACTGACACCATTGGCCAAATTCAGCAGGGTCAACAGTTGAGTATGGTGAGCAACAAAAGCCCTCAGAATTTCGGTTGCTCACTATACTTTTACTACTCCCTGAACTTCAATGAACATGGAAATTGTTTGAAATCAAAAATGAATGGTTCCATCAGATTCAGTAGACCCAGTCAAATAAAAGGGATTCAAATGTGGTTTACTCAAGCGGCATGTGTTAACTATGATCGGCCATGGTCTTGTTCATTTTAATCACCTTTTAAACCAAAAGGTACTCGCGATATACATATACGATTCTATAAAATGGTGCATAATTGCCATGAACCAGGTCAAATCAAAATCAGAAACACGGGGCTATCCATTTTGAAAATTTAGTATCTAGCCTTTTAGTACTCCCCACTAACTATCTACATCTAATCCATAAAATTAAATAATTACATATCACAAGGGATCCTTTACTATACTGTTGTTACACGTTACACTAACTTTGCTGCGATGTTGTAGAAACTAAAGGGAAGACGAGAATAGGGAAAACCGAACCCAAAACCCGCGTTATTTCGCCATGCCGCCAGTGACGCGCCAACCGCCAGCGTTCGAGTGGCGTGTTCGTAATTTTAACTGTCATCTGCATTGCCATCTGTCATTCATCACCGTCAGGAGTTGATTTCACTTTGGGTTACACAACACTCTATCTCTCTTACACTTGTGCAAATGATGGCGGAAACTGAAACAAAAGCTGACTCGGCGTACAAACAAATATATTTAATATTTTAGCTATTTGTTATTTTGAAGCATAGGTGTATTATTATACACTGTATTCTGCAAAATAGTGAATTGACGCGGAGCGCAGTGGTTTTCCAACGGCTACAAAACTACGTCTTGATCACGTCACACTTTAGTTGCTTGAATGACGTCAGCTGAAACCTGACTGAAAACGACTTATTTCTGACGTCAAAACTCCGTCTTTTTTATTAGGTATTGTTACGTCACTAAAACTACGCCGTAGTTACGTTGCTTATTGGTAGACTCACGTATGGGACCAATTAGGACGTCTTTGCAACGTCATTATTACGTCAGCGTGCTGCTGGGGTATTGTATGGGTGATGCCTTAAATCTAATCAGTGCATTGGATATAACGCCCGAGAATTACAGTATTGCGTTTAATTTACTGCAAAAACGATATGAAAATAAAAAGGCAGTAATAAATTTTCAAGTTAAAAATATTCTTTTTCTACAAACGTCAAATAATGACGCATTTTACGCTTTCATTAGACAAACGTAAACCTAACCTTTTTTTGAGGATCAGAATGTGAGTTTACTTTTCCGCGCGTTGCCCAGAACAGCAAGCAAAAAAGATTTTTTCTACAAACGTCAAATAATGACGCATTTTACGCTTTCATTAGACAAACGAAAACCTAACCTTTTTTGAGGATCAGAATGTGAGTTTACTTTTCCGCGCGTTGGACAAACTTCACTCTCCGAGCAAAAAAGTTGTACTTTTCGTTCTTAATACATAAATAACTATTATCGCTTGCTGTCAATAGCAACTACCACCACTCAACCAAATATTTATATTATTATATAAAAGTAACTTTTCGCTCTTAATACATAAATAACTATTGTCCACGACCACGTAATAATATACTGATATTCAGCTTGTTGACAAAAGTTAAGTAGGGCTCATATAGCGTCAGAGGGATATATGAGTTAAAACAGCAGGAATAATATCATTATTCCCGCTCGCCATTTAAGTTATATATGTTGCCTTGGCAACCAGTAAGAGTAGACAACAACGCAATATCAAATGCTGCAGCGTAAAAGATGCACTGGTGGCACCGGTTTTGCCGTCAAACGCGAGTGTCACTTTGACATTTCAATAATTTTCTTTACACTACCTATAGATTTTATAATTTGTAACTATTAGACAAAGGCCGTGGACAAAGTACAGCAATTACACTCGCTTTTTATGGCCATTATTCCCGTTATATACGGGATTATATACGGGAAACGTCCCCCTAAGGGAATAATGACTATCACAAAAAGCTCGTTTAATAATATGCTATTTTAATTTACCAAATGCATCCAAAGAATCGTCAACAAACATAAGAAAACTTGTAGATGCTGTACAATAGCATAAAGCTGCATTGCAAAAACTGGACTTGCCAGTTGAGGAGTGGGATGCTTTGTTAAATCCACTAATCTTAAGCAAACTTGATGAGCGTGCTAATCGAGAATGAGAACTTAAACAGTGCAATAATGAAATGCCTAGTGTTGACGATTTGTTGGATATGTTAACGAAGAAGTGTTTTTATGCCTTGGAAGTGACTCGTGGCTTTCCAATGTCTCCATCGTGACAAAAATGAGACCAGAAATTTTGAAACAAAGAGCTTACAAGCGTCAACTCAGAAGAATTCTTATTCTTTTACACAGAGATCCGCCAATAAGTGTGTGGTGTCAACACTGTCAACGACATCAGTCAGTTGTCAGTTGGCTTTCAATTCTGTCGTTACGTCGTATTACACACACACACTGGTGTTAGAATTCTCTAAAATAAAAAATTTTTTTGTTCTCTTAAAAATTATAATTAACATGTATTTGTTGAAACTATAATCGAAATAAAAGTGAATATGGTGGAAGAGTGATTTTATTGAGCTTGGTCCAAAAAGGATCAACAAAACCTTAACAACCAGTGCAAACCACCACCATAATTGGTGACCCCGCCGAGCACGTGCATCTCCGGTACCCCCGCCGTTTTCCTGAAGATAATACGCTAAGGTTCCAGTTTGCTTCTCCCAATTTTTGCTGAGCAGAATTCACTCAATATGACTGAGTAAGTTAGCCTGACTTCAAGCAACCAACAGAAAAACTTGTGCCCTTGATCACTTTCTGAATGTTGGTTCATACTCCTGCAGCGTTCTGCAGAAATATTAATCGTCACCAACCAACGTTTGATATTGTTTACTGGAGTAATACCATGTCTAATCCACCACGCAATGACCCAGATGCATCACCTGTGCATATGGACCAAGTTGGTGTTAAACCACCACCATTTTGGCGCGCCGACCCCAAACTGTGGTTTGTACAGCTAGAAGCCCAATTTCAAATTGCCCCCATTACAGCAGATAGCACAAAATACAATCATGTTGTTAGTGCCATTGACACAGATATACTCACTCAGGTGGCTGATTTTTTGCTAAACCCATCGGCACAAATTAAATTGAGGAGTTAAAAACTAGGTTAATTGAAATTTACTCCGAGTCAAACGAAAAGAAACTTAGAAAGTTACTCTGTGCAATTTCTTTAGGGGACCGTAAACCATCTCAACTATTAACAGAAATGTCTAGATTGGGTGGTACAGCTATTTCACCGGAGACGTTGAGAACATTGTGGATGCAGCATTTGCCCACGCATATTCAATCAGTGTTAACTACGAGCACTGATACCATGGATAACCTTGCTAAGATGGCTGATAAGATAGCCAAAATAGAACAGCTTCGAGCCTACTCCATCACTTAGACGCTCAACCTCCAGACCTTCTAGTCCAAGAACTCGTTCTTTTCAAGAAGAAACTCCTA
Organism: Taphrorychus bicolor; assembly: GCA_951812265.1. NCBI lineage: Eukaryota > Metazoa > Arthropoda > Insecta > Coleoptera > Curculionidae > Taphrorychus > Taphrorychus bicolor. Next base: position 1,270,697 of record OX638304.1, read on the forward strand.
ACGATAGTAACATCCTTTGTTGGTATTACCTGAACTTCAAAGAGGAAGCTCGAGCCTGTAAGCCCCCCTGCAATTTTGAGGACCAGGGAAACAAGCAGCCACATCATTGATGGTGATAGATGGTGTGGACAGTTCCGGTCATTTGAACAGCAACCTTACCAGCCACAGGTTAGTTATTAAAGACCCTATCACGAGTCATCAAGAGTATTCATGATTTACATAAAAATAATAAATTCTTTTTGTATGCAGCTAATGGCACCCCTATTCCTACTTTTGGCACTAGAAAATTAAGTATTAGTTTAGGTTTAAAGCGTAGGTCTAATAGGGATTTTATGGTAGCAAAAACTGATCAGGCTATCATTGGAGCAGATTTTATTCACCATCACAAATTACTAATTGATCTTCGAGATCATAAAATTATTGACTCATTTACTAACTTTGAAATTTCAGCAACTCCTATACACTTTTCTTCTGGTTCTATCCATACTATTTCAAAAACATGCAAATATTATCATCTTCTTAAACAATTTCCTTCTATAATGAAATTTGCTAATACACCAAGTAATATTAAACACTCAACTGAACATTTCATCACTACTAAAGGACAACCAATTTCTTAAAGAGCACGACGCTTACCTGCTGATAAACTCAATATAGCAAAAAAAGAGATACAAATTCTTTTGGACAATGGTATATGTTGTCCATCTTCCAGCCCATGAGCTAGCCCTCTCCATTTGGTTCAGAAAAAGTCAGGTGGCTAGACCTGTGGGGGACTATCGTCACACTGGAGGATAAATATCCCGTTCCAAATTTGCAAGATTTTACTCATATTTTGGAAGGAAAAACTATTTTTACCACACTGGATCTTGTTCGAGCTTACCACTAAATCCCCTTAGACCCTTCATCAATTCCTAAGAGTGTTGTCATTACTCCATTTGGTCTTTTCGAATTCACACGCATGCAATTTGGCCTTAAAAATGCAGCACAAAGCTTTCAACGTTTCATACATGAGGTTCTTGGAGATTTACAATTCTGTTTTTGTTACATTGATGATATACTTATTGCTTCATCTGATGAGCAAGGACATATACATCATTTACAGCTCATTTTTGAACCCTTGGATAAATATGGATTGGCTATTAATCTGGAAAAGTGTGTGTTTGGTAAAGATAAAGTCAAATTTTTGGGACACCACATTTCAGCTGAAGGTTCCAGGCCATTACCTGATCGTGTAACTGCCATTTTGGAATACCCACTACCAAGGTATGCTGCTGATCTTCGCAGATTTTTGGGGATGATCAATTTTTATCGCCATTTCTTGACCAACGCTGCTGAGCACCAGGCTGTGTTGCATGGCTTGCATAATCATCCTAAAAAGAATAAAAAAAAACACCTCTTAAGTGGTCAAATGAAGCACTGACTGCTTTTCAGAAATGTAAAAGTGATTTGGCCAATGCAGCTTTACTAGTACACCCATCAGCAACCGCTCCTTTGTCCTTAACTGTCGAGGCTTCCAATACTGCTATGGGTGCAGTAGTCGAGCAACTCAAACAGGGTATATGGAAACGAATTATTTTCTTTTCTAGGAAGTTTACTTCAGCTCAAACTAAATATAGCACATACGATAGAGAACTGCTTGCTATATTTTCAGCAGTTAAATTTTTTCGCTACCTCTTGGAAGCAAAATCCTTTACCATTCTTACAGAGCACAAGCCACTCATTTTTGCCTTTAGGCAAAAGTCTGACAAGGCCTCACCCAGACAATTTCGTTACTTCGACTTCATTAGCCAATTCTCCACCAACATTGTGCATGCCAGTGGAAAAAATAATATAGAGGCTGATGCTTTTTCTCGCATTGAAAGCATTAACCTTCCCCAAGTAGTGGACTACGAAGCTTTTCGTATTCTTGATGATGACCCAGAACTTCAGACAATTTTGCAAAAACCCTACTTCCACTTCTTTAAACCTCAAGCAGTATACTTTCTCAGACATCATTTCGTCAGTTTATTGTGATGTTCGCAACTCGTCAAGGCACATTCTCTCTAAATTGCACGGTTTATCTCATCCTGGCATCAGGGCCACAAACAAACTAATATCATCTAGATTTGTTTGGCCATCAATGAATAAGGACATACGTGAGTGGACAAGATCTTGTGTTAATTGCCAGAAAGCCAAAATACACAAGCATACTGTCACACCCTTACACAAATTTCAGTTGCCACTTGACGACCGTTTTCAGGTTGTAAATTTAGACATAATAGGTCCACTTCCATCTTCTCAAGGAACGTTTAACTTGTATCGACCGGTTCTCTTGCCGGAATGAAGCTATTCCACTAGCAAATATATCAGTTGACACTGTAGCTTCAGCTTTTTATTCACAGTGGATTTGTCGTTTCGGTGTTCCTGCTCTGATAATTACTGACCAAGGACGACAGTTTGAAAGCAGCCTTTTTAATGCACTTGCATTACTCATGGGTTGTGCAAGAGTTCGTTCCTCTCCTTATCATCCCCAGTGTAATGGGAAGATTGAGCCATGGCATCGTACATTGAAATCTGCTATTATGGCGCATGCTACCGAACACTGGACTAAAGTTCTTCCAACTATTCTTCTTGGTTTTCATTGTACAATTAGAGAAGATGCAGGCGTTTCACCTTCCGAGGTTGTTTATGGAACAACTTTGCGTCTCCCTGGAGAATGTTTTCAATCATCTTCCCTTAATTCAGAACCCACTTCTTTGTTCAGCAGTTGAAACAGAAAATTGCAATAATTAGACCCATGCCTGATACTCGTCATTCTAGACAAAGAATTCTTGTTTCACGAGAGTTAAACAAAAGTTCTCATGTTTTTTTATGGAGGGATTCAGTAAAGAAGCCACTGCAACCACCTTACGACGGACCTTACCGCATTATTGATCGTCATGACAACTATTTTACTATTTCATGTAATGATGGGAATGTAAATATTTCCAAAGAACGCCTTAAGCCAGCTTTTTTACTGCCCAATGATTGCATATCACATGATCATAATTATGCCAAATTAGCTTGCAGGATTTTTTCTCGTTCAAGGAAAGTTAAGATTAAGAAGCATGTTACCTTTCGTTTAGAGCATATCTATTATGATTAACTTTTACAATAATTGCTTATTGATTTCCTCATGTATTCTTAATTTGTAATTAAGCTTAGAATTTAGGAATGTGTTCATAGTTTAAACTATTTATTGTAGGTAATATCAATTTGGTATTTATGATGTTCTAGTTCTAGTTTGTATTCGTTGTTTTAGTGCTAGGTTCTGGTATGTAACATGTTCTGGTTAAACAAAAAGGATCAACAAAACCTTAACAACCAGTGCAAACCACCACCATAAGTGTTTTATTTGTAGTGAAAATCACTTCATTTTTCAATTCCCTAAATTTATTAATTTAGCGTTACCTGAAAGATTAAATGAAGTTAAAAAACATAAATTGTGCATCAACTGCTTGCGTCTGGGTCATTTAAAACAAGAGTGTATGTCAGAGGGGTGTGAAAAATTTAATCAAAGGCATAACACCGCTTTACACTTTGAAGGAACTTTGTCGGAAGGTTCCAATAAAGCCGGTGTTGGTAAAGCAACATTGCGCAAAACGCTCCTGCCTCATCGGCGACGGCTAGTTCGCCATTGCTGAACAAAGCGCTTCTTGCGTTCGAAGACGCAAAAACTGGTGCGCCATTTGAATTTGCCGGTAATCGCGACTCACAAAGTGCTACTCGGCCTACGATGTTGACGATCGGCCAAAGTAATGATAACATACCGGCGGAAACGGATAGAATTGTAAGAAATAGTTTTTCTGACGCGATAGATCACGAGTTAACATTAGTAGTTTAGAAAGTATAAGTTGTATTTCAGAATAATCATTTGGATTTTAGAAACCGTCAGTTGTATTTCAGAAAAGTACAGTTGAATTTCAGAACAATCATTTTGATTTTAGAATATATCACTTGTATTTCAGAAAGCGTCACTTGTAGTTTAGAAGATATCACTTGAAATTTATGTATAAGCTTGATGTCTTCGTTGTTTTAGAGCAAATAGGTCACAAATTCCATATCATAGGAAGAGATTGAACTAGGGAGAGAATTGGAAGAGAATTTACCCAACACAACATTTCTTTTAATGTTGTCTCCTTAGCAAAAGGGAAGGTGCCATTTGGGCCAAATATTATATTCTCCAAGTGTAAATTGTACTTAATGTTAAATTTTATGTATATATCACATATACAGGGTGTCCCAACTCTATTTATGTATTTGATTAGTGGTGATTATAGGTGATTAGATAGAATTTCTTTGAAGGTACTTTGAATGGTTAGAGATATTTAATGTTTCTGACTGAAGTGTTGCCTGTACTGCTGGAAGATGTAACCATAAACGAACGTTTAAATATGTGGTGGCAACAAGATGGTGCGCCGCCGCACAACAGCTTAAATTTGTCAATTTTTTTAAATGGTTCTTTTGGGAATAAGTGGATAGCTAATCAAGGACCAGTCAGGTAGCCCGCAAGATCACCTGACTTGACATCATTAGACTATTTTTATGGGGTTATTTGAAGAATGAGGTTGTTTATTCTGTTCAACCAAGAAATTTGGAGGACTTGAAAAACAAAATTACTCATGCCTGCAGGGAAATATCCCCACAAACTATTAGAAATGCATGTACCGAGGAACTGATTAGAAGGTATGAATTATGCCATACCGAAAATGGACGCCAGTTTGAGCATCTCTTATAAGTTTTGAGTTTATTGATAATATCATTACTTATAAGTTTGTTTGAGTATTTAACGAGGCATCCAAATCTCCAATAAAATATAGGGTGTTCCATTGAAAAAAATTAAGTTTACGTCAAAAAGTACGTTTTTGCTTCACCCTGTACATATTAGTAAATTGTCATTGAAAGCACCTTTCCAAATAATGAACTTTTTATCTGAAACTTTTTTCTCTAAAATTTACAGGAGCGGAGATAATTAGTGTCTAAATAGGGTTGGGACATCCTGTATTTGACAGAAGATAAACAAAAGAAAATCGGTGGTATTCCAATCCGACTCTGGAGGTACTATCTATGTAGGAAGTATCAGTTGTATTTCTGAATAGTCATTTGGATTTATAAATACATCACTTGTATATAAGCCCAGGTATCATATTTTTAAAAAGTATAATAGGAAAACTGCTAATCAGGTGAGCGACTTAAAAGTATGTGCCTGTACATAGAGTTGCATGTTTATTTGTAATCTATCCCCTCAAGAAAAAAAATGACTACTCCCGGAGACTACGTAAATTCTTCTTGACGTAATTTTTGCTTCACCCATATTGTTTCAATAGAATCCTAAAAGTGTAAGATATGAATTTTTTAATATTGTTAATATTAAGATGGATTGTCGTAAACCGTTTTATATGTATAATCATGTCCTGAAACTGGTTGTTCAAGTTTTTGAACTATGTACATGTTGTTCTATCGATAGAATAAAAATAAAAATCAATGTGATAGTTCCTTGGAAATTGAAAGAACTTCTACGCTTTTTCATCAGGACAACTCCGCCAGAAAGAAATTTCTTCAATTAAATTAATATTTGACCTATTGCAGCAATAAGTAACTGAACTGAATTTAAAATTCATCTTGAATTTTTAATTTTTTGTTATTTTTCTAAGCTAATTTATATCGAGTCCACTTTTCTTCACGCAAAAACGTCCCTTTTCTTGTAAGTAAAACCTCTTCCTTTATGCATGCAATTTTTGTCGTACGAATTGTAATATCGGCTGTGTGATTTTTTACTAACCCTAAAGTTTTGACACATCACCTAGTTTTAAAAAAATGTATCTCGCGATGGTCATTTTGTATTTCTAAGAATTAGATCTTTGAAGCAGTGACGTCTACAAACTTTATTTTTTAATGTGACGGTCACAATTTTCATTAATTTTTACATTATTTGAAACTTTCTCTTTTCAGCGATTCAGATTTAACGAAATTTTATTCAAATTCAGTGATTCAAATTTATACCCAAATATTTATATATTATAGTGGAACAGTCGCAAACTGGCTTGATAAGAACTTTGATAAATTCTAATCGCTAAATAAAGGAGTTTGGAAGAGTCTAAAGTTTGTTTAAAATTGTGACCGCCTATTTAAAAAAAAAGTTTGTGGGCATCACTGCTCCGAGGACCCATTTCTTAGAAGTGCGAAATGATTATCAAAAAATAGATTTTTTAAAACTAATGATATCCTATAATTCTATCTTCGTAGGTCTAACCCTGTGGGAAAAGGTATTAAAGGAAGGTAACTTAGGTAAATTTGTGCTGCCATTGTTGCAAAGTTATAACTACCTGTTGCATTCAATACGTATATCTGTCAGAAAATTACGTAGCATTAAATCAAAGGTGATATAAAAGAAACTAATTTGGTAGTTTGTTTTAAAAGTTCTGCGAAATGAATTCTTCCGCGGAGTGTACTGCGGAGTGTAATTGCGGAGTATGCAGAGTACCGATGTTGAGGGGTGAGGTTATTCAACTTGCAGTTTGTAACCATCATCATAGTCTGGCGGAAACTTTAAACGTAGAGTACAAAACTGCATACAGCTGGATAAGCAGTGGAAGAGGGTTTGCTCAAAAGAAATCGGAAACAAGCCTAAGCTTCTGTCTGAGGAAATCGTACCCTCTATAATAAATTGGATCGAACAGGATTCTACAATTTCTCTGAAACACATCAAGGAAAAATTCAGCATGAGTTTCAATTTCCAATTGGTATTACGGCAATAGGCAATTACTTAAACGGGAGACTCTTTACTGTAAAACAGGTCCACAAGCAGCCTATTACCATGAATTCGCAAGAAAATGAAACTCGACGGGCAGACTATGTCAGAATACTCAACCATTACATTCAAGAAGGCCAACAGATAGTTTGGATTGACGAAACAAATTTTAATTTATTTTATCGGAAAAGTCGGGGCAGGTCCAAGATTGGTAGTCGGGCCATCCAGTTACTTCCTGCTGCAAGAGGTCCGATTATTCATTTGATTGGAGGAATTTCGGCTGCTGGAGTCCTGATGGAAAGGCGCAGAGGTTTCTTCAGTTCGCAAACAGCCAATGGTTGGCTAAAGAATCTCCTAATAAATTGGGAAACTGCAGGAAACCGGCTTCAAGACCTGGTTGTAGTTTGCGATAATGCTCCTTGTCACGCTCGGTTGGAGGAGGTTACTTACAACACTCCTGTCACAATTTTACGATTAGCACCTTATTTGCCCATGTTAAATCCTATCGAAACAATATGGAGTAAAATAAAATGTTATGTCAAAGAAAATTTGCGAATTCCTGAGGTAGCAAGGGCTGGTCTTCAAGAACAGCGACTTATTTATTTGGAAAGGATAGTCGATGATGCCAAAAATACCATCGTAGGGGGGGGGGGGGGGGGGGGGGGACTGTGCACGATCTACCCAACACGCATCTTCTTTTCATATTGCCGCTTTAGCAATGGAAGATATGCCAGTTGGGGCGCAACTTTACCTTTGCAAGAGATAGACTGTTAACATTATTAATTTACCTAATATACATAAATGTAATTCTTATGTATCTATTATGTTAGTTACCCATTATTAATTTTACATAAACGAATTGTTGTGCTTCTGAGAAGTAAGCCAATAAGACCTATGTTTTATGTTGTGTTCCAAATATTATTATTTGTTATAAATTTATTATTAAATAATATTTATTATAAATAAATAATATAATATGTTGAAGTGGTTTTTGGATCCTTCACTTTTGCACTGTACATAGTTCTCTTTGTGAAGAACTCCACACAAATGCTAATAACAAACTTTCTCTTAAAAACAATTTTCTGAAATTCAACTAATACTTCCTACATAGATACTATAGCGATAGTCGAACTGCAATACCACCTATATTTTTTTATGTTATGTCAAATATATGCGATATACGGGGTGTTCAATATAAAATTTCATCTAGCCAGCTATGATTTTTTGAGAGAAAGAAAGAGAGTTATAAAAGTACGTCGTAACTTGACTCGCCATCAAAACAGATTTGTCATTGCTACTGTCCAATCAGCTTTCAGCGCTTCAACGTTAAGAGCGGCCATCTTGTTTTGACTTTATCCTTGTTGGCAAATTTTCCCGTTTCCCACCTTTTTGTTGTTGTTTTCTAGTTTTATCAACAAAATTTTTGCTAAAAACGTAAATTTTTATTGCTATAAAACCTGTTTTGTATTTGGGCAACATGGCCTTCGCCTTAGAACATAAAGTTTTTATGTTGAGTTTGGTGGAAAGTGGATGGCGACTAGGTTTTTTCCATTCGAAACTACGAGGAGGATTTCGAGGTTCAATTTCGAAACTTTGCTGTGGTCTATATGCAGTTCAAGAAAACTTTGGAGCATGTTCTAGCATTGCTTACAGAAGCAGGTTGTCTACAAAGACCAGGCAGTGAATCTCACAAGAAACACACCAATAAAGTGGTTACACAGGCACAAGAAATAATGCAAAACACACCTGGTACTTCTATTCGACAGTTACCCCATCAAATAGGCCTTTCTGTAGGTGCCACCCACGCAATTTTACATAAAGATCTGCAAGTGTACCCATATCGCTTCACAGATGTGCAAGAATTGCATGAAGCTGCGTATCCCCGAAGACTGCAATTTTGCAATTGGTGTATTGATAGAGATAATAACCAGAACATTTTCCAAAAATCCATATTTAGTGATGAAGCTTGATTTGAGTGAAGTGGTTATGTGAACTCGCAAAACATCAGAACTCAGATTAGTGAAAACACCCCCATGAAATAATTGAAAAAGGACTACACCCTGAAAAAATTTAGAGTTTTGGTAGGAATCACAGCTTGCTGACTGATTGGTCTGCTTTTCTGTGAAGGTGGCTGATCACTAGGACACTTCAAGCATTACTAATTAGATAGGTACCTGTATAAGCTACTGAATTTTGCTAGTACTTGGAAAAAATTACATAAAATTCTTCATTCATATCATTTAATTTTTTGTATTCAATTTATTCAATTGTCAATTATATTACTTCTATTTCTGAACATTTATAAAATATGTTTAATAACGAAGATCAATTTATTGTTAAACAGTTGATAAGCGAATAGAAACATGACTTCCCAAAGCTCAATAAAAATGTCAAAATAAATTAACAAAATGTGAGTAGCTTTATTAAAAGTATTATTGAACCTATATGTCAATTTTCCGTATACCAATAGGAGATACATGCCCTTTTCAAAAACTGTAATTCGGATCAAGTTGATAACTATCAGCTGAGTTTCTACCATTCATATTGAGTGGAAATCAGATTCAAACTGTCATCAATCTGGTTTCCTGAAAATTATCTGTAAGGATCAGTCTGAACTAGGATCAATATTTCCGAAAAGTCCTATTGTGACAAAGTGTGTGACTCAAATTTTATCATTCATATTCCTATTAGTATAGACACAGTAGGACTTTTTGGAAATGGTAAACCTGGATCAGATTGATCTCTACAGCTCCATTTTCATCCAACTCGATTAATGACTGATAATAGGAGAGCCAATTGAGTTGGTTGAAAATAACCTTATAGTAATGATCGACCCAATATGGATTGCAATTTCCAAAAAGGACTTTTATGATCATAGAAATTGAGTACTGTTGCTTTTGAATAAACAGGTTTTAACTAGCCAATTTGTAAATTGTTGATTTGAAACATGGTGGACAGCAACCCTTTAAACTACAGAACTGATCATTGACCAAGATCAACGTAAACTTAATTTCTGTCTATAACATTTTTAAACAAATTGTGGCCTCTTTTTTGTTATAGTGTTTCTTTGGCCGCATATGCGTACGGCAGCTCTTTGTCTTAGAGAGTCGACAGGTGTGAGTTACAATTGGACTTTGCTATGGGCGCCACTCAATTCTAAACTAATGAGATGAGAAATTCTTAGGAATTGAGAAGCTAAGAATTTGTGTAATTAATACGGTGGTCAATAAAAAAGTAGAAGTAATTGACCCTATGCATTTAATAATGTGAGTTGGCTAAATATTTACAAATTACCAAATAACAAATGAAACTTAGGTACTCTAGGCACTTCTAACACGTCACAATACGTACATCAAATTAGCAGCCTATTCTAGCTAGAGACACCATTCAGTGTAACCGGGATATATACAAGTTAATATGTAGAGTTATACGTAGAGTCTTTGGCCAAAGAATTCTAAATATAGCGACAGGGTAGTAACTACCAGTTTTAATAAATTAATGAAACATTCCGACCAGAAATGGCTGTTACAAATGGAGTTAAAAATGTTTATGTTACTAAGTTATCTGGAATCAATATTAATTCATAGGTAAAATACGTCGGTTGCTTAAGAACACGTGAAATAGAAAATCACAGAAAACAAGGCATAGGTATAGGTAGTTCCATAATATTTCGATAGGCAATAGAATGTCAGTTATATCATTGACCGTCTGACGAACAAGTTTATAATAGAGAAAAAGGTAATCTTACGGACTTTTGTTTCTTCCATACTTCTACGATGACCAAAATAGGTGTGTAGTATTGTGGCAATTGACCTGATGGTCACCGGACCGTCGTGAAAGCCTTTCTCCAACTATGACTCAGGACAGATTCATCCTAGAGTATGAGTGAAACTCGGAAGAATTTCACATAGGCGTGGAGATAACTTCTTAGGATCGGATCGGCTCATCAGCTGGACTAACGAGTCCTCAGACCAGGATAGGTATCATACACGGGCTCTATTGACTAGAGGAAGCATCCAGGTCATGGAAGAAATCCGTCATGGAAGCAATTCCTTATGGAAGAAAGCCTTTTGACAAAGGCATATGTTGAAGTGTAGTTCTAAATCGAAAGTATAGTGGCTGCTTACCTTTTTCTACGGAAGGGCAAAACCAAAAATTGTCCGCCTCATTGGAGGAGACAATGGCGTAAGTGCGTGTCGCCGGTCAAGAACGAAAAGGCGAGAGCACGAGATACATAGACGCACCGTCGAGGGCCAAAAGTGGAAGGAGATGTTGCCAAGTAGAAGGTTTACTTTACCTTAGAAGGTTAGCCAGCAGATGCTGAAAATCGGGTGAATGCATTGTTATGCTACGCCATATTAGAATATGGTCAGTGCTAAATTATTACGCTTACCAAATCACATGTGGTTGTAAAGCATGTCAGTGGAAGGTACCCATTGTGACACACACTATAGGTTTCGTGCACACTTTGCCAATATTTTAGTAAATATAACCTCACTTTAATAATTCATTATATAATATTTGTAATACAAGTGGTCTTTTTGCATTAATTTTAAATCCTACTAAGGACTTTTTAAGTGATCCAATCTTAAAATGTTTTTTGCAGATGCACACAAATACGATATATTTTTTGTTTTCAACCAATGTAGTCACATGCCTCATGAAACCTAGCTTTTTGGAAATGATAATCCAGATCAGGTTAATCACTATCTGCAAGTTTCATCCAATCAAATTGGCTTGTCTGACATTCTAGATCAGTTCGATTGGTTGAAAATCAGCCGACAGTGATCAATGTTGATGGTTTTGGCTCTGGTGATTATAATACAAGTTATAATGCTTGTATCCAGGCCATGACAGCTGTTAAAGCACTTTACTTCTAGCACTCAAAGCTCTAGTGCAAATTTTAAGGGCCAATTTGACACTTTTGGCAGATCTATATCATTTCCACTTTGTGATTTCTAGGGTAATGCAGCAGTGCATTAACAGACTATAACATCAAATTTTTCTAAAGCACTTTAACTGCTATTGTGGCTTGGACACAAGCAATAATTTTGTTTAACATATTTTAACCTGGTCCCAACTGACACCATTGGCCAAATTCAGCAGGGTCAACAGTTGAGTATGGTGAGCAACAAAAGCCCTCAGAATTTCGGTTGCTCACTATACTTTTACTACTCCCTGAACTTCAATGAACATGGAAATTGTTTGAAATCAAAAATGAATGGTTCCATCAGATTCAGTAGACCCAGTCAAATAAAAGGGATTCAAATGTGGTTTACTCAAGCGGCATGTGTTAACTATGATCGGCCATGGTCTTGTTCATTTTAATCACCTTTTAAACCAAAAGGTACTCGCGATATACATATACGATTCTATAAAATGGTGCATAATTGCCATGAACCAGGTCAAATCAAAATCAGAAACACGGGGCTATCCATTTTGAAAATTTAGTATCTAGCCTTTTAGTACTCCCCACTAACTATCTACATCTAATCCATAAAATTAAATAATTACATATCACAAGGGATCCTTTACTATACTGTTGTTACACGTTACACTAACTTTGCTGCGATGTTGTAGAAACTAAAGGGAAGACGAGAATAGGGAAAACCGAACCCAAAACCCGCGTTATTTCGCCATGCCGCCAGTGACGCGCCAACCGCCAGCGTTCGAGTGGCGTGTTCGTAATTTTAACTGTCATCTGCATTGCCATCTGTCATTCATCACCGTCAGGAGTTGATTTCACTTTGGGTTACACAACACTCTATCTCTCTTACACTTGTGCAAATGATGGCGGAAACTGAAACAAAAGCTGACTCGGCGTACAAACAAATATATTTAATATTTTAGCTATTTGTTATTTTGAAGCATAGGTGTATTATTATACACTGTATTCTGCAAAATAGTGAATTGACGCGGAGCGCAGTGGTTTTCCAACGGCTACAAAACTACGTCTTGATCACGTCACACTTTAGTTGCTTGAATGACGTCAGCTGAAACCTGACTGAAAACGACTTATTTCTGACGTCAAAACTCCGTCTTTTTTATTAGGTATTGTTACGTCACTAAAACTACGCCGTAGTTACGTTGCTTATTGGTAGACTCACGTATGGGACCAATTAGGACGTCTTTGCAACGTCATTATTACGTCAGCGTGCTGCTGGGGTATTGTATGGGTGATGCCTTAAATCTAATCAGTGCATTGGATATAACGCCCGAGAATTACAGTATTGCGTTTAATTTACTGCAAAAACGATATGAAAATAAAAAGGCAGTAATAAATTTTCAAGTTAAAAATATTCTTTTTCTACAAACGTCAAATAATGACGCATTTTACGCTTTCATTAGACAAACGTAAACCTAACCTTTTTTTGAGGATCAGAATGTGAGTTTACTTTTCCGCGCGTTGCCCAGAACAGCAAGCAAAAAAGATTTTTTCTACAAACGTCAAATAATGACGCATTTTACGCTTTCATTAGACAAACGAAAACCTAACCTTTTTTGAGGATCAGAATGTGAGTTTACTTTTCCGCGCGTTGGACAAACTTCACTCTCCGAGCAAAAAAGTTGTACTTTTCGTTCTTAATACATAAATAACTATTATCGCTTGCTGTCAATAGCAACTACCACCACTCAACCAAATATTTATATTATTATATAAAAGTAACTTTTCGCTCTTAATACATAAATAACTATTGTCCACGACCACGTAATAATATACTGATATTCAGCTTGTTGACAAAAGTTAAGTAGGGCTCATATAGCGTCAGAGGGATATATGAGTTAAAACAGCAGGAATAATATCATTATTCCCGCTCGCCATTTAAGTTATATATGTTGCCTTGGCAACCAGTAAGAGTAGACAACAACGCAATATCAAATGCTGCAGCGTAAAAGATGCACTGGTGGCACCGGTTTTGCCGTCAAACGCGAGTGTCACTTTGACATTTCAATAATTTTCTTTACACTACCTATAGATTTTATAATTTGTAACTATTAGACAAAGGCCGTGGACAAAGTACAGCAATTACACTCGCTTTTTATGGCCATTATTCCCGTTATATACGGGATTATATACGGGAAACGTCCCCCTAAGGGAATAATGACTATCACAAAAAGCTCGTTTAATAATATGCTATTTTAATTTACCAAATGCATCCAAAGAATCGTCAACAAACATAAGAAAACTTGTAGATGCTGTACAATAGCATAAAGCTGCATTGCAAAAACTGGACTTGCCAGTTGAGGAGTGGGATGCTTTGTTAAATCCACTAATCTTAAGCAAACTTGATGAGCGTGCTAATCGAGAATGAGAACTTAAACAGTGCAATAATGAAATGCCTAGTGTTGACGATTTGTTGGATATGTTAACGAAGAAGTGTTTTTATGCCTTGGAAGTGACTCGTGGCTTTCCAATGTCTCCATCGTGACAAAAATGAGACCAGAAATTTTGAAACAAAGAGCTTACAAGCGTCAACTCAGAAGAATTCTTATTCTTTTACACAGAGATCCGCCAATAAGTGTGTGGTGTCAACACTGTCAACGACATCAGTCAGTTGTCAGTTGGCTTTCAATTCTGTCGTTACGTCGTATTACACACACACACTGGTGTTAGAATTCTCTAAAATAAAAAATTTTTTTGTTCTCTTAAAAATTATAATTAACATGTATTTGTTGAAACTATAATCGAAATAAAAGTGAATATGGTGGAAGAGTGATTTTATTGAGCTTGGTCCAAAAAGGATCAACAAAACCTTAACAACCAGTGCAAACCACCACCATAATTGGTGACCCCGCCGAGCACGTGCATCTCCGGTACCCCCGCCGTTTTCCTGAAGATAATACGCTAAGGTTCCAGTTTGCTTCTCCCAATTTTTGCTGAGCAGAATTCACTCAATATGACTGAGTAAGTTAGCCTGACTTCAAGCAACCAACAGAAAAACTTGTGCCCTTGATCACTTTCTGAATGTTGGTTCATACTCCTGCAGCGTTCTGCAGAAATATTAATCGTCACCAACCAACGTTTGATATTGTTTACTGGAGTAATACCATGTCTAATCCACCACGCAATGACCCAGATGCATCACCTGTGCATATGGACCAAGTTGGTGTTAAACCACCACCATTTTGGCGCGCCGACCCCAAACTGTGGTTTGTACAGCTAGAAGCCCAATTTCAAATTGCCCCCATTACAGCAGATAGCACAAAATACAATCATGTTGTTAGTGCCATTGACACAGATATACTCACTCAGGTGGCTGATTTTTTGCTAAACCCATCGGCACAAATTAAATTGAGGAGTTAAAAACTAGGTTAATTGAAATTTACTCCGAGTCAAACGAAAAGAAACTTAGAAAGTTACTCTGTGCAATTTCTTTAGGGGACCGTAAACCATCTCAACTATTAACAGAAATGTCTAGATTGGGTGGTACAGCTATTTCACCGGAGACGTTGAGAACATTGTGGATGCAGCATTTGCCCACGCATATTCAATCAGTGTTAACTACGAGCACTGATACCATGGATAACCTTGCTAAGATGGCTGATAAGATAGCCAAAATAGAACAGCTTCGAGCCTACTCCATCACTTAGAACGACAATAGAGATTTTGCCTTGGCTATTGAAAACTTGACCAAACAAGTCGAACTTCAGAAAGAGCAGCAGGAAACACACGAAGTTTCCTGAAGTCACAAAGAAGAAACCGCTCAACCTCCAGACCTTCTAGTCCAAGAACTCGTTCTTTTCAAGAAGAAACTCCTAACGATAGTAACATCCTTTGTTGGTATTACCTGAACTTCAAAGAGGAAGCTCGAGCCTGTAAGCCCCCCTGCAATTTTGAGGACCAGGGAAACAAGCAGCCACATCATTGATGGTGATAGATGGTGTGGACAGTTCCGGTCATTTGAACAGCAACCTTACCAGCCACAGGTTAGTTATTAAAGACCCTATCACGAGTCATCAAGAGTATTCATGATTTACATAAAAATAATAAATTCTTTTTGTATGCAGCTAATGGCACCCCTATTCCTACTTTTGGCACTAGAAAATTAAGTATTAGTTTAGGTTTAAAGCGTAGGTCTAATAGGGATTTTATGGTAGCAAAAACTGATCAGGCTATCATTGGAGCAGATTTTATTCACCATCACAAATTACTAATTGATCTTCGAGATCATAAAATTATTGACTCATTTACTAACTTTGAAATTTCAGCAACTCCTATACACTTTTCTTCTGGTTCTATCCATACTATTTCAAAAACATGCAAATATTATCATCTTCTTAAACAATTTCCTTCTATAATGAAATTTGCTAATACACCAAGTAATATTAAACACTCAACTGAACATTTCATCACTACTAAAGGACAACCAATTTCTTAAAGAGCACGACGCTTACCTGCTGATAAACTCAATATAGCAAAAAAAGAGATACAAATTCTTTTGGACAATGGTATATGTTGTCCATCTTCCAGCCCATGAGCTAGCCCTCTCCATTTGGTTCAGAAAAAGTCAGGTGGCTAGACCTGTGGGGGACTATCGTCACACTGGAGGATAAATATCCCGTTCCAAATTTGCAAGATTTTACTCATATTTTGGAAGGAAAAACTATTTTTACCACACTGGATCTTGTTCGAGCTTACCACTAAATCCCCTTAGACCCTTCATCAATTCCTAAGAGTGTTGTCATTACTCCATTTGGTCTTTTCGAATTCACACGCATGCAATTTGGCCTTAAAAATGCAGCACAAAGCTTTCAACGTTTCATACATGAGGTTCTTGGAGATTTACAATTCTGTTTTTGTTACATTGATGATATACTTATTGCTTCATCTGATGAGCAAGGACATATACATCATTTACAGCTCATTTTTGAACCCTTGGATAAATATGGATTGGCTATTAATCTGGAAAAGTGTGTGTTTGGTAAAGATAAAGTCAAATTTTTGGGACACCACATTTCAGCTGAAGGTTCCAGGCCATTACCTGATCGTGTAACTGCCATTTTGGAATACCCACTACCAAGGTATGCTGCTGATCTTCGCAGATTTTTGGGGATGATCAATTTTTATCGCCATTTCTTGACCAACGCTGCTGAGCACCAGGCTGTGTTGCATGGCTTGCATAATCATCCTAAAAAGAATAAAAAAAAACACCTCTTAAGTGGTCAAATGAAGCACTGACTGCTTTTCAGAAATGTAAAAGTGATTTGGCCAATGCAGCTTTACTAGTACACCCATCAGCAACCGCTCCTTTGTCCTTAACTGTCGAGGCTTCCAATACTGCTATGGGTGCAGTAGTCGAGCAACTCAAACAGGGTATATGGAAACGAATTATTTTCTTTTCTAGGAAGTTTACTTCAGCTCAAACTAAATATAGCACATACGATAGAGAACTGCTTGCTATATTTTCAGCAGTTAAATTTTTTCGCTACCTCTTGGAAGCAAAATCCTTTACCATTCTTACAGAGCACAAGCCACTCATTTTTGCCTTTAGGCAAAAGTCTGACAAGGCCTCACCCAGACAATTTCGTTACTTCGACTTCATTAGCCAATTCTCCACCAACATTGTGCATGCCAGTGGAAAAAATAATATAGAGGCTGATGCCTTTTCTCGCATTGAAAGCATTAACCTTCCCCAAGTAGTGGACTACGAAGCTTTTCGTATTCTTGATGATGACCCAGAACTTCAGACAATTTTGCAAAAACCCTACTTCCACTTCTTTAAACCTCAAGCAGTATACTTTCTCAGACATCATTTCGTCAGTTTATTGTGATGTTCGCAACTCGTCAAGGCACATTCTCTCTAAATTGCACGGTTTATCTCATCCTGGCATCAGGGCCACAAACAAACTAATATCATCTAGATTTGTTTGGCCATCAATGAATAAGGACATACGTGAGTGGACAAGATCTTGTGTTAATTGCCAGAAAGCCAAAATACACAAGCATACTGTCACACCCTTACACAAATTTCAGTTGCCACTTGACGACCGTTTTCAGGTTGTAAATTTAGACATAATAGGTCCACTTCCATCTTCTCAAGGAACGTTTAACTTGTATCGACCGGTTCTCTTGCCGGAATGAAGCTATTCCACTAGCAAATATATCAGTTGACACTGTAGCTTCAGCTTTTTATTCACAGTGGATTTGTCGTTTCGGTGTTCCTGCTCTGATAATTACTGACCAAGGACGACAGTTTGAAAGCAGCCTTTTTAATGCACTTGCATTACTCATGGGTTGTGCAAGAGTTCGTTCCTCTCCTTATCATCCCCAGTGTAATGGGAAGATTGAGCCATGGCATCGTACATTGAAATCTGCTATTATGGCGCATGCTACCGAACACTGGACTAAAGTTCTTCCAACTATTCTTCTTGGTTTTCATTGTACAATTAGAGAAGATGCAGGCGTTTCACCTTCCGAGGTTGTTTATGGAACAACTTTGCGTCTCCCTGGAGAATGTTTTCAATCATCTTCCCTTAATTCAGAACCCACTTCTTTGTTCAGCAGTTGAAACAGAAAATTGCAATAATTAGACCCATGCCTGATACTCGTCATTCTAGACAAAGAATTCTTGTTTCACGAGAGTTAAACAAAAGTTCTCATGTTTTTTTACGGAGGGATTCAGTAAAGAAGCCACTGCAACCACCTTACGACGGACCTTACCGCATTATTGATCGTCATGACAACTATTTTACTATTTCATGTAATGATGGGAATGTAAATATTTCCAAAGAACGCCTTAAGCCAGCTTTTTTACTGCCCAATGATTGCATATCACATGATCATAATTATGCCAAATTAGCTTGCAGGATTTTTTCTCGTTCAAGGAAAGTTAAGATTAAGAAGCATGTTACCTTTCGTTTAGAGCATATCTATTATGATTAACTTTTACAATAATTGCTTATTGATTTCCTCATGTATTCTTAATTTGTAATTAAGCTTAGAATTTAGGAATGTGTTCATAGTTTAAACTATTTATTGTAGGTAATATCAATTTGGTATTTATGATGTTCTAGTTCTAGTTTGTATTCGTTGTTTTAGTGCTAGGTTCTGGTATGTAACATGTTCTGGTTAAACAAAAAGGATCAACAAAACCTTAACAACCAGTGCAAACCACCACCATAAGTGTTTTATTTGTAGTGAAAATCACTTCATTTTTCAATTCCCTAAATTTATTAATTTAGCGTTACCTGAAAGATTAAATGAAGTTAAAAAACATAAATTGTGCATCAACTGCTTGCGTCTGGGTCATTTAAAACAAGAGTGTATGTCAGAGGGGTGTGAAAAATTTAATCAAAGGCATAACACCGCTTTACACTTTGAAGGAACTTTGTCGGAAGGTTCCAATAAAGCCGGTGTTGGTAAAGCAACATTGCGCAAAACGCTCCTGCCTCATCGGCGACGGCTAGTTCGCCATTGCTGAACAAAGCGCTTCTTGCGTTCGAAGACGCAAAAACTGGTGCGCCATTTGAATTTGCCGGTAATCGCGACTCACAAAGTGCTACTCGGCCTACGATGTTGACGATCGGCCAAAGTAATGATAACATACCGGCGGAAACGGATAGAATTGTAAGAAATAGTTTTTCTGACGCGATAGATCACGAGTTAACATTAGTAGTTTAGAAAGTATAAGTTGTATTTCAGAATAATCATTTGGATTTTAGAAACCGTCAGTTGTATTTCAGAAAAGTACAGTTGAATTTCAGAACAATCATTTTGATTTTAGAATATATCACTTGTATTTCAGAAAGCGTCACTTGTAGTTTAGAAGATATCACTTGAAATTTATGTATAAGCTTGATGTCTTCGTTGTTTTAGAGCAAATAGGTCACAAATTCCATATCATAGGAAGAGATTGAACTAGGGAGAGAATTGGAAGAGAATTTACCCAACACAACATTTCTTTTAATGTTGTCTCCTTAGCAAAAGGGAAGGTGCCATTTGGGCCAAATATTATATTCTCCAAGTGTAAATTGTACTTAATGTTAAATTTTATGTATATATCACATATACAGGGTGTCCCAACTCTATTTATGTATTTGATTAGTGGTGATTATAGGTGATTAGATAGAATTTCTTTGAAGGTACTTTGAATGGTTAGAGATATTTAATGTTTCTGACTGAAGTGTTGCCTGTACTGCTGGAAGATGTAACCATAAACGAACGTTTAAATATGTGGTGGCAACAAGATGGTGCGCCGCCGCACAACAGCTTAAATTTGTCAATTTTTTTAAATGGTTCTTTTGGGAATAAGTGGATAGCTAATCAAGGACCAGTCAGGTAGCCCGCAAGATCACCTGACTTGACATCATTAGACTATTTTTATGGGGTTATTTGAAGAATGAGGTTGTTTATTCTGTTCAACCAAGAAATTTGGAGGACTTGAAAAACAAAATTACTCATGCCTGCAGGGAAATATCCCCACAAACTATTAGAAATGCATGTACCGAGGAACTGATTAGAAGGTATGAATTATGCCATACCGAAAATGGACGCCAGTTTGAGCATCTCTTATAAGTTTTGAGTTTATTGATAATATCATTACTTATAAGTTTGTTTGAGTATTTAACGAGGCATCCAAATCTCCAATAAAATATAGGGTGTTCCATTGAAAAAAATTAAGTTTACGTCAAAAAGTACGTTTTTGCTTCACCCTGTACATATTAGTAAATTGTCATTGAAAGCACCTTTCCAAATAATGAACTTTTTATCTGAAACTTTTTTCTCTAAAATTTACAGGAGCGGAGATAATTAGTGTCTAAATAGGGTTGGGACATCCTGTATTTGACAGAAGATAAACAAAAGAAAATCGGTGGTATTCCAATCCGACTCTGGAGGTACTATCTATGTAGGAAGTATCAGTTGTATTTCTGAATAGTCATTTGGATTTATAAATACATCACTTGTATATAAGCCCAGGTATCATATTTTTAAAAAGTATAATAGGAAAACTGCTAATCAGGTGAGCGACTTAAAAGTATGTGCCTGTACATAGAGTTGCATGTTTATTTGTAATCTATCCCCTCAAGAAAAAAAATGACTACTCCCGGAGACTACGTAAATTCTTCTTGACGTAATTTTTGCTTCACCCATATTGTTTCAATAGAATCCTAAAAGTGTAAGATATGAATTTTTTAATATTGTTAATATTAAGATGGATTGTCGTAAACCGTTTTATATGTATAATCATGTCCTGAAACTGGTTGTTCAAGTTTTTGAACTATGTACATGTTGTTCTATCGATAGAATAAAAATAAAAATCAATGTGATAGTTCCTTGGAAATTGAAAGAACTTCTACGCTTTTTCATCAGGACAACTCCGCCAGAAAGAAATTTCTTCAATTAAATTAATATTTGACCTATTGCAGCAATAAGTAACTGAACTGAATTTAAAATTCATCTTGAATTTTTAATTTTTTGTTATTTTTCTAAGCTAATTTATATCGAGTCCACTTTTCTTCACGCAAAAACGTCCCTTTTCTTGTAAGTAAAACCTCTTCCTTTATGCATGCAATTTTTGTCGTACGAATTGTAATATCGGCTGTGTGATTTTTTACTAACCCTAAAGTTTTGACACATCACCTAGTTTTAAAAAAATGTATCTCGCGATGGTCATTTTGTATTTCTAAGAATTAGATCTTTGAAGCAGTGACGTCTACAAACTTTATTTTTTAATGTGACGGTCACAATTTTCATTAATTTTTACATTATTTGAAACTTTCTCTTTTCAGCGATTCAGATTTAACGAAATTTTATTCAAATTCAGTGATTCAAATTTATACCCAAATATTTATATATTATAGTGGAACAGTCGCAAACTGGCTTGATAAGAACTTTGATAAATTCTAATCGCTAAATAAAGGAGTTTGGAAGAGTCTAAAGTTTGTTTAAAATTGTGACCGCCTATTTAAAAAAAAAGTTTGTGGGCATCACTGCTCCGAGGACCCATTTCTTAGAAGTGCGAAATGATTATCAAAAAATAGATTTTTTAAAACTAATGATATCCTATAATTCTATCTTCGTAGGTCTAACCCTGTGGGAAAAGGTATTAAAGGAAGGTAACTTAGGTAAATTTGTGCTGCCATTGTTGCAAAGTTATAACTACCTGTTGCATTCAATACGTATATCTGTCAGAAAATTACGTAGCATTAAATCAAAGGTGATATAAAAGAAACTAATTTGGTAGTTTGTTTTAAAAGTTCTGCGAAATGAATTCTTCCGCGGAGTGTACTGCGGAGTGTAATTGCGGAGTATGCAGAGTACCGATGTTGAGGGGTGAGGTTATTCAACTTGCAGTTTGTAACCATCATCATAGTCTGGCGGAAACTTTAAACGTAGAGTACAAAACTGCATACAGCTGGATAAGCAGTGGAAGAGGGTTTGCTCAAAAGAAATCGGAAACAAGCCTAAGCTTCTGTCTGAGGAAATCGTACCCTCTATAATAAATTGGATCGAACAGGATTCTACAATTTCTCTGAAACACATCAAGGAAAAATTCAGCATGAGTTTCAATTTCCAATTGGTATTACGGCAATAGGCAATTACTTAAACGGGAGACTCTTTACTGTAAAACAGGTCCACAAGCAGCCTATTACCATGAATTCGCAAGAAAATGAAACTCGACGGGCAGACTATGTCAGAATACTCAACCATTACATTCAAGAAGGCCAACAGATAGTTTGGATTGACGAAACAAATTTTAATTTATTTTATCGGAAAAGTCGGGGCAGGTCCAAGATTGGTAGTCGGGCCATCCAGTTACTTCCTGCTGCAAGAGGTCCGATTATTCATTTGATTGGAGGAATTTCGGCTGCTGGAGTCCTGATGGAAAGGCGCAGAGGTTTCTTCAGTTCGCAAACAGCCAATGGTTGGCTAAAGAATCTCCTAATAAATTGGGAAACTGCAGGAAACCGGCTTCAAGACCTGGTTGTAGTTTGCGATAATGCTCCTTGTCACGCTCGGTTGGAGGAGGTTACTTACAACACTCCTGTCACAATTTTACGATTAGCACCTTATTTGCCCATGTTAAATCCTATCGAAACAATATGGAGTAAAATAAAATGTTATGTCAAAGAAAATTTGCGAATTCCTGAGGTAGCAAGGGCTGGTCTTCAAGAACAGCGACTTATTTATTTGGAAAGGATAGTCGATGATGCCAAAAATACCATCGTAGGGGGGGGGGGGGGGGGGGGGACTGTGCACGATCTACCCAACACGCATCTTCTTTTCATATTGCCGCTTTAGCAATGGAAGATATGCCAGTTGGGGCGCAACTTTACCTTTGCAAGAGATAGACTGTTAACATTATTAATTTACCTAATATACATAAATGTAATTCTTATGTATCTATTATGTTAGTTACCCATTATTAATTTTACATAAACGAATTGTTGTGCTTCTGAGAAGTAAGCCAATAAGACCTATGTTTTATGTTGTGTTCCAAATATTATTATTTGTTATAAATTTATTATTAAATAATATTTATTATAAATAAATAATATAATATGTTGAAGTGGTTTTTGGATCCTTCACTTTTGCACTGTACATAGTTCTCTTTGTGAAGAACTCCACACAAATGCTAATAACAAACTTTCTCTTAAAAACAATTTTCTGAAATTCAACTAATACTTCCTACATAGATACTATAGCGATAGTCGAACTGCAATACCACCTATATTTTTTTATGTTATGTCAAATATATGCGATATACGGGGTGTTCAATATAAAATTTCATCTAGCCAGCTATGATTTTTTGAGAGAAAGAAAGAGAGTTATAAAAGTACGTCGTAACTTGACTCGCCATCAAAACAGATTTGTCATTGCTACTGTCCAATCAGCTTTCAGCGCTTCAACGTTAAGAGCGGCCATCTTGTTTTGACTTTATCCTTGTTGGCAAATTTTCCCGTTTCCCACCTTTTTGTTGTTGTTTTCTAGTTTTATCAACAAAATTTTTGCTAAAAACGTAAATTTTTATTGCTATAAAACCTGTTTTGTATTTGGGCAACATGGCCTTCGCCTTAGAACATAAAGTTTTTATGTTGAGTTTGGTGGAAAGTGGATGGCGACTAGGTTTTTTCCATTCGAAACTACGAGGAGGATTTCGAGGTTCAATTTCGAAACTTTGCTGTGGTCTATATGCAGTTCAAGAAAACTTTGGAGCATGTTCTAGCATTGCTTACAGAAGCAGGTTGTCTACAAAGACCAGGCAGTGAATCTCACAAGAAACACACCAATAAAGTGGTTACACAGGCACAAGAAATAATGCAAAACACACCTGGTACTTCTATTCGACAGTTACACCATCAAATAGGCCTTTCTGTAGGTGCCACCCACGCAATTTTACATAAAGATCTGCAAGTGTACCCATATCGCTTCACAGATGTGCAAGAATTGCATGAAGCTGCGTATCCCCGAAGACTGCAATTTTGCAATTGGTGTATTGATAGAGATAATAACCAGAACATTTTCCAAAAATCCATATTTAGTGATGAAGCTTGATTTGAGTGAAGTGGTTATGTGAACTCGCAAAACATCAGAACTCAGATTAGTGAAAACACCCCCATGAAATAATTGAAAAAGGACTACACCCTGAAAAAATTTAGAGTTTTGGTAGGAATCACAGCTTGCTGACTGATTGGTCTGCTTTTCTGTGAAGGTGGCTGATCACTAGGACACTTCAAGCATTACTAATTAGATAGGTACCTGTATAAGCTACTGAATTTTGCTAGTACTTGGAAAAAATTACATAAAATTCTTCATTCATATCATTTAATTTTTTGTATTCAATTTATTCAATTGTCAATTATATTACTTCTATTTCTGAACATTTATAAAATATGTTTAATAACGAAGATCAATTTATTGTTAAACAGTTGATAAGCGAATAGAAACATGACTTCCCAAAGCTCAATAAAAATGTCAAAATAAATTAACAAAATGTGAGTAGCTTTATTAAAAGTATTATTGAACCTATATGTCAATTTTCCGTATACCAATAGGAGATACATGCCCTTTTCAAAAACTGTAATTCGGATCAAGTTGATAACTATCAGCTGAGTTTCTACCATTCATATTGAGTGGAAATCAGATTCAAACTGTCATCAATCTGGTTTCCTGAAAATTATCTGTAAGGATCAGTCTGAACTAGGATCAATATTTCCGAAAAGTCCTATTGTGACAAAGTGTGTGACTCAAATTTTATCATTCATATTCCTATTAGTATAGACACAGTAGGACTTTTTGGAAATGGTAAACCTGGATCAGATTGATCTCTACAGCTCCATTTTCATCCAACTCGATTAATGACTGATAATAGGAGAGCCAATTGAGTTGGTTGAAAATAACCTTATAGTAATGATCGACCCAATATGGATTGCAATTTCCAAAAAGGACTTTTATGATCATAGAAATTGAGTACTGTTGCTTTTGAATAAACAGGTTTTAACTAGCCAATTTGTAAATTGTTGATTTGAAACATGGTGGACAGCAACCCTTTAAACTACAGAACTGATCATTGACCAAGATCAACGTAAACTTAATTTCTGTCTATAACATTTTTAAACAAATTGTGGCCTCTTTTTTGTTATAGTGTTTCTTTGGCCGCATATGCGTACGGCAGCTCTTTGTCTTAGAGAGTCGACAGGTGTGAGTTACAATTGGACTTTGCTATGGGCGCCACTCAATTCTAAACTAATGAGATGAGAAATTCTTAGGAATTGAGAAGCTAAGAATTTGTGTAATTAATACGGTGGTCAATAAAAAAGTAGAAGTAATTGACCCTATGCATTTAATAATGTGAGTTGGCTAAATATTTACAAATTACCAAATAACAAATGAAACTTAGGTACTCTAGGCACTTCTAACACGTCACAATACGTACATCAAATTAGCAGCCTATTCTAGCTAGAGACACCATTCAGTGTAACCGGGATATATACAAGTTAATATGTAGAGTTATACGTAGAGTCTTTGGCCAAAGAATTCTAAATATAGCGACAGGGTAGTAACTACCAGTTTTAATAAATTAATGAAACATTCCGACCAGAAATGGCTGTTACAAATGGAGTTAAAAATGTTTATGTTACTAAGTTATCTGGAATCAATATTAATTCATAGGTAAAATACGTCGGTTGCTTAAGAACACGTGAAATAGAAAATCACAGAAAACAAGGCATAGGTATAGGTAGTTCCATAATATTTCGATAGGCAATAGAATGTCAGTTATATCATTGACCGTCTGACGAACAAGTTTATAATAGAGAAAAAGGTAATCTTACGGACTTTTGTTTCTTCCATACTTCTACGATGACCAAAATAGGTGTGTAGTATTGTGGCAATTGACCTGATGGTCACCGGACCGTCGTGAAAGCCTTTCTCCAACTATGACTCAGGACAGATTCATCCTAGAGTATGAGTGAAACTCGGAAGAATTTCACATAGGCGTGGAGATAACTTCTTAGGATCGGATCGGCTCATCAGCTGGACTAACGAGTCCTCAGACCAGGATAGGTATCATACACGGGCTCTATTGACTAGAGGAAGCATCCAGGTCATGGAAGAAATCCGTCATGGAAGCAATTCCTTATGGAAGAAAGCCTTTTGACAAAGGCATATGTTGAAGTGTAGTTCTAAATCGAAAGTATAGTGGCTGCTTACCTTTTTCTACGGAAGGGCAAAACCAAAAATTGTCCGCCTCATTGGAGGAGACAATGGCGTAAGTGCGTGTCGCCGGTCAAGAACGAAAAGGCGAGAGCACGAGATACATAGACGCACCGTCGAGGGCCAAAAGTGGAAGGAGATGTTGCCAAGTAGAAGGTTTACTTTACCTTAGAAGGTTAGCCAGCAGATGCTGAAAATCGGGTGAATGCATTGTTATGCTACGCCATATTAGAATATGGTCAGTGCTAAATTATTACGCTTACCAAATCACATGTGGTTGTAAAGCATGTCAGTGGAAGGTACCCATTGTGACACACACTATAGGTTTCGTGCACACTTTGCCAATATTTTAGTAAATATAACCTCACTTTAATAATTCATTATATAATATTTGTAATACAAGTGGTCTTTTTGCATTAATTTTAAATCCTACTAAGGACTTTTTAAGTGATCCAATCTTAAAATGTTTTTTGCAGATGCACACAAATACGATATATTTTTTGTTTTCAACCAATGTAGTCACATGCCTCATGAAACCTAGCTTTTTGGAAATGATAATCCAGATCAGGTTAATCACTATCTGCAAGTTTCATCCAATCAAATTGGCTTGTCTGACATTCTAGATCAGTTCGATTGGTTGAAAATCAGCCGACAGTGATCAATGTTGATGGTTTTGGCTCTGGTGATTATAATACAAGTTATAATGCTTGTATCCAGGCCATGACAGCTGTTAAAGCACTTTACTTCTAGCACTCAAAGCTCTAGTGCAAATTTTAAGGGCCAATTTGACACTTTTGGCAGATCTATATCATTTCCACTTTGTGATTTCTAGGGTAATGCAGCAGTGCATTAACAGACTATAACATCAAATTTTTCTAAAGCACTTTAACTGCTATTGTGGCTTGGACACAAGCAATAATTTTGTTTAACATATTTTAACCTGGTCCCAACTGACACCATTGGCCAAATTCAGCAGGGTCAACAGTTGAGTATGGTGAGCAACAAAAGCCCTCAGAATTTCGGTTGCTCACTATACTTTTACTACTCCCTGAACTTCAATGAACATGGAAATTGTTTGAAATCAAAAATGAATGGTTCCATCAGATTCAGTAGACCCAGTCAAATAAAAGGGATTCAAATGTGGTTTACTCAAGCGGCATGTGTTAACTATGATCGGCCATGGTCTTGTTCATTTTAATCACCTTTTAAACCAAAAGGTACTCGCGATATACATATACGATTCTATAAAATGGTGCATAATTGCCATGAACCAGGTCAAATCAAAATCAGAAACACGGGGCTATCCATTTTGAAAATTTAGTATCTAGCCTTTTAGTACTCCCCACTAACTATCTACATCTAATCCATAAAATTAAATAATTACATATCACAAGGGATCCTTTACTATACTGTTGTTACACGTTACACTAACTTTGCTGCGATGTTGTAGAAACTAAAGGGAAGACGAGAATAGGGAAAACCGAACCCAAAACCCGCGTTATTTCGCCATGCCGCCAGTGACGCGCCAACCGCCAGCGTTCGAGTGGCGTGTTCGTAATTTTAACTGTCATCTGCATTGCCATCTGTCATTCATCACCGTCAGGAGTTGATTTCACTTTGGGTTACACAACACTCTATCTCTCTTACACTTGTGCAAATGATGGCGGAAACTGAAACAAAAGCTGACTCGGCGTACAAACAAATATATTTAATATTTTAGCTATTTGTTATTTTGAAGCATAGGTGTATTATTATACACTGTATTCTGCAAAATAGTGAATTGACGCGGAGCGCAGTGGTTTTCCAACGGCTACAAAACTACGTCTTGATCACGTCACACTTTAGTTGCTTGAATGACGTCAGCTGAAACCTGACTGAAAACGACTTATTTCTGACGTCAAAACTCCGTCTTTTTAATTAGGTATTGTTACGTCACTAAAACTACGCCGTAGTTACGTTGCTTATTGGTAGACTCACGTATGGGACCAATTAGGACGTCTTTGCAACGTCATTATTACGTCAGCGTGCTGCTGGGGTATTGTATGGGTGATGCCTTAAATCTAATCAGTGCATTGGATATAACGCCCGAGAATTACAGTATTGCGTTTAATTTACTGCAAAAACGATATGAAAATAAAAAGGCAGTAATAAATTTTCAAGTTAAAAATATTCTTTTTCTACAAACGTCAAATAATGACGCATTTTACGCTTTCATTAGACAAACGTAAACCTAACCTTTTTTTGAGGATCAGAATGTGAGTTTACTTTTCCGCGCGTTGCCCAGAACAGCAAGCAAAAAAGATTTTTTCTACAAACGTCAAATAATGACGCATTTTACGCTTTCATTAGACAAACGAAAACCTAACCTTTTTTGAGGATCAGAATGTGAGTTTACTTTTCCGCGCGTTGGACAAACTTCACTCTCCGAGCAAAAAAGTTGTACTTTTCGTTCTTAATACATAAATAACTATTATCGCTTGCTGTCAATAGCAACTACCACCACTCAACCAAATATTTATATTATTATATAAAAGTAACTTTTCGCTCTTAATACATAAATAACTATTGTCCACGACCACGTAATAATATACTGATATTCAGCTTGTTGACAAAAGTTAAGTAGGGCTCATATAGCGTCAGAGGGATATATGAGTTAAAACAGCAGGAATAATATCATTATTCCCGCTCGCCATTTAAGTTATATATGTTGCCTTGGCAACCAGTAAGAGTAGACAACAACGCAATATCAAATGCTGCAGCGTAAAAGATGCACTGGTGGCACCGGTTTTGCCGTCAAACGCGAGTGTCACTTTGACATTTCAATAATTTTCTTTACACTACCTATAGATTTTATAATTTGTAACTATTAGACAAAGGCCGTGGACAAAGTACAGCAATTACACTCGCTTTTTATGGCCATTATTCCCGTTATATACGGGATTATATACGGGAAACGTCCCCCTAAGGGAATAATGACTATCACAAAAAGCTCGTTTAATAATATGCTATTTTAATTTACCAAATGCATCCAAAGAATCGTCAACAAACATAAGAAAACTTGTAGATGCTGTACAATAGCATAAAGCTGCATTGCAAAAACTGGACTTGCCAGTTGAGGAGTGGGATGCTTTGTTAAATCCACTAATCTTAAGCAAACTTGATGAGCGTGCTAATCGAGAATGAGAACTTAAACAGTGCAATAATGAAATGCCTAGTGTTGACGATTTGTTGGATATGTTAACGAAGAAGTGTTTTTATGCCTTGGAAGTGACTCGTGGCTTTCCAATGTCTCCATCGTGACAAAAATGAGACCAGAAATTTTGAAACAAAGAGCTTACAAGCGTCAACTCAGAAGAATTCTTATTCTTTTACACAGAGATCCGCCAATAAGTGTGTGGTGTCAACACTGTCAACGACATCAGTCAGTTGTCAGTTGGCTTTCAATTCTGTCGTTACGTCGTATTACACACACACACTGGTGTTAGAATTCTCTAAAATAAAAAATTTTTTTGTTCTCTTAAAAATTATAATTAACATGTATTTGTTGAAACTATAATCGAAATAAAAGTGAATATGGTGGAAGAGTGATTTTATTGAGCTTGGTCCAAAAAGGATCAACAAAACCTTAACAACCAGTGCAAACCACCACCATAATTGGTGACCCCGCCGAGCACGTGCATCTCCGGTACCCCCGCCGTTTTCCTGAAGATAATACGCTAAGGTTCCAGTTTGCTTCTCCCAATTTTTGCTGAGCAGAATTCACTCAATATGACTGAGTAAGTTAGCCTGACTTCAAGCAACCAACAGAAAAACTTGTGCCCTTGATCACTTTCTGAATGTTGGTTCATACTCCTGCAGCGTTCTGCAGAAATATTAATCGTCACCAACCAACGTTTGATATTGTTTACTGGAGTAATACCATGTCTAATCCACCACGCAATGACCCAGATGCATCACCTGTGCATATGGACCAAGTTGGTGTTAAACCACCACCATTTTGGCGCGCCGACCCCAAACTGTGGTTTGTACAGCTAGAAGCCCAATTTCAAATTGCCCCCATTACAGCAGATAGCACAAAATACAATCATGTTGTTAGTGCCATTGACACAGATATACTCACTCAGGTGGCTGATTTTTTGCTAAACCCATCGGCACAAATTAAATTGAGGAGTTAAAAACTAGGTTAATTGAAATTTACTCCGAGTCAAACGAAAAGAAACTTAGAAAGTTACTCTGTGCAATTTCTTTAGGGGACCGTAAACCATCTCAACTATTAACAGAAATGTCTAGATTGGGTGGTACAGCTATTTCACCGGAGACGTTGAGAACATTGTGGATGCAGCATTTGCCCACGCATATTCAATCAGTGTTAACTACGAGCACTGATACCATGGATAACCTTGCTAAGATGGCTGATAAGATAGCCAAAATAGAACAGCTTCGAGCCTACTCCATCACTTAGAACGACAATAGAGATTTTGCCTTGGCTATTGAAAACTTGACCAAACAAGTCGAACTTCAGAAAGAGCAGCAGGAAACACACGAAGTTTCCTGAAGTCACAAAGAAGAAACCGCTCAACCTCCAGACCTTCTAGTCCAAGAACTCGTTCTTTTCAAGAAGAAACTCCTAACGATAGTAACATCCTTTGTTGGTATTACCTGAACTTCAAAGAGGAAGCTCGAGCCTGTAAGCCCCCCTGCAATTTTGAGGACCAGGGAAACAAGCAGCCACATCATTGATGGTGATAGATGGTGTGGACAGTTCCGGTCATTTGAACAGCAACCTTACCAGCCACAGGTTAGTTATTAAAGACCCTATCACGAGTCATCAAGAGTATTCATGATTTACATAAAAATAATAAATTCTTTTTGTATGCAGCTAATGGCACCCCTATTCCTACTTTTGGCACTAGAAAATTAAGTATTAGTTTAGGTTTAAAGCGTAGGTCTAATAGGGATTTTATGGTAGCAAAAACTGATCAGGCTATCATTGGAGCAGATTTTATTCACCATCACAAATTACTAATTGATCTTCGAGATCATAAAATTATTGACTCATTTACTAACTTTGAAATTTCAGCAACTCCTATACACTTTTCTTCTGGTTCTATCCATACTATTTCAAAAACATGCAAATATTATCATCTTCTTAAACAATTTCCTTCTATAATGAAATTTGCTAATACACCAAGTAATATTAAACACTCAACTGAACATTTCATCACTACTAAAGGACAACCAATTTCTTAAAGAGCACGACGCTTACCTGCTGATAAACTCAATATAGCAAAAAAAGAGATACAAATTCTTTTGGACAATGGTATATGTTGTCCATCTTCCAGCCCATGAGCTAGCCCTCTCCATTTGGTTCAGAAAAAGTCAGGTGGCTAGACCTGTGGGGGACTATCGTCACACTGGAGGATAAATATCCCGTTCCAAATTTGCAAGATTTTACTCATATTTTGGAAGGAAAAACTATTTTTACCACACTGGATCTTGTTCGAGCTTACCACTAAATCCCCTTAGACCCTTCATCAATTCCTAAGAGTGTTGTCATTACTCCATTTGGTCTTTTCGAATTCACACGCATGCAATTTGGCCTTAAAAATGCAGCACAAAGCTTTCAACGTTTCATACATGAGGTTCTTGGAGATTTACAATTCTGTTTTTGTTACATTGATGATATACTTATTGCTTCATCTGATGAGCAAGGACATATACATCATTTACAGCTCATTTTTGAACCCTTGGATAAATATGGATTGGCTATTAATCTGGAAAAGTGTGTGTTTGGTAAAGATAAAGTCAAATTTTTGGGACACCACATTTCAGCTGAAGGTTCCAGGCCATTACCTGATCGTGTAACTGCCATTTTGGAATACCCACTACCAAGGTATGCTGCTGATCTTCGCAGATTTTTGGGGATGATCAATTTTTATCGCCATTTCTTGACCAACGCTGCTGAGCACCAGGCTGTGTTGCATGGCTTGCATAATCATCCTAAAAAGAATAAAAAAAAACACCTCTTAAGTGGTCAAATGAAGCACTGACTGCTTTTCAGAAATGTAAAAGTGATTTGGCCAATGCAGCTTTACTAGTACACCCATCAGCAACCGCTCCTTTGTCCTTAACTGTCGAGGCTTCCAATACTGCTATGGGTGCAGTAGTCGAGCAACTCAAACAGGGTATATGGAAACGAATTATTTTCTTTTCTAGGAAGTTTACTTCAGCTCAAACTAAATATAGCACATACGATAGAGAACTGCTTGCTATATTTTCAGCAGTTAAATTTTTTCGCTACCTCTTGGAAGCAAAATCCTTTACCATTCTTACAGAGCACAAGCCACTCATTTTTGCCTTTAGGCAAAAGTCTGACAAGGCCTCACCCAGACAATTTCGTTACTTCGACTTCATTAGCCAATTCTCCACCAACATTGTGCATGCCAGTGGAAAAAATAATATAGAGGCTGATGCCTTTTCTCGCATTGAAAGCATTAACCTTCCCCAAGTAGTGGACTACGAAGCTTTTCGTATTCTTGATGATGACCCAGAACTTCAGACAATTTTGCAAAAACCCTACTTCCACTTCTTTAAACCTCAAGCAGTATACTTTCTCAGACATCATTTCGTCAGTTTATTGTGATGTTCGCAACTCGTCAAGGCACATTCTCTCTAAATTGCACGGTTTATCTCATCCTGGCATCAGGGCCACAAACAAACTAATATCATCTAGATTTGTTTGGCCATCAATGAATAAGGACATACGTGAGTGGACAAGATCTTGTGTTAATTGCCAGAAAGCCAAAATACACAAGCATACTGTCACACCCTTACACAAATTTCAGTTGCCACTTGACGACCGTTTTCAGGTTGTAAATTTAGACATAATAGGTCCACTTCCATCTTCTCAAGGAACGTTTAACTTGTATCGACCGGTTCTCTTGCCGGAATGAAGCTATTCCACTAGCAAATATATCAGTTGACACTGTAGCTTCAGCTTTTTATTCACAGTGGATTTGTCGTTTCGGTGTTCCTGCTCTGATAATTACTGACCAAGGACGACAGTTTGAAAGCAGCCTTTTTAATGCACTTGCATTACTCATGGGTTGTGCAAGAGTTCGTTCCTCTCCTTATCATCCCCAGTGTAATGGGAAGATTGAGCCATGGCATCGTACATTGAAATCTGCTATTATGGCGCATGCTACCGAACACTGGACTAAAGTTCTTCCAACTATTCTTCTTGGTTTTCATTGTACAATTAGAGAAGATGCAGGCGTTTCACCTTCCGAGGTTGTTTATGGAACAACTTTGCGTCTCCCTGGAGAATGTTTTCAATCATCTTCCCTTAATTCAGAACCCACTTCTTTGTTCAGCAGTTGAAACAGAAAATTGCAATAATTAGACCCATGCCTGATACTCGTCATTCTAGACAAAGAATTCTTGTTTCACGAGAGTTAAACAAAAGTTCTCATGTTTTTTTACGGAGGGATTCAGTAAAGAAGCCACTGCAACCACCTTACGACGGACCTTACCGCATTATTGATCGTCATGACAACTATTTTACTATTTCATGTAATGATGGGAATGTAAATATTTCCAAAGAACGCCTTAAGCCAGCTTTTTTACTGCCCAATGATTGCATATCACATGATCATAATTATGCCAAATTAGCTTGCAGGATTTTTTCTCGTTCAAGGAAAGTTAAGATTAAGAAGCATGTTACCTTTCGTTTAGAGCATATCTATTATGATTAACTTTTACAATAATTGCTTATTGATTTCCTCATGTATTCTTAATTTGTAATTAAGCTTAGAATTTAGGAATGTGTTCATAGTTTAAACTATTTATTGTAGGTAATATCAATTTGGTATTTATGATGTTCTAGTTCTAGTTTGTATTCGTTGTTTTAGTGCTAGGTTCTGGTATGTAACATGTTCTGGTTAAACAAAAAGGATCAACAAAACCTTAACAACCAGTGCAAACCACCACCATAAGTGTTTTATTTGTAGTGAAAATCACTTCATTTTTCAATTCCCTAAATTTATTAATTTAGCGTTACCTGAAAGATTAAATGAAGTTAAAAAACATAAATTGTGCATCAACTGCTTGCGTCTGGGTCATTTAAAACAAGAGTGTATGTCAGAGGGGTGTGAAAAATTTAATCAAAGGCATAACACCGCTTTACACTTTGAAGGAACTTTGTCGGAAGGTTCCAATAAAGCCGGTGTTGGTAAAGCAACATTGCGCAAAACGCTCCTGCCTCATCGGCGACGGCTAGTTCGCCATTGCTGAACAAAGCGCTTCTTGCGTTCGAAGACGCAAAAACTGGTGCGCCATTTGAATTTGCCGGTAATCGCGACTCACAAAGTGCTACTCGGCCTACGATGTTGACGATCGGCCAAAGTAATGATAACATACCGGCGGAAACGGATAGAATTGTAAGAAATAGTTTTTCTGACGCGATAGATCACGAGTTAACATTGTCATACGCTACACCATTTTCACATGTAGTTTAGAAAGTATAAGTTGTATTTCAGAATAATCATTTGGATTTTAGAAACCGTCAGTTGTATTTCAGAAAAGTACAGTTGAATTTCAGAACAATCATTTTGATTTTAGAATATATCACTTGTATTTCAGAAAGCGTCACTTGTAGTTTAGAAGATATCACTTGAAATTTATGTATAAGCTTGATGTCTTCGTTGTTTTAGAGCAAATAGGTCACAAATTCCATATCATAGGAAGAGATTGAACTAGGGAGAGAATTGGAAGAGAATTTACCCAACACAACATTTCTTTTAATGTTGTCTCCTTAGCAAAAGGGAAGGTGCCATTTGGGCCAAATATTATATTCTCCAAGTGTAAATTGTACTTAATGTTAAATTTTATGTATATATCACATATACAGGGTGTCCCAACTCTATTTATGTATTTGATTAGTGGTGATTATAGGTGATTAGATAGAATTTCTTTGAAGGTACTTTGAATGGTTAGAGATATTTAATGTTTCTGACTGAAGTGTTGCCTGTACTGCTGGAAGATGTAACCATAAACGAACGTTTAAATATGTGGTGGCAACAAGATGGTGCGCCGCCGCACAACAGCTTAAATTTGTCAATTTTTTTAAATGGTTCTTTTGGGAATAAGTGGATAGCTAATCAAGGACCAGTCAGGTAGCCCGCAAGATCACCTGACTTGACATCATTAGACTATTTTTATGGGGTTATTTGAAGAATGAGGTTGTTTATTCTGTTCAACCAAGAAATTTGGAGGACTTGAAAAACAAAATTACTCATGCCTGCAGGGAAATATCCCCACAAACTATTAGAAATGCATGTACCGAGGAACTGATTAGAAGGTATGAATTATGCCATACCGAAAATGGACGCCAGTTTGAGCATCTCTTATAAGTTTTGAGTTTATTGATAATATCATTACTTATAAGTTTGTTTGAGTATTTAACGAGGCATCCAAATCTCCAATAAAATATAGGGTGTTCCATTGAAAAAAATTAAGTTTACGTCAAAAAGTACGTTTTTGCTTCACCCTGTACATATTAGTAAATTGTCATTGAAAGCACCTTTCCAAATAATGAACTTTTTATCTGAAACTTTTTTCTCTAAAATTTACAGGAGCGGAGATAATTAGTGTCTAAATAGGGTTGGGACATCCTGTATTTGACAGAAGATAAACAAAAGAAAATCGGTGGTATTCCAATCCGACTCTGGAGGTACTATCTATGTAGGAAGTATCAGTTGTATTTCTGAATAGTCATTTGGATTTATAAATACATCACTTGTATATAAGCCCAGGTATCATATTTTTAAAAAGTATAATAGGAAAACTGCTAATCAGGTGAGCGACTTAAAAGTATGTGCCTGTACATAGAGTTGCATGTTTATTTGTAATCTATCCCCTCAAGAAAAAAAATGACTACTCCCGGAGACTACGTAAATTCTTCTTGACGTAATTTTTGCTTCACCCATATTGTTTCAATAGAATCGTAAAAGTGTAAGATATGAATTTTTTAATATTGTTAATATTAAGATGGATTGTCGTAAACCGTTTTATATGTATAATCATGTCCTGAAACTGGTTGTTCAAGTTTTTGAACTATGTACATGTTGTTCTATCGATAGAATAAAAATAAAAATCAATGTGATAGTTCCTTGGAAATTGAAAGAACTTCTACGCTTTTTCATCAGGACAACTCCGCCAGAAAGAAATTTCTTCAATTAAATTAATATTTGACCTATTGCAGCAATAAGTAACTGAACTGAATTTAAAATTCATCTTGAATTTTTAATTTTTTGTTATTTTTCTAAGCTAATTTATATCGAGTCCACTTTTCTTCACGCAAAAACGTCCCTTTTCTTGTAAGTAAAACCTCTTCCTTTATGCATGCAATTTTTGTCGTACGAATTGTAATATCGGCTGTGTGATTTTTTACTAACCCTAAAGTTTTGACACATCACCTAGTTTTAAAAAAATGTATCTCGCGATGGTCATTTTGTATTTCTAAGAATTAGATCTTTGAAGCAGTGACGTCTACAAACTTTATTTTTTAATGTGACGGTCACAATTTTCATTAATTTTTACATTATTTGAAACTT
Organism: Taphrorychus bicolor; assembly: GCA_951812265.1. Taxonomy (NCBI): domain Eukaryota; kingdom Metazoa; phylum Arthropoda; class Insecta; order Coleoptera; family Curculionidae; genus Taphrorychus; species Taphrorychus bicolor. Next base: position 1,307,736 of record OX638304.1, read on the forward strand.
TCTCTTTTCAGCGATTCAGATTTAACGAAATTTTATTCAAATTCAGTGATTCAAATTTATACCCAAATATTTATATATTATAGTGGAACAGTCGCAAACTGGCTTGATAAGAACTTTGATAAATTCTAATCGCTAAATAAAGGAGTTTGGAAGAGTCTAAAGTTTGTTTAAAATTGTGACCGCCTATTTAAAAAAAAAGTTTGTGGGCATCACTGCTCCGAGGACCCATTTCTTAGAAGTGCGAAATGATTATCAAAAAATAGATTTTTTAAAACTAATGATATCCTATAATTCTATCTTCGTAGGTCTAACCCTGTGGGAAAAGGTATTAAAGGAAGGTAACTTAGGTAAATTTGTGCTGCCATTGTTGCAAAGTTATAACTACCTGTTGCATTCAATACGTATATCTGTCAGAAAATTACGTAGCATTAAATCAAAGGTGATATAAAAGAAACTAATTTGGTAGTTTGTTTTAAAAGTTCTGCGAAATGAATTCTTCCGCGGAGTGTACTGCGGAGTGTAATTGCGGAGTATGCAGAGTACCGATGTTGAGGGGTGAGGTTATTCAACTTGCAGTTTGTAACCATCATCATAGTCTGGCGGAAACTTTAAACGTAGAGTACAAAACTGCATACAGCTGGATAAGCAGTGGAAGAGGGTTTGCTCAAAAGAAATCGGAAACAAGCCTAAGCTTCTGTCTGAGGAAATCGTACCCTCTATAATAAATTGGATCGAACAGGATTCTACAATTTCTCTGAAACACATCAAGGAAAAATTCAGCATGAGTTTCAATTTCCAATTGGTATTACGGCAATAGGCAATTACTTAAACGGGAGACTCTTTACTGTAAAACAGGTCCACAAGCAGCCTATTACCATGAATTCGCAAGAAAATGAAACTCGACGGGCAGACTATGTCAGAATACTCAACCATTACATTCAAGAAGGCCAACAGATAGTTTGGATTGACGAAACAAATTTTAATTTATTTTATCGGAAAAGTCGGGGCAGGTCCAAGATTGGTAGTCGGGCCATCCAGTTACTTCCTGCTGCAAGAGGTCCGATTATTCATTTGATTGGAGGAATTTCGGCTGCTGGAGTCCTGATGGAAAGGCGCAGAGGTTTCTTCAGTTCGCAAACAGCCAATGGTTGGCTAAAGAATCTCCTAATAAATTGGGAAACTGCAGGAAACCGGCTTCAAGACCTGGTTGTAGTTTGCGATAATGCTCCTTGTCACGCTCGGTTGGAGGAGGTTACTTACAACACTCCTGTCACAATTTTACGATTAGCACCTTATTTGCCCATGTTAAATCCTATCGAAACAATATGGAGTAAAATAAAATGTTATGTCAAAGAAAATTTGCGAATTCCTGAGGTAGCAAGGGCTGGTCTTCAAGAACAGCGACTTATTTATTTGGAAAGGATAGTCGATGATGCCAAAAATACCATCGTAGGGGGGGGGGGGGGGGGGGACTGTGCACGATCTACCCAACACGCATCTTCTTTTCATATTGCCGCTTTAGCAATGGAAGATATGCCAGTTGGGGCGCAACTTTACCTTTGCAAGAGATAGACTGTTAACATTATTAATTTACCTAATATACATAAATGTAATTCTTATGTATCTATTATGTTAGTTACCCATTATTAATTTTACATAAACGAATTGTTGTGCTTCTGAGAAGTAAGCCAATAAGACCTATGTTTTATGTTGTGTTCCAAATATTATTATTTGTTATAAATTTATTATTAAATAATATTTATTATAAATAAATAATATAATATGTTGAAGTGGTTTTTGGATCCTTCACTTTTGCACTGTACATAGTTCTCTTTGTGAAGAACTCCACACAAATGCTAATAACAAACTTTCTCTTAAAAACAATTTTCTGAAATTCAACTAATACTTCCTACATAGATACTATAGCGATAGTCGAACTGCAATACCACCTATATTTTTTTATGTTATGTCAAATATATGCGATATACGGGGTGTTCAATATAAAATTTCATCTAGCCAGCTATGATTTTTTGAGAGAAAGAAAGAGAGTTATAAAAGTACGTCGTAACTTGACTCGCCATCAAAACAGATTTGTCATTGCTACTGTCCAATCAGCTTTCAGCGCTTCAACGTTAAGAGCGGCCATCTTGTTTTGACTTTATCCTTGTTGGCAAATTTTCCCGTTTCCCACCTTTTTGTTGTTGTTTTCTAGTTTTATCAACAAAATTTTTGCTAAAAACGTAAATTTTTATTGCTATAAAACCTGTTTTGTATTTGGGCAACATGGCCTTCGCCTTAGAACATAAAGTTTTTATGTTGAGTTTGGTGGAAAGTGGATGGCGACTAGGTTTTTTCCATTCGAAACTACGAGGAGGATTTCGAGGTTCAATTTCGAAACTTTGCTGTGGTCTATATGCAGTTCAAGAAAACTTTGGAGCATGTTCTAGCATTGCTTACAGAAGCAGGTTGTCTACAAAGACCAGGCAGTGAATCTCACAAGAAACACACCAATAAAGTGGTTACACAGGCACAAGAAATAATGCAAAACACACCTGGTACTTCTATTCGACAGTTACACCATCAAATAGGCCTTTCTGTAGGTGCCACCCACGCAATTTTACATAAAGATCTGCAAGTGTACCCATATCGCTTCACAGATGTGCAAGAATTGCATGAAGCTGCGTATCCCCGAAGACTGCAATTTTGCAATTGGTGTATTGATAGAGATAATAACCAGAACATTTTCCAAAAATCCATATTTAGTGATGAAGCTTGATTTGAGTGAAGTGGTTATGTGAACTCGCAAAACATCAGAACTCAGATTAGTGAAAACACCCCCATGAAATAATTGAAAAAGGACTACACCCTGAAAAAATTTAGAGTTTTGGTAGGAATCACAGCTTGCTGACTGATTGGTCTGCTTTTCTGTGAAGGTGGCTGATCACTAGGACACTTCAAGCATTACTAATTAGATAGGTACCTGTATAAGCTACTGAATTTTGCTAGTACTTGGAAAAAATTACATAAAATTCTTCATTCATATCATTTAATTTTTTGTATTCAATTTATTCAATTGTCAATTATATTACTTCTATTTCTGAACATTTATAAAATATGTTTAATAACGAAGATCAATTTATTGTTAAACAGTTGATAAGCGAATAGAAACATGACTTCCCAAAGCTCAATAAAAATGTCAAAATAAATTAACAAAATGTGAGTAGCTTTATTAAAAGTATTATTGAACCTATATGTCAATTTTCCGTATACCAATAGGAGATACATGCCCTTTTCAAAAACTGTAATTCGGATCAAGTTGATAACTATCAGCTGAGTTTCTACCATTCATATTGAGTGGAAATCAGATTCAAACTGTCATCAATCTGGTTTCCTGAAAATTATCTGTAAGGATCAGTCTGAACTAGGATCAATATTTCCGAAAAGTCCTATTGTGACAAAGTGTGTGACTCAAATTTTATCATTCATATTCCTATTAGTATAGACACAGTAGGACTTTTTGGAAATGGTAAACCTGGATCAGATTGATCTCTACAGCTCCATTTTCATCCAACTCGATTAATGACTGATAATAGGAGAGCCAATTGAGTTGGTTGAAAATAACCTTATAGTAATGATCGACCCAATATGGATTGCAATTTCCAAAAAGGACTTTTATGATCATAGAAATTGAGTACTGTTGCTTTTGAATAAACAGGTTTTAACTAGCCAATTTGTAAATTGTTGATTTGAAACATGGTGGACAGCAACCCTTTAAACTACAGAACTGATCATTGACCAAGATCAACGTAAACTTAATTTCTGTCTATAACATTTTTAAACAAATTGTGGCCTCTTTTTTGTTATAGTGTTTCTTTGGCCGCATATGCGTACGGCAGCTCTTTGTCTTAGAGAGTCGACAGGTGTGAGTTACAATTGGACTTTGCTATGGGCGCCACTCAATTCTAAACTAATGAGATGAGAAATTCTTAGGAATTGAGAAGCTAAGAATTTGTGTAATTAATACGGTGGTCAATAAAAAAGTAGAAGTAATTGACCCTATGCATTTAATAATGTGAGTTGGCTAAATATTTACAAATTACCAAATAACAAATGAAACTTAGGTACTCTAGGCACTTCTAACACGTCACAATACGTACATCAAATTAGCAGCCTATTCTAGCTAGAGACACCATTCAGTGTAACCGGGATATATACAAGTTAATATGTAGAGTTATACGTAGAGTCTTTGGCCAAAGAATTCTAAATATAGCGACAGGGTAGTAACTACCAGTTTTAATAAATTAATGAAACATTCCGACCAGAAATGGCTGTTACAAATGGAGTTAAAAATGTTTATGTTACTAAGTTATCTGGAATCAATATTAATTCATAGGTAAAATACGTCGGTTGCTTAAGAACACGTGAAATAGAAAATCACAGAAAACAAGGCATAGGTATAGGTAGTTCCATAATATTTCGATAGGCAATAGAATGTCAGTTATATCATTGACCGTCTGACGAACAAGTTTATAATAGAGAAAAAGGTAATCTTACGGACTTTTGTTTCTTCCATACTTCTACGATGACCAAAATAGGTGTGTAGTATTGTGGCAATTGACCTGATGGTCACCGGACCGTCGTGAAAGCCTTTCTCCAACTATGACTCAGGACAGATTCATCCTAGAGTATGAGTGAAACTCGGAAGAATTTCACATAGGCGTGGAGATAACTTCTTAGGATCGGATCGGCTCATCAGCTGGACTAACGAGTCCTCAGACCAGGATAGGTATCATACACGGGCTCTATTGACTAGAGGAAGCATCCAGGTCATGGAAGAAATCCGTCATGGAAGCAATTCCTTATGGAAGAAAGCCTTTTGACAAAGGCATATGTTGAAGTGTAGTTCTAAATCGAAAGTATAGTGGCTGCTTACCTTTTTCTACGGAAGGGCAAAACCAAAAATTGTCCGCCTCATTGGAGGAGACAATGGCGTAAGTGCGTGTCGCCGGTCAAGAACGAAAAGGCGAGAGCACGAGATACATAGACGCACCGTCGAGGGCCAAAAGTGGAAGGAGATGTTGCCAAGTACAAACTACTATATTTAGAGGAGCAATCGCGTTACCAGCAAAGGTGCGGAACGGCATACATAGGTACCATTAAACCATTTAATAAAATAGAATACCTGACAACCATGGCATCATAGCGCTGAAGCTATTGAAATAACTTAGAAACATTGTAACCCGATTGAAAATGTTAGTTTAAAACAGGGATATAGGGACAAATATGTATTATGTTGCGCATCCCTGTTCTACAAAATAATAAAAACCAGGTAGTATATCCTTTGCGCGCGCAGCTAACCACATAGTTTAGAGTCACAAAGCTGAAAAAACCTCACCCCTCACACGCCCGGCCCGTGGCACATTCATTATATCCATTTGTGTCGTACGGTACGAACGTAGTTCGGGTTGACTTGCAATATGCCGCGACCAACAAATCGAAAACGAAAATCAAGCAATAGTGATTATAGCAAGTTAATGACCAAAATCCAGAAGCTAACGGAGCTTGTTGAGAAGAAATTTTTGGGTAAGTAACTAATCTCGGAACTATTATGAAAGCATGCACCCTCTGGACAGTTAATTTTTATAACGTATGCGGGAGATTTTAAAAAGGCTAAGCCGTGTTATGCACTTCATGTGCAGCACGGTTATGCTGTTCCTATGTTCCATTGTTATGCACTCCATGTGCGGCATTGGTTGCTGTTAGAAAGGGCCTAGAAAATGTTATGCCCCCCAGGTGCAGCATTTCCTTCAAAATAATTAAATAAAACCAGCAGGGTTGAAAATGTTATGCACCTGAAGGGATATTCAGTTGGGCAGTCATATGTTACTATACATATAATTCAGTGTATCAAAACGTTACACTTTCCAGGTGATCCTGACAGCGACAGTACAGATACAACCGAACCAACTTCCTTGGATAGCACGAGCTCTAGTAGATGCTCTACAGCAACAGGTCCACCTCCAGTAGGTGACCTTGCTGTTGCCAGTCCTGTATCCACACCAGCTCAGGCGCAAGTGCATTCTATTTTGGGTACCTTTAAACAACCATCGACCACAGGCCACTCCTTACATAGTGAAATCCAACAACGTTGGGAAATGTTCCTCAAAGAGGGTGTCAATAAGGAAGAGCTTGCAGCTTTTCGCTCCTCATACCCACAACCAACGAATTTATCCACTTTAGGTGGGCCAGACTTAAACCCCGAAATCAAATCAGCGTTACCCCAGTCGACGATCAAATCTGACGCATACATCCAAAAAATTCAAGATGAAGTTGGTCTCGCTTTATGTGCACTGTCTATCCCACTGAACGAGAGACTGCTAAATATTAACCACTCCTCCTGTAAGGAAACAAAACTTATAGCTGATACGGCAAAAATTTTATGCAATGTACACAATAAATTGTCGTTACATAGGAGCTATACATGGAGCTATACCACACTTGGATTTGTCGGTAAAAGAAACAATAGAAAAGGCACCGACTGGCACCTTGTTATTTGGTGAAGACCTGAGCACTAGATGCAACAATGCAAAAGAGGTGAAACGATCAGGAAATGAAATTCGGAGGAAGAAAATCACGCTTAACCGTCCTTTAAACTTCAAACGCCTTCCAGCACAGGTGGGGACAAAACCAAACTGGAAGGCGAACTACCACCGCAACCCAATGTCAACTACGCAGATCCCCCTCAAGAAGAATTACAACGGAGCTCCCCAGAGATCAAGGAGATGGACAGAGAACAGGGACAAGGTGTCTCAATACCGCCAACAACAACAACGGTGTTAGAGGTAGGCAACACCCAAAGTTTAGCTGGAAGGTTACGCAAGTTTGTTAACCACTGGGAGAATATCACTTCTGACCCTTATATTTTGCAAAATATCAGAGGTTATAAAATCCCCTTTCTCTCAAAATCAGTTCAATGTACCAAAGTAAAACAAACATCTTTCTCCCCCAATAAATTTTCTATTTACACTGCTGCTCTTCAAAAACTATTATCGCTAGGTGCAATTAAAGAGTGTAAACCAGTCAAGGGGCAATTTTTATCTACATATTTTCTTCGAAAAAAGCCAAATGGCGATATGAGATTTATTCTCAATTTAAAGGAACTTAATAAATTTACCCAAAGCACTCATTTCAAACTGGAAGACTATAGATCTGCACAAAACATCATTTTTAAAAACTATTTTATGGCAAGTATTGATTTAAAGGATGCATACTTCTTAATACCGACATACAAAGGTCACAGAAAATACCTTCGATTTTGTTTCAACGGCGAATTATATCAATTCTCCTGTTTGCCTTTTGGGTTAAATACTGCTCCTTATGCCTTTACAAAAACTATGAAACCAATAACACACAAACTAAGGACCGAGGGTCTTATGTCAGTCATTTACCTTGATGACTTATTAATAGTGGGGGAAACTAAAGAGAAATGCTATAAAAACATCGAAAAAACAGTACATCTTCTAACTACCCTAGGTTTCATAATTAACCATGATAAGAGCGCTCTCGAGCCACGTCAAACTTGTAAGTTTTTAGGCTTCTTATTTAATTCCAAAAAATTATCCATCTCTCTACCCTCAGACAAAATAATAAAAATAAAACAGTCTATAAATACTATAAAAAATCTGGAAGTATGCAAAATCAGGAAATTTGCCCAGTTAATAGGGTTGCTTATCTCAGTCTGTCCAACTAATAAATATTCGTGGTTGCATACAAAACTATTTGAAAGGGAAAAAATAAAGAACTTAAGGGGAAACCTTAATAATTATAACAAGAGCATGCCTTTGAACAGCGAAGTTATAGGTGAGTTAGACTGGTGGTTAACAAATATTCAAAATTTCGAAAAACCGTTTAAAATAACTGGGTTTAGTATGGAAATTTTCTCCGACGCGTCGGAGACAGGTTGGGGTGCCCATAATACTAAAGACGCTATCCACTGGTTCTGGGATCAGTCCGAAACAAAACATCACATTAACTATTTGGAACTAAAGGCAGCATTTAACGGACTAAAATCTTTTGCAAAACATACCCGGAACGCCAACCTTTTATTGCGAATAGACAACACAACGGCATTAGCGTATATAAATAAAATGGGGGGTACACGTTATGATAAATTAAACAAAATTTCTCAGGCAATTTGGAAGTGGTGTGAAACCAGAAACATTTGGCTCTTTGCTTCCTACATAAATTCCAAGGCTAACGTAATTGCTGATCGTGAATCCAGATTTTCAAATATCGATACCGAATATTCTCTTAATGCGAAAGCATATGAAAGAGTATGCAGTACACTCGGTTTTGCCGAAATCGATTTATTTGCTAGTAACAGTAACACGAAATGTAAAATATTTGTCTCGTGGAAAAAAGACCCAGACAGTTTTAAGGTGGATGCATTCACAATGTCTTGGAAAAAATTGCGATTTTATGCGTTCCCACCTTTTGCATTAATTCCAAAGGTTCTTAATAAAATTATCTCTGACAATGCTTCAGGAATTTTAATTGTCCCAATGTGGCAGGGACAAGCTTGGTACCCTTTGTTCGAGAAACTTTTAGTAAACGAACCCGTATTTTTAAAACCTAGTAAACACCTATTACTCTCTCCATTTAGGAAGCCTCACCCTCTCTGGCCAAACCTTACCCTGGTGGCAGGGAAATTGTGCGGGGAGCGTTTTTACAAAGAAGTGCCCCAGACACAGCAATAGAAACCATCATAAACTCCATCAGTCCTAATACATTAAAACAATATAACACCACATTTGCAAAATGGTGGCAATTCTGTAATGCACACGAATTTCCTTTGTACAATCCACCAAAAAATTCAATTTTACGGTTCTTAAGTTTGGAAGCACAGAAGAAATGTATCTATCACACATTAAATTCGCACAAATCGGCTTTAGCACTAATCATGCAAATACCGGAAGACGAAAAAGTGCTACTAAAAAGATTCCTGCAGGGAAGCTTTCTAGAAAAACCATCCTTTCCCAGGTATAATACTACTTGGGACCCTACCATGGTCTTAGATTTTTTAGAGAAGTGGTTTTCCTTTGGAAGACCTCACTACTGAACAGTTAACACAAAAACTTGTCACTCTTCTCGCTTTAACTACAGCTCAACGAGTACAAACATGGACAAAAATATCTCTGAAGGACATAACTATTTTAGACGATAGGGTAGAAATTACAATTAAGGAACTAATTAAAACATCAGGGCCTCGGAGAGCGCAACCTGTACTAGTTTTCCCTTTCTTTGTACAAAAACCGGCACTATGCACAGCACGAACCCTTGTGCATTATTTACAAGTTACTAAAAAGTTTCGGCAGAGGCCGGAGAGTAATACTTACTTAATGCTAACTTGCAAAAAACCAATCCATCCTGCATCTACTCAAACTATTGCCCGCTGGATTAAAAGCATTTTGGCAAAGGCGGGTATAGACATCGCCAAATTTAGTTGCCATAGCACAAGGCATGCCAGCACTTCAGCCGCTTTTCGAGCGGGTGTAGACATCGAAACAATTCGGAAAACTGCGGGATGGACTGCTAAGTCGCAAGTTTTTAATGTGTTTTATAACAAGCCAGTGCCAAAACATTCTGCACATATTTTTATGGAAAGCATACTTAATAGTAGTGGCAATGGGTAGAATAACTCATACTTTAATTCCTAGTTTTCTTTTATACGTACATCTTAATAAACACATTATACTATATTAAGGTGTACCTTATTACTTTACGGTTAGCAGTTAAGTTCATTTTAATTCAAATTAATTATCTTTATAAAACAATATACCAAGTTGGTTGAATAAACAATTTTTTATTTTGCCTCTTAAATCTAGGTTCTTTTAAAACTATATACGAGCAGACTCTTATTGCCAGATTAGGTCTCTCAACATCTACCTGGTTTTTATTATTTTGTAGAACAGGGATGCGAAACATAATTAATGGATCAAACGACTTACCTTAAGGAAGTTCGATCCTAATTATGTGAGCATCCCTGTTCTACAAAATAATCCCCTCCCACCCACGAAGAACTGTTTTTTCCCATTTTGTGTCAAATCTGGCAATTCCTTGTGTCCTCCAGCATGGATATAATGAATGTGCCACGGGCCGGGCGTGTGAGGGGTGAGGTTTTTTCAGCTTTGTGACTCTAAACTATGTGGTTAGCTGCGCGCGCAAAGGATATACTACCTGGTTTTTATTATTTTGTAGAACAGGGATGCTCACATAATTAGGATCGAACTTCCTTAAGGTAAGTCGTTTGATCCATTAAAATGAACGCTTTTAGAAAATAAAAACGTTACAAAATTCAGTTTATAACTATAAATTAGGAATATGAAGCTGGATGATCCTGCATTATTTAGTAGCTATTGATGGAATTTAACACACATTAAACTACTTTGTCATTATACAAAAAAGTTAGCATTTATTATTGAACATGAAAATACCATATACCAATAGAGATGTTTCCTACATTCTTGCTCGTAAACTCAAGTCCATACTGATCTGATCCAAGATTTCTGGAATATGCTTCAAGATTCAAGCCTATAATAGGTATTATTATAAAGTTATTTTTGTCTATACTGCTAATATTTTAATTATTATTTTACTTTTAAAATCAACACAATTTCTGACTTCATAGTGATGCTGACAAAACATCTCAGTTATTTATACATTTGAATCACATTAAAACTGGCTTTCAGACTCAAAATGGTTTATTCATGTACACATGTGCCTTACAAACTGCTAATAGTATGATCGCATATAGATTTTCCAGGCTGGGGAGCTAAGAGAACTATTACACTTGTACACAAATTTAAGCCTCGAGAGTATCTAGTGACACATACATTTTTGGAAACATCTTTTCTTCTAGGTCCTAATGGTCGCAGTCAATACCGATTTTGGTGCAAAATTTCCAGGTTTAGCTTCAGGAATTGAGCCTACAATATGTTTATAAACTTATTTTTGTCTTCAGCTCTAGTGTTTTAATTTTACATACCTTTGAAAATACACTCCATTTCGGATTCTACAGTGATAAAACATTAGAATCATACACTTTCTTTAATGATTTTAAAACTAGTTTTTAGTTTTTCAAACACAAAATGGTTTGTAGGTACTTTCGGTTGCAGTTGTAGTTAGTAGGGCCAAGCCTTAAAAACTCCTCTCCCCAAAGGCTACACCGTGCAGGGGCTGGTGATTGGGGTGTTTTGTCGTCGTCAGAAGTCAAGGGATCAATATGAAAATCGCCACTTCTAAGGGCGAAAGGCCTGTTCAGGCATTCAGGGTCGCAAAATTTTAGTTTATCTCACCTCCCAAGGTCCACTATCTCCGTCGTACACTTAATTTGGCACAAAAATTGGGGTGTTTTTCCAAGTTCTCTATGGATGTTAGCTCGGGAATACCTCAAGTAAATTTTACAGCCCATAGAATCTTAAAAATCTTTAAATAATTAAAAAAATCAAACAAATTAAGGCCGACTTATTTATTTATCAACATTCTGAATGATTCTGGATTGTTTGGAATGTCATGTCAATTGCTATTCATTATTATTTTGTTAAATTTATTTGAGCATTCCCGTCCTTAGATTCTTATTGAGAAAAAAAGGAAGGAGACACTATCGGAGCGCGTAATGGTGAACCAGTAAAAGGTTCGCAAAGTGTGAAAATTTGAAAGTTTGACGGACAAAAAAGGAACGAAGTAATTCACGACGTGCTTCAAAATAACAAATGCATTTCATAGGTGGCTAGATGAAATTTATAATGAACACCCCGTATACATAAAATTTAACATTAAGTACAATTTACTCTTGGCGAATATAACATTTGGCCCAAATTGCATCTTCTCTATTGCTAAGGCGGCAACATTAGAATAAATTTTATGCTGGGTAGATAGTATTCAATCTCTTCTTGTTATGGTATTTGTCACCTATTTGCTCTAAAAAAATGGTCACTCCCGAAGACCACGTCTGAAATTCAAGTGATATTGTGACGGTGACCGTTACGCTCCGCGGCGAAGGAGGTAGAATCTTCGCGTCTCGTCCGGGCGTTCAGCAGGCGACTGTCACGAGTGATTTATTGTTCTGTTTATTTAGAACGTAGTTGTTTACGACCTTGTTTTATGTGTCTCGTATTAATTATTTTTCTTCTAAAACATTCTAGGCTTTTCTGTACTTTTAGGATTGTGTATAAAAGGCGAATAAGCGCCGCCGTGAGAGTAGTAGTATTTTAATCAAGCTATAAGTAACCTGAAGTATCAAACGATAATAGAAGGCTATAAAGTGTTAAATAGTGAGTTATTTAGTTGTCGGATTGTACCTGTGTGTATTTGTGGGACAAATAAATAGTGTTTTTGTGTTAAATCGTTACACTGGAATTATTAAACCCTGAGTTCGCAACAATATCTTCTAAACTACAAGTGACGCTTTCTGAAATACAAGTGATATATTCTAAAAATAAAATGATTGTTCTGAAATTCAACTGTACTTTTCTGAAATACAAGTGACTATTCTGAAATACAAGTGACGGTTTCTAAAATCAAAATCACCATTCTGAAATACAAGTGACGTTTTCTAAAATTCAAGTGATACTTTCTAAACTACATGTAAAAATGGTGTAGTATAGATAAGAATCAAGTTTTATTATCAACTGCAACAATCTTTATTGAAGACAAACGAGGAAACTGGCATAAGTGTAATGCTTTGCTCGACTGTGGAAGTCAATCAAATTTAATAAGCGAGCATTTATGCAACAAATTGGGTTTAAAACTTCAAAAAATCGATCTTCCTTTGTCAGGGATTATTCAATTTGTGACAAGGTTTAGTGAATTCAAAACTAGTTTGTCATTTCTGGTTTTACCTATTCTTACTGAAAGATTACCATTGTCAAGGTTTGATGCACGTTTGCTTCGTATTCCTAACGAAATTCAGCTAGCTGACGAACAATTTAACGAACCTAAGCAAGTCGATGTATTATTAGGCGCGGAAATATTTTATAGTCTGTTAGGAAGTGGCAAAATAAAATTAGGCGATTCTCTGCCCTGGTTACAAGAAACGGCTTTAGGATGGGTAGTTTTAGGAAGTCTCGCTCCTTGTGTAGCGCGTAAACAGAAAGTTGTATGTAGCTTATCAACTCATTTTTATAATTAAATGGTACACGATTCCTTGGACAAATTTTGGCAGCTCGAAGAGTTTGACAATTCTAAGTTTCTTTGAAAAGAAGAAAACTACTGTGAAGAATACTTAAAAAAAAAACGACAGTCCGAGATAGTGATAACAGCCTTGTTGTGAGATATCCTTTTAAAGATACACGGAAACTACTTTGGGAGATTCGAAAATGATTGCACTAAAACGACTACATCATCTTGAGAGACGATTAGATAAAAGTTTGGAATTTAAAAATCAGTATTTTAATTTCATGCGCGAGTACGAAAACTTATGACATATGACACTTGAATGTTTACTCGAAAGCATAGATACGATAGATCTCTACCTAATACCATCTGTTTTTTACCGTTTAATGCAGTATTAAGAGATTCGGTAACTACAAAATGTCGTATAGTGTTCGATGCGAGCTGTAAAACAAGTTCGGGGGCATCCCTGAATGACACTCTTATGGTAGGCCCTACAGTACAAGAAGATTTGTACGTGATTTTACTACGTTTACGACTTAGGAAAATAGTTTTGAGTGCGGACATCAAGATGATGTATCGTTGTATAAAAATTGACGAAAATGACAGAGATTATCAGAAGATCTTATAGAGATGGAACACAGAAGATCCTGTTAAGGTTTACAAACTTAATACGGTGACGTATGGCACTTCGAGCGCACCTTTTCAGGCTACACGTTATCTAGCTGAATTAGCCGAAGAAAGAAAAATGATTTCCCTCGAACATCCAATATAATTAAGCGTTTAAGCGTTTATTTTATATGGACGACTTGCTGGTCAGTGTTGAGTCTAAGAGAGAGGCTTTGGAGATTTATACAGAACTTAGCGGTATTTTGGGTCACGCGAACTTTAAATTGAGAAAATGGTCGTCAAATTGTCGCGCGGTTTTAAATAAAATTTAAAAATTAAACAATAATGAAAACAGTGACAATTTGATTCTTTTTCACGATGACAAACAATTAAAAACTTTAGACATTGCCTGAGATCCGAATGAAGATCTTCTAAAATATTAAATTGACGTGAAAGTAAATTTTTCTAGAGCAACAAAGAGACTGATTCTGTCAACAATATCGCAGATTTTTGATCCTCTGGGTCTAATAGGACCAGCCTTAATTAGAGCAAAACTAATCATTCAACAGTTGTGGAGATTAGAGATTGATTGGGATCAAGAAGTTCCTGTTGATCTCAAGCAACAATGGCACGAATTTTCAACTCAAATTGAGTATTTGAATAAAGTTAAAATTGAAAGGCTTGTCGTTCTTCCAGAAGCAGTTTCTTTTAAGTTATATGGATTTAGTGAGAGCTCGGAAAAGGCCTACGGTGCCTGTATTTACGTTGTATCAGTAGATGGATCAGGTAATCGTGAAATTAAACTTTTGACTGTGAAGTCAAGAGACTCAATCACTCTTCCTCGACTCGAGCTTCTCGCAGCTTATAATTTGGCAAATTTAATGCACAAAGTAACTTTGACCTTGGACATAGAAATCTCTCGAAGAAAATATTTTACTGACTCCAATATTGTTTTATCATGGTTGAAGATTGAGCCTAAAAACATTTGTGGCAAATCGTGTATCAAAAATTACAGAAGTGTGAGTGATTGGGCATATGTACGGAGCAAAGACAATCCTGCGGATATAATATCCCGGGGATTGAGTCCGAGGGAGCTAGTACAATGTGACTTGTGGTTTTGCGGTCCCGATTTCTTGTGGGAAGATCAAGAAAACAACGCCTGTTTTGATTCGGAAACAGAACTCTCGAATAGTACTGAAATATTCATACCAGACTCTTTAACTGAATTAAAGACCGTTTTAAATATAACCACAACTGATATTAATACATTGGATATTTTTTGTAAATTTTCAACTCTGCATAAATTACAAAGAGTGGTAGGTTACATAAAAAGATTTAAAAACCGAACTCTGAAAAAGATCAAGAATTGTTCTAGTTTTTTATCGGTTGAAGAATTAAGTTTGCTCTAGTTAAATTGGCACAGCAAGACGTTTTTCACAAAGAAATTTCGGATTTGACTCGGCAAAACAAAATTTCAAGTGATAGTAGGACTTTTAAATTTAAACCCGTTTTCGGATTCAGTAGGGGTACTTAGAGTGGGAAGGCGTCTAACAAACGCTAACGTTAGCTTTGATCAGCGACATCCGATTATTCTTCCTTACAAACATAAACTTACGGATTTAATAGTAATGAATGAACACATGAGACATCTTCATGCTGGAGTTCAAAACTTACTATCGATAATCCGACTTAAATTCTGGATAGTATATAGAAAGAATGCGGTTTAACGAAATCTGAACAAGTGCGTGAGATATTTCAAGGTGAAGCCAAAACCTTCAAAGTTTCTCATGGGCTCTCTCCCTGCGTCGCGAGTAACTCCTTCGCGATCCTTTTCAGAGTGTGGAGTGAACAACGCAGGGCCAATACTGGTTAAGGGCACTTTGCGACAGTCGAAAAAGGTAAAAACCTTCATATGTATTTTTGTATGTTTTGCAACGCGAGCGGTCCATATTGAACTGGTAAAAGACCTCAGTACTGATGCATTTCTAAATGCATTAAAAAGATTCTGCTCAAGACGGGGGAAACCATCGGACATGTATTCCGACAATGGCTCAAACTTTGTTGGGGCAAATAATCATTTTTTGGAACTATATAATTTAATAAATGATAAAAAAACATTCTGACGCAGTTGCTGCATTTCTAGCTAGAGATCGAATCAGGTGGCACTTTTTGCCAGCACGTAGTGCTCATATGGGAGGATTGTGTGGAGGCTGCTGTGAAGTCGACCAAATTCCCCCTACGTTCTTGGTGAGTCGTCCTTGACTTACGAAGAGATGTACACACTGCTTGTTGAGATCGAAGCATGCTTGAATTCACGTTCTTTAACACCTATTTCTGATGACATAAATGATTATTCACCATTAACCCCTGCTCACTTCCTAATTGGCGACTCACTGGCCAGCATACCCCAAGGAGATGTCAAGACTGCTTCAATGTCACATCTAACTCGCTATGAAAGGCTACAACAACTTCAACAACAATTCTGGAATAGCTGGTCCAGAGACTATTTGTCTAATTTACAAGTGCGTAACAAATGCAAGAAACCTGTTGACATCTCAGTCGTCTTCGGTTCATTGGTCCTGCTGATGGAGGATAACCCTTTCCCACTTCGATGGCCATTGGCTCGCGTAGTGCAACTGCATGAATGTCTAGGACAAATAGTGCGGGTAGTGTCATTGTGTCTTCCAAATGGAACAATAACCCGAAGGTCTTTGACAAAAATTTGCCCGCTACCTTTAAACGATTAGTAAAAAAAAATTTTAAAACTGGAGACTTTTTAACGGGGGCGGCATGTTAGGACGTGTATTTTGTTACGGAAAAAACCGAGCTCGTGGCAACGTTGCAGGGGAGAAAACTGTCGTGAGGGCGTCGCGAGGAGAGAGGGAGCGGCGACTGACAGAAGAATTCTCTCGAAAAAAGAAGTTTTTCTACGACCATGTAAAAATGAACAACTTTCGTCATACCTTGCCCTAACCGAAAACACAACTTTCTTTCGTCTCTAGTGACAAAAGTAAGTTGTTCTAATTTCACCTGTATATCGCCAATTAAATGCGACTCAACTGATCTAATCTTGTTAAACACCATGGAAAATGGTAACATCACACAAAAATATGTATATTTTGCCTTACAAGGTCTCAGAAAAGCAAATTAAAGTGTTGAAAATTTGATCAAATGAAACTCAGTGACAATCGAGGTGGCGTTGATTATTATTTGTTCCGTTGTACGGAGGCGCATGGCGCGGAGTTCGATGCAACATCAATTTTCAAATACTGAATTTGAAAGATTCAACTTAAAAGTGTAATTTGATATCAAATTTTGTATATTTACAATTATATTGCGCAATATGACTAATAAACCAATTCACTTCAATCGGTATTTTGACAATGACGCTCCTTAGTTTTCCAAAGAAATACTCTATAGAGATTATTTTTAAAGTAAATGAGGAACTAATGTTAGCATGGTCGAAGAAAAAGTATAATGTTCTACTCGTCAAAAAGCATTTTCTATCGCTCGAGAACATTACCAAACTCGGCTTCGCCTCGTTTGTTAAACTGTTCTCTTGTGAGAGAAAATGCTATTTTCGTCACTCGTTGAACAATATACTATTACACACGTTGGCACGTTCACGTTTCGTTTATGCAAATATCATTGTTAAATTGCATTTTATACTTTCAAATAACTTCTACATCATTTGAAAGTTGTTGTGTTTTATTTGTGTAACGACAGCCGCATCACAGGTCCCTGGAACTGCACTTTCAGGGTGGTCCGAATGTGAGGCAAGCGACCATCACATTAACAATAATTTCAACGAACTTTAGTCTTCGATCATTGTCCTGTTCATTTAATTCTTGAACAAGTTTTATCTTGGATGGGAGAAATTTGTGCTATTTTTAAATTCTCCTTACAGTGCTTGTTGAGACCCCAGATCCCTGAGAAAATTTATTTAAAGACTGGTTTTTATCTATCGCAACGTGTCCCAGAACTGCAACTTCAACCGCTTGGTTCATTATTGGTCTTTGTAGTTGATATTTTTTCTTTGCCACCGACCCAATTTCCATAAATTTTTGCATTAATTTGTGAAACATATTCGTGCGCAGTCGCAATTTTTTAAATAAAACGCACAATCTCGATTCTTTCGGCAGTAGTGTAAACCATGTTGACACTTTTAAATCATAATGAACTGACATTTACCTGACTTAGGTAAAAACATAAGGTGGAGTAGACGTATCAGCACCTCTACCCGCAGTTTAACGAAAATAAACAATTTTTAGAGTATTTAATTTTCTCATGTCTCAATTTCATGCGAATACACAAAATGAATAGTAGAAGGCACTACTTATGAAATAACCTTTGCAACGATGTATCACACATGATGTTGTAATATTTGAAAATTTATGGAGGTTGGCTGTGACGGCTAAGGGATTAATGACAGCAATTCAGATTTTCTGTGAAAACATGTCCACTTTGCTATCTTTGTTGACATGACAACCAGGTAGGTCTATATCTTGAAGTTTTGCGTATCTGACTAAATTCATTGTCTCCATGCTAGTTTTGATATCTATGTGGTCATAGATAAAGGGCAAATTGTGTTTCTAGAAAAATAATCAAGAATGTCTGCTGCTAAGAGCTAATTAAGCAAAGAAGTGGCCAAAACAAACAATAAACAGCTGTAGTTCTATATGTAAGGTTTAGATCCTAGGCTAATGGTTGAGGTAGACAATAGACCGAAATTAAGGAAGTCGTGGTGTCGTAAACTCAACAGTCTCGCAAACACACAACTACGTTTGTGTATAAAATATTATTATCTTTAGATAAATTAACATTTTAGCTATGGATTGTTTGTTCGCGAAGCATACCGTAATTGCAACTACATTGTGTACCATTCTTTGCAAGAAAATCAGCAACTTACTGGAAGATACGCAAAACAATCAAATGGTCCGTAGTAAAATTAGGCATTGCATTATTTACTACAATGAAATACTCAAGTATGGCTCTCTTTATATAAAAAAATAACAATTTCAAAAACTATAATTTTATTGTTCCAGGTATGTCTCGAATATAGAAGCTATTTTCTCTTATGGAATTCTGATTCAATTTTTGTGTAGCGCTATTGTGATTTGCTTAACGGGCTTTCAGCTGGTGGTAAACAATAACACACAATGCCTAGTAAATATCAACTAATACTTACCTAGAGAGTGTTTTAGGTGTCGGACGAAAATGGACAAATGGGGCTTCTTATCGCATATCTAATATGTATGATGTTTCAACTGGTATTGTACTGTTGGTATGGACATTCTTTGATGGAAGAGGTAGTAAACAATAAAGACTAAGTTGTAAAATGGTGTATGAATACTCTTTCAGAGCAATGGTATCACCCAGGCCTGCTATATAATAAAATGGGACGAGATTAGCGTGACTAATCGGAGAATGCTCATAATGATCTTGGAGCGAGCTAAAAAGCCTGTAGCCATAAAAGGGATGGGAATATTTACGTTAAATTTGGCAACTTTGATGAGAGTAAGTATGAAATATTAGTATTCAGTGTGATCGTAGTTTCTTGTGGATCAAAAAAAAAATGAATCTATAGTACGTCCTTCACAGACACAAGAAACTAGAAAACTCAAAACAATGCTCGGAGCGTTAGAGACATATGATCATCTATTCGCGGTAATTACAATGACCTATTGTCGAGCTGGACAACATGACATTGCCAAGTATTGTGGTATCAAAAATCTATGAAGTGAGCCTAAAGTTAATGAACAGAAAGCTTCCTGATTCTTTGCCTCAAAATTTACATAAAATTCAAAACAAATCACTAGGTCGCTGCTAGCAGTGCGGAAATTACTCGTATTAACTGTAATCGGTCTTTAAAAGTTTTCGACCTAAACCTCATTTAATTAACATATTTTAAAATCTATTTGAAACTTTCGGCATTCTGTATTATGAAAATGAAACGTTTGCGGATATTTGGTTTTATAACTTTTTTTCCATAATTAATTCACAGAAGTTGATAACATGGTTATATTAACACCCTGTATAACTGGGGATGAGGTAGCCCATTAGCCAGACCTCTCACTCTTTTTCGGTCCTGCCGTGGATTTTGGTTTTTTTCTTTGTTCAACTTTCTTATGCTAATGATGTTCATGATGTTGTTCATTTCCCGTGTCCTGTGCATCATTAGCCCCTCTTGTGTTGATATCTTATATCTGAGAAATGCGTTGTTTTCTTCCAATGAACGGTTAAGTGTCCGAATATGTGCAAGGAGTTCGTCCAGAAGGCAAGCCCCAGCTGAACCATCGCCGCGCAACTGCGTTTTTAGGTCATGAAATTCATTAAGATGCTTTTTCTCTTCCTCCATCTAGTCCTCCACGTCTGTGGTCGAGGGTACAGTCCACTCCAAAATCTGTAGTTTTAATTGGGGGCTTTTCACAGGGCGGCCTCCAGAGCTGGCTCTGGACTGTGCCTAAGTGGCTCGCTCGATTGGATCACATGCGTAAACCGGATTTATTTACTTTTGATACATGATTGTTTAAGGTGAAATAGAACTAAATTCCTTATAAATTTGACACATAAAGTAAAAAAAAATGGAATTTGCGGGCTTGATCCGTGCTCGTGCTCGTCTTTTCGGCTTGTGTTTTTATTTGTGTGGTGGTGCACGGATATTGTCGGTTTTACTATTCGAGTCTAGTTTTGCCGGAACATGGCGTGTTTTAGACACTATCGAATTCTGCAAAAAGGGTGGGCAACCCCGTTTAGATACACCGTTCCACTTACCATATTGTACGTCCATGTTTTTGATTCTCATCCGAACTATGCAACATCGTTCAAAAAAATATTTTTCAAATTTTTTCTACAAAACTATTATTGTTTACTAAACCTTTTTTTCTACTTACAGATTCTCAGGACATCATACTCTTACTTTGCAGTGCTGCAACAGGTCTACAAAAGTAACTGAGGGCGACGAGAACCCACATTATATTATTAACACAGAGAGGGCTTGGCACAATAATATGCAAATACATTGAAATAGTTTTCAAAAGTATATGCTTGTTAATATTTTTTTTAACAAAAAGTTAGGTAATTAATGGGTTTGCGGTTTGGGCCATGTAAGTTGATATTATTCTGGTCAAGAAAAGGATGCAAAGGTAATAGCTTGCTTTTTGGGTGCAATGGAGAACCAAAAGTCAAAGCCTTCAAGTCGGAAGAAAATTCTTGTTTTTGAACCAATAATATCAAGCTCTTAGATGTCTTCCCTATTTCATTCACCATCAATTCCCCAAAACTCAATGGTTTGCAATCAGATTTTGTATCCAAATTATCCAAGAATCTGAAGCAATAAGTCACAACGCAACACAATTTTCGAAACGAGGAAAAGCTCAAAAATACATCAAAACTATTCAGTAGATACAACAAGAGCCAAAGATTGAGGTTGAAATTCAGGCAAATCTTCTTCACAAGTTTCAAACGGAATGACCGACCATTCACTCTGGCGCTGTGAAAGCCAATCGGGCCCATTCCACCAAAGTGATGGGTTCAATAAAACCTCTGGAGTGGTTCCACGTGAAATTAAGTCCGCAGATACAACGTGGTACCAGTCACACTCTGCTGTTCAGATTTTAGCCAGGACAAAGCTATTGTGCAATCAGAATAGAAGAGAAATGAATCTATTTTGCGGTCTAAAGATGTTTCCACTTTTTTCTTTTAAGATTAGCCAATAAAAGACAAGCACAAAGCTGCACTCGTGGAAGTGTGCTGGGGCTCTTGATAGGAGCCACGTTAGATTTAGCGCAAAGAAGATTTATTTTAACCTGACCATGGACGTTAATTGAACGAAAGTAAATACATGCTTCGTAGGCCTTTTCACTTGCGTCCGCAAACCCAAAGAGTTCCACATCCAACCCAGGAGGGATTATCGCAAGTCGATTCAGTTCCAGCTGATTTAATTCATGGAGATGATCTCTAAAACAATTCCAAGTAGTTTAAAGTTCCATGGGTATGGTATCGCCCCATGATAGACTTAGTTGCCACAAACGCTGCATTATCAGTTTGACTATAGGGGACAACAATTCCAGAGAATCAAATATCTGAGAAATGATAGAAAGAATGGCTCGTTTTGTATAAGAAACCCTCTTGTCAACCCTACGAACCGTGTATTTAATAATATCACTAGTAGGATTCCAAATGATTCCCAAAGAAGATTTGAACGTCATCGAAACTATTATTAGAATGTATAAGAGACTGGAAAATATCATGAAACTTCATCCAATCCTGATAACTACCCGCAAATGCTGTAAATTAATTGTAGGATATTTAATGTTCTTTGCTACGCCACTCTGTAGTACTGTGTACTGTGTACTGGCCTGCACGTTCGCACTACCAGCCCCAGCTCTACTATTATTGTTACAATGCGAAACCCCCCGACAAACTTTCTGTGGTGTCGTCGGGATTACTCTCCGCCACAATATTAAATATCTGACAAGCGACAGCTGACTTGACACAAGTAAAAATACAGTCGGTTACAAATTTGAATAAAAAATTACTGATTCCGATATTATCGGTAGAGAGACATCTTGATATTCACTCAACTCACGTACTCTTCTTGCCGCCTTAAATTAAATAAAATAAAAAGCAATTCGTTCTGCAGTAAACTTGAATGTAAATCTTTGTGGCAAAATGGTCTTGAACTCGCTAATTTTCGGACCAAACTGCGTTTCTATAGTGTCAATGGACAAAATTTCAAATTTTTGCCCGACCGAAAGTGACCGCACGTTTTCAAACGGTTTCACGTAAAGCGCTTTGTTCAAATCATTAATGAATGAAGACATCTTTGCTAAAAACTATGAGTTTACAGCTCGGCTACTACTAACACTTGAGGTGGGGGGTCAGCTAGCTCTCAATGTCTCATCTGTCGTCAGTCGACGGTGACGCTCAAGGTCACCTCCAGCGTGGACCTGTCAAGGATGCTTTTTGCTATTCTCGAGGTCACCCCCAAGCGCTCGGCAGGGAATCTCTTGGTCAAGCCGCGCGCTCAAGTTTACGCATGTCGACGGCGTTCAAGACCCGTGACTAGCGTGGACCTGTCGTTCTGATTTTCGAGGTTCGTCGGCTGGAGTCCAAGGTCAACCGGTTCACGATTTTGAAGTTCAGCTTCCAGCGACTTTTCAAGGTCACCGCTCGCGATTTTCAAGGTCAACGTCTAGCAACCTCGTCTGACGTTATCTATGAGGCCCATGGATGTTTCTATGACCTTGAAAGTGAAGTCATTCATACATAGCCTAACTACTACCCCCGTATTGACGGCGTGCGCGAAAGACTTTTTTCTTCACGTGTCCTATGTCACCCAGTAACTTTTTTTTACGCTGCTATGGGCGACGTGCAAGAAAGATAACCGTGAAAATATGTGGCAGTTTGAGTACCGTCAGTAATACACGAACCGTGTCGTATTTTGACGGTTGTAGAAAAATTAGCATTATGTAACCGTGCACCGTTTCTAAGAAGTCGGTACTGTTGTTTACTTAACTTAGTTTCAACTATTAAGTTGAGGGCTTTTTCGGGAGTGTATTATGGAATAATTGTAGCTGAACTTATTTTTTGACTTGAAATCTAATAACTTAGCTTTAGGTTAACGTGCAGGACTAATGCAAAAAGCATTTCGCAAAAGCTTTGCGTCCTTGCGATGAACGTCTTCATGAAGGCTAGAAAGAAGCTGCATGTAGAAGTTCTTATTATATATTATATATTTTCATGTAGAATATTTCCTAGTTCCACTACACTTTAGTATAGAAGTATGGCGCCTTTGGGATCGCAAAGAACAAGCAGTAAAAGCTAGTAAGGGTCGTCCTGCATTATTAGCAGTATCTGTAAACACGAATTTGCAATTAACTAGAAACCAAAACTCTGAACCTATAATAGTATACTATAAACCAAGGTTGTGAAGTACATTATTATGACCCGAACGTCAAGTTTAAATCCCGAAGCGCGTAGCGGTGTATATTCGATTTTTTCCACTACTAGACTCGATAAATCTACAACAGAAAATTGCCTAAATTAGTAAGATAGCGCTCCGCATATTTTATTACTAAGAACAGGCGCGTCTTCGATCCATATGGAGGCCTCGGAATCGTGGCAACCGATAAACAAATTCGCCGTGTGACGATATCACGGCGCCTAATGCGCCTGACAACTGACAGCTTTATTTACCAGGTAAATCATCGGCCATAACTTTGTCATTATAGACAGCTTATGTTCAATTGTTTTATAATCAAAACGAGAAAACCCACTTTACAGTCATTCTGCTCTCCTTTAACGGTCCGTATTAAAGCTAGTGGTGGAAAAAATACATTATTTCGACTATTTATTGTGCAAAGTACCACTATCAAATAGTTGAAAATAAAAGTATAAAATACACACGAACATGTTTTGAATGTATGTAAAGAGGAAAATCAAATGCTTAGTGTTTTGGTAAAACCTAATTCATTTTCATTTGAAATGGTGCTTTCCCTTTTTCTACTAGTGTTTCTATTTTTCTCTAATAGAGTCAATTAAAGCAATATGCAAAAACAATATTGAATTTTCGCTCGATGGATTTACGTTTTCTTGACAGCTACCAATTTCAAAATGTCGCGCAAATGTTTGATAGCTTTTATATATGCTGTGTTCGGTAACTATGTCCGCGAACCGCACTCATACCAACTCCTAACGCTATAACAAGCTAATCTCACTTTAGCTTGACTAGCTAGACTGCTATCCCGAGAGCTTCGGATGTAATAACAAAACACGAATTTTATTATGCACTTTGCAAAATGTGTTTTTAAAAACAACTTTATTCGAAAGTACAAACTGACTTAGAAATTAAAGTGACACTACATAAACTTTACTTTACAGTGCTGCATCTTAAACAAATCTAACTAACTAGTGTGCTCTATTTAGCTTCTATACTTAGGAAATACATTAAGATTAGAAGGCTTCTAGAAAGCGTATGGAATCCGTTAAGGGCTGGGTGTCCTCGAATTAATTGCTTTCTTATGAACATGGTTCCTCTCTTCCTAGAGAAGAAAATAAGGGTTTTCTTATTTTCTGATGTGATGATTGATCTGTTGCTACTACGGGTATTATGACTTCTTGTGGTCCTTTTGTTTTTGAAGTAGTAATAATAGGCAGCTGAAATGATGCAAATTATTAATATAATTATCAGCACCGAGGCAGTGGCTTCTTTCAGGCTGATAGGCTGTAGATTATTCGCTAATGAGGTAATTTGGCGAATACTGTGTGTATCCATCCGCTTCAAGTGAAAGAGTGCGTTTTCTTCATTAATGCTTGGTTCGGCCAGATTGATTTTTGGTAATTCGAAGACGAATTCCTCATCAGATAGTTTGGAAGGTTTTCTCATTGCTGGAAATTTGACACTTTTCCATCAATATGGTAGTTGGCTCCTTGATTACATAAATGCCTTCTTGTTTGCATTGGCTCTGGACATCCGTTGCTTTTGCTGGTATTACTACCATTTCTCTAAGGCTAACTAGCAGGATACTAGTCTCTGAATAATCATTTTTTTACGGAGTGCAGGAGTTTTTTCCGCTTCGTATTTGGTCGGCTATGCATGGCTGGGTTTTAAGTAGTGTTTTCTTGACGGCAGAAGAACCATTTTTTTACTTCAGGGAGGCTTCGTCTGTGGTCCATTAATCTTCATTGTATGGTTTGCTGGCTCCGGGATTGGGTATAATCGGAAATATTCGGATTGGGAAGATACGATTGGCGTGTGAATTTTAAATAAAATAATTTGATCTTTAATAATTACTTGTACCGAGAATAAAGAGTAGTAATTCATTAACTCTTTTAGTTGAGGAGTTTTTTCAGATCCGTTAGTATCTTCCAAAGTTTTTCTTATTTTATTTAAATATTTAGCTTTAATTATTGAACTATCTAAAATGTTGAGTCTTGCAAAAGAGATTGCTATCTCCAAGTTATATATGATATGCTCTACTGATTGCAACTGTATGAGTAAGTTATTTATAAGACTTGACAAGGAGAATACCTCTTTAATGGTGACAAGATCATGGATTTCTTTATATAGTTGTTTTACCTGGGTTTCTAATGTAAACTGATTATCTCCGAGTTTTTTAAAGTTTTTGCTATAAACATTAGATAATTGTTTAATTAGACTTTGCTGTTTTCCCAATGCATTACTTATTTCATTTTCATTTAAATTTAAAGTTTTCATATAAGAGTTGATTTGTTGTTCGTCATCTGAGTTTACTCTCTTATAGCGGTTTGGTTCTACGAAGGTGCCCATTTTATCAGTTATAATCTCTGTTAATGACTTAGCATGATTTATTTTGTTCATTAGTAAAATTGAAAGGTGATTATTAGTATTCAAGTTATTCAATGTTTGTTGTCGTTTAGATAGTTGATGATTTATGTTTATCATTGATATCTCAGGGGTGGTTAGATTGATCTGGTAAAGGAAGGTGAGCTTAGAGGATATTATGGTGCCTTTACCTAGGTTAATAGGTAAGATAGGATTTCGAACTTCCTTTACCTTTAGTGATTGTGTTGTCCATAATCCAACTTAGACCGAGGTAATTATGAAAGTGGATTTCATTTTCGTTTACGTGTAACAATACGTTGTGGTTTCAATGATTTTTTATGATATGTTTTATTGGCAAGTTTGAATTTATTATCGCTAATTATATCAGAGGTTTCAAATTTATTATAAGGATAGTCTGTTTTCTTTTGAGAGGCGTTTCGGTTTTGGGATTTTGTTGGAGTTTTAGTTCTTTCTCTATTACGTCGGTTAGCAAGGTGTTGGATATTAAAAGATTAAATGGGTTATTTTTGAAGTATGTATTTTTGGATTACACGTATGAAGGTTGGTTCCAAGTCTTTGTCTTGAAATGGAGACAGTATGTTTCAGGGATGGGAATTTCAATCGTATGACTTGATGCATGTTATTTTTGCGTTTTTCTATAATCAGCTGGTTTGTATAGATGTTGACGCATTGTTCTGTATAAGGTGCACCTATTATTGGGTCTTCAATATAGGAATGAATCGTTTCGTTGTCTGAATTGTCTACACTATTTACAGGTTCCTGAAACACTGGGGGTTTTAATTGAAAGTCTTGGAGGTTGGTTATTTTGTCTTTTGGCTTTTGAGACATTTCGTCATTAGGAAGGCTTTGATTCTCATACTTTTCAAATATGTCTTCTATGTCGTCATTTTCTAAGATTGATAAATCCAGATCATCTTCGGGGTATTCTAAGAGGGATAGGTTGTCCATTTAATCGATGTACGTTTTAAGATCTGCTTCAATAAGGTTGATTTCTATTCGTGATAGTCGGTCTGCCTTTGTGTTTTTTGTACCTTTCTTGTATATTATTTCATAGTCATACTCTTCGAGTTTAAGTCGCCATCTAACTAGTTTAGAGTTAGGATCTTTTAGGGAAAATAACCATTGTAGGGTTAATGGCCGCTTAATATATTTTGAACTTGACTCAGAATAAATAGGGTCGGAAGTATTTGACTGCCCATACGATGGCTAATAACTCTTTCTCTATGATACTGTAATTGACTTCGGCTGCGTTAAGTGTCCTGGGGGCGAAATTTGAAGCATCTGTTGTTAAGTTGAATGGTTTCGTGAAATCAGGATATTGTAATATTGGGTCGTACTTAGTATTTTCTTGCAAGAGTTAAATGAGTTTACGAATTCTGCAGTGTGTTCTATTTTTGTGTGTTTTTCAAGCACCGGGTTAGGGGTTTAGTGAGCTGTGCGAAGTTTTTGATAAATTTCCTATAATAACCTATAAGTCCGAGAAACAACTTAATTTGTTTTTGCGTTATGGGAATTGGAAATTTCTCTATAGCTTCTAATTTCTTTGGGTTAGGTTTTATTCCGTCAGGTGTAATTACATGTCTTACGAGTTCAACGGCTTTGCAAATAAATTCTGATTTGTCTAATTGTATTTTAACTCTAGCGTTTTCTAATCTCTCGAAAACTTTTTCAATGAAGTTTATGTGCTCTTGCAGCGAGGTGGAATAAATAATAATATCGTTCGATATCATAGACATATTTCTCTTGACATGTTTTATATACCAGGTGTCCAGCAGAACCTTGGACATAGGAGATTAACATGGGAAATCGGTTTTTATTTTTTTGCGCCTGTACGGTTGATTTGATTGAAAAACTTTTAAGAGTAAAGTTGTAGAGCGTATGGTCAGCTATCATCCTGTAATTTTTTCAATACCCCAGTTTTGACCTGCCATCCTGCCATCAATGAAAAATGGACCTATAACATGGCGCCCCAAAATGCCGATCCACACGTTTACAGTTGCTCGATGTTAGTCCCGATTGTCATGCACTATATGTGGGTTTTGGAGTGACCAAATCCGATCATTTTGTTGATTTGAAGAGCCGGTCAATCCAAACGAGCATTCATCCGTGAAACAAATGTTTCTAACAAATCTTGGGGCTGCAATAATTTTTTCAGTCAGGATTTCACAAAACTCCATTCGGGGGAAAAGATCAGTCGGTAAGAGTTTTTGATGGTTCTCCTTTTTGTAGCTTTTAAAACCTTCTTTTAAAATCTTCTTTTAAAACAATCTTTAGATAATTATGGATGGTCGATCTGCTAAGTCCAGTTTCTTGGCCAATCTGTCGAATATTCTTGGAAGGATCATCGTTTACTGTAGCAAGAACAACAAGTTTTGCCACATTTTCATCCTCTGGAGCTGCACCAGCTTGAAGTCGTCGCTTACGCTCACAGGAACATATCGGGTTAATACTCCCAGTTTCCTCAAAACGAGCAACCATCGCCTGAAGTGAACTGCGTGCTGGTATTGGTCGTTCAGGAGACAATGCAGCAATGTTGTCTCGAATTTGAGCAAAGGAATTACCAGCCCAGTATTGTTTTAAAACAAGTTTTCTCTCCTCACAATTCATAACTAATGAAACATTTAAATAAGAAATAATAAAAATAAAATTTAACACTGTATCAACAAATTGGTTCCTAATTTCGATAATCATTTTTTTTTGCTGTCAAAATGAACAAATGAAAATCGAACCTTTAATATTAATAAATACAAGCTTTCTGTATACATTACATTTTTATTTCGGGGAAATTATGTGTGAAAAAGTGGATGCAACAAGTACCAAAATAAGTATATTTCCATAATCAATCTATACATAAATTTCTTAACAGAAGAAATTAACAAGTAGACATGAAAAAGAAATGTAACATAAATTTTGGTAATAACACAGATAACAACAATTATTCCTATAAAAACACTATCACCTTTATTAAGATTGGTTGTTCTTGGTGCTATTGCACTATAATCTCCAGATACATATTTCAAAAAAAGAAAGAAACTGGTATTAGCAGATGAAACATCCATCGCTATCTGCTTACTGGTCTTGCTTGTTTGCTATAAGCATTTGTTCCACCTATGAATGTTAATTTTGATTAATGGCTCCCTCAAATCAACAAAATGAATGAGTTTGGACTCTCTAAAATCCACATACAGTGCAGGACAACCGAGACCAACGTCGAGAAGTTGTTAATGTGTAGATTGGCATTTTGGGGCGCACTGTATTTGGTTTTCCAATGAGATTTTGTCTGTCATCAAACAATAATGCATCACTTAGCAAGGGGTTTTTACATGCAGGATGGGGCCTCGCGTCACACAGCACTGCAAATTAGACACTTTTGAAGTAAAACATTTGGAGATAGATGAATTCACCTCAATAACAACAACAACAACAACAACGAACACCCATAATTGGTGAAATTTTGTTTCGAATAATGCAACTTCCGTTTTTAAAAATTATTTATTTTTAAAATACACAAGCTACATCCGATAAATACCCTAAGAAGCTATCTTATAGACTGCCCGCTGCTACATAATAGATGCAGATTTATAGTAAATAAATGTAGATTCAGCAACTGTGATATATATGTTTACAATGCCTCATCATAAGTGACCATATAATTCCTCCCTTCTTAAGATTGAGAAAATGGGGTAAGATTTTCGAGAGGTTTCAATTTTATATTCACTTTTACATTTTTATTTTTCTTATAATAACAAAACACTATGATTAAAGTAATGATTATAATAATAATAATAATAATAATTATAATTAATATAGGTGTACTCGTGTTTGCTACGTCAAATGCTTTTAGAGAATGCGTGGTTAATTTCTTTGCATTTTCTAAATCTTCATGAATATTGTTTAAGTCAATTTCTTTTAGTTGCAGGGGTTCAGTTTTCTGTATCAATTTATTATTGATATTGATTGAGGGTAATTTAAATCTTAAATTGATCGTATTGGGTCTTTGAGATTCATAAGTTTTATTTTGAATTTGTACAGAACATTCTCTAGGTAAGATTAGTGATGGTTGATTAATGGTTTCAATAGTTTTTTGATTAGGACATTGGAAATTAATGTTTTCTGAGGTGATTGGGATTATTATAAGAGAATTGTCTCTCAATTGTATTGTAGAGGATTTTTCAATACTAATTGGTATTAGAGGGCAATGATTGGTTAATTCGATCGTTTGTATTATACAGGGTTCATTCGTTTTTAACAGGGCTTTAGGACATAGGTATATTCCTTCTATTTTAGGGCAATTTTCCTTAAGATTGAAAGAGTCATTTAATGATTTGAATAAATAGGGATTTTTTATGTCCATTATTTTATTACTCATGGGAATTGGATACACGTGGTATAGTGTGTAAGATTTTCCTGACGTAAGAGGAAGAGCGATATAAAATATAATTAGGTCGTTCTTAATTGTTACGTCTGTATGAGCTGCTTCATAATATTTGATGATGTTGTCGAATGGAATGAGCATACTTGGATTTAATTCCTGAATGATAACCTGCAATTCTCTATATTTGAGAATGCTGTGATGCAGAATATTAATTTCTGCAAAGTTTATTGCAGTTTGCACATTCATATGAACTTCATTTATTATGCGAATGTTATCCTCTAGGTTATCTAACAATGCAATTAAATAAACTGTAGTTGATGTGGTTTGAGTCATTTGTGTCAGGTTAAGGATTTGATCTTTTATTTTTTGCTGATTTAGTTTAATGTCGGTTAATTGTGAGTCGACGTCTTTTGTTAATTTTTTAACGATTATCTGAGTTGCGGACATGTCTTGATTTAAGATAATTTGGTTTTCTTGAAGGATTTTTATGTAATTATCGTAGCGTTCTCCATCATCGGAGTCAAGAGTACCATAAAGATATTTTTGAGCTTTTCCTAAGAAATTAAATAATCCTCTTTTTTCTCGTTTGGAATTTGAGGTTGTATAATGTTTAACAAAGAGTTTAATAGAGTCGATTTGACTTAGCAAATTATTTATTCTTACGCTTAGTAGATCTTTTAAGGGTAAGTTAGATTTTTCTAATGTTTGATTGATTTGTAAAAGGGTTTTTTCTACTGTCCTGACACATTTTCTAATATTAGTTAGATTGATATGATAATAAACATGGTGATGGTCAGTTATGACGTAAGCTGTTCCTTCGTAGACAGGTAGTAAGGGGTTACTGATGTCTTCGATTTGGTATTGGGCGTTAATTAGTAGGAGAAGTAGTACTAAGATGGTCCTCATTGTATGTTCTGAAATTATAAATGTCTTTTGATATCATTGGGATGCCGTTGATTTTGAGTTTCGTTGATAGAGTAGGCTGTAGCAAATTTTGAAAAGTTGTCAATTATAGTCAGAAATTTTTGTCCTGAGATAGAATAGGTGTCTATATATAGATGTTCAAATGGTTTAGTTCCAGTTGGTGTGGGTTTGTATATTATTTTGTAGGGATGTCTGTCATACTTTGTTTTTTGACACGTTTCGCAAGTATTGACATAATTAATTACGTCTCGTTCTAAGCTCGGCCAGTAGTAGTTTTGCTTAATATTTTTTATGTTTTCGGTCATTCCTCGATGAGATGTTTTTGTAGTGTGGTATCTTTCGATTATTTCTCGTTGTTCATTTGTGTCAACAATGTCTTGGAGTAAGATGTTTGAAATAAACAATGTATAAGAATTGTTTTTAAATGTTTCTTGAAAAATTCTAATAATTATAGGTTCTAATTCTTTGTTTGGAAAATGTAGACAGTACGTATCTGGAGCTAAATAATCCTTAAAGATTTTTTGTATTTCTTCCGTAATTGGGTTTTCGTTTATGAATATAGTTATTCTTCTCTTTGTGTTAAATAGATTTTTTGAAATTGTATAGGGTTGAGGTTTATTGGTCCATTTAAAAATTATTTGATTTTTATATGTATTAATACTTTTGTTCACATAGGGCGCTCCTAATATTGGGTTTTCATTTGACGTGTGGACAGTTATCGTATCTGAATTTTCTTCAGGTTGATTTTCTAGGTTTTCAGGACTTCTGATAGTTTCTGTGCTTGATGAGTTAGGAGATTGTTGATTTCGAGAACAGGTGTTTTGAATGTTAGTTCCTTGTGTGTTAATTTTCGTCGGAGGTCTAATTTGTATATCTGATATGATATTAATTTTTGGTCTTGGTTTTGGTACAGGTTTCTTCTTTGTCATTGAACCAAATAAATTGTCTTGAGTATCAAAGAAATGCTTGATTTTATCATGCCATGAATACTGTTCATCATTATCTTCGTCTTTGTTACATACAGCTGACATATGGGTTAACGGAGGTTTAACTATTTCTATGGGGTTAGTTTCTTTTGGTGGACGTGAAAGGGCGTCTGCGTTTAAATTTTGAGTTTCTTTTTTGTAATGAATAGTATAGTCGTATTCTTGAAGTTTTAGTCGCCATCTGATTAATTTAGAGTTGGGTTCCTTAATAGAGAATAACCACTGGAGTGGTTTGTGGTCAGTGACTATTGTGAATTTTCTACCGAATAGATAGGGTCTAAAATATTTAGTAGCCCACACGATGGCTAGAAGCTCTTTTTCTATGGTTGAATAATTACATTCTGAAGGGTTTAAGGTTCTACTGGCGTATGCAATGGGTAAGTCGGTTCCTATTGGACCTTGAGACAGAACGGGTCCAATTGCGTAGTTAGAAGCGTCTGTTGTGAGAATAAACGGTTTCTGAAAATCTGGGTGTTGAAGTATGGGGTCATTTATTAAAATATTTTTACATAAATTGAAAGAGTCTAAAAATACTTTGTCATGAACTGTTTTAACATTTTTCTTTAGGCAGTGGGTTAATGGTTTAGTGATTTTTGCGAAATTTTTAATAAATTTTCTGTAGTATCCGACTAAGCCAAGAAAGGATTTGATTTCTTTAGGAGTATTTGGAATTTTGAAATTTTTTATGGCTTGGATTTTTCTAGGATTAGGTTTTATTCCGGAAGGGGTTATGACATGTCCTAAAAATTCAACTGTTTTATGTAAGAATTCAGATTTATCTAATTGGATTTTCATATTATAAGAGAGAAGGCGATCAAATACTAGCTTTAGAGAGTTCAAGTGTTCTTGAAGACTAGTGGAGTAGACAATGATGTCGTCCATGTATACTAGACAAATTTTCCCTTGTAGGCCACGTAATATGTTGCGTTGGAAGGTGGATGGCGCATTCTTGAGTCCGAATGGCATCCTTGTATATTCATAATGGCCATGTTCAACGTTAAATGCGGTTTTTGGTGTGCTTTTGGGATCCATTTCTATTTGGTGGAATCCGCTGGCTAAATCAAGGGTGGTGAAGTATTGGCTTTTACCCAGTTTGTCTAATATATCCGCTATATTGGGCAGCGGGTATCTGTCGTCGACTGTTTTCTCGTTCAATTTTCTATAGTCGATTACCAATCTCCATTTCTTTTGATTAGACGCGTCCATTTTCTTCGGGACGATCCAGATTGGTGAACTCCAAGGGGAACTGGATGGTTGAATGATTCCGTCATTTAGCGTTTGATTGATTTGTTTGCTCACCTCTTCTTTATGTACATGGGGATACCTATAGCTTTTTGTATGGACAGGGATTTCATCAGTTGTATTGATTACATGCTTGACTTGATTTGTAAATGTTAAAGGGTCTCCAGGTTTGTGCAAGATTTCACCGTAATTCTTCATAAATTTAAAAAGTTGATCTCGTTCTTCTTGGTTAAGGTGTTCATGCCTTATCAGGTTTTTGAAATCGATGAAATTAGATGTTTTATAAGGTGATTTTTTCCTCATTAATGGGTTTTTAATTTCTAAATTAAATATTTCGAAGTTTTCAAGTTCTATTGGTTCTAAGGGAAGGTTCTCATTTCTATGACATTCGATTACTACATTATTATTAGAGTGATTGAAAATATCAAGAGTATAGGTCTGATTATTGATCGTTAGTAGTGTAGGCTGAATTTCGATTTCGTCGTCGCGATAATAAGGCATTATCCATGTCGTATTGTCGGGTAATGTAGTCTTAAACGTTGTTTTTTGTATAGTTTTAGGTGGGATTTCAATAGTATATTGGTTAAATTCTTGCCTGTATAGGAAAGGGATTTCCAAGTATTGATTTTTTAATATTTGTTTTTTCAGGTCTATATTTAATTTAAGTTTGCAAAGGTCTTTTATTCCAAGAATTCCATCAAAATATTCGTGGAAGGGTTAAAGTATAAATTCAATAGGTTCTGAGATACCATAACACGAGAGCAGAGGGATTGTTGCTTTGCTATGGGTTTTTTTTGAACCTACACATGTTTGAAGAGTACTTGTATACGGTTTAATTGATTTTGGAAAAAGAGATTCGGCTATTGAGGGTCTAAGGAGAGACGCATGAGAACCTGTATCGACTAGTAAACGTATTCCATAGTTGGGGATTTCTATATATGGTAATTGGTTTATTTGGAAACTATTTAAACTTAGGCAAGATTGACTTTGTCCGAGGCTTGTAATTGAAAATTTTCCAATTGTTCTGTTAAGGATTCCTCGGAAGGTGATGGCTCTTCATAATTTTCAGATTCTAAGGGATAATTATACTCATTGGGCTCTGGAACGTCATATTGAAGATCTTGTTGGTATTCGCTATCATAGATTTCTTCATTTTCTAGATGGGTCAGTTCTTGGAAAGAGAAGTTAGGTTTGTTCGCATATGGATTGTATTGTTGAAAAGGTTTTTGATGGGGTCTCATTTGAGTTTGATGGCTTTGATGGTTATTTAGGCGATTAGGAGTTTTTATAGGGTTAATTATATTTTGATGATTTATGGGTTTTGGAAAGTTTGAAAGGTAGTTGTTTACTAGTGGTTTGGTGAATGGTTTCGAATGATTCTGCATGTAATTATTTTTAAAGTGGTTTTGACTTATTAGAATTTCGTAATTTGTAATAATATCGATAGCTTTGTCCAAAGTTTGTGGGTTTTGTACAATTAACAAAGTTCTTAACTCGCTTGAAATATTTGCTAAAAGGTTTTGAGTAGCAGTGAGTTCATTTTGCGAGATTAAAATAGTACGTGCTTCAACATTAGTAATTTCTGAGCAAATTTTATTATTGATTTGTGTGACTAAAGCTTTGAGTTTTTGAATATAATCTTGAGTAGTTTCATTTCTTTTGGATAAAAATATTAATTGTTGTTGTAAATTTGCCCTAGTGAGAGGGTCGCTGAATTTTTGCTGTAAAGCTATTTTAATATTATTCCAGGAAGTTAGATCTGGTCTTGTTAAAAGGAAGTCTTCGGCTGCGCCTATAATTTTTGCTTTTATAGCTAATAGAACATATTCTTGTTGAGATGGATCGGTGTTAAAATATCGATTGTAAAAGTTATCGATTTGGTTAATAAAAGATTCTAGTCTTGCTGGTGTTCCATCAAATGTTTTTAGAAGAGTTACAGTTGATTTCAAAGCTTCGGCCATTTTGTTATCTAATTGATTGTCAGTTTTTGAACTAGAAGCTAAAGGCGATATATTAGAATAAGTTTCAATAATGTTTAGAGTAGAATCATCTAAGCTAGGGTTACTATTCTTACTATCCTTTCGGTTAGTTTTCTTTTTAGTGTAAGTTATATCCTTAAATATATTGTCCCTATGTTTTTTCATTAAGGGTCATGGAACGTTTAATTGACAGGTTGTACGACTATAGGAAATAAATTGACTTACAGTAAAGTTTATTTCCCAGCTTCTTTCCTGTATCAAGGGGTAGCGTTGCTAAGAGATAAACTGCTTAGGTAGGGTACCTCTTGTAGTGGACACTAGCGTAGACCAATTTGTCCAACTGGTAGACTCGTTGTGGCAGCGCAGAAGACGATTCTAGCCAGGAGTCACAAGATGCTTCCGGGAGGTTCTTTGGATCCCTTCTTGACTGCTAATCCAGAGGGTGTTTGGTCACTAGTAGCACTTCACAGAATCACTATCCCAACTCATTCAGATTCACTACTTTTGTAACCGCACTCCGAAAGGATCCTACCGACTGCGCCAATTTTGTTTCGAATAATGCAACTTCCGTTTTTAAAAATTATTTATTTTTAAAATACACAAGCTACATCCGATAAATACCCTAAGAAGCTATCTTATAGACTGCCCGCTGCTACATAATAGATGCATATTTATAGTAAATAAATGTAGATTCAGCAACTGTGATATATATGTTTACAATGCCTCATCATAAGTGACCATATAATTCTATCTTATAGACTGCCCGCTGCTACATAATAGATGCATATTTATAGTAAATAAATGTAGATTCAGCAACTGTGATATATATGTTTACAATGCCTCATCATAAGTGACCATATAATTGTGACAAGAGACAAATTGTCATGTCACTGTGGTTGTATTGCTAAACTAAAACGAATTAGACAACCAGACAGACACAAATTGGAATGATTTTTGTTTTACTAATTATGATAATTATAAACGTAACTTTTACTTACCGTATGATTTAATAACATTATCGTCAGGTTTTCGGTTAATTTTCACTGCATAATCACGTTAATTACTACACGATAGTACCTCAAAATAAATAAGAAAGGAAAATCGGCTCTGACTCTGACATATGAAATTATTATGTTGGCGACACTGCACATGCATGGTGGGGGTGACACGCCAAATTCAAATTCTTGCACTTTTCGAGGCGTTTTTCCAAAAAACAGCCAAAACTGAGGTATTGACAAAATTACAGTATGATAGCTGACCATAAGCTCTACAACTTTACTCTTAAAAATTTTTCGATCAATTCAACCGTACAGGCACAAAAAAATAAAAACCGATTTCCCTTGTTAATCTCCTATGTCCAGGGTTCTGCTGGACACCCGGTATATACTAGACATATTTTTCCTTGTAGGTCTTTTAATACATGTTGTCCATCACTCCTTCGAATATGGCTGGTGCATTCTTCAGTAGAAAGGGCATCCTTACATACTCATAGTGTCCATTCTCTATGTTAAATTCGGTTTTGGGTATGGATTCCAGGTACATCTCAATTTGATGAAATCCGGACGCTAAGTCGAGGGTGGTAAAATATTGACTTCTGCCTAATTTGTCTAGGATATCCGTTATATTTGGCAGAGGGTTTTGATCGTCAATGGTCTTTTCGTTAATCTTCCTATAGTGGACGACAATCCGTCATTTTTGCTTGCCACTTGCATCGAGTTTTTTCGGAACTACCCATATGGGAGAACTCCATGGAGATTCGGACGGTCTAATGATTCCGTCTTCTAGCATTTTTTTTTATTTGCTTTTTTACTTCCTCTCTGTGTACTTACGGGTATCTGTATGACTTCGTGTGTACAGGGACGTCATCGGTTGTTTTGATTTCGTGTTTTCCTTGGTTTGTAAAACTTAATCTTTGGTCCGGTTGATGTAGAACGTTTTTGTATTTTGCTAGAAGTTTTCGGATTAATGCTTTCTCTTCCGTCTTCATATGATCAGTTATTATTAAAGACCAGTCAAAGTCGGCATTATTCTTATTCATTGGGGTATACACGTCTTCAATGTCAAAGAATTAAAATTCGGTGTTATCGGAAGTTTCTACGAAAAAGTCTAGAAAGTTTTCTTTATTGAATATTAATTGTGGGGTTTGAGTTGAATTTTTGAATTCCACGTGCGTTGTTCCGTTTTTTATTTTTAAGTAGTTATTTATTTGTAATTTTTGATCGTCTAATAAATAATAGGTATTATTACGCGATCGTTAGAGATATCGGGTATCAATATTTCGCCATCAGGTAGATGTGTTCCAATTTGTTTCAGAGTGGAGGTCATGGCTGTAATTTCGACTTTTGGAATGTTAATTTCTTGCCTATATTTATGTGGAATTTCAGTTTTGTCATTGCCACACAAAAAGTATTTTGTTGTGGGTGTCGATATTTAGCCATATCTTTCGTAAATCTCGGACTCCTATGATTCCATCGAAGTAGTCGTGAAATACATATAATGCGAATTCGAGGTTTCCGCTTAATATTCTGTTCATTGCACGTCTTTATGGGAGTTTTTCATTTGAACATTTGGTTTGGGAAGTGCTTTTCGGCTATAAAAGGTCGAAGTAAGGAAGGATGACATCCTGTGTTAACTAGCAGTTTGAGCCTGGAGGACGGAAATCTGTTTTGTTGTGCTGGAAAATTATGTTGGTGGTCTGTACGGGTTTAAAGTAGGTACAGGGTGATTCTGAGTTTGAAATTGTGGTCTTGGCGTCTGTGTTTGTGGCAAATGATGAGATAAGGTTGAGGCCTATAGAAAGGTGTCTGTTTAAATTTGGGATGAAAGTTGGACTTCGTTTGTCGATGGCTACTAATATTTGTGTTAGTAGTGGGGCGATACGGTTGTTATACTGATGAGTAAACTTATTTGCTGTTCCTCTAGTGAGTGGTTTATGACAAGAGACGTAGCATCTTCGATATTGTCAGGTTTATTCAACATAAAAGAGTTTTGAATTAGGCTTGCGCATTGCTCATTAAAACCGTGACAGCGGTTAGTTCATTTTGGTTTATAAAAGTTTGTTTTGTAGCGGCATCTAAAGCTGAGTCTTTTTGAATTTTTAGGTTTAACCGCATTTTAATTAATTTAAGCCTTCCAAGAAAATCCATGATATTTTAATTTCTTTCTCTAGTTAAATAGATAAATTGTTGTAATATATTTCTATTAATTTTATCACCAAATTTATTGAGTAATGCAACTTTTATTTGAGGCCAGGTATCTAGATCGGGTCTACACATTAAAAAGTCACCTGCTCCCTCTAATATTTTCGAGCAAATAGCAGCGAAAACAAATTCACTTAGAGAGTTATCGGATGTTGTTCCGTATCCGTAGTGAAACTTATCGATAGAGTTAATAAAAGCTTGTAAAGGTGCTAGCAATTTCTTGGGCAGCACTATTGTTGGTACAGTTAATGAAATATTGCTTAATTGTCTTGTAATGTGTTCTACTGGTGCTATTTTTGTAAATAAATGCGTATGACTAATATTTGGATAGCATCAAAAAGAAAATATTTCACACAGATGGTGAAAAGGAAAAATGTAACTAATTTTCTAAAAATTTTACAACAGATGGTGGAAACAATTATTATTTACTTAAATTAGTAACTGATTAAAAATAATTAAAATACGCCCAAAAGGAAAATACAGGAATAAAGGAGTTGCACAGCACTTACGTCTGGGGTCTATTCTCTTCCTGGTCCCTGCAGCTCTTGTTGTGGTTCTCGTCGCGTATATAGTTGAAACCAAAGGCACGGATTGCACTCTAGTTATTTTCCTAACAAGGGCGCAAAGTAACACTTTCGCGCACGCGAGTGCCGT
This sequence comes from Taphrorychus bicolor, assembly GCA_951812265.1. NCBI lineage: Eukaryota > Metazoa > Arthropoda > Insecta > Coleoptera > Curculionidae > Taphrorychus > Taphrorychus bicolor. The sequence goes on from OX638304.1 coordinate 1,347,203, forward strand.
TGCAGCCTGGCAGCCGTCAAGTGCCCGAAAGACACTTTGCGAAAGAATTAGGAACAACATTTTTTCTACAACCGTATAAAAAAAAAGCGCTAGGACAGTCCAAGTGTATTCCTTAGGCTATAAAACTTTACAAGGCAATGAAATTTAAAAATAAGTTCACCTGCCAGTAATATGGGACATCTTTAACGATTGATTTTATAAATGAATAAGCTTCACAGTTCTTTTCTGCTACCCCTGTAATGACGGCGTGCGCAAACCGTCTCATATTTTGACGGTTGTAGAAAAAAATAATTATATAGTTAACAAACACTTTTATTTTTTTAACTAAATTTTTATAATTTTTTTTAATGCGTACTATTTACTTACTACTGTAAATATACGTATTTTGTTCTACCAAAGTATGTGGTGTTCATTATAAAACTCCATTTAGTTCGCTATGAAATGTCAAGATAAAAGGATGGAGTAACAAAACTCCGTTTATTTTGATTATGTCATCCTTTTCTGTCAAAATGTCATAGCCTGCTAGATGAAGTTTTATAATGAACCGGACCCTACGGGGGATGCCCCGTAGGTATCCAGAAAGCAAGAAATAACCTCTTAAATTTATTTGTTCACTAAAAATGCACTATATTAACTATACATCTAATACGAAAATCGATCGATGAATCGATATCTTACAAATATTATTTATAAAATATAATTTAACATTTTTTAATTAGTTTTAGCAAAATTATGTTTCAGCGTCCAATCCTTTATATCACTTAGCATGTAATACGTCACGTCGTGTTATAAGTTTAACGTCGCGCATAAGTTTAAAAAAATTCTCCTTATACTCCCCGCTGCCCATTCCACCCGGGTATTTCCTCATTCGTCATTTGTGCGTCTGGCATTCGGGTGTACTTCATTATAAGTGCCACTGCCCAGGCAGCACAAAGAGCTACAATGGACGTCCAAGCTAGAAACGTTTTTGGACGTTTGGACGTCAAAACCAATATCATTAATGGACCATCCACATCATATGGACGTTTATTGGACTATATATTTGATACATTTTTGGACGGTTAATTTCAGACGATTATTGGACGTTCTACAGCCCAAACAGGTCCATAATTGGACTTGCATTGTATACAAAATGGCCAATAAATGTTACAAAATTGGAACTTCTTTAATTCATACATTGAACATTCAGTCATACATTCTAATCATACAGGGTGTTTGCAAAATCGATAAGACAGATTAAGGAAAAACGTTCTATTATAACTTTGTCGTTTCTTTCTTTTGCTCGTTTTAGCCATTTTTTAATGAAATCTTCAGCTTGCTTTTTATCACTATCCCGGCTTTGACTCTTTCTCCTCAGGATTAAACGGGAATTTAAAAAATAATTTTTATATTAAAAAAATTAGTGGTGTATAATTTTTTTCTTTAAAAGTATCAAGTGACGTGCCTGCACGTGCGCTCCTGATGGAACAAAAACCAATGTTCTTATCGTAAAATATGTATTACTGTTAGGTATCAATACCACCAAAATCTCGTTAAAATATCTTGTGCGGATTGCGTTATATTAATAAATTTTTATGTTTTTATTCAAACTTTAACACCCTGTATCTCGTGAACAAAGCACTTGCCGGCACATGTTCTCTTGAACGTTTTGCTAGGGCTATAGGCTTTTTTCACCACAACTCTGAAACACCCAGTATATACAATAGGTAACATTGTTATATTATTTCGATTTTATACAATTTAATACATATCTACCTTTCTTGATCCTGTAGAAATCTAAAAAATGTCATTTCTTTTCTTAAACGACTTTCGCAGCCATCCACTAAACACACATTTTTCCCTGACATTTTCAAGACACTGTGTAATATCCGCGCAAATTATATTTACCGCCGAGCTGGGGACACTGTATGTCGCTCAAGCACCATCGATGCACTGCCAAAACCGGTTTGGTGGTGCACCGCCGGCTGCCGGGCGGACGGGGCAAGTGGAGAGAAATAGAAAATAGAAAAAGAAATATCGCAGCACTTACCTGTTATTGCCTGGCTTAATTTTAACACCTTAAATGAATCCTTTGGCGTTGCACCATGGTAGGAATATTTTTTGGCCAATGCATTAATCACAATACTTGACAGACATCTTTCCACGCGGTCATATGTGTCTTTTCCACCCATATTGGAAAATTCCTTCACCTGAAATTAAATTATTGTTATTCACAATTGGTCAAAAAGCAGTTTAATTCTTACAGTTTTCAAATAATATTGGTTACTTCACGGAAACTCATCAAAATTACGTAATTCGTTAATAGTTTTGATAGGACAATTGAACTGTTCCATTAAAGTGGTGGAATCGGCAGCTGTCGATGGTTCAGTATTGCTTGACTTAATTATGTCTTCCCTTAGTTCGAGCACTTGCGCTCTAAGGCTTTTTTGGATTCTTAAAATATTTTGAAGCATATCTTCTGCAAACATGATGCTATTTTAAAAATCAGGTACAACTTTTATGCAGGACGTTTTTGATGTAAAATTAAGCTGTAATTATTTTACACAACATTTAAAACTTGCCAAAGAATGATCACAATAAGCTGATTGTGATTGGTGTTGGTAACTCAAATGCTGTCCATTAATCACTTGGTGAGTCTCTTCAATGTTAAAATCAAAATCTAAAACAAAATACACAGTAAAAAAATAATGAAAATACTATTAGTAGGTCTGCATGCCACTTTATCCTGTAAAAAACATATACACATATACACCTAACGTATCATTTTTTTTACCATTTTTATAAAACGCGAGTCAAAATTCGATGCAAATATTTTATTTTAAGGTCGTCTTGTTGGGGTCAAAGGTCAAAAAGAAATTTTTTTTCTATAAGCAAATGTCTGCAAATGCATCGTTTCCGAGCTGCAAGTTGTCAATTAAATAAAATTTTTAATTTTGGTTATTAAGTACATGAAATCCTGTGAGATGTTGTACTGAGCCACTGGGTTTCAGTTTTACTCGAAAACGGTGGCAGATACGGAAAAAAGTTAGGAGACGAAAAAGTACCTGAATGAACCCAGGAATTGAACCCTTGTTCTAGAATAAGTCAGTGACTTACCACAAAAATTTAAAGAGGGAATTTTGTGGACTAATGAAAGTAGTGCTCCCAACTCCCACAAAATTATGGCCCTGTTGACTTTCAAAATTTTAGACTTTTGGGCACCGTAAATGTAATCAAGAAAATACCGAATATCTTATGTTCGAAATTAGGACTATATCTCAAAAATTGTGGGAGATATGAAAATAAAACTTAAAAAATATTAAAATTTTAACACCCTTTAGGATTTGCAGACATATTGTTTGACCATGTTTGACATATTGTGTGATATATTTTGACCCCAAAAATACGCCCTTAAAACCTTTGTACTGAATTTTTAAACACCCTGTATATATTACCAATAAAAGGCTCCCACACACCAACGCGAATTCGTAACGAAAAATTCGCAGTGATATTCGCAGCGGAACCAAGCGGTAAAGTTCGCGCGAGTCTGAACCAGTAGATTTTCCGCCGTGCGAACAATATGATGCGATATTAAAGCGGCGCGCATATCCGTGGGCGACGCGAATAATTCGCTGCAAATCCTCAACGAAAAATTCGCAGTGATATTCGCAGCGAGATGAAGCGGTAAAATTCGTGCGAGTCTGAATCTGACTGAGCAGATTTGCCGCCGTGCGAACAATATGATGCTGAATTGAAGTGGCGCGAATATCCGCGGCGGCGTGAAATTTTCGCGTTGGTCTGTGGGAGCCTATAACTGGGTATTTAACTCCAATGAATTCAATAAAAATTTGCAAGTTGAATGTAATTACAATGGATGTCCATTGGACGTTTAAAAGTAGATCAACCAATGCAGGTCCCACAATGGACGTCCATTCATCGACCAAAAATGGATTTGGACGTTCGAGAAATAATATTGAACGATTGAATGAATATTGACGGACGTGTGCTGTCTGGGTGGTGGGCGTTTGTAAATAATATTCTTTTTAGGGTAAGTCACTTTCTTCTATTATTGATAGCTTAGGCTATTTTACAGGACATTTTAGTTATGGGAAACAGCAGTGACGACCCTAGTTCGTATTCGGAACCGAACGTTTCGAAGAAAGACCTTCTCAAAATGATTAAAAAGCTGGGTGAAAAGGTACACAAACAAAAACATCGTCGCCATAGTAGACGCTCCCCGGGACGAAGAGACCGGAGCTGCTCTCCTACTAGGGCCCGCTGCAAGACATCGTTCGCGATCGTCTCATAGGCCAAGTCACTCACGTGACCGGAGCCTCGCTAAAGATTATCGTAGCCTTGGCGTTACGGAACCTTACAGGGGTAGCACTGATTGTGCCTCGAGCAGGCCGGCTTACGCTTCCGATTTAAATTATTTTGATGATCGTTCTCCGTAAATAATTATGAGAGACAAGCGGTAGAAACGGCCGCAGGGGCGTCCCCTAACGGTTCACCCATTTTAGAGATTCATGATGAAAATATAATAGACGAGTATTCCCGGTTTTTGGAGAAGATCCTACTATGGAGAACACAAAAACTTTGAACTGCACAAGACCCTGAGTACTCGTTGGAGTCACATTATATCACACGGGATCAAAAAGATCAATTACAGAAAGTCATGGATCTTTACCCTCTACCGAAAAGTTGCGCCGAATTGATTGCCCCAGTGGTAAACCCCGAAATCACGGGTATTCTATCAAATCCGCATTTTAAAAGGGACGAGTCTTACGTGGAAAACCAAACTCAGTTGAACACGGGCCTAGCGGCTGTTGGGCAGGCCCTGAACATTGTTTTAGAAAATTAACAAATTCTCAAGGAAACAAAGAATCAATTCATCGCATGCTTAGGAGATTCGCAGAATCCTTTCCTTTTTTTCTCATAACATCTCTGAGACGAGGAATTGCCTAATTATGCCTAGCTTAAATAAAAGTGCCAAGGATTTGGTCGTTAAACCGGTACCAGGGAGGTTTCTTTTCGGAAATGAAATAGGGGAGAACATTAAGGAAGCAAAGCCGATCGAACAAGCCAAAAAGGATTTGAAACCCGAGCACCCTGCTCCCTCTTTATTCACACCAAATAATTACAGAGTAACAAACCGGACCCGGAGGAGTCAGTACAACACTACCAAACCTAATTCAAATTCGTAATACAGGGGATACACGGTTCGCCGAGGGGAGGCGAAACCTCAGAGAGGGCATTAGGCAAGAGGGACTATTACCAGAGGAAACAGTAAAGGTAAGTTACACAGCAGCACGCTTATAAAGCTTTTTCCCAAAAATAGATGGCGCTTACTACAAGCCCAACAATTTTAGGCGATATATCTAGCTACACAATATCATTTCACAGTAAGCCTTTCCAAAATAAAATTCCTCACCAGGTTTTTACATTTGAAGAAAGAACTCATAACAGCTTCACTAGAAGACTTGACCTGAACCGAAAACCTGCATTAAATGCAATCAGGCCATGCCAGGCATGTGACGACCAGTTTCTATCAAACATTTTTTCTCAGGGACAAGCCAAATGGTAAAGAGAGATTATTATTATTAATTATTTTGAACTTAAAACAATTTAACTCATTCGTAAATACACCTCACTTCAAAAAGGAAGATTATCGAACAGTTCTAAGACTTCTACAATCAAATATGTTTATGGGAACAGTCGATATCAACGATGCTTATTTTGCTATTCCTATAACGCAACATCACAGGAAGTTTTACTTGGAAACGAGCAGTTATTCCTCTGCTCGAAACGTCGAGTAAAAAACTCAATAAAGACAGTGGAAGTTCAAGATGTTTCGCTTAATATCACAGGAAGTATTTGAGATTTTCTCATGTCCAAGTGTTGTATGAATTCCGGTACTTACCGTTCGGCCTGTCATTTGCACCACATTGCTTTACAAAAGTAATGCGGCTCATCGTAACTTACATTAGGCAAAATGGAATTCTGTGTGTCAATTATTTCGACAACTTTCTGATTTTAGGGAAATCAGCAGAGGAATTTAGGAATCATGTTTCTTTTACTATTTTCTTACTAGAATCAGTAGTATTTGTGATAAATTTCGAAAAAAGCGACATTTTCCCACATAAAATAAAATATTTCTGAGGTTCATATTTAACACCACAAAAATGACAATATAAATCAAAACATACTGAGCGTTATACAATATATTAAAAATAGGGATAATATTAAGACTAGGGAGGTAGCAAAATTCATTGGCACTTTAACCTCGACTTGCCCAGCCGTAAAGTACGAATGAATTTATACAAAGCCCTTAGAAAAAGACAAACGTCAAGCTTTAGCCAAAAGTGGACATTGCTACAACGCTTCTATCAGAATATCAGAATTATCACAAGCTGATATTGTATGGTGGGAGAAAAGTATCTGACTCTTTTAACAACATTAAGCAAGACATTTTCTCAGTAAAAATTTTTAGTGACGCGTGCCTCACAGGGTGAGAGGCGTGCCTAGGGAATAAGTCCGTTCACGGTTCAGATCAATTGTCGACGACTTAACTTTGGAAGTTTTAATTCGCATAGATCCGCCCTCTCTTTAATATTGAGCGAACACGTAAAAAACGACAACCGCATTGCTCAAGTTATGAAGGGAATTTCCGGATTACGACCGGTTAGGCCCAGGTACACCTGGGATCCACATCAAGTTTTGAATTTGTTAGGAAAGTGGGATAATTCGGGAATAAGTCTCCGAAATCTTTAATACAAGGTTGCCCCACTACTTAAATTGCCTTAAATAGAGTGACAAATCTAATAGAAAACCCCTCGGGTTTACAAGTCCTAATAACGGACCACACAAAAACCTCAGCCGTAAATAAAGTGCAGCCTTGCCTTCAAATTCCGTTCTTCTCAGAAAATCCTTTACTCTGCCCAGCTTCAACCTTAAAGTGTTATTTACATTACACGCAAGAGATAAGGCCGCCTGCGCATGATCTTCTATACCTGACTCATAAACGTCCCCACAAACCAGCATCCAAACAAACAGTTAGTAGATGGATAAAAACACTCTCCAAATGGCGGGCATCGACACAAACATTTTCAAACCTCACTCGACACGACATGCGTCGACTTCAGCCGCTCGCAAGACAGGAGTACGAATGGAATTTATTATGCAGGCCGCTAGTTGGTTAAGGGAAACCTGAACTAACCTTCACGAAGTTCCATAACAGAGAAATTACCAAGGCGACCACTTTTGCGGAAAATATTTTAAGCATTAGTTTATAGATTACGCTAGTATCGTAGAGTAAGTCTTTACATTCCCCAGTTTATATCTATGTTTCATGGATATCATTGTTTTGGTTTGCAGCTATTTTGTTTTCTTTTCATACGTTTCGTAGTCTAGGGAAGTTAGTTGCATGTCGATTCAACCGAAATCAGTTATTAAAGGCTCTGGTTGAACGAATTAACCGTGTTTGTTTCATTCACAATCTAAATTACACTAAACATCTACATGGTAAATGATATAAAGGATTGAACGGTAAAATATAATTAAACGATCAAATGAACTTACCTGTGATATTCTATCGTAATTATATGAAGCGTCCATTCCGAAGATATCACGCCCACCCACGTTAAAAATATTACTCAAAGATTGTAAATGTAGGAGACCTTTCAACACAACGAGGAAATACCCGGGTGGAATGAGCAGCGGGGACTATAAGGAGAATTTCTTTGAATTGACATTGATATGGAGGCAACTAGAACTTCATGTTGTCCATGTTGGCGCAATATTTCGTCTACGGCGTAAATTTTTGGTTGTTTTAAAGATTTGGCCACTGACAAAAGTTCCGATTTAAGCATATTTGGGGTAATATTTTGCTTACTCATTCTTCTTCTTCTTGATCTCAGCTTCTCCTTCGGAGGTTGCTGATCATCATGGCTATTCTAACTTTAGAGGCAGCTGTCCGAAATAGTTCGACAGATGAGAGGCCAAACCAGTCTCGCAGGTTACGTAGCCAGGAAATTCTACGTCGACCGACGCACAGTGGTCCGAATGTAAAAATTACGGAGACACTCAATTTTTTTTAACACATTTTTATTTATAATGTTTTTACGTAAAATTATGCTGCTCGCAATAGTTATTTAATTCTTAAGTCCCGTAAATACATTTTTAGAGTAGGAGTAAGATATTCAGCCTTATGCAGTAAAAACATTGATATTTAAGTCAATGTTGAAATCATTTCAAGGAATATTGACTTTGATTTCAATATTATAAAAAAAATGTTATGCTGTAAGTCGTATTGATTGAAATCAAAATTGATTGGAATTAATTTCAATAAACCATTTGGCAAGGTTGCATTTATACGTCAGCTGTCAAAAATAAGATCTTGTCATGCTGTTATAACCTTAAAATTCGATAATTACTATTTATTTTATTAATTTATTTTATCTCCATTTGCCGGTACGGGTAGTAAGTTTAGATAGTTTAGTAATCGTCGTTAATTGTAAATTCCAGTGATTTTGAGTTTTTGATGTGCTGCTGAGCTGTTGTGCTTTGGTTTAAAAAATGGCAGCTAAAAAGGCCACTCCAGGGCAGTATAAAAAATTGTTTGACTTGATTCAGGAAAGTCCTTGTCTCAAATGGGGCAAAGGAACTCCCGAGGCGAAAAGGGAGGCCTGGGAGAAAGTGGCGGCAGGTGTTAATGCCTTAGGTGGGGTAGAGAAGACATATGAAGGATGGAAAAAGGTAGATAAAAGTTGCTTACTTTATAGTTTAAAAATAAAGGTACTTTGTTATTTCGTGGTCCAATTAAAGTGCTAAGTACTCAAATTTATGTTTCCAAAGTTTACACTTAGTTGCTAGACCCATGTGCTCAATCATATTTTAAGTTTGGCTAAGGTTGGTGTTATTAAATTTCTTATTCTTATACTCACTGTTAATTTTTGTCCATAACGCGTATTGCTCATTGATCATGTAATGGTTGTAATGGACAAAAATTTAAAATTACGATTAAAAACAAGAAATTGGAGAAGTACAGCATTACCTCACATGTTAACTTCCATTTGAAATACATTTACGTCAAAATGATGGCAACTTACATATCAAAACAAATGATAAAATTGTTGTAGAAAGATTGGAAAGTACTTAATACCAGGGTTGGGCAAGCTTAGCCTAAGCCAAAATTTAAAACATAATTCAGCACCCAAACTAACATAAATAGTAAAAGCAATGTGATTTGCTAACTGCATTTTTTTAAATATTATTCTGTTTTGAGTGCCGGCCAGTGTTGGATTGGAAGTGCAAGTTGGTAATCATAATCATAAATAAAATTCATTAAATGTAATTTAGGTCTGTGTGCTCCAATTATGTTTTAAGCAGGGGATGGATTCTCAGATTGTGGTCAACTGATAGGTGAAAAAAATTGTTTTAATTAAGCCCAATCATCATTATTTGTTGGCATATACAGGGTTTTGTATTTGTTCCGGATAGATCTACTTTTTGCCACATGATGGAGCCTTTGAAGATAAAGTTATGGACTGTCACATAGGTTTAAAAAATCTATTTTATGCTCGTTTATACTTCTAAGAAATAGGTCCCAAAGTTTAATGTGGAATACTTGTAAATGGGATTGATAAGAACTTTGTTAAATCCTAATCGCCTAAATAAAGGAGGTTTGAAACAAAATAAAAATTGATTGAAATTGTGACCTATCCATTTAAAGAAAGTTTGTGGGCATCAATGCTCCGAAGATCTAGGTCTAGGGTTCACCATTGAGTGATAGATTTTTTAAACCTACTTGTATGATTCCACAAATATTTGTAGGTTTTACCATGTGGCAAAAGTAAATGGACTTTTGTTCTCCATCCTTTTCTTTTGACATTTCACAGCCAACTATATGAAGTTTTCTAATGAACATCCCTTATACAAAGTAGACAACTTTGTCTAAATGCAAAATGCCATCAATCTGATAATATTGATATGATAATAAAGTAAACAAATTTAGGTGCTATGGAATTGATATGAGAGTTGAGCTTGGCCAAGACAAACTTAAATTTATACCAAAAACTTTTGGTAAAATTTGCTTTGCTCATTTTAATTGTTCCCTTACATAAAAAGTTATTTGACCCTACTACCTGCAGAAGTAAGTTAATTATTGTTTTGTGATTTAAGAAAACTATGAAGTACAGAAGGATGGTTCTTTGTCACTTCAATCACCATTAATAACTAAAAGTGAAAGTGAAGAAGGTAGAGAACTGACTGAAGTGACCGAATCTGTGCCAAAGGAGACTGATTTCGAAAATGAAATGGGTCTCAAAGTACCAGAGAAAACCAAAAAAGGAAAGAAAGGACAAGCTCAGAAATCAATGAAATGTAAGTGAAAAGATGTTTTTTTTTTAGTAAAACTTAAAATACCTAGGGCATTATAAGGTCTATTTCCTTCATCCTTTAAACCTGCAGTGCAATTGTCACTAAATGACAGCAATAATTGTCCTAACTAAAAATTGCTTTCTGTTGGTGTCTTTATTGTTGATATCCATAGATACAATTTGGCATTGTATTCTATAAAATAATATGTTTTGTGTATATAAAATTTTAGAAAATTCTGCATTCAGATTTGTTACCTTGAAAAAACAGCCTTTTTGTTAAATAACAATCAAAATGCATTTAAGCTCTTTCTGAGCAACAAACCTCTATGCAAAATTTTCGAAAATTTTATATGCACTTAACAATTTACTGTTGATAACAACATATGAGGCGGAGAGTGTCGATCCTCTCCCCATATATCCCATCTCCCCATATATCCCTCATAGGAGGGATATATGGGATGTTTACAAGAAAACATCATCCAAAAGGCCATCAATTTCTGACACTAAAAGATGACATAATCAAAGTAAATGGCCTTTTGGTCCTTCAGCGTTTTCTTTTGACATGTTGGAGCTAACTAGATGACATGTTTAAACAAACATCCCCTACTTTGAACATAGACCCATACCCTATAGTGCCCATGGTGTCTTCAAAATTTGATGTCTTTAATGTCTGACTTTCAATAACACCTGTTAAAGTTAATTTTAAGAGAAAAATGTCCTAGAGCATTATGTCTCATGCAATGCAATAATGAACCAGTCGGATGTTAAAAATACATATTTTCTAGAAATTCTTAGCTTAAAATTTTTTGTAGTATTATTAAATGAGCATACGGCAGCCACTAATGCTGGGCTTCATGATATTGCTGAAGCAATTAGATCAGTAGCTGATGCCATCAATAATGGGGCAACTGCTCTAAGAGAGTCGAAAACTTAATGTTCCTATATGTTCCTATGTTCTTATATATTTATATATGTTGTACCTATAATATAATATGGCTGGTATTTTTCAATGTGATAAAACTTAGAAATAGACACCTAAGTATTTCTTTATAGAACCTTATTGTTTTCTTTACTTATTAGCACTAAAAACAACTGTGGAACAATATGAAATGTACATAGAGTTAAGAAAAAAATAATCACAATGAGGAAGCTAAAGCTTTTGAAGAACTTTGTGTTGAAATTAACAAACAAAAAAATTCTCCACAAAGAACAGTAGGAAACTGGAAAAGGGTATGATTGTTATTTCACGTATCATGGGTATAAAATCATATTAAAAAAGGGTATTTGAAAGGTTTTTAGTGAGTGGGAAACTAGAGTCAAAGCCAAAGCCAGAAGGATGCGTATGGAACTTGAGATGACTGGAGGTGGAATACCAATAATAGAGGTTCTAACTAACCTCGAAAAGAAACTATTGGAAGTTTTATCAAAAATATTAATATTTGGCCATCCGCAAATACCAGAGCTGGGATTTACTAAGAGAGTTTCTAAAAATGCGCAAAAATGTACATATAAAACATGTACTTTAAAAAAGTATAGGAAAAAGACAGGTGGTTAAATACATTTGCTTTGTGCTTTTCTATTTTGCTAAGTACCTTTAGGTTGTATTATTAAAGGAAGATTAAGACTATATTTGTGTTGATTGCCTCATATGAAGTTAAGATTTTAACTTACATTGAAGAATTAAGTAAATAAGTATATATCAATGTTATTTATGTTCAAGCTTTACATATTTTATGCATCTAATAAAATGGCTATTTGTAGATTTTTCAATTCATCAGGAAATCCACAAATATAATGTTGCGAACTCGGGGTTCAATAATTCCAGTGTAACGATTTAACACGAAAACACTTATTATTTACTCCATAAATACCCACAGGTACAATTCGACTACTAAGTAACTCACTACATAACACTTTATAGCCTTCTATTATCGCTCGGAACTTTAGCTTACTTATAGCTCGCTTTAAATAAGACTACTCCCTGCGCGCTCTATACGCTTTTTATATACAATCCTAAAATTACAGAAAAACCTAGAAAGTTCTTTATAAGAATTCTTGAATAATCTCACATAAAAAAAAAGGTTGTAAACAACTGCCTTCTAGATTAAGCCAGACGAGCAATAAATCACTCGTGTCAGCCGTGACGCAGCGCGAATAGGTCGCGAAGCTCCACCAACCAACACGCTCCCATGCGTTGCCCCGCCTCCCATGCGGCGTTGCTGCGAATCGTAACATTGCCCTCCTTCTAAGGCTGTTCGTCCCGAACAGATAGAGTTCCATGGTATCGTGCTAATCGATCCAAATGAACGATCTTCATCTTTGACCTAGGGGTCCGCTGGATCCTATACACCACATCATTAATCTTCTTTATAATTGTATAAGGTCCTTCCCAATTTTGGCTAAGTTTGGGCGACTTCCCCACCTTTCTCCGCGGATTGTATAGCCACACCAAATCACCATCCTGGAAGCCGCGGGAGTTAGCTAGTAAGTCATATCTTGCTTTGGCTCTATCACTGGATATCCGCAGTTTATTCCTGCCTTGTTCATGAACATTGTCCAGCCTCTCCTTGAGCTCCTCCACAAAGTTCTCAGAGTTGAGCGAGTCTTTTTCTGGTGTTCCATACATCAAATCCGCAGGAAGCCTCATTTCCCTTCCGAACATCACTTTCGCCGGAGTATAACCAGTGGCTTCATGCGTAGAGCCTCGGTATGCCATCAACATGAGAGGTAGATGTTGGTCCCAATCACGCTGATGATCTGCCACCATTTTAGACAGGTAATGTTCCATGGTCCGATTAAATCTCTCTACCATCCCATCCGACTGTGGATGCAAAGGAGTTGTCCTGGTCTTGCGAATTCCGAGAAGTTCCATGACCTTCTGGAAAACAGCCGATTCAAAATTTCGGCCCTGATCAGAATGAAGTTCGAGAGGGACTCCAAATCTGCAGAACATTTCATTTACTAGCACCGTTGCCACAGTCGTTGCTTCTTGATTAGGCAGGGCGTATGCTTCAGGCCATTTAGTGAAGTAATCCATGGCGACCAAGATGTATTTATTGCCCGAGTCAGTCTGAGGAAACGGTCCCGCGACATCAATTGCTACCCTCTCGAATGGAGCACCTATAGTGTACTGCACCATTCGGCCGCGTGATCTTGTTCGAGGTCCTTTTGTGGCACAACAAACTTCGCACTTGCGGCACCAAGATTCGACGTCTTCATGATAATTCACCCAGTAGAACCGCTCTTTAATTTTGGCCAAGGTTTTATTGACCCCAAAATGACCTCCACTGGTTCCGTCGTGCATTTCCTGTAGTACGTCCGATTTTCTGCTACCAGGAACAATCAACTGACTGACTACGGTCTTGCCATCCGGACTCTCCCACGCTCTCTTCAGTAATCCATTTTCTATTTTAAGAGAGTGCCACTGGGCCCATAGCGCCTTCAGGTTTGGACTTTTACCAGCAATTTCCTGCCATTCTGGTCTCTTGTCGTCAGTCTTTGCAGAGAGGATGGGTCCAATATCTGGATCATTCATTTGTTCTTCTCGAAGGGTCTGTGTGGTCCAGCCATCGTTTATTTCTACCGACGTTCTCCGTACAGAAGGAAGTCCCTCACGCTGCTCAGTTCTTTGACAATGCCGACAATCTTCTTTACATGGCCGTCTAGACAATGCATCGGCATTTCCGTGAGACCTTCCTGGTCGATGTTCAATTTGGAAATCGTACTGCTGCAGGCGCTCTATCCATCTGGCTATTTGACCTTCAGAGTTTTTCATCTGTAATAACCATTTCAAGGCTCCATGGTCAGTTCTAATCAGGAACCTTTTTCCATATAAGTAGCGATGGTAATGTTCGACTGCTTTAACGATGGCCAACAGCTCCTTTCTAGTGACGCAATAGTTTCTTTCTGGCTTACTTAAAGTCTTACTGTAGTACTCAATGACCTTCTCTTGCCCGTTTTGTCTTTGAGAGAGTACTGCACCTAGACCACAGTTACTTGCATCCGTGTCCAGAATAAACAGTCCGTCCTTTATAGGGTAAGCCAAGATTGGACTAGAACAGTGGGCAGCTTTAAGCCTTGCAAACGCCTGACTGCAATCATGGTTCCACAAGAACGGTGTTTTCTTTTCTGTTAATTTGTGCAGCGGTTTTGCGATGTCGGCGAATCCCTCTACAAATCTCCTGTAGTAAGTACATAGTCCCAAAAAGCTCCTTACTTCGTGTTTGTCTCGGGGAACTGGCCAATCTTTATTGGCAGATATTTTACTTTGGCTAGTTTTAATGCCTCGTTCTGAGATAGTATGCCCCAAGTACTCGACTTGCTTTTGGAATAGGCTGCATTTCTTGTAGTTTAACTTCAGGTGAGCATTCCGTAACTTGCTGAATATTTCTCTTAAATTCTTCAAATGTTCGTCAAAATTACGTCCCATGACAATTATGTCATCCAAGTATACCAGGCAAGTTTTCCAAGTCAGCCCCCTCAAAACAAGTTCCATTAGTCGCTCGAAAGTTGATGGAGCATTGCGCAATCCAAAAGGCATAACAGTGAACTGGTATAGCCCAGAACCAGTAGAAAATGCAGTCTTCTCTTTGTCTTCGGGAGCAATCTTTACTTGCCAATACCCACTTTTTAAATCTAGAGTGGAAAACCACTTTGATCCCGATAAAGTTGCTAAGGTGTCGTCTATACGTGGCAAAGGGTAGCTGTCCTTCTTGGTCACGTCATTAAGTTTCCTGTAGTCAACACAGAACCGCGTTGAACCATCTTTCTTCTTAACAAGAACCACAGGCGACGACCATGGACTAGATGATTCTTCTATGACGCCCTCCTTTAACATTTCATTCAGCAAACTGTTAACTTCTTGTTGTTTAGCCAGCGGGACCCTTCGTGGGTGTTGTCGTATTGGCTGGGCATCTCCTGTGTTGATCTTATGGACAACTAAATCAGTTTGACTGTCATTGCTCTTAAAGTTGAACATATCAGATTCATCCATAGCAAATTTTATGGCAGATTGAAGTTGTTCCCTTGACAGATGACTCCAATGTCGTTTGAAAGCATCAATAACCTCTGGGGAAGCTTGGTTAGAAGATTTAACTTTGGATGTCTCTGCTTCGACACAATTGCATACCCATTGCACAGGCTCATAATTGGCAAGAACTGGTCCTTCTTTGAGCTTGATGGTCTTTTCTCCAATATTTGCATAGTCTTCTTCGTGTGGTCAAAGTTCGTGCTACCATGATTTCAGTCGTCAAATCCAGGTTAGGTTCTATAAGTCCTATGGACCACCCAGGATCATTTTCAGAAGTCACTGTGATAATTTGTTCTGAATTTGGACGAATTTTCACATCTTCCACCACCAGTAGACGGACACTAGTTTCCACATTTCCATGGGTTAATGTAAACTCCTCATCTCCAAATATGAGAATATTCCGTTTGTGATCATAGGAGAATCCATGTTTCCTGATGAGATCCATTCCCAAAATAAACTCGTCTTTGATCCTGGCAACCAACACTTTATGCCGAACTTCGAGTCTTTCTCCAATAATGATGGTGACATCGGCTTCTCCGTCTATAGGGCAAGACTCTCCAGTGACTGATTTTAACATAATAGGGTTGGGCAATGGTTGTATGGTATATCCGACAAGTTTATCTGGCCTTGCAATGGTCACATCTGCTCCTGTATCGATGGTAATCTGGATCTTCTGTCCCTTAATGCGTCCGGCCACTGTGAGACTTTTTCCACCCAAATTATTGACTTTAAAGATCCTGGGGGTCTTAACGGGCCCGGTCAATTGCCCCCTTGCATTGACCGGAATTAGTTTTCCTGGGACCTAGGGCGTTCTTGGTCGCCGCTCGGTCTTCTAAACGACGGCGACGGACTTCTTGCCCTATTACGGCAGTTACTCTTGATGTGACCCAGTCTGCCGCAGTTAAAACATTTTATGCCCCGATTGTCTGTTGATCGAGGAGTTCTTTCTAACAGGGCTTGCATAATGACTGCCATATCTTTCATCGCTTTATGTAAACTGGCCATGGATTCAGCCATAGACGTATTCTCCTCTTCACCGCAAGTTGCCTTTCGTACACGTGGAGATGAACTAGATGACACTCGTGACGCCTCGAATTCCAGGGCCCGAACTAGTGCCTCGCTGATATCCTTGGGCCTTACTAGACGTAAGTGGTATCTCACGTCACTATCGCGAACTCCCTCAATAAACCTTTCGGCGGCAAATTGCATTTGAAAAGATTCAGGAGCCGATGGATATGCCAGGTGAATGAGTCTGTCTATGTCCGCCTCAAATTCTTGTAAGGATTCACCTGACTTTTGCTGTCTCATCCTCAGCTGGGCCTGGAACACGGTTTCTTTGTGCTCATTTCCAAATCGTAGTTGCAGAGTGTGTACTAAAGCCGCATAATTACTTTGATCCGCTGCCGACAGAGATTGGAGTAACTCAGCCGCTTTTCCACGAAGTGCTACCACTAATGATGTAGCTTTCTGGGGCTCGGACCAACCATTAGCTTTTGCAGCTGCCTCAAATTGCGTTTTATAAATTTCCCAGGCCGTAGTACCATCATAGTCGGGAGGCTTAATTTTAGCGTTGGCTGTGCTAAAACTCTCTGTAGACACGTTGTCGTCTTCAAGTTGTTCCCGGAATTTCTTTTCTAGCTCGAGAACCCTCTGGTTGACAGCTTCGAGTCCTTCGTTAACGCCGTTAATGGATTCGTGAACGCCGTTAATGGATTCGTGAACGCCGTTAACGAATTCGTTAACGGATTGCATTATTCTTTCTTCCAATTGAAGCTCCCTAGCTGCGAGGTGGTTCATTAATTCTTCTTTAAACCGTTTCTGTTCTTCCTTTTGTTCTAGATGACGTCGCTCTTGTAGTTGATCACGTCTTTCTTGCTCTTCTTTCTGTTCGTTATAACGTTTCTCCTGTTCTAGATAACGTCGCTCCTGTACTTGATCACGTTTTTCTAGCTCTTCCTTCTGTTGTTGATAACGTCGCTCCTGTACTTGATCACGTCTTTCTTGTTCCTCTTTTTGCTCTTTATAATGTTTTTCCTGCTCTTCCCTCTGTTGTTGCATAAGAGAGAACAGGGCGGCAAGTTGATCCTCCATCGCTTGATGCTGGCTTCTGGTCACTGGCATAAACACGTAATGTCCGGCAATGAAGCACTCACTTACAGTTCAGTAATATTAATCCTCAAATTCCCACTGGAATCGCACTTCTGACACCAATTGTTGCGAACTCGGGGTTCAATAATTCCAGTGTAACGATTTAACATGAAAACACTTATTATTTACTCCATAAATACCCACAGGTACAATTCGACTACTAAGTAACTCACTACATAACACTTTATAGCCTTCTATTATCGCTCGGAACTTTAGCTTACTTATAGCTCGCTTTAAATAAGACTACTCCCTGCGCGCTCTATACGCTTTTTATATACAATCCTAAAATTACAGAAAAACCTAGAAAGTTCTTTATAAGATTTCTTGAATAATCTCACATAAAAAAAAACGGTTGTAAACAACTGCCTTCTAGATTAAGCCAGACGAGCAATAAATCACTCGTGTCAGCCGTGACGCAGCGCGGATAGGTCGCGAAGCAACCAACACGCTCCCATGCGTTGCCCCGCCTCCCATGCGGCGTTGCTGCGAATCGTAACAATAACCTTTTCCCGTGCTGGGTCATACACTTTGTTTATAGCGTGTCTCTTACGTTCTAGAACATTTACGGGGGTTTATCTTGCGAAAATTGTATGACAAAAATCAAAAATATTTTTTTAAATTTTCAAATCACAGGATGTTATAAATCGTTTTATTTTGTTTTTCTCTATATATCTCTAACGATGCGAGATATACAAATAAAATGTAGTGTACATAACTGACTTCTAAAAGGCTGCAAATCATTGGTAATATTCATTTTTTTGATTACTTTTTTTTTAATTTAGATGTTTTAAATCACATGGTGTGTAATGGCGTTCTTGTATCAAGTACTAAGAAGGTAGCGGTAAAGAATAATAATTTTGTCCTCTACCGCTACCTTCATTTTAGGAAATACCCTTTATATATTGTGTTTTTTTAGGAAATAATGGAGAGTTTCAAGACATCTTTAAGCACCTTCGACTTCTAGAAACAAGCACAAAGGCGATAAATTGCAGTTTTTCCCTTTTGAAAGAAGCATTAATGAACCTTGAGGATGCTTTGTTGACTGTGAAGCAATAAAACAAAAAATGAATATAATTATTACAGCTGATTTTATTTAAGTAAAATAATTCTGAATCACCCTATTCCTCATATTTCGTCCCTCTTGTAGACAATTTCTCACAGGCCCGTCCACATTTTCGTTTTCCTGCTCCAGTCTGTTGGGTTCATCTTCATGTCCATCATCATTTGGATTTTCTGAAATAATTCAGACTTAGAATATTATTAGTTATTTGAGTAAATAATCAGTGCAGAAAGTGTTTCTTCATTGCTTGAGCAGCCAAAACGCGAGATGAACGAACGAGATTTTTAAAACCTGCTAAAGCACTGAATGAGATATTCTACAAGTAGTATCTTGTCTTATCTACGATCGTATAACTTTAAACCTTAATAGCGATTTTATTTTGGTAGTACTTTTTGCTCGATCATAGACAAACTCGTGAAAACACGCAACTAGAACTAACCTTGATCTTCCAAAATTTAATTTCTGTCAATGCATAAATTGTGCAGGATAGCACATGAGTAAATAATCTTTGCCGCTCTTACTGGGGTATAATGTAAGGTTCGATGTTTTAGAGTGCTCCTAAATATTTGCTTAAGGACGCCATTAGTTCTTTCAATAACATTTCTTCAAGCAACCAAGGCTCCAAGGGGTAACCAGAATTACCTAATAATATATTTTAAAATAAGTAGGCACAAAGGGTGAGTTTATTAGAAAATGTCATTTAGAAGGGTATGAAATTTTGACAGAAAAAGGATTACATAATCAACTTAAATGGACTGTTGTTGCTTAATGCTTTTCTTTTGACATTTCACAGCCAACTTAATAACGTTTTTAAATGAATACCCCATATTATTGACTAGTAGGTATTTTAAGTAGTTTATTAGTAACAGGTGGCGGGCGCAGAAAAGATGCTCTGGCAAGTAACAATCAGAAATTTATCTGCCGAATAATGAGGCTACTTGGGACTACTCAAGGAGCTTTGATGACCGGCGTCGGTGGACACCTCATCAGTAAAATTTTAGTCTAAATATGTAGCTCTACGATATGCCACCGCCATCATAGTTACTTGTATATACAAGTTTTAAACTAACCCAATAAGTATGTCATTTGATTCCTGTTTTGCCCAAACATGTTTGCCAAATGTGATCGTGCCATCGATGTTTGCCAGATTGCAGAATCATGCACCGATCCAGGAAATCTTGCAATAATATTTAAGATTTTGAGCTTTGCATTGCATATCTACGATTTAATGATAACAATAAACAACTATACAGCTGGGCGTTAGGGAACTGTGGTGTCAAAATAAAAGTGGTAAAAGTTCATGAAAAAGTTACTAATTAAAACTAAAGAATTTGCTTAATAAACTTGTACCCTAAAACAAAGGATTATGTTACAGGATGGTGAAAAATAAAATTTATCTGAAAAACAATTTTATGTGAAACAACTACTAATATTCTACGAAAACTGATTCATCTGACACATAAAATGTTTAATAACTAAATAGTGTGTTACATAAAATTGTCATTAAGGCACTGAACATTGAAAACACATATTTTATAGGGACCTTATTTTATCGCATCGCAATAGTTAATATTACGTTGTTTTTACGGAAAGCGACTCAAAGAGGATATTAACGTGGTTCAGCAACATTATCACGCGCATATCAGTGCCATAAACACCCTACCGCACAATTATTGTAGACAGAAATATAAAAAATGTCGAAACTATGACTCTATGACAAAATTCACAAATAAAAATAGTACTGGTTGCACAGGCACCTTTCCTATCAAGAAGGTGCCTGTGCAGCCACAATATCAATAACAATCATTGCATTAGGTACTTACTATTTGGAAGTTTAAACTATAGTTATCCTTTCCTGTTATAAAATATGACCCCAGGTATTTCTGCATCTTCGGTTTTAGGTGCAACTATGGAAATATGAGTGCAGTCAATACACCCTATTTCACCAGGAAAAGCTCCTAATTGCATAAATCTAAAAATAGAGAGGGGTTGTAAGTGAAGTACAATAGGAAGGTACTTACACCTTTTCTATTCCAACAATTATTACTAACAAATATTTATAAAAAAAAACATAACCATCTCTTACAATTGCTTTTCCTGTTCTTTCTCATCAACTGTTACAGGAAATTTGATGATGTGTCCCAGAACATCCACTATGATGTCTGTTACCTCAGATAGACAACGGCTCACTGAAGTCTGGTGCATAGTGGTTAGATAGTCCTGTCCTATTCCTCTTTGATACGATCCTGCACTTAAGTAATGTATTGATGCAAACACCTAAAAAATTTAATAAATAAATCAATTATAGCCTTATTGTCGTAACTTATGTTGCTGTGGACAGAACATAAAATTAGTCACAAAACAGAAGGCAAGTAGTATTATAAAGGTGCAATAAACTAGCAAAACTGCAAAAGAAACTACAAACAATTTTTAAGAAAATGTAGTCAAACCTAATTAAGCTTAGAGGGAGATGTCAGAACTAGCAATTTTTAACTATTAAACTTTGACAAAATCTCAGTTAGTCGTATTAAAATAGACTGTAAAACTGAGGTGGATTGTCCATATCCCACTCGGCCGGTTGAGCAGTCCGCCTTGGCGTTATGATCGAAGCTCCATTCTCGTGCGATATGGCCATCACATCCACCCTTATAAAATTACTGTTTCCGCATTGAGCCTTAGTGTACCACACTTGATAATGCTGATGCTCACGTACTCATATTACACACATACAACTTTTCACATAAGACAGTTTTTTAAAAAGTTGTGAAAGATAGTATCATACAAGAGCATAAGCATTGTTGTGAAAGTCCATAGTCACTTACCCTAAGTGCTTTCGGTATGCTGGTTGTCCTAGCAGAATCCCTCATATGTGGACCAATTTGTGTTAGAAGCCAGTGCCCTAAATTTTGAGATATTCGGAATATCTTTCTAAGAGTTGTATCTGGTAATGTTAAGAGGTCACTCCTATCCCTCAGAATTCGTCTTTGCAGATTTAAATGGGGTCTAGAAACAATAGTTTATAAGCCATTTTTTATTTAACCTAACCTGAACACAATACAATAAATTAAAAAAAAATAGGTAGGTACCTAGGTACTTACCTATCTACTGATAACACTATTTATTGTAGGTACATAAACTGGTATGGCATTATGGTACTAAATTTTATAACTATATAGCAGTGAGCCATCAATTATTACAACTTTAACTGCCAAAGGTCCAATAATTAGATATAGGTACTTACTTACCTTTGAATTTCATCTTGGAACAACTCTATAAACAGAATTAAATCCATTTCTTTGTTATATGGCAATTGTTTTCAAGTTTCACTCCCCAAATGACCACTGTTTAAAAACCGTTAACTCGCAAATAAATATTTGGAGGGAATTTTGACATAATCGCACCAATTGAAATGCATTTCAAGATCTTAACGTGAACGTTTCAAGCTCCTGTTAAAATTATTGACATTTGTCAACCTTGACTTTCAAATTATTTCAATAATTTGCTTACAGCTTAACTCTTCTACTAAAACTTGAATTCATTTCAATTTCTTGACGAAATGTCAATATTGACTTTAAGTCAAGAGCTTACTGCATAAGGCTGATTGCCGGACGAAGCGATAGGCAACTATTTTAAAAAACGTTACCGGACATATGACGTACAACATTTTATTTTATACGTTTTAAAACCAAGAAAAATGAACGAAATATGAGAACAAGTATGCACGGCAAATATTTTTGAAAAGATCGGTATAATTTCATTACGGTCCTGAGTATCGTAATGAAACGCTACGGTATCATACTGTAAAGAAAATTCATTACGGTACTCAGCACTGTAAAAATCTATTTACCCTTGTAACGGTTGAAAACTGTCGCTAGAATTAGTCATGGAAAAGCGGATATTTGTCGTCTATTTGGGGCTGAAACGTTTGTTGTTCTGCTCGAGTGTAAAGATTTGAGGTTGTTTATTTACCTTTTTTTTTTTGCTAACCTGTGGAAGGTGGATAGGGTTCACGTTTTGTCTTGTCAGGGGTCTCAGGACTGTGCTGGCAGTGAGTTGCGCCCATTTTCCTTGCCTTTGTTTCAATAAGGGAGGCCACAGATTTTATTAAGTTTGGGAAATTATAACCCCAAAACTTGGAAAATAAATAAACAACTGACTTATTTCAAATGTCGCATTGATTGACTGATATATTGACGGATTTGTTGGGTGAATTATGTAGATATGGAGGTGACTGCCTATCCACCTAAGTGCTTCGGTTTCTTGGCCGGAAGTCCGCCATGTTTGAGAGGACTTTGCAAATTCTTTGCTTGCACCTAATAGCCCTTTGTTAGCTGTTCGTAAGTCAAACGTTATTTTATGATAATATCACTAGATGAAATGGAAAACATATGGGACAAACTTTAAGTGGTACATTTTGCTTATTTTCTGAGGAGTAAAAAGGGTAGCGAGAGCAAGTATTTTGGGTGTCGTCCTAAAACGCCTTTCGATAACAATGAGAGTTGTCATTCGTCAATTGTTCGTTGCGCGCTGGCGCTCTCGACCAATATCTTTTCCCCTCCTCCACCTTTTATCTATTGAAAATCGGAATATTGGTGAAGATCTTTCTTTCTGGATCAAGACACGTGGAAGACAACACTCATCTCTTCGCTGCTACTCATTTCGACGTAAAAGTGTAAACCACTACGTGGGATTTAGTCGATTTGTAGTAGTATTTCAACTTCCCTTAGTTGGTGTTAGTTTTGTGGTCACTCGACCAGTTTTTGGGACATTTTTGGATGAGGGAAGTTGAACCGAATTTCGGGATTGTGCAGCAAGAGGTAAGTTCACGTCGGCCATCTTCTTGGTTGAGGGGTTTTCTTTTCCTTCCACTGAGCCTTTTGAATTTTCTTTCTATCAGAGTTTGGGCCTACAAGCAAAGCATCTGTCAAACTATACTACGATCCAGGGCCACATAAGCCAATGTACCACGTGTCAGCAAGGTTAATGTGAGGGCTGAAAGCAGCCACACCACGTGTTTATTTTGTTCTGTTTTTGGAAACCCTCGTGGACGAGGTAATTATTCATTAATTTATCTATGTTTAGAGATTTATGATTTTTCTTTATTTGTTCGATTTTTCCAATCCAATCTGGGGTCATTACGGGGTTAAATTGTCTGGGTGGATTTGTTTCAATTATTGAATAACTTTTGTTTATTTTATTTATTGAATTCAAGTTTACTAAGTCCAGTTGATGTAAAGTAGTTCATGAGCAAAATTTTCAAGTCACTTTATTGGTTAACTTGTGTATGTAATCGCTTCACGAAACATACATTTAAAGGAAAAATTAACTAGATCAAGGGACATCCTAGTAAATAATGTCCTTCCTAGGGTGTTCCAAGGGGGCCTACCGCCACCAATTAATGTTCCAAGGGGGCCTACCGCCGCCAATTAATGTTCCAAGGGGGCCTACCGCCACCAATTAGTGTTTCCAAGGGGGGCCTACCGCCACCATTAGTCTTTCCAAGGAGGCCAACGGCCACTTTTGTGTTTCCAAGGGGCTACCAGGCACCATTATTGTTTCTGAAGGTTAATCACCACCTTATTGTTCGAAAACCACCACTATTGTGTGTAAGAGGCAGACAGCTACCACCATAATTTTTGGAGGGCCAATAGCCACTACCTTTTGCGTTGTTTTGGACCTAAGGCGTCTAGCCTTTGTGACCATCTGTAATAGCGTCGTGTCAAGCTAAGTAGTAGTATTTAAGTTAACCTGTTTTTTTTATTGTTACGCTTGGTGATCACCACTAGGGAGATATTTTCCAGACAATTGTGATAAGTAGAATTAAGGAAAACCTTTCACTCATTGACTTGAAGTACAATCATCATATTGTACAACATTGATTTCGTTCTTTGATATTATAGGACATAAATTAAACTTGTTAGTTTTATTTTGTTTGCAAGTACTATGGGTATTTTGGAAGAGGCTAAAGGGAACTGATCAGCTACCTAACAGCGTAGGATTTTTCCAATTTAATTGATTAAAATTGGTGGCGCCCCGAACTCACTTTACCGGCCGGTTTTGTAGCACTTTTTGTTCCTAATCTGATACTTTTCCCTGATCACTTTTTGAATATTCTAAGATACCTTAACTGAGATTAAAGTGTTACACCCTACTAAAATCACGTACGTAAAGGTGTTTTACGGGGCTGTATGAAATAAAGATTATTAGAAATGTGTACCTTCCTATATTAATACATAACTGGGAATAGGAATGTGCTAAACCGTTGACAATGATATTGTGCTACTTGGGTGTCTTAACTAAAAGCTTAATATACCTAACAAAATTTGCCACACAGCAGTTAAGGGTTCAAATAATAATTTTGTTATACGGCAGTATATCGGTATAATAGCAAAAATAACTTAACCTTATCACAAGATAAATAATTTAGGGTAACTAGAACAAATTGAGTGCATTTTTGCAATGAGGGCCTTTTTCTTTAAGTGCCTTGTCCTTTTCGAACAAACATTGGCAATCATTAGCGCTACCTGTACTTTGTCGGTATGGTAGTAGTAGTAATGGTATGTCTCACTATACCATTCTCGCAGATTCTTTAGCCACGATATTCTTCTAGGCCCGGGCCATCATCTGCCATCCGTTTTTTCTTTCTACAATCAATTTGAGAAGTCGGAATTTTTTGTTTCTGAGAGTGTGTTCAAAGTACTCCAACTTTCGTCTTTTAAGTGCGAGAATGACCTCGGGATCTTTTGACATTCCTGCAAGCACATCCACATTACGCACTCGGACCATTCAGGATCTTTAACATCCGTCGATAAGGAAAAATCCGTCGATAAAGGAATCAAGCCTGTATTTGAAAATCCAAAGTTGATGATGGTTACTCAAAAACGAAACGTCGGATTTCAATTTTTTGCATTCCATGTGAAAGACTGTTAAAAAGTGCCTGTATGAGGTGGTTCTTCCTTTTTATGTAACATTAACTATTCAGTTACTATTTGTTAAAAGCAAATTCGTTAAAATTTGCTTTTTTTCGCATAACTTCGGAACGACTCAAAATATCCCAAGTTTTAAAACATCATCTTACTAAGCTCCAAATGCCAAATTTTTCTAAAATTGAACCGATATCCTATCTCCTACCGTTTACGAGATGCCTATGCTGGACATCTTTATCTTGGTCACCCTGTATATATTTATTTTTTTTTCATTTTCTTTAGGTAGTTTAGTAAAGAACTGGCACTTCTTAAGTACTTAAGAATTGCCACTTCCCATCCAGGCATTTTCATTTAGGAGCCCAAATAATTATTTTTGAGTCGCGCCCGAAATAGTACTTAAAGAAAAAAAAATGAAAGATCTCACAAGACTGCACCTACCTGCAGCTCAATATACAATTTCAAGTTAGGCAGAAGTACTACCTTTAAAATGGATTGAGTTTCACGGTGAAGAAAAGAGTCCTTTTTTTTCTGGGTCTTCCATTCTTGAAACTTTAATAAAAGTGCGAATACTACTTTGAAAATTAATTATATCAAAATTAGTGCTAGGAAGGAAGTAACTAATGATACGTCACGAATGAGCAGACACGTCTGAATACCATACAAAAAAACGACATTATAAACTCAACACAACTAGCGAAAGGAACTTCAAAATTATCGAGAACAATAATCCTATATAAATAAACATTTTAATTTTTGTTTACGTTGTCCACGATTTTATCGCATTTTGATCCATCAAACAAAAAACTTTTATACCCACTTAAGGTGGACTCTATTCTGTTTATAAAACCATACATATTATTCATATTCCTTGAAGACAAGTTTGTCACTTAATGTCCTCGTAATTATTACATTTAGACCACTGTGCGACGCTTCTGCGTCCCACGAGCTTCCCCTGCATGATGAGCTGCAGAATTTCATATTTTGAATTACGCATACATGCCCAAGAAACTCTAGTTTTCTTCTCTTAATTGTGAAAAGAATTTCCATTTCCTTATCCATTCTTTCCAGAACTTGTTCGTTCGTAATGCGGTCCATCCAGGAGATCTTTAACATTCGGCGGTACACCCACCACTCAAACGATTCCAGTCTCTTCGATATTTCCTTGTTCAGTGTCCATCCTCCAAGACCATATAGTAACACTGGAAAGACGTAACACCGCACCATTCTCACTCTCAAAGTCAAAGATAGATCTCGGGCTGTCAGCAGTTTTCTCAGTTTCATTAATGTTTCCTTGCTTGGTCAATTCTTACAAAGATTTCTTGTTTGTGTGCAACATTTTCATTTATGATAGTTCCTAGGTATTTGAAGTGATAGACTTGCTCAACCGTCTTATTGCGTAGTCAGCTGACCACTGATATTCCTTTTGGATATTATTAGCATTTTTGTTTTATTGATATTAATATTTAGCCCATAATCTTCACTAACTACTGTTACTTTGTCTACCAGTCTCTCCAGATCTTTGAGGCAGCTTGCTATTACAGCGGTATCATCAGCGTACCTGATGTTGTTGACAGTTCTGCCATTGATCGCTATACCCGCCAGCTCCTCTTCTAATGCCTCCCGAAAAACAAACTCAGAGTAAATATTAAATAGCATAGGAGAGAGAACACACCCCTGTCTGACTCCCTTCTGAATACTAATTTGTTCTGTCAAAGCATTGTCATATTTTACTCTAGAAGTTTGTCCCCAGTAGAGATTTGATATTATTCGGACATCGTGGTAATCAATGCCAAGTCTTTGGAGTATATCCACAAGCTTTTCATGCTTGATATTGTCGAACGCCTTACTATAATCTATGAAGCATACGTAAAGGTCTTGGTTTACATCTAGGCATCTCTGAGACAAGACATTCAAAGCAAAGATGGCCTCTCTCGTGCCCATTCCGTTGCGGAATACAAATTGTGTGTCTGATGTTTCAGCATCACATTTTTTGTATATTCTAGTATGTATAATTTTTATAAAGATCTTCAGAACCTGGCTCATCAAACTTATTAGTCTGTGATCACACTTTGACGCTCGAGATTTTTTCGGGATAGGAACAAAGGTTGAAAGCAGCCATTCTCTGAGAATTACTCCTTATGTATAAATGCTATTGAATAGATCCACTATGACACTGATTGAACGCTCATCCAGCAGTTTCAAGACCTCACAATGCACCTCATCTGGGCCTACTACTTTACCGGATTTTGAGGTTTTGATGGCATACTCTACTTCTTCCTTCGTTGTGTATTTATGCTATTCGTTCTGGAGCGCTCTCTGATATCTAGTCAAGCCCCTCATAAATTTTGCTTTTACGCCAAGATGATGTGGGTTGCTTATTTAAAATTCTGGAACGATATGATGCATTATCTAATAAAATAAGACACGGAGTATCCAAATTTGGGATAAGTTGATCTGTAAGCCATTTTTCGAACAATTCGCAACTCATTGTCGTGATAATCCGCACTTTTTGATTTCGAAAAAAAAAATTAAATTAGCTCGTGGAACAAATCCAGTAGATAAACCGTCATGCAAAATAATAAAGCGTTTTCCATTGCCACATCCCTTGTTTCTTTTGACGCTTTTCACAGACTGGCCTTGCCAAGATTTTGCACCACTCTAATACATTTCTTAATTTTGATCTGCAATTTTCCGAGTACTTCTTCAAAAACTGGACGCGTTGACTCACTATTTGTGGCATATCAGATAAAAATCTTGTTACAATCTTTCTTATAGCGAAAACTTAGCTGACGTATTAATTTTGATAATGTATCAAGTCCAATTTCTAAAACACCTCGCTGTTTTAAAGTGTCTCTAAAACTGGTAGAGTTATATTCCCCTTTGTTCTATATAATTTGTAAATAACATTTCAAACATTAATTTTTACTATTTCCGGCAAATCGACAGTCTTCGGCTTTCTTCGTTTGCATTTTTTGGTTTTCTTCGGTATAACTTTATATTTGTTTTCATTTACTACTCTCTGCACACTCCTTCGATACTGTTTCCTGGATCGAACTGCTAGGCGAATTTCCACTTTGCGTTTCGTTCTCGAAATAATTAATTAAATTTTGCACCATTTGCTTGGCTTCAGAATTTAAAAAACCCGAAAATTTCTTGGAATTATTCCTTTTACCTCGTTAAACTGTCAGAATGGCAAGTTAACAATTATAAATCAAAATAACGGACGGGAAAAAAAATTGGGAAAAATACCCTTGGTTAACACTTTTAGCCTCATTTGACCAACTTTATTTAAACCAGGGTTAAGTTAAGTTTGCTTTTGACTGTGATTCTTTCATTTCATTTTTCACATTCAAAGTAAAACTTAGCTTAAGCCTGGCGTAAATAACGTCGGTGCAAAGGAGAGTAAGCTACATACAAATTTGAATGTATCCTACTTTTTCTTGTCTAAGTTGTGTATATCTGTTTTTTATCGTACGACTTGTCTTTGGTCGGTAAAATTGAATGCCGTGAAATGAAAGACACTTGAAAAGTTTGTCTTTTAATAATCATCGGAGTTCCAGTTAAGAACCCTTGCTACTATAGCAATGGAAGACTCAAGTTTTGAAGTGAAACTCAAGTTTTGCAATACAAAAGGCTTTTTTACTGTCGCGTGCCACTGGTACGCGTAGCTGTTTGTTCATTGGCAATTTCCAACAAAAAAGTGGAAAGCTTGTGTTTTTTTTTCTTAATACAATATGTAATTTTTCGTACGATGCACCGTTAATTGAAATGCTACGAGTGTTTGGCGTCCCAATAAACTAAGTAGTAGGTGAATTAGCGGGATGGGGACAAATAACGACAATTCAGCTTTTATCAATTGCCTTATGCAATTGATTAAAGGTGAATTGATAAAAGCTGAATTGTCGTTATTTGTCCCCATCCCGCTAATTCACCTACTAGTTAATTGAAATATTAAATAACTGAATGATTCTTCCAGGTGTTTGGAAATATGTTGTTTTCAAGCTTCTATTTATTTGTGTTAAAATTGGCCATCTATATGTTAATAATTATCAAAATAAAGGGACTGAGAATAGTAATAATTAAATCTGCCACTTTGTTCACCAATTTTGTTTATGATGCTTGCGGGCATTTTATTGATCCTGGTTTATTAACTGTAATGTAAAGAACTCGTTTATATTTTCCTCTCCTCCCACAAAGCCAATAAGGATGAAAGTAAATGAGTATTTTTGTTTTTAAATTTCTATTTGTTTTGTGTTTAAGTTTCCCACCTGTATGTTAACAATAGAATTGTTAACAGAAGAATTGCATACGCCAATTTGTTCACAAATTTTGTGTTTGATTTTAGTGCTTATTGAGAGTGTTTTATTGCTCCTGGTTTACTAGCGGTAATGCAAAATACTGGTTTCATAGTTTTCTCTCCACCCAGAAACCCAACGATGAAAGTAAAAGTGATTTTTTGTTTGTTTTTAAGTTCCTACTTATTTATGTTTACATTGCCTACCTATACGTGTTAACTCCTTCAGGCACTAAATTTTGGATATGAAAAAACCTTAGAAGCACGGAAATTTTTTATTTGAAAAAATAGATTTTAAATACATAATTATGAAATATAATGTCGTATATGTATATAATGATCGAAATTGTTTGCTTTTTCGCAGAAAACTCTAGTTTAAAGTATGCACAAAGGCAATATTTACTAATTGGAAATTGAAAACTTATCTGCTTTCAACATTTCCAAAAATATTGCAGCTGTTAAGAAGGAAACAAACAGAA
Source organism: Taphrorychus bicolor (assembly GCA_951812265.1). Classification (NCBI taxonomy): domain Eukaryota; kingdom Metazoa; phylum Arthropoda; class Insecta; order Coleoptera; family Curculionidae; genus Taphrorychus; species Taphrorychus bicolor. The sequence continues at coordinate 1,377,494 of OX638304.1, forward strand.
ACAACTACTCCGAGGGCTAATAACCCTACCTGTTTAACCGTCAAAATATGACACCGTTCGCGCATTACTGACAGTATGCAAACTGACACATATTTTCATTGTTATCTTTCTCGCACGTCGCCCATAGCACCTTAAAAAGAAGTTAATGTTTGCCATAGGACACGTGCGACAATAGCTATTTATGTAACCACTTACGAAATGTCCAATTTTGTTTAACGAATGAATGTTTGCGGGTCGAGCGCAACGAGTTTCCGCCATTTGAATGAGATACACTGAGATACAATGAGAAACACAGAGGTTTTCCAAATTTTTGTGGAGATCCGACCGATTGGTCGGTATCCTCAGAATTCGTATTCCTGTTGTCATCCAATATTAGGTCATTATTGTGGTAAATCGGGATTATCCATAGCATCAGAACCTTCATTACTGCTTTCGGACTCTAGATCTGAAGGTGGGAGCACAACTTCTTAATCTTCACGTAAGGAATACAATTCATCCTGCGACATAACTTCTAAACGCAAACGCCTCTTATATTCGTTCCGACTCATGCTTCTGTAAAAAAGAATCACAACTTTTTAAACCTTGCACATTCAGCATAATGGGTCAAACTTTAAACACCCCAACTAGCAATTATAGTTCCAGTGTGAACACCGCTACACATAATTGGAACGCAGTAGTTACCGGTTCCGGCGACCACTCCGCAACGGATTTATTTCCATGCTTTTACTAAAATGGGGAATGATTCTGTAGTAACGGCACCGTAGCGGCGACCACTTTGGGGCTAACCCAGATACGTTCCAGGGAGTACCCTGGGTGTCAATTAGTAGTAGACTCTTACTAACTGCCACAAAATTAAATGGCACACTATCCTTTCTTACGTTCGACGGAGATGCAGTCGGAGTTTAATGGCGGTACGAAACGGTCTGGTATGGATCAGATAGTTTAATACACCAATATTAAATCGAGTCCGATACCGGCAATTTTGTTAAACAAAATCTAAACGCACCGAAGTTGACCTGATTAAAGTGCTATGGTAGATCGAAAAACGGCAAAGCGCCTTCAAAATAATGTAAATTTAATAAAATGTAAATAATTTTTTACAAACATTTCAGAAGTTTTGCTCTGCATTTTCTAATAAAAAATATGTCTAAAGAAATATAGAATTACTATATGAGGCTAAAGGTAAAGTTAAACTTATTGGTACGGTGAGCGTTACGCTCCGCGACAAAGGAGCTAGAACCTTCGCGTCTCGCGCGTCCGTTCGCTTCAGCATGGGACTGTCACGAGTGATTTATAGCTCTGTTTATTTAGAACGTAGTTGTTTACGACCTTTTTTATGTGTCTCGTATTAATTATTTTTCTTCTAAAATATTCTAGGCTTTTCTGTATTTTTAGGATTGTGTATAAAAGGTGAATTTGCCGCCGTTAGCAGTAGTCTTATTTTAATCGAGCTGTAAGTAAGATAAAGTACCAAACGATAATAGAAGGCTATAAAATGTTAAGTAGTGACATCATGATACTTTGCGTCCTTATAGATAAAGGTGTAGAGTTGGTCTATAAGATTCCGTGCATACAGTGTGACAACAAGTGTTACATAGGAATGACGCGACAGTATTTGAAAAACAGAATATACCAACATCAATATGATTGTAGAGAAACCAACCGAACAAAGCAATAAAAACATCTTTGGCCCAACATCATTTTTCATTGGGCCATAACTTTGATTTTGATAACGTTACGATACTTGACCACGAATCCCATTATCTGAAATGGTTAATTAGTGAAATGGTGCACATTTACATCGACAGCACGCAATGACAGGGCAGACACACAGAATTTGAGCGTCCTTTATTGCAATTTACTCAAATGTTTGAAGAAATAGTCCGAACTGCTTCACAGATAAGGACACCTCAGTCCACGCTAAGGCTACTTGAATGCCACATGTTCTTAAACCAGCCATAGACTTTACGCGTGTTTTAATGGATAAGAATTTTACACCTTACAACTCGACTATCTTCACTCACTGAAAAAGGTATGCACAATTTTAACAACTTAGAGATATAGTTTTTCGATTTTTATCTTCTTTTATGTAGTTTTGTTTTTCAATTTATATTGTTCAGGCTAATTTCCATTGTGGAAATGTATATCATAATAATGGTAACTATTTTGTAATGTTTTAGCCCTGATGAAGATCCAATAAAGGATCGAAACGTTGGTAATTTCGAAAGTGTGAAGTGCATTTTTCCAGTCCTACACCCGCAATACTTTCTACAGTTAAGTAGTGAGTTATTTAGTAGTCGAATTGTACCTGTGTGTAACTGTGGGACAAAAAAATTGTGTGTTTGTGTTAAATCGTTACACTGGAATTATTGAACCCTGGGTTCGCAACAATTGGTATCAGAAGTGTGAATTTGAGGACTAGTATTGCTGAACTGTAAGTGAGTGCTTCATTACCGGACATTACGTGTTTATGCCAGTGACTAGAAGCCACCATCAAGCGATGGAGGATCAACTTGCCACCCTGCTGTCCCTTATGCAACAACAGAGGGAAGAACAGGAAAAACGTGATCAAGTACAGGAGTATGGAAATTATATGTTATTTATTCAAATTAATATTTGTGTGTTAAAAGCAAAAAAGTACAACTGATTTGCTCTGAGAGGAAACCTTGTGGCTATTATTAGTTATTGGTTTGTTGTTAATGCTAGTATCTTAAACGTATAGTTAATGTGGTGGCACATTCTTTAGTGTGTGTTTTTGTTCTATTTTTACGTAAGTCAAAGTCAGTCAACTATTATAGCAAGTTACGTATATTGCGCATTAATCTAATTTTATTTTAGCGACTTTGCGAATATTTCATTCACCATTGTATTTAGAAATATTTATTTATCTAGAGCTTTTATTTTCTTTTAATAGCTTCAACTTAAACTTATCAAACAGACGTTTATGTATATAATTTGAACTTGGAATATATGAATTAGGTTATATAGGTTTCTTTAGGTTTTTTTTCGTTGCTTTCCAACAGCGGACAGAATGTCTAATCTATTGTAGACCTAGCACCTGAGTGTTAAATAATGTCTAACCATGATTTGTTAAATAGGGTCGAAAGCGGTCCCATTCATCTTGCAGGACTATTTTCAATCATTAGTTGCGTCCTTCAGTAACCTGTAATAATTGTCATCTGGGTCTCTGCGTGGGAGAGGCAAATTTGCGCTACATATAGCGGCTTCTCCAATTTTGTTAGTTTCGTTGGCATTCTCTAATAAGCTCAAAGTATTAAGAGGTGTTTAAAGGGATATATGGTGGTTGATACATGGCATCCTTATCTGTTAACCCAAATTCGTCGGTTTTGAAGATATATATATCTAAATATTATAATTTTTTGAAAATTTAAAATTATTTCAATTTGATATACTTTTCGAAAACTAAGATAGGAACAATTAAATTGCAACAGGTTCGTTCTTAAACGGTTCTGAACATAAGCACAACCCTTCAAAGTCGAAAAATGTCGAAGTTTTGACGCAATTTAATAGAAAAGTAAATAAATGTATATGCATATTCGTACTAGTAATATACTACGAACGTCAATCTTTCCATACGGATCAAAAGTGCAGCTTCTAGTGACCTATGGAAACCAAGATTAGGCTCACTGCTTGCTAATGCGCACATTCTTCTGCGCAAGACGTATGCGGAGGACACGCCCACCATAAAAATAGCATTTTCGGCCGCACGCCCTAGTGCGCTCTCGGAGTAGTCTCATCCTTGTATTCGCAATGAGAAAACAAAAGGGTGTTAGTAATGTCGCATCGCACATGGCAGTCTACTGAAAACTCTAAAAGAACAAAAGTTTGAGGTTAGGTCAACTTTGAGTACTTTCTGACATGAAAAAAAAATTGTAATAACGAAAGATCGAAGATTTGTTTTTTTTTATTATAGGCTCGTATTTATTTTAAAACAAATTAATGTAATAAGTAATAAATAATACGTACAAACGGACAAAGTAATAAGTAATATCGGGCGGCTTGCAACTTCGCTTGGTGGTAGTGAAAGTGGACCGTTCCCGTTAAAGATCGCGTGGATTCCAATACTTTGTCCTACAATAACACCAAGACTATCAAGTGTATTGTGTATTGATTTCTTGATACCTGACTTGTAAGCCAAGGCGAGGAAACGCGCTAATATTTTCTAGAACTTTCAGACTTTTTCTGATCATGAAAATGGTGAGTATTTGGTCTTTTTGAGGCAGTTTAGATGTGCCAAATACAAATTGTTTCAGAACTTCATTTAACAGTAGGTATATTCTGTTTTAGGTGAGAGAAGTCCTTCATTCAAAAGGTGCAGATGAGATTGAGAAAATGAGCTGATATTTGCTTAAAAGGCTGATGCTGACAAAGGCACATTTTCCTCAATTTTGTGATAATTGAATACTAGTTGGTTAAAATGTACCTATAATGCAAAACACGTTGGAAACAGAACTGAAATTTTTGCTTAATATCATGAGATTGAAACAGATTATTTTGAAGAGATTGGTAAGTACTTACATTTTATATAATGAAGTTCCTTATCAGAAGCTCAAAATCGGTAGGTAGTTTGTCAATCAATGTCTGACCTATGCTTATACCAAGCAAATTTAGAAAAACCCAAAGTTAAGGACTCCTAAACCATACCTATTAACATGAGTAACGAGAGTAATAAGGGAACCCTTAACTAGGTGTACTAGAAAATTGCTTTGAAAGTTGAAAAACCCGAGGAGTTGGAATAGCTCAAAAATTGGTTGACTTTCAATAGGTACCTACTTGTCTCAATACCTATGTTATTTATGAGGGTTATTATAAGTTGTGAGTTACTTTTCTATCAATGTCTACTGTAAAGATACAGAAATCATTTTTATCATTCTTTTTGGGCCAGGCATTGACATTGACACTGAATGACCACAGGTGTTATTAAGTCAATGTTGTGGTTAATGCCCTATGGCACAAATGACACTACTGGGAGTTACTTCTTGGTGCTGCTAGGGCTAGGTTCAGGTGAATAAACTATTGATCTGGTAAACCCTCATTGTCTCGAGCCTCACTGAAGAGCCATAGGTATTCATCAAAACCAGTCTATGGATGATGGACACAATTAAGGCTTTCAAGTTGATGGCTTTTCTATCAGTCATTTTAAAAAACCAAAAACATGTGTTTTCTCTCCTATCAATGAAAGTATAAAATCAAATTTTTTTTTTATTGGGTTCATATCTAGTATTAAAGTTTTACATCTTTTCCTGAGATTTTTTCTAAAAGCCTAAGAGCAGGAGAAGAATTATTTTAATTTTTCTTGGAATAAAGTACACCTGTAATACTTACCTGTAGGTAGAAAAACAAAACCATCATCCGTTGCCTAGTAAATGCAAAATCCAACAAATCTATGAAAATTTCATGAAAAAGTCAATTTGTTACCCATTGAATTGCAGTGTTTTCAGAATGGTATGGTTGTCAAACACTGTGTCAAGGCTCTTGTGCTTTTAATAGTAATTTATGTATTAAGAACAAAAAGTACAAGTTTTTTACTCGGAGAATGAAGTTTTGATCTATTAAGAAAAACACTAAATACGAGATGTGTACATCAAAATTGACAAGATATTTTTCACATAAAATCCTTGAGAAAATCACTTCATAAAATGTGTACACTAAAGCTTTCAAGAAAAATTTCTGATGTGTGTACACCAAAATTTACCACTGATTTTTCCCTTGATACCTATTGAAAGCAAATCTGCAAATTTTTTGAATGTTCAATAAATATTAAACATTTTCAGCTTTGAATCCTGCTTCAAATGGTCTAATGTATTTCCAAAATAAAATTTATAAAACAAGTTGCTGATTTAAAAAAACTACTAATATACCTAATAGGAATTGAATTTTTATCAACACTTTCTTTACTGACTTTCTGTATTGATGAGGTATTAGATAGAGATTTTGCAGTAAAACTTCAGAGTAGTTTGTAGCCTTACAATTACCTAGATAGGTATTTAAATATGTCAATCTTTATAAAAATCTCAAAAATGTAAAAGATATGGTTTTTGTTTAAAGCCTTTTTAAGTATCCCCTTGAGAATTCATTATTAAGTAAAACTAGTTATTTTAAAGGGTGTTCATTTAAAAAAAATCTCACAGAAAGCCAGAGGACTGGAATGGAATTCTAACTTCTGAGATAAACTTTATACAAAAAATATCCAATAATTTCAATTAAACTAGATATTATAGTCTGTAGAGAAGAGATTAATAAATCCAGCAGAGATAAAAAAAAATTCATTTTATGCAACTGTGTATAATTGATACCAATAAACGATGAGACAATAAATTCTTAAATTGTTTAGCTTTGCTATAAAACAGAGACAACTGATTGCTTTCATTGCAACAAAACTTTATCCTCTGGGTAACAGCTATTGTTACATGCTCGTTGAATAATATACTATTTTATTTGCATTATTTATTACCTAGGTACATTATAACAGTTTACGAACCCAACAATTACAATTTTGGATATATTTAATAATTCAAATAAAAAGTATGCCTTTTACTAAAAAAACATTTATATTTTAGAAACTAATACATATGGCAGAAATAAAATGTATCATTTTAGAAGCAGTCATTTATAAATTGTTGAAAACTTTATAAGATTGGATAATTCCCTAAATGTGAAAGCGCTTTTAGGGTACTAAATATATTTTGAAAGGACAGCTTTAATGGTTAAATAACAATTGTGAACAGTTATTCTAAAGGGTTAAAATACATATACACCATGCAATTCAATGATAAATAGTTGATGATTAATGCACTAATCTTATCTTCTACTTAAAAGACTAATACAAATTCAAACATGCAGAACAAGCACTATGTACAGTAAATTCATAACCAGAACTGTATAAGATTGGATAATCATTTTGTAACACTATGCTATGCAAGCAAGTAGAAGTAGAATGCTTGTAAGCTGAGGCAAAATTTCATTTTTTGAAAACAAATACTTACGTTGATTTTTTTTTCGCTTACGACACTTGCCCTTTTACTTTAATAACTGCTTCTGTAAAATGAATGCCAACTTTTAGGTGGCATAATTACAGAAGAAATGCAAAGACATAATAATTACAAATGTATAGGTGAGACACTTGTCTTCTACAGCTTCATACGAGAAAACATACCTAATAGGAAATTGGTTAATTCTGAGGTAGAAAAAACTTACTTTGAAAAGTTGGCATGTATTTGTTAACTATTCAGGGTTTTCCAAATGTTCTGGAAGGGTCTACCTTTTGGCACATGATGAAATTCTATGAAGATAAAGTTTTAGGACATCATGGCATGGAGATTTAAAAAATATCTCTTGATGCCACTTCGTTATTTCTAAGACCTAGGTCTTCGGAACAGTGACATCCACAAAAAAATTTTTTATTGGGTCTATTACTATTTCTTTGATACTTACTCTATTCAGCGATTAGGGTTAAACGAAGTTATTATCAACCAGTTTTCTACTATTCCACTTTAAACTTTGAGAGGTTATTATTGACTAAAATACCTGATAATAAAGAAGAATTAGGGATGACGAGACGTTTTTGTTTTTGATTCTTCAGAATAAACAAAATAGGTTAACATTTCATATTAGACATTGGATTGAAATATTAGACTAACATATGGATGGAACTCAAAGTTTATAGTGGTATAGTCGTACACTGATGGGTTTATAAAAACTTCATACCTATGTGATGTCCCGAAACTTCATCTTCATAGGTTTCGCCATGTGACAAAAGGTGGACCTTTCCAGAACATTAGGAAAAAAACTATATATAATGCCAACTTTGTTATTGATTACTCTCACCGACAATTAACGCCTTTTGTGAAAAAAATACGATACACACATAAAGGTATTCCTATGCCAGCAACGCTGACAACGTGTAAAAATTGCAATGAGTGATGTATTAGTAATGTTGCACTTTGACGTTAAGCACGAGAAATATCAACTTTTGCAGGAGAAATGTCAACTTTTGAAACGGAGGACGTGACGTCATATGTTCTAAAAGTGACATTTTTGGTCCGCTCGTCGGCATACTGTTATGTGTGTATCGTGGAAAAAAAACTAAAGGTTGTGTTAGAATAAGTTGCAATATAGATCTATTAAATCTTTTTTAACAAATCTAGTTATCAATTTGATTAAAAAAATTGGGAAACCAATCTTAGTCATTTGCTCCGCTTCGACGGTAATCTTCAAAGCTGGTCAGCATTATTTCAACTAGCAATCATTAAACACCAATAAATTAAGTTACCTTATTTTAGCAATAATTATTTTAGTTTTTCTTTTTCAATAACGGCTTGCAACACTTTTAATCGAAATCAATTAAATACCACTGCAATATTTATGTGAGAGTAACCAAATGTCGTGCACTGTATGTCTAAACAAAATTTTATTATTCACATATTACCTTAGTTCATTTTAACTTACATTTTAACAATAATAGCACAGAAAGCAGGAGATACAAATTTTAATACAATATGTTGTAGGTGTCACCAAAACGTTTAATGAAGTGGATGTGCACGCAGTCTTAACTACTAAGTTGAAAAGTCGCAAGAGATTACTTGGGAGACGCGAGAAGCCCGCTACTACATGGGAACCGAAAGCAGTGTGAATACCAACCCTAGCAGGATGCAACCATCTTTATTTTAAGGGTGAAATGTAAGAGTTTTATAGGACATATAGTTTACCCAAAGGCTTACAAATAAATAAACTCAAAAGCTTCTTCGAGTTAGTGCTGTAATCTATGCATTATAGATCATTTTAAAGTTGGGTTTATTGTCTATTTTCTTAGCAATAGAACCATAAAAATAAATTGAAAACATTTGCAGTTTTTAGGAATTTAATGAGAGAACCGTTAAGAAAACAGCTATATAATTTTTAATTTAATCGAATTTAAAGATCGATTATGTTATGTTTATTTCCATTAAATGAAAGCAAACTGATGGATTCAACTAAACATCTTGCTGAGGCAAAGATTTCGCTAAGAGCGCAGATGCTAATTTTATTGCTTCGTGTACCATGTGTTTTATAAAACTTCATCTATTTGGCTATGAAATGTCAAAAGTATGGAGTAACAACAGTCTATTTACTTTGTTTATGTCATCCTTTTCTGTCAAAATTTCATAGCCTGCTAGACGAAGTTTTATATTGAACACCCGGTATACCTACCTATATAGTTAAGAAGAGAAATTATAATAAAAATACAAACTGTTGATTAAGTCGACTTTTTTCGTAAACTGACCGAAATGCCGAGATGAAGCCAGAGTATACAATAACTAACGGAGAATCCATTGCTCCGTTAGTTACCTAGATTTTTAATCAAATTTTAAACATGCGGGGTAAAATATTGTTGCGATATATTTCTCGCTCGGGGTTCAATAATTCCAGTGTAACGGTCCAACACGAAAACACTATTTATTTATTCCTCAAATACACTCGACTACTAAATAACTCACTACTTAACACTTTATAGCCTTCTATTATCGCTTCGTAACTTTAGCTTACTTATAGCTCGCTTAAAATAAGACTACTCCTAACCGCCGCTCTATGCGCCTTTATATACAATCCTAAAATTACAGAAAAACCTAGAAAGTTCTTTATAAGAATTCTTGAATAATCTCACATAAAAAAAACGGTTGTAAACAACTGCCTTCTAGATTAAACCAGCCGAGCAATAAATCACTCGTGTCAGCCATGACGCAGCGCGGATAGGTATCGAAGCTCCACCAACCAACACGCTCCCAGGCGTTGCTCCGCCTCCCATGCGGCGTTGCTGCGAATCGTAACATTGCCCTCCTCCTAAGGCTGTTCGTCCCGAACAGATAGAGTTCCATGGTATCGTGCTAATCGATCCAAATGAACGACCTTCATCTTTGACCTAGGGGTCCGCTGGAGCCTATACACCACATCATTGATCTTCTTTATAATTGTATAAGGTCCTTCCCAATTTTGGCTAAGTTTGGGCGACTTCCCCACCTTTCGCCTCGGATTGTATGGCCACACCAAATCACCATCCTGGAAGCCGCGGGAGTTAGCTAGTAAGTCATATCTTGCTTTGGCTCGATCACTGGATATCCGCAGTTTATTCCTGACTTGTTCATGAACATTGTCCAGCCTCTCCTTGAGCTCCTCCACAAAGTTCTCAGAGTTGAGCGAGTCTTTTTCTGGTGTTCCATACATCAAATCTGCAGGAAGCCTCATTTCCCTTCCGAACATCACTTTCGCCGGAGTATAACCAGTGGCTTCATGCGTTGAGCCTCGATATGCCATCAACATGAGAGGTAGATGTAAGTCCCAATCACGCTGATGATCTGCCACCATTTTAGACAGGTAATGTTCCATGGTCCGATTAAATCTCTCCACCATCCCATCCGACTGTCTATGCAAAGGAGTTGTCCTGGTCTTGCGAATTCCGAGAAGTTCCATGACCTTCTGGAAAACAGCCGATTCAAAATTTCGGCCCTGATCAGAATGAAGTTCGAGAGGGACTCCAAATCTGCAGAACATTTCATTTACTAGCACCGTTGCCACAGTCGTTGCTTCTTGATTAGGCAGGGCGTATGCTTCAGGCCATTTAGTGAAGTAATCCATGGCGACCAAGATGTATTTATTGCCCGACTCAGTCTGAGGAAACGGTCCCGCGACCTCAATTGGTACCCTCTCGAATGGAGCCCCTACAGTGTACTGCACCATTCGGCCGCGTGATCTTGTTCGAGGTCCTTTTGTGGCACAATAAACTTCGCACTTGCGGCACCAAGATTCGACGTCTTCATGATAATTCACCCAGTAGAACCGCTGTTTAATTTTGGCCAAGGTTTTATTGACCCCAAAATGACCTCCACTGGTTCCGTCGTGCATTTCCTGTAGTACGTCCGATTTTCTGCTACCAGGAACAACCAACTGACTGACTACGGTATTGCCATCCGGACTCTCCCACGCTCTCTTCAGTAATCCATTTTCTATTTTAAGAGAGTGCCACTGGGCCCATAACGCCTTCAGGTTTGGAATTTTACCAGCAATTTCTTGCCATTCTGGTCTCTTGTCGTCAGTCTTTGTAGAGAGGATGGGTCCAATATCTGGATCATTCATTTGTTCTTCTCGAAGGGTCTGTGTGGTCCAGCCATCGTTTATTTCTACCGACGTTCTCCTTACAGAAAGAAGTCCCTCACGCTGCTCAGTTCTTTGACAATGCCGACAATCTTCTTTACAAGGCCGTCTAGACAATGCGTCGGCATTTCCGTGAGACCTTCCTGGTCGATGTTCAATTTGAAAATCGTACTGCTGCAGGCGCTCTATCCATCTGGCTATTTGGCCTTCAGAGTTTTTCATCTGTAATAACCATTTCAAGGCTCCATGGTCAGTTCTAATCAGGAACCTTTTCCCATATAAGTAGCGATGGTAATGTTCGACTGCTTTAACGATGGCCAATAGCTCTTTTCTAGTGACACAATAGTTTCTTTCTGGCTTACTTAAAGTCTTACTGTAGTACTCAATGACCTTCTCTTGCCCGTTTTGCCTTTGAGAGAGTACTGCACCTAGACCACAGTTACTGGCATCCGTGTCCAAAATAAACAGTCCGTCCTTTATAGGGTAAGCCAAGATTGGACTAGAACAGAGGGCATCTTTAAGCCTTGCAAACGCCTGACTGCAATCGTGGTTCCACAAGAACGGTGTTTTCTTTTCTGTTAATTTGTGCAGCGGTTTTGCGATGTCGGCGAATCCCTCTACAAATCTCCTGTAGTAAGTACATAGTCCCAAAAAGCTTCTTACTTCGTATTTGTCTCGGGGAACTGGCCAATCTTTAATGGCAGATATTTTACTTTGGCTAGTTTTAATGCCTTGTTCTGAGATAGTATGTCCCAAGTACTCGACTTGCTTTTGGAACAGGCTGCATTTCTTGTAGTTTAACTTCAGGTGAGCATTCCATAACTTGTTGAAGATTTCTCTTAAATTCTTCAAATGCTCGTCGAAATCACGTCCCATGACAATTATGTCATCTAAGTATACCAAGCAAGTTTTCCAAGTCAGCCCCCTCAAGACAAGTTCCATTAGTCGCTCGAAAGTTGATGGAACATTGCACAATCCAAAAGGCATAACAGTGAATTGGTATAGTCCAGAACCAGTAGAAAATGCAGTCTTTTCTTTGTCTTCGGGAGCAATCTTTACTTGCCAGTACCCACTTTTTAAATCTAGAGTGGAAAACCACTTTGATCCCGATAAAGTTGCTAAGGTGTCGTCTATACGTGGCAATGGGTAGCTGTCTTTCTTGGTGACATCATTAAGTTTCCTGTAGTCAACACAGAACCGTGTTGAACCATCTTTCTTCTTAACAAGAACCACAGGCGACGACCATGGACTAGATGATTCTTCTATGACGCCCTCCTTTAACATTTCATTCAGCAAACTGTTAACTTCCTGTTGTTTAGCCAGAGGGACCCTTCGTGGATGTTGTCGTATTGGCTGGGCATCTCCTGTGTTGATCTTATGGACAACCAAATCGGTTTGACTGCCGCTGCTCTTGAAGTTAAACATATCAGATTCATCCACATCAATCCCTATAGCAGACTGAAGTTGTTCCTTTGAAAGGTGACTCCACTGTCGCTTAAAAGCATCAATAACTTCTGGGGAAGCTTGGTTAGAAGATTTAATTTTGGATGTCTCTGCTTCGACACAATTGCATACCCATTGTACAGGCTCATAATTGGCAAGAACTGTTCCTTCTTTGAGCTTGATGGTCTTTTCTCCAATATTTGCAACTCGTACTGGCATAGTCTTCTTCGTGTCGGTCAAAGTTCGTGCTACCATGATTTCAGTCGTCAAATCCAGGTTAGGTTCTATAAGTTCTATGGACCACCCAGGATCATTTTCAGAAGTCACTGTGATAATTTGTTCTGAATTTGGAGGAATTTTCACATCTTCCACCACCAGTAGACGGATACTAGTTTCCACATTTCCATTGGTTAATGCAAACTCCTCATCTCCAAACGTGAGAATATTCTGTTTATGATCGTAGGAGAATCCATGTTTCCTGATGAGATCCATTCCCAAAATAAACTCGTCTTTGATCCTGGCAACCAACACTTTATGCCGAACTTCAAGTCTTTCTCCAATAATGATGGTGACATCGGCTTCTCCGTCTATAGGGCAAGATTCTCCAGTGACTGATTTTAACATAATAGGGTTGGGCAATGTTTGTATGGTATATCCGCCAAGCTTATCTGGCCTTACAATGGTCACATCTGCTCCTGTATCGATGGTAATCTGGATCTTCTGTTCCTTAATGCGTCCGGCCACTGTGAGACTTTTGCCACCCAAATTATTGACTTTAAAGATCCTGGGGGTCTTAGCGGCCCCGGTCAATTGCCCCCTTGCATTGACCGGAATTAGTTTTCCTGGGACCTAGGGCGGTCTTGGTCGCCGCTTGGTCTTCTAAACGACGGCGACGGACTTCTTGCCCTATTACGGCAGTTACTCTTGATGTGACCCAGTCTGCCGCAGTTAAAACATTTTAGGCCCCGATTGTCTGTTGATCGAGGGGTCCTTCCCAATAGGGCTTGTATATTGACTGCCATATCCTTCATCGCTTTATGTAAACTGGCCATGGATTCAGCCATAGACGTATTCTCCTCTTCATTGCAAGTTGCCATTCTTACACGCGGAGCTGAACTAGATGACACTCGTGACGCCTCGAATTCCAGGGCCCGAACTAGTGCCTCGCTGATATTCCTGGTCCTTACTAGACGTAAGTGGTATCTCATGTCACTATCTCGAACTCCCTCAATGAACCTTTCGGCGGCAAATTGCGTTTGAAAACATTCAGGGGCTAATGGGTATGCCAAGTGAATTAGTCTGTCTATGTCCGCCTCAAATTCTTGTAAGGATTCACCTGACTTCTGCTGTCTCATCCTCAGTTGGGCTTGGAACACGGTTTCTTTGTGCTCGTTTCCAAATCGTAGTTGCAGAGAGTGTACTAAAACGGCATAATTACTTTGATCAGCTGCCGACAGAGATTGGAGTAGTTCAGCCGCTTTTCCACGAAGTGCTACTACTAATGATGTAGCTTTCTGGGGCTCGGACCAGCCATTAGCTTTTGCAGCTGCCTCAAATTGTGTTTTATAAATTTCCTAGGCCGTAGTACCGTCATAATCGGGAGGCTTAATTTTAGCGTTGGCTGTGCTAAAACTCTCTGTAGACACGTTGTCGTCCTCAAGTTGTTCCCGGAATTTCTTTTCTAGCTCGAGAAACTTCTGGTTGACAGCTTCGAGTCCTTCGTTAACGGATTGCATTATTCTTTCTTCCAATTGTTGCTCCCTAACTGCGAGATGGTTCACTAATTCTTCTTTAAACCGTTTCTGCTCTTCTTTTTGTTCTAGATAACGTTTTTCCTGCTCTTCCTTCTGTTCTAGATAACGTCGCTCCTGTATTTGATCACGTTTTTCCTGTTCTTGATAATGTCGCTCCTGTACTTGATCGCGTTTTTCCTGTTCTTCCCTCTGTTGTTGCATAAGGGACAGCAGGGCGGCAAGTTGATCCTCCATCGCTTGATGCTGGCTTCTAATCACTGGCATAAACACGTAATGTCCGGCAATGAAGCACTCACTTACAGTTCAGTAATATTGGTCCTCAAATTCCCACTGGAATCGCACTTCTGACACCAATTGTTGCGAACTCGGGGTTCAATAATTCCAGTGTAACGGTCCCACACGAAAACACTATTTATTTATTCCTCAAATACACTCGACTACTAAATAACTCACTACTTAACACTTTATAGCCTTCTATTATCGCTTCGTAACTTTAGCTTACTTATAGCTCCCTTAAAATAAGACTACTCCTAACCGCCGCTCTATGCGCCTTTATATAGAATCCTAAAATTACAGAAAAACCTAGAAAGTTCTTTATAAGAATTCTTGAATAATCTCACATAAAAAAAACGGTTGTAAACAACTGCCTTCTAGATTAAACCAGCCGAGCAATAAATCACTCGTGTCAGCCATGACGCAGCGCGGATAGGTCGCGAAGCTCCACCAACCAACACGCTCCCATGCGTTGCCCCGCCTCCCAGGCGGCGTTGCTGCGAATCGTAACAATATTATTAACTGTGAAAATCTGTGAAATGACTAAAATGGCCATAAGTGGAGCCTTTTATGAACAACAGAAAAGTTGTTAATTGTCGCATAAAAAAACACAACTTTAAAAAATGTGAAGTCTCCAACGTATCTAGTTATTTTTAGAATTGCAAATAAGATGAATTAATATTTTAACTTTCAACCAGTATTTGTGAAACTGTTAACTTTCGAAAAAGGCATAATTGTGCCATAACACTTTGTGTAGTCGATCCAGCTTTTCAGTTTTCCTTTGTTAATAAACAACCCTGTATAGCAGTAGGCATAATTACACCGCTGATTAGCAAAATAAAGTACAGTAGAAAATCGTCAATATATAAATATCAAACACATGTTGTGAAATTGCGACCCATAGTGAATACTACAATATGCATCGTGATGGTTGATTTCTTGGATTGTGGTGCTTTATTATTTAATACTATAGGAATTAATTGAATCTTCGGTCATTTTTTATTGTATCTTATATTTATTTATGCTTTCATCACTACAACCTAAGGATTATACAATTGTTAATTGTTAGATTATACTGATTGTTAGATTATACTGAGTAACAATTTATAGGTACAGGTTATGCAGTAATATCTATGAAACCAAAAAAGGTATAGTTTAAAAGAAAAACGAGAAGGAAATCGGTAACCCTAAGTACAATAGAGTCAAGAGTAAAACATACAGGGTGGCCTAATGTACCCGTTTAAACATGGTGTAACATTAAGGATGGGACAAGTGACGGTAATATCAAATTTTTGATAGTTGGCTTTGTTTATGTCAGATGGAAGGCAACTTCAAATTGTTAAATGAATTCATCTGTTTTTTATTCCTGAATTGAATTCAACGATTAATTCTAAATAGAAAAGTATTAAAATATGCTTGAGCTATCTGCTAAAACATCAAAATTGGAAATATTTTTACATCACTTTTATACTGTCACCCTTTTCTATTAATTTATTAATGTCTTAGTAAACATTCAAAAACGCTTTTTTCCCTTAGGGCAATACAATGTTCCATTCCACTCAGTTTTGAACCCCAGACAACAGCCCTTGTGTCGGTATGTTCAAAAAAATAAATGTATGATAAAAAGAAAGAAATACAAAATTAAGTATGTAATTAAGAAAGGGCCAGAACCCAATAAACCAACCATCACGATTACCGCAAGAGTACAAGAAGACGATAACATTCCACGTTCCAATACATTATTCGTATTATTATTATTCTTCAATTGCAAGAGTAATATTAGATAGTGATGCAAGTTCTTGAGGTCATAAATGCTGAGAATCAAGGTGAAGCGGAAGTGATAACATCTTAGAATGTATCACCAATGTAAAGCCATGTGAGTTAAAATGGATATTTCGTGCAAGTTAAGATGCCCAAGACAATTTTTTTTTAAATCTATACAAGGAAGCTGGAGAAGGGAAGGGATATTATATTAAAAATATTTTTTCTATATTTGACATATAAAGTGGCACTTTTCAATACTGATGACAGTAACGTAACGTCCTACTTTTCGTAACTGGTGATGAAAAGTTCGTTTCATCACCAGTTGCAGGTTTCGGTAGTGGCGCACCGTTGCTATAGTTTTTACGGTATTAAGTAGATACAAAGTGGTTTAAAAGTAAATATTGAAGTTTAGTAATAGTAACTCTCTCTCTAAGTGGGTATCTGTAGTCAAAATTAGAAAAAATCTTGTAAGAAACACGTGACGAAAAGCCTTTGTTGTGTATTTCATTCAAATTGCGGGAACTCGCTGCGCTCGTCCCGCAAACATTCATTCGTTACACAAAATCGGACTTTTCGTAACTGGTTACATAAATGTGTGCATTTTAATAGAGTTTCTCTGAGCTTGATAATGTATCTCGAGTATTATATCTCAAGACTATATCCCGAGAAATAATTAATTAAACAGTTACACACTTGACTGTATACATGTTATTGTTCTTTCTCTTGAAGTTATTTTGACAGCTGTTTAATATTAAAGCAAGATTAATCTCTATTTCGCATTGTATTGTTAAAAGGGAGTTGAAATGTCTTACGCGCATGCAACTAAGAAGATATAAGCGCTTTATTGGTTTAACGGGGATCGAGGGATATAATCGGGGGTAACTACCTATACAAGTGCATCAAAATCATCGATAATTTTGCATGAAAGCTTGTGGTATAAAAACTGCATGAGTTTATTTTCATATTGAGATGAAGGAGGAAGAAGAAGAAGAGGGCTTTTTTAACATAATATGAAATAGTAGAGTGCAGTTTATTGAACATCACATGCTTGAATGCAAATTATCTTCAGGTTATTTAGTTGGACGAGTGTAGTTTAGTAAATTACTCAAGTAAAGCAATCAAAACATTCCCACTTGCCATATTATAATTTCTGCTATGGAACTGAGCAAAACGAGACATATTTCAAAATTACTTTTTTTAGTATCTAATGTAACAATCAAGCCAATGTAGAACCTAGCCTGTGAGGTAGGTACATTGCGGTTTTCGGTGTTTTCTTGTTATCGCTTTACTCTTGCTTCATTGGTTGTTTTCGGAGTCTTTCAAGAGGTTGTTTCAATACCACAAGAGCTTTAAAATTACCGATAATTTTTCACGATTGTATGTTTTCCATAATTTCACGAGTCATTTAGGGCGAGTGAAATTTGCAAGGAAAACATGCCAGAGTGAAAAATTATCTGGTTCATTTTAAAGCTCGAGCGGTATTTAGTGAGATTATTTCTCGAATCAAAAATACTATTAAGAAATAAATAAGTAGTGTTAGAATATTCGGACGTCACCTTAAATAAGTCAGTCAGACAACGACATTGATTAAGGTTTTATGGTTGATTCCATGACAACGTGAAATTACCGATGTAGTTTTTTAAAATTTATCGAATTACCGCTTATTAATACCTGTTTTGCTGCATAGCACTAATATGGATGAGTGAAATAATCGGTAGTAATTGCATAAGTGCATAAAAATTACCGATAATTTTGAAAAAATGTGATGTTAGGGATTACGAAAGAGTGCGGCACTGAAGGTGGAGGGCTTTTTTACAAAGAAATAAGGAAATGAACACATGCAATTTGCAGAGGCAACAAGTTTCAGGGCTAAATTTCAGGTAATTTATATGCACGAATAAAATTTTGAGAAATATTTCCCGAATCAATGCTAAATTTCTTCTGTTTAGCGGCTCAATTCAGCTTAACCAAGAAGTTTCAAATTGGGACATAATCTCCCACATAATGAGTGTGACAATCTTTTTTTATAAAAAGTCACAGCAATTAGTGTACCAGCAAAAGTATTCAACAACAGTACAGGATACTCATGGATACTGTGCAGTATAATTATCGAAATTCAATATTCACTTTAGAATGCAATTACCGCTGTAATTTTGGTGAAAATACAGTGCTCTTATGGGGGATATAACGTATGATGGAAAAATTCGGGGGTTATACCACGAGAGCTTTAAAATTATCGACAATTTTTCACGATTGCATGTTTTCCATAATTTCACGAGTCTTTTAGGACAAGTGAAATTTGCAAGGAAAACATGCAGGAGTGAAAAATTATCTGGTTCATTTTAAAGCTCGAGCGGTATTTAGTGAGATTACTTCTCGAATCAAAAATGCTATTAAGAAATAAATAAGTAGTGTTAGATTATTCGGACGTCACCTTAAATAAGTCAGTCAGACAACGACATTGATTAAGGTTTTATGGTTGATTCCATGACAACGTGAAAGTACCGCTGTAATTTTTCAGAAAATTGTCGAATTACCGCTTATTAATACCTGCTTTGCCCCATAGCAATAATATTGATGAGTAAATAATCTGGTTTATTTTAAAGCTCGAGCGGTATTTAAGATTATTTCTGGAATCAAATAATGTACCTACTAATAAGAAATAAATAAGTAGTATTAGAATATTCGAACGTCGTCTTAAGTAAGTCAATTAGACCACGACATTGATTAGGGTTTTATGGTTGGTTCCATAACAACGGTGAAATTACCGCTGTATTTTTTAAAAAAATTATTGAATTACCGCTTAGTACCTTTTTTCTACAACCATGTAAAAATAAACAACTTTCGTCAACCTTGCCCTAGTCGAAAACGTAACTTTCGTCTCTAGTGAGAGAAAATCTCATAACGTTAACTTTCGTCTCTAGTGACTTCTCTTCTAAATCTTTTTATAAATCTCTTTCTTTTTCTAATCTCTTCTTATAAAATCCCATTGAAAATGGTGATATCATACAAAAATATGTATATTTTGCCTGCCCGGGCCTCAGAAAAGTGAATCAAAGTGTTGAAATTTGACCAAACTGACAATCGAGGCATCACGTTGACAATGACGCGCCTTAATTTTTGAAAGAAATACTCTATAGATATTGTTTTTAAAGTTAATGAAGACTTAATTTTACCATGGTCGAAGAAAAAGTATAGTGTTTTACTCGTCAAAAAAGCATTTTCTATCGCTCGAGAACATTACCAAACTCGGCTTCGCCTCGGTTGGCAAACTGTTCTCTTGTGAGAGAAAATCCTATTTTTCTACAAACGTCAAATATTGACGCATTTTACGCTTTCATTAGACAAACGAAAACCTAACCATTTTTGAGGATCAGAATGTGAGTTTACTTTTTCGCGCGTTACCCAGGACAGCAAGCGAAAAAGATTTTATCGCTTGCTGTCAACAGCAACTACCACCACTCAACCAATTATTTAAAACGTCATTGTCAATTTGATTTAAATTTTCAGATTGTGACTTCAGTTATGCACAGTTGTGATTCACATTATTTGAAATTGATCGTTTGCAGAAAAAACGTTGCATGCATTACGAGCAAAAAGTAACTTTTTTGCTGTCGAGTGATTGCCGCTCTCCGCTTCGCGGAACTTCACTCTCCGAGCAAATAAGTTGTACTTTTCGCTCTTAATACATAAATAACTATTTCGTCACTCGTTAAACAATATACTATTTTGCTCCAAAGCAATAAATGCATGAGTGGAATAATACATAACAAGTAGTCGTTTTTTGAGGTGTCTCTTTTTTTCCATTCTCACTTGCCTTGAAAAAGAACCAATCTATTATATCTTTGTCGCATATTGTCCTTCTGACATTTCAAGGCCCCATAGTGAAATAATCTTATTTTAATATAAAACTGAATGATTAGTTTAGGAAGTTGAATTCTATGACTGTCCAGTGGCATTTGATTTAAAACATGGGCATTCATTTGTAAATTGTCAAAAGGCGTACCAAAAGTTCGGAGAATTTTTAATAATAAAAATTGTGATATGTTAGGGATTACCAGCAATTGAGATTCATAGCCTTTTATGGTGGTTTCACAAAGAAGACACAGTTTATGCACTTCATCTGACGGAAAAATGTAGGAACCTCGGTTTTTAAGATTTGTTAGCAATGAAGTATTAGGATTTTTAACTGATATAATTTGTTGAAGGCAGATATTACATTCAACAAATCGCCTGTACTTCAGTTTACCCACGATGGCCCCTCCTATATATTTCACAATATCTTCGGTATACGAATTTATGTTCACAGGGATGGTTGGCAAATCTATTTCATCGTCGGCATCATCACCTTCAACGTTTTCACCAATCGGATTAAGATATCGTTTCCGTTGAGATGATACGTATAAAATATCCACTCCATCCTCTAAACAATTTGAAAATGCAGACGATTGAATTTCATTTTTTATTAGTAACCGTTTATAGGCAGATTCAAATTGCTTTGAGTTGGGGTTATTGTTCCAACCACCTCTGGCGCGAACGGCGCTAAAAAAAGTTTCAATAAAGTCTTGAGACAATTTAAAAGTTAAGAGATACTCTAAACCTTTTTCTCGAAGAACTTCATATAATGGGAAGATGTTTGTTAAAGCCACAATCATTCCTAATATACCGGTTTTTCTAGGGTGGTTTAGTAACAATTGGCCACAACCATCTGCTAGTTTTGAAATATATTCAATGACATTCCCTGCATTTTGTTTTAAAACCTGAGTATTTTGGAAATTGAAAGGCATATTAAAGGAATTTTTGTTCGCAAATTTCGAGTGGCAGTTCAAGATATCGAATCCACTATTTATCATTTGACAGAACTTAGCAGTTGGACCTACGTCTTCAAAACCTTCAATATTTTTCTGCTGCAAATATATTAAAGTGTTGTAGGTACTTTCGCTCAGTACTTGGACAGCCAACTTTACAGACATTCTATTGTTATTATAGTATATATGTTTTTTTTTTCAATTTGTTGGCTACATGGAGCCCTTCCTTATCTTGCAGCTCAACCATTTTTTTTATGTACTCCCACCGAATAATACTACCATCCCCATCTTGCAGTATTTTCAAATCACCGAATATATTTCTAATCAATTTTACCATATGGCACGGATCTAAAAAGACAAACTGTGTTTCGTTTGTTATAGGGTTTTTAAAGTGCGGTTGAAATCTCGGTGAAAAAACATTGGTGAAATCAGCACCTAAACGTTTCACCATGGCCAGATTAGACGAAGCTCCGTCAAAAGTGATGGAGTTTACTATTACTCCAACTTCACCTAATAATTCGTAGCATTTAATTAGAAGATTTGCCCTTTCATCACTATTCAGACTTTTTATCATGAAATACCCTATGGGCAATTTCCATGCTTGATTTAAACCCACAATCATGAAGACGAGTGCATACGAAGCAGTAGGGGCGTCTTCGTGTTGTGGGTTTAAATCAGTCCCCATGTCCACAGTTCCATAAAATCGATTTTGGTCCCAAATAATCTGTTCTCGGATTTTCATCTCATCCAACACTAAATTACAAATAACTGGAACTGGCGATTGGGATGACACTTTGATTTTGAGAGCTTTAAGTGAGTCTCCCGTGAAGCCTGGTCGACCATCAAGTTCACTATACCAGTTCCTGATAGTGCTTGGATGCGGAAATAAGTTTCCCCACGTTTTCCTGACGTACTCATACGCCTTTGCCGAATAAAACTGAAGCGTCAGGGCAAATTTTCGAATTTCTGGACTGAATACTTTGCCTTTCTTTTTCTTCTTCAATTTTATAAGAATGGCGTCCGCAAAACTTGAAGGCACGCTATCCTATATAAATAAATACGATTCGTCTGTTATCTGAATAAAAGTAAAACATTCACCAAACATATCTGTAAATAAATTTCTGATGCATCCTTCTGAAGAAAGGATTGAAGGGAGAGATGGAAACGTGTGGTATCAGGTCTTTAAAAGTAAAAAAAAAATACAACATTATAAGTTTCCCTCTTTATTTGTGTAAAATGACAAACATTTTTTCAATGTTTTTTAATATATATTTATAGGTAAACTAATCAATTCTAATAAAAATCAATTCTTAATAATGCTAATTTGGTATGTAAATGTAAAGGAGAGCAGTTAAAGTCATTGAAGAGCCTTTTGATGAGAAATTAAAGTCACTAAAGCAGAAGTAATCTAACTTGTACTGAGATTTTCTTTATTTGATGAATAGCTGAACAATAGATAAACAAGGCCAGTAAGATTAGTGAGCAGCACATTTTGCTTGCATCTGGTATAAATAGACCATTTGTTATAGATGAATTTAATCATCCATAATGCAGTGGGACAAGAATTATTGTGTTGTGTCCCAAGACGCATTTTGCTTCCACTGAGCTCGTCAGCTGGGCTTACTCTGATGATTCCACACACAAACCCAGAATGTGAAGAGAAATACCCTTTCAAATATGGCAGGCTAGGTTCCTAGAGCCATTTCTTTCGCCAAAATTTTTTTACAGGATGTTGGGTAGAAAAGCTAAGGACATATTGCCTATCCCGATAGATTCAAAAGCATCATGATTAGGTACTCTGGATAAATACGCCAATGTCTTAGGGATTTGTGAGAGTCCCTTCAAGACATCGCAGACTGAAGTAACTCACTGAGAAGCACCCTTTGGGCATAGAGGATAATCTATTTTGAACACATTGCATTGCAGTCTTGTGTGCGAATTTCAGACGCGTTTCTCGTATTTAATCTTCTCCATCGGAAAGACCTCTCGTTGGAAAACATGCACGACTGTTTTCATCGTCTTCCATGCACAGCCGACACTCCGTGTCGTCGGACAGTCCAAGTCTGTGCATATAGAGTCTGAGCTGGTTAGGCCCTGTTTAGAGTGCAGTCTGACGGTAATCTTCTAACTCTTACTTGTCTTCTATTTATTTTTCAGGAATGTTTGGGCTTTTACCCTCCCTATCCATGTGATACATTTTTAGAGTGATTTAGAGCTGGAAGCCTTGATCCGGGAATGCCCGATACCCAAAACTGATTTAGGTTACCTCGTTACCATTAGGTCGGAGACCATGTTCCTATAACCCGAAGCCTTGCAAGTCAGTCTGAGCAGTTTTGGTGGTTTCAGTATTGAATTATTTGATGTTATATGTGTCACATGTTGTAACACACATAACATCAAATTGCTACTTCGCCTTCATTGGTCCGAGAGTATTGGAACTAGAAACAGATTAAGTATACGCTCCCTTATATATTGCCCCCGTAATGCAAAGACATATCTGCCTTTGCAGAGAAGAAAGTTTAGCTCTAATGGAGCTCTGCTTGTCCTTCTGATACAAAATATGGCTCCATAGTTGATTATATGTGTTACTAACGTAACGTATAATCACACGTTGGGGTCACATCCCACATGGGATAGGATACTCGTAAGATTAGCAGGGATGAGGCGGTTGAAAGAGGAGAAGGGGACTCAAGTGGAGTAAAATTTAGCAGATCGTGATATATGGATGCGGCCTAGTGAAAAGCTTTACTTCAAATCTCAAGGTTAGATTACTTCCGGCTTTATAACTCGTTCGAGTCGCTTAGTTCATTATAAAACTTAATCTTACAGGCGATGAAATTTTGACAGAAAAAGATGACTTAATCAAAGTAAACGGACTTTTGTTACTCTATCGTTTTTTTTTGACATTTCACAGCCGACTAGATGAAGTTTTATAATGAACACGGAGTATTCATAAAAGTCAGGGCAAAAAGCAAAAAAAAATGTTTTATTTTATATTGTTATATAACAAAATTAATGAAGAGACTTGTTTTATTTGAAAACTTCTGGTAAACCCATTAATTTTATCGCTAGAAGTTTGTCAAATAATAAAGAACTGCTCTGAACTTAGGTATACAATTTTATACAGTTTTTGAGATGTTTAACTCACATTTGGAAAATAACCAAAATTTATGATCTACATCGTAGGATATACCAATTGGTAGCGAGAGTTTACAAGATCTAAGAGCACATGCTGAGAGTTATTTTAGTTATAGGAACTTTAAATTTGATTATGAATCGTTAAAAAAGTTTGGAAGGGTAAAGGGCAAAACAACCCAAAAAAAAATAACACCCTGTGAATACTCACTCAATTTGTATATTCAACGATAGAGATCAAAAATAATCATATTCCAAATTTGAATTACATATCTCAAAAACTGTAAGGGCGAGTTCGCAAGAGCGGAACGGCGGAACACGAATCTCGGTTGTAATTGTAGTTTGACTTCGCATTTTTAAAAATTGGATATTTGGCGGTAATCCGTCATAGGATAATGCCCGCAGTTTTGACATTTCCGCATTTACGCCCGTTGCGCTCAAGCGATCTCGTCCTGAGAGTCAAAGAAAAAAATTGAAACAAATTTAAACTTTTAAAACGCTGTGACTCTGAGGCAAAGCGTTTGTGGGCCTTTGTTTATATGAACTTTTTGCCTTATTTTTGCTCTTAGAAATTGCTGTTGAAATCATGTAACCTAATTTCGTAGCATCCTGTATGTATGTATACCAGTATCCCAGATCAACCCATTAATAACTATTATCATACATTCGATTAATAATGAAATATTAATAATTATTATGATATTCGAACACTACAACTTCTGTAGGCAGTATATATGTTATGTAAAAAAATATGATCTCCTTTCATAAGCTACAGGTCAATCCTGCATCTAAAGGGTGTCCCATTAATAAGATTTATTTTGAGTCTTCAATACAACCTTCTCAAAAGCACCAATATTTTTTATATCAAAATGAAGAGAAAATATTGGCATTTTATGCTAAAAATCACATCTTGCTACCGAACCATAATTATTGTGTTAGCAGGTGATAATAATTCTTTTGCCTTTATTACTAACGAACATGGCAGCTTCTTCCACAAAGACCATACATACAAGTGTAAAAAAAGACAAGTGTGAAACTGTTCGGTTCATTTTTACGTTTATTTCTAACAATAATTTGCTTAAATTAAGTGTTGTCTCTACACTAGGCCTCAGAAAAATTATTGTCAGTATAAAACTGAAACATAATATCTTCCAACTGGTCATTACTAGCTCTCTGACAGGTAATTATTTTTTTTAATTATTTGCGTTTTTTTTTCACAAATTTGAGTAGTCTCCTATCTCCCGAATTATTGGTCTTACTTTATTCTCTACTTCGGAAATTGTTTTCGAATATTTTGATAACAGCTTATTGGCAACCTACTGAACTTTCCGGTAAACTTATATGTCAGAGAACAAGGACATGCGTTTAATTCCTAAACCATTGCAAACCGGTTTGCTAAAAATAACGTTCAGTTATGGCTGAACGTTGTTTTTGTGTATGTTGGTCCAGGAATAAGTTGTGACATTCAACATAAAATGCCATTTTACTTTGATATAAAATTATTGTTATTTTTGGAAAGACAAATGTATTTTATTGAAACATCAAAATGAAAGATCTTTTGGTTTGGACACGTTTTACATAGTAAAACATGGTTAATCCTTACAATGAAATATTGTAATAATATATCTTAAAACGAAATCATGCTAGGTCACTTCCAAAGTTTGTTTTTGGCCCTTAAAGAAAACAGCATTTCTAACAAACAAAACCCGAAAATGCTCTCAATTTGATTTCATCATATTATACACGTAATTGGCTCAACTGTCAAAAACTCGAGAAAAAGGAGGTGTTTAGATTACCTTAGTAACGCACTAAACTTAATGATAATGATACTCCAATGACCTGGTTTTTGCTTTTACTACGAAGCTTGGATATAGACTAGTATTAACATCTATTCTTATAAACTAGGTAAAAACCCTTAGGTAATAAAAATGTCATAGAGGCTTAACGGAGAAAATATCTTTATCCTATTTTTTTTTTATCTAAATGCATGTCCTTAGATCTGGGATACCTCATATACATACGGGGCGTTCATTATAAAACATCGTCTAATTGGCTGTGAAATGTCAAAAGAAAAGGATGGAGAAACAAAAGTCTATTTACTTTGATTATGTCATCCTGTTCTGTCAAAATTTCATAGCCTGCTAGATAAAGTTTTTTTAATAAACACCCCATATTAATTTGTTTTAGATTCGGTTTTCGTGTGATAGGGTGATTAACAGGGTGCTTCAAAATTCACTACAAAAATTTTTGGGCGTATTTTTGGAGTCCAAATTTGACATTTTTCTATAACACATGTACGCAATTACATCGTTACAGAGCAACTGGATGTTAAAATTTCAGTTACATATTAATATAATTTAATAAAATTATAATAGTTTAAATAATTTAATTCCCCCAATTTTTTAGATGTTTAAACCAAATTTGGAACATAAGATATCCTGTATTGTCTTTATTATCAACCGTGCCTAAAAGCTTTCAGTCTACAGGGCGATATTTTTTCGAGACTCGACACCCTTCAACCCCTTAAAATTTTTTGTGGTACGTCACTGACCTATATTAAAACAATTAAATTCTTTGTTCCATTCAGACTTTTTTGCCTTTTACCTTTTTCTTCGTATCTGCTGCCATTTTCAAGCAAAAAAATAAAAACATGGTTTTATGTAATAACCAAAATTAAAAACCTCATTTTATTAACATTGACACCCTGTAGCTAGGTAACAATGTATTTGCGGACACGTGATTATAGAAAAGTCTTATTTTGATCCCAAGAATACAACCTCGAAATAACCTGCTGGTCAATTGCTTTTGCAAATCTCGATTTTTGCACCAAGTTTGAGAGAACATAACTTTGAAATAAACTAACTTATTTTTTCGGTCGGTGCAAATTTGAGTAGACCGGTTCTTTGGCTAATTTACAGGTATGCTTAAAGCAGGTTTTCCAGGTGAAATAATACAGGGTTAGAAATAAATAAAATTTCATTTTTCAAGTCAAATATTGATAGGTACTTTGTCGTTAGTTTCTGATTTTACAAAAAAGCGTTAAGTAAAAAACGCTCATTTGATTTTTTAGCTAATTTCGAGGGAAGAAAATCTCTAACTTAACTCACTATGTGCGGCTTGCACGGCTTTTCCCTAAAGTTAAGCTTAAGGTGGACCTCAAACATTCCCCTATAGAATACATGGCTGTCAAACGATCTGTCACTTAAAACTGTTTTGATGGCAATGCATTTTATATGGCAAACTTTAATATCCACCTTATCTTAACTTTATGGGAATCCCTGCAAACCGCACTACGTATATGGCATCTTTAGGGGACCACACTTTCTACCTTTTGACCTCCTCTGTTCTTAATAAACTTAACAACCTAAACTTTCACAAAATAGCTATTTGACAGATCAGAAAAAATGTTTTTGTTGGCTATCAAATTTGGTTATCGCAATGTTAACCCTACGTTAGCTACCGTGGGTTAGCTCTAGTCATAAACGACTAATAGTAACTTTATATTAATTTATATGTAGCAAACATTAAAAAAACGTGTACGCATGCATCCCAAAAATAGTTACATGTACAGAAATCGCCATTTTTTTTAAGGTTAGAAATTATGCCACATAATATAAGTAACTTTCGAAGTAATTTAAAAAGTTCTGAATTTTAACATACTTATTCACTATCATCAAATCAAATAGCTATTTTACCTTCGCATTTTTTTTCTACGGAGAAGCTCAAAGGAAGATATTGCGTCTTCACCCTGCAGAGTAATTCATAGTAATTCTTTGTTTTTGACTTTATTTTAGAGAAACATGTTAAATACAAAGTAAGGCCAAACTTATTAAGAATCTATCGAAGAAGAATTAGGTATGTTTCTAGAAAAAATACATCGTCAGCACTGCGAAGCTCTCAATTACTAAATTTAAATGTTCAGAATTTTTTTTCAAGTGCCATTTTAATTAACATGGTAACGAATAAACATTTTTGCTAAACTCAACAAGAATCGCTGCAGGAGATTCGTGCCAGAATAGAACAGGCCCGTGCTTCGTTCCTGAGGATGCGTAATGTACTTTGCAGCAGAAATTTAAGCTTGCCTCTGCGCATCCGAATACTGCGCTGTTACGTGTTCAACATACTGTTTTATGGATTGGAAGCTTGACAGATGCGATGTGCAAAAAATTGGAAGCCTTTGAAATGTGGACGTACAGAAGGCTATTGAGAATCTCCTGGGTAGAAAGAGTGCGTAACACCGAGGTACTTCAACACCTCGACAAGCAACTGGAAGTTCTGTTCACACTAAAAAAGCGCAAACTGGAAGATTTCGGTCATATCTTAAGGAATGACAAATATCGACTTTTAAAGCTTATTATAGAAGGCAAGATCGAAGGACGATTTGGCCCCGGTAGAAGAAGGATATCCTGGCTAAAAAACTTAAGGCAATGGTATGAAGTGAGCACTACCACATTGTTACGCCGAGCTGTAGACAAGGTTCAGATAGCCTGATGATTGCCAACGTCCGAAGAGGACAGGGCACCTAAAGAAGAAGAAGAAACAAGAATCGCATAAAATGAGTTGAATGTCAAGATTGTTTGACCCTGTATAGCCGGATTACTTTGTGTTTAACATTTTTTAACATTTGACTTTTTTGATAAACCTAAATTAGCTAAAAACATCTTACCAAAAGATGCTCCATTGCATTCTCAGATAGGAGATGCTTCTTCCGCAATACATGCAGCACTGATTTCAACGTCTTGACTTTCTTCTTAACCCTTCGACACTAGTCCCGCAAAACTTTTATTTTTTTTTCTGTATTTGAAACATACACGATACATGTACGTCTCATCCTTTTAGCTTTTTCTGGTTCCTCCATGTCAGTTGAGCTATAGGTAGCAAGTTTTCTTTTCAAACCTATGATAAAATGAACGATCATTTGAAACATAATATGAGTTTAGTTACAGAAGAAGGCAAAATCAGAAGAAATTTTAAATAGCTCGAAGAAGAAAGTAGAGGATCTTAATATTTAAGTAAGAGACATTGTATTAACGGTCACAGGAAGTTTTTCCATAAATAATAATTAATTACCTCTACTTTTGCAGACTGGCTTCTGTGACGTGGAGGGACCACATGACTTCTTTGAAGAAGATACTTCTTCTAAACATGTGGGGCGGCATAAACTTGAATCTGTGAATCAATGTAACTTCTAAGAGTCTGAATGTGCCAAAAGGATAATAAAAACATTAATTTACCTTCTCCCAATATATCCACGTTTTCATTCGTCTGGTTGACATCTGGATCCGGCATGTCTACAATCATAAACAAATGTTGAGTAGAAATTAAGAATGTCACATGCAACAAAGAACTTATTTCCAGTAATTACGAAAATAATTAACAGAATATAATATGCTTAACTTTCCCCCCGCCCAACCGGTTATATGGTTTTCCAGATTTTTCAGAAAAGTCTGTCATTTGCCACTTGGTGGAACCTATATGAACATAAAAGTTTTGGGACATCACATAGGGTTAAAAAAATCTTCTCTCGCTAGTCATTTGGTCTTCAAAACAGAGTTTATTCATTTTTTTTTTATTCTTTCAAACTTCCTCTTTGAGTGGTTTAGATTCAACACTTTAATCTTTGGTTAAAAACAGATAAGTTATTGGTATGTTGAATAAAATACCTGTTAATAAAAGTGAATAAGGGATGACAAGAAGTTTTTCTGAACGATCCTTCAAAATAATTGAAGTAAGTTAACATTTCAAATAAGGCCGAATTCCAAAACTTACTGGTGAATCCACCGGTTCAATGAGTCATCTGCCTAATCCATTGAATTGCTATATGACTGTCATATGACCAGCTTCACCAGTAGTCACTGGTGAATTTTGAAATTTGGCCTAATTCTAATTAAGGTAACTAGCTTATACCCAAAGCTTAAAGTGGAATAGTTACTAATTGGCATAGTTGACTAAAAGGTTGTGGATGTTAGTGCTGTGAAGGCGTTTTTTTAAGACAAGAAGAGCATCAAGAGATGGATTTTTAGCCCTATGTGAGATCTGAAAACTTTATCTTCGTAAGTTTCATCGTGTGGCAAAAGGTAAAACTTTCCTGAACATTTAGAGAGCCATGTAAAGCTGAACTTATTGTATGTAGCTCTGGTCCGAATGCAATCATGCTCCTTTGTCAGTATTATTTTACCATTACATTTATTGTATTGCATTAGCTTTTTACATTCTATTCACTTACCCGAGATATAAATCTTGGGGATAGCATTTTTTCTTAACTTTTGTTGGCCAACATCATCTTTGAGGAAGTGTAACTCACAAATAAATATCCTTCGAGTTATGTGATTAACATCACAAGGGTACATGACCCCACAACTCACACAGAATTCCACCCATTTTGATTTTAGCATAGGATCTTGAGGAAAACTGAAAATGTAAGTAGAAAAATTACAGTATGTGCATCTGATGCAGATAACATTCTGTTACCATGAACTATTGCCATAAATTATTTGGTATTGTTACCTGGCAATTATATGATATGTTATTACACACATAATACGGGGTGTTCATTAGAAAACTTCATCTAGTTGGCTGTGACATGACAAAAAAAAAAGATTGAGAAACAAAAGTCCATTTACTTTAATTATGGCATCTTTTTCTGTTCATCATCTTTCATAGCCTGCTAGATGAAGTTTTCTAATGAACACCCCGTACCTATTATAACCAGTTGGAAAAAAGGTTATCCAGTGTAACTAGCAAATTTCTGCAAAAAGATACAAATGAAAATAGTGATTTTCCAACTTGTTTCATACAAGACCTTTTCTAACTTTGCAGTATGATGAAGAAATCGAAAGCAGAGTTTTTCTATCTCGAGTTATTTTGGTTTGACAATGACTATTTGAAAACTGATTAGAAGCTAAAGCATTTCAAAATTACTCCTTTCAATAGAGTTTTTGGATGTGGTGTTGAAATGTTAGTACCTCCTATGAAAAACTTCAGCTGTTTTGTACTATATGAAACATTTGTATTGTTAAAAAAAACTGGGCATTAATCAAATCTTTTCATTTCAGTTTACATGAAAAGTTTATGCCAGCCAATTATGTAAAAACATGCTCTTCGCTGGACTAAAACCAAGACTAAAACTAACTAATGACAAAGTTACGAGACTTTCACTACTGTAAGTTTGAGCGTCTCATTTAATACTCACCGAAAAAATTTTCTTGCTGCTGAAGCTCTCAAAGCATCACAAATAATGCACTTAATAAATCTTGCTTGTTTTAGATGTTGAAGGATTCATCTCTAAAATGAAAGAGTTAATGTAGATTAAAATGTAACAAATAATAAATATTATCTATTATTAAAAATTGCAAGACAGGAAAGTATTCAAACTGATGAGACACAACTTGATAAGACTTTTTGGTAATTGTACTATTGTACCTAATCCAGGATCATATTGATCCCTACAGCTGATTTTCAGGCAATCAATCAGATTAGTATCCAATGAGAAGCCACTCAGTCCAGTTGGTTGGAAACCAGCTGTTAGTTGATCAACTCAATCTGGATTGTAGTCTCTGAAAAGGCCTTATATACTGAGTGCTTTGATTGGATTTTAAGCACTCATCATTTAAGACATCAATGACATCAGTTGTACCTATCTCACTTCGGGGGAGCTGATTGTTTCTAGGCTACTTTTCCTCATACTCTCAAGGCATCCATGCCTCGATTCACACCTCTATATAGCTTTTTCAAATTAACATTACCTAAAGATATACCGCAGTTTTTATGATGGTCCTCGATAAAAAAGAAAAATGCAAATGGATTTTTTTAAATCCTTAGTTCCATTTATAATGTGTTGGTATTAGGCTTTGACCTTCATTAGATGAACAATCTACATAGTTTCCTATCAGAGTGCAGCTGCATTTTGGTCTCGGTTTTGCTTTGGGGCCATCCTAAACAGGGGTTATTGAATGTAGTTTACCAATTCTTATTTTTTTTGCTTTCATACACAACACTTTTTTTCTGTTATTTCCAACACAAAACTCACTCTAATATTTTCTTCACACTAATATTTTGTGTCACATGATGAAGGTACAATGTCTAGTAGGTACTGAAATAAATGTTACAAATGGAAATAAGAATTAAAAAAAAGTTATTTACATTTTTTGTTTTTACCAAGGACCATTCCCCAAGAAAACCCAAACTACCAACTATAAAGCAAGTTTTTCCCACATAGTAGTAATAACTACATTAATGTACATACAATTTACTGCTTGTTGCAATGTTTTGTTAACAAGCCATATAACCAAGAGTACATATATGTGCCTACTTAAGTGCTTGTATATTGTATACAATATTGTGAGCTGATCTGTATATATGGGGATGGGGGACTCAGGTTGCAATTACTGAACTCAGCTTTAGTATAATGTATACAAACTGTAAGAGGATAGGTACATAGTTGTTTTACATCAAAAGAAAGATGAAACTTACAAGAGAGACTTCTTCGTGCAGGCAAGTAATACCTATGGTAAGGTTTCTAAAGTGTTAAATCTATAATAAAAAATATTTCTAACTTACCGTGATTTCCAACAAAACTCCAACAAAACACAAACACATACACACTAGAGAACTATCTTTGTTTTAACACACTCACACACGCAAAACCCTTAAGTCAGATTATGTCTTACTACTTATTTTAGTAAAAAAACAACAAAACAAACAAGAATAACAATACTATCAACTATCTTACAAAGAAATTTATACGAATTATAGTTTTATTATCAATATTAACTGACAAATATGTAAACGTTACGCGCGTACCCGCCAAAAACAAACCTAAAAAGTAGGGTTAACAGCAAATGACGTTAAAAGCATTGTCATGTGTAAATTATATTCAGGAATAGAACAGAAGCTTATCTTAAATTATGAGTTTTTAGTTTTTTCTTACACCACACCATGCTAATTTGCCAAGTTAACTAACAGCTCAAACATTTTAGAAACTAAAAATAATTCTTAGTATTTTTTATATTGATATAATATATTATTAGATATTTTATATTTCGGCGAAAACTTAATAAAACATAAAGTTTGGCATCGTCGATTTTTCAAAATTAAGGGGCGGAGCTTGAGTGAAAGTAGGCGGAGCTTGGCAGCCGCGCATGCGCTTTTGTTGCCACTGAGCCGGACTTTTTTCGGGCTGAACTTTTTAATGTTACGTTATAATTATATCAATTATTATTTATACGGGTATATGCCGTCTCAAATTATTATGGACTGGGGTGTGCCATGGAAAACAGATGTTTTGGCCCTGTATAAATTTTTGACAATGACATTGAGTGAATTTGGCAAGTAAATGAGGTTACAAATTTGACAAATGTCTAAATTATTTGTAAAACGTTGCCAAATTAATCAAAAATTAAGTATCAATCATTCAAAATACTGAGCTTGCCATAAATAGGCAGTATGTGTAGTAGAAAGAAGCAAAATCATGAAATGGGTATAGTTCATGACATTTTGTAATTTTGGTAAATAAAGGACTACTGATATATGTAAGCTAGAACATCCGAATATCATATTTTGGTGCTAACTTAATAGATAATTAAAGAAATATGCAGAAGCACCTCTTTCTTAAGAAGATAGAAGTAATAAGGTAGACATATTACTATCTTTCTTTTCTTAATGAATGATTGAGAGTGTGAATTCACAATTCGCGGAATTTGAACGATTGGCGTAATGTCGGCTTGATGTATGGTAATACGTTAAATTTTCAGATTATATAATAGTTATTATGAATATTATGTGAAAAAATATTTATTATTTCATTATTCTTATTCTCTTGTAAAGGTGCCTATCTCCTTATGATGTTGGCGACCACTTTGGTCCATTTTATCCTATTCACTGCAGCTCGGAATAAGTCGGTTGATGTTAGGCCAGTCCATTTTCTAAGGTTGGCCAGCCAGGATATACGCCTGCGTCCAGGGCCTCGTTTGCCCTTAATCTTGCCTTGTAGGATTAATTGTAGAAGTCGGTATTTATCATTACGTACAATGTGGCCAAAGTAGGCCAGTTTTCTATTCTTTACGGTAGTAATAATTTCTTTGTCTTTTCTGAGTCTCTCGAGAATCATGATGTTAGTTGTATGGTATCCCAACTAGCAATTTGGTATTTTATAAAAGTGGAGAAAACATTTCCAAGAGTAATTTTAAAAAATATGATTATTCTCAGAAACATTTCTAGAACGTTTATATAATATCTATACCACTAAAAAGGGCCCATGTAATAAAATAATTTGGTTGCAGTTTAGTATTTTGTAAGATCTGTTGGGGGCCTTAAAAAAAATATTATTTAAACGTTTACGAGTGTGAAAAAAAAAACTTCCGCTAACTCTTTAATGAAACTATTTTATAACAGTTACATTATTCTCTCTATATGATATGTAGTTTTGCCATACGAGTTGTTCTTATAAAATGCTTATAGGAATTATTTTATAGTTATCCTGTAAATTCTGCTATGTAGTTGTTTTGCTACAAGCACATCACTAACAAAATAATCTTAATCCATATTTGTTCTTTAGTTGCTACCAGACACAAAACTTTCTGTACTTATTGAACTTCATTATAGTAATCACGAACAAAATGGAGTACCCTTGGCTGTTAAGATGTTTTATATGTTTATGGTAGGATTCGCAAATTCTCTGGTACATCTCAACTGCCAACTGAGATTTTTTGATAATATATGGGTTTATATGGACCAATATTTTAACGCGCCCTCGAATTAAATGATATTTGATTAATTTTAAATTAATAATATTCATTATAATATAATTTTGTGTTGAGCACAGCTTTTTTGATACAATTCTGTCTAGAAAATTATCCTTACAAAATCATAGAAAGATGGAGGCCAAGAGCTCACAGCAGGGGCGTAATTTATTAATTTTTCAATTATTTTTACTTTTAGATAGCTTCCAAATAAGACAAAAGCCATAGGCTATAACGGTTAAACCGCCCTTAAAAGGCATCAAATTGCTTATTACATTTAGGGAATAAAGTTCTATTTAAGTCAATCAAATATTAATTACAATTTATTACAAATAATGATATGTGGTAATCACATAACATTTAATTGGGTCATATGGCGCTTTGCGTCCTATCAATAACTGGAAAGGTGTTGGATCGCAGGTGTAGGAGAAATAGCCACTTCACTTTCTCGAAATCGCCAAGGTTTCGACCTTTATTTTTAGGTCTTCCTCAGAGCTATAATAACAACATACGTATGACAAAACCATAGGCACAATGAACTTTAAATATACAGCAAAATTATGTGCACCCAATTGGTGCATCTTACACTTTTTTTTCCCTCCATGGAAGGATTGCAGTATCTGAACGACGTACAGCCTTCAGCTATCAATTGGGTTGAAGACACTTCGTATATGCTTAATGATCCATGCAAACTAATAAAAATGAAATACCATACTTAATCACTTAATTCGGTCCTGTTCTTTTGTTTACTATACTGATTCGTATTGTAAAAAATTGAACAGCAGACGTACGAATAAACCCAAATTTATAAGTAATATAAAATAACTTTATCATCGAAAACGTGGCAATATAATTCTTTTATAATAAAACAGTACCATAAGCGCAATGAATATCCGCTATATAGCAATTATGTATTATATATATTTTAAAAATATATGCTTATAAACATGTTGATTATACCGGGTGTCCAGCAGAACCATGGACATAGGACATTAACATGGGGAATCGGTTTTTATTTTTTTGCGCCTGTACGGTTGATTTGATTGAAAAAATTTAAAGAGTAAAGTTGTAGAGTTTATGGTCAGTTATCAGCCTGTAAATTTTTCCATACCACAGTTTTGGCTGTTTTTTGGAAAAAAGCCTCGAAAAGTGCAAAAATTTGAATTTGGCGCGTCACCCCCGCCCTGCATGTGCAGTGTCGCCAACATAATAATTTCTTATGTCAGAGTCAGAGCAGATTTTCCTTTCTTATTTATTTTGAGGGACTATCATGTAGTAATTAACGTGATTATGCAGTGAAAATTAACCGAAAACCTGACGATAATGTTCTTAAATCATACGGTAAGTAAAAGTTACGTTTATTATTATCATAATTAGTAAAGGGAAAATCATTCCAATTTGTGTATGGCTGGTTGTCTAATTCATTTTAGATTAGCAACAGACAACGGATCGACGATATGTCTCTGGTTTTTGTCATTGGTAAAGCTAAAAGCTAGGTTAATGTTAAGAATTATTAAGGACGGCGAGTTGGGTGGACACATTTGTTGGGCAAACCAAGAACCAAGCTTGAAATGTGATTGTACTCTACAAATGAGTTATCGTGGAATTGGCGAAAAGAAAATACGGATTAGCAGCTCTTAAAAGAACCATTTAATTACATACTACAAAGAAAGTGAATAACCACCCATGTGTTTAACATCAAACACAGAAGTAAACAAGAAAAATAAACAAATAAATAAAATACTGGACTAGATGTGGCACATCAGAGAAATTGTTCAAAATGATCATCTTCTGTAGAGGTACAATATGCAAGCCTCTGTTCAAAATTGCGACATGTATTGTCCAACATCACCACCGTGACTTGACTACAAATTTCTTGAATGGCAAGTTTCAACTCTTGAACAATTGCATATTGTTTATTTCTCTGGTAGAGACGATCTTGAATAATCCCCAAACAAAAAAATTACAGGGATTCAAATCCGGAGAGTGAGTTGGCCAATTAATTGCTCCAAACTTTCCGATCCACCTATCACCAAATGTTTCGTTTAAAAAACGTCTATTTTGCAGTGCGGTGTGACACGACGCCCCATCTTGCATGTAAAAAAACCCGTTCTAATGGCTGGATGGCTTCTACAGCAGGCAAAATGTCATTGCGAAGCATATTGCCATATTTGTTGGCGTTCAAACTGCAATCAATGAAAAATGGACCTATAACATGGCACCCCAAAATGCCGATCCACACGTTACAGTTGCTCGACGTTGGTCCCGATTGTCATGCACTATATGTGGGTTTTGGAGTGCCCAAATCCGATCATTTTGTTGATTTGAAGAGCCAGTCAATCCAAATTAGCATTCATCCGTGAAACAAATGTTTCTAACAAATCTTGGGGCTGCAATAATTTTTTCGGTCAGGATTTCACAAAACTCCATTGGGGGGAAAAGGTGGGTCGGTAAGAGTTGTTGATGGTTCTCTTGTTTGTAGCTTTCAAAACCTTTCTGCAGATAATTATGGATGGTCGATCTACTAAGTCCAGTTTCTTGGCCAATCTGTCGAATACTCTTGGAAGGATCATCGTTTACTGTAGCAAGAACAACAAGTTTTGCCCCATTTTCATCCTCTGGAGCCGCACCAGCTTGAAGTCGTCGCTTTCGCTCACAGGAACATATCGGGTTAATCCTCCCAGTTTCCTCAAAACGAGCAACCACCGCCTGAAGTGAACTGCATGCTGGTATTGGTTGTTCAGGAAACAATGCAGCAATGTTTTCTCGAATTTGAGCAAAGGAATTACCAGCCCAGTATTGTTTTAAAACAAGTTTTCTCTCCTCAAAATTCATAACTAATGAAACATTTAAATAAGAAATAATAAAAAAAAATTACACTGTATCAACAAAATGGTTCCTAATTTCCTTACTTTTAATATCAATAAATACAAGGTTTCTTTATGCATTACATTTTTATTTCGGGGAAATTGTGTGTGAAAAGTGGATGCAACAAGCATCAAAATAAGTATATTTCCATAATCAATCTATTCATAAATTTAGGTAACACAGATAACAACAATTATTCCTATAAAAACACTATCACCTTTATTAAGATTCAATTCAATTCAAATTTATTCATGTTTACAATCACCAAAACAGCAATGTACATACGTCAAAAATAGAATAGTCTACAAATTAAATTTAAATAAATTCAGTCCAGATGCCATTATTTACTTAATACTAAAAGCTTACAGTCAACATCCTAAAATAGACTATACAGAGAGAAGAAAAAAAATAATAATTTTGATTAAAATACTTAAAATACTCTTCATCACAATAATAAACATTTATCATTAAAATTTGCTTAATTTCCTTTCGGAAACTATCCACTGTCAACGCTTTAATTTTTATGGGCAGTTGAAATATTTTACCGGCCAGTGGCCAGGACCATTCTGACACCTTCTCGAACGACAATATGAGCAGAAAACAGATACTTGTTATTTTTCACAAACAGCAAATTCTCCAATATAAACATGGAGGGCAGGGTTAGTATGGCTAGCTCTCTGAAGTGCGCTCTGCAGTCATCCCTGTAGCCCAGGCCAGCCAACAATGTGACCGCTCTTCGCTGAAGCCCGAACAAACGCTTAGCCCCCGAGGCGTGGCCCCAAACAACTACAGCATAAGAGAGCCATGCATGAAAAGATGCAAAGTAAGCCGATCTAAGTACCGTACGAGATATCCTATCTGAAAGCTGACGTAGCAGGTACAAACTTGTATTGAGTCTTGAAGCCAAGTTATCAGTGTGTAAATCCCACTTGGCGCTCTCATCCACAAGAACCCCAAGAAATTTAACCTGGGATACGTGGTCATTTACGGTTCCAATCTCCCTCAATGCAAACACCATCCTCTGTGTCTTGCCCATATTCAGCAGCAATCGATTGGAATGAAACCAATTTTTGGCCAGTTTTTCAAGTTGTTTGTGGCCAGTTTGGCAAGATTTGTTGTCACTAAAAAGAGTTTTTTTCACAGGCACTATAGCCTCCAGATACATAGATGAAACATGAAAGAAACTGGTCTTAGCAGATCAAACATCCATCGCTATCTGCTTACTGGTCTTGCTTATTTGCTATAAACATTTGTTCCACCAATGAATGTTAATTTGGATTAATGGGTCCCTCAAATCAACAAAATGAATGAGTTTGGACTCTCTAAAATCCACATACAGTGCAGGACAACCGAGACCAACGTCGAGAAGTTGTCAATGTGTGGATTGGCATTTTGGGGCGCAAACAGCATTGCAAAATAGACACTTTTGAAGTAAAACATTTGGAGATAGATGAATTCACCTCAATAACAACCACAACAACGAACATCCTTAATTTGTGACAAGAGACAAATTGTCATGTCATCGTGGTTGTCTTATTGCTAAACTAAAATGAATTAGACAACCAGCCATACACAAATTGGAATGATTTTCCTTTTACTAATTATGATAATTATAAACGTAACTTTTACTTACCTATAATTTAAGAACATTATCGTCAGGTTTTCAGTTAATTTTCTCTGCATAATCACGTTAATTACTACATGATAGTCCCTCAAAATAAATAAGAAAGGAAAATCGGCTCTGAGTCTGACATAAGAAATTATTATGTTGGCGACACTGCACATGCATGGTGGGGGTGACGCGCCAACTTTAAATTTTTGCACATTTCGAGGCGTTTTTCCAAAAAATAGCCAAAACTGTGGTATTGAAAAAAATACAGGTTGATAGCTGACCATAAGCTCTACAACTTTACTCTTAAAAGTTTTTCAATCAAAACAACCGTACAGGCGCAAAAAAATAAAAACCGATTTCCCATGTTAATCTCCTATGTCCAGGGTTCTGCTGGACACCCGGTATAGCGCACTTGTCCCAATAACTATAAAATACGTTTGAGCCTGAAAGTTCTATTACGCGCGATTCGAGACTCTTATAAAATGTATATATTTTATTGAGCAGTCATGGACACTAGCAAATGAGCACTATAAAAGTAAAAACCCTCTCCAACTTTGGTCAAAATGACAGTCTGGCATGTTTCTAAAAGTGTTCTGGGATATCTGGGTAATATATTCGGAAGCCGTTGATTTACATGCTTAAATACTTCCCTCAATGCCGAATAAGAAACATTATGGCAAACTGCCCAAACTTTTCTCAACGTCATGGCATTCCACAATGATCTCTTCTTGAAGTTTGATGTGCTGTTCTTTTGGTTGACTTTTATTGGAGCTTATTGTTTGAGCAACTAAGATGTTAATAACACGTTGTTTCACTTTTCTTTTAAACGCGCCACTTCTTTTTACTTTCTTCCAAGTATTGAGAGACATGATTATAACATTACAAGAGACACACAATAATTATAAAATGATGGTTAACCTTGCAGACTCATTCGCACAATGAGGAAAATGAGAGTAGGTAGCATATTTGTTTGGACATGCTTCCACATTTTATTTTGTTAAGCTCGTATAAAGAGCTCTATACTACCTAGCACATCATTAACAATTTTATTAATAATTTTAGGATGCGGCATAAGACTAGCCAGTTGCGTATAAATTTTATAGGGTATTCTGTTGCAGTCTGGTAATTATTAGCAAATAATTTTGTTTTATAATATATACATAAACAAGCAAAATATATACATATATATACATAAACGCCTCCAAATGTCACGTAAAGAAACTGATAAAAAATTGTCTTATACCTTCTTCTTATAAAAACAATTTGCTGCGAGAAGCTAAAGTTGTTTTCGTTGCTCTGATAAAATTGTTTTGTAATACCTTTTAACAACGCTCTCGAAACGGTAACATTATAGTTTCTTTAAAGTTCTATATTTATTTGGTAAACCCCTCTTATAAAATAATTTGTTTTTGTTGATGAT
Source organism: Taphrorychus bicolor (assembly GCA_951812265.1). Classification (NCBI taxonomy): domain Eukaryota; kingdom Metazoa; phylum Arthropoda; class Insecta; order Coleoptera; family Curculionidae; genus Taphrorychus; species Taphrorychus bicolor. The sequence goes on from OX638304.1 coordinate 1,418,458, forward strand.
CTGTTATTCAAAGGTGCAGTTATAAAATGATAACATAATAGTTCTTTAAAAATTTTGTAATTTTGTTGTAGAAATGTTTTTAAGACAAAATTAAAAACCATTTTTGCATTCGAAAACATATTTCTCTAAGCGGAAGCTTGTATACAACACATTTGACTTCGAAAATCAATATTAAAATTTTAATAAAATAAAATTGTCGGTTAACCAAAATCTAATAAAACAAGTTTGCTAGTTGGGATGTGTTTAAGACCCGTAGCATGCGTCGGTAGCACCACATTTCGAATACTTTGGTGGGAGCGTCAGTAAGACTCCAGTTATCTACTCCATAGAGGAGAACACTTAAGACGTAGCATCTGATAATTCTTATGCGTATATTGATATTAAGAAAGTTACAAAGTTACAAAGTTACAATGGAGTAGTAGAACCTAATAACCATGATACAGTAACTATTAAAGATAAGATGTTGCACATATGGGAGGTGGCCGTAGCCGTCGATTGTGTAGGAACAAAAATTTGTGGAGAAAGTGGCGAAAGCAAAATTTCTCTTCTATTCTCAATTCAGGCTACTATACATACAACAAACTAACATACCCAGAATTGCCCAGATTTCCCCCTGTAGCAAATCCACACTGCCAAATATTAAGTATCTATTGCAACAATGTTACAGACTATTACACCTATGCAGAGTTTGGGATATATAAACAAAGCTGAATGCAAAACACGAATTAAAAGCATCAGAAAATGTTGCTTTTAAACCGAGGTGAGAACTAAGAAATATTTCTTGTCGCTTCTTCTGATTTTAAAATTACCTGTTTAGGGTCATCACAAACAACTCTAAATTTAGCAAGAGAACTGTTTGACATTCCTACACAAATGTGATAATAAGATTGCATGTAGATATGGTTCGTGACTCATTGTACATATTGGTATTAACACCACAAAACTCAGTATTAATAAAAGCAAATAGTTAGGAACAAAAAATAGTGTTGCAGGCGGGATAAACACAAAAGTCAGCAGTAGCAGAATACGCCTTTTCTGAAGGTCAAGATATGCCTTTCTTTCTTTTAACAAGATGGATTTTTTCAATCATCAATCGCAGAGTTAATATCCGAGACCAACCAGAAAAGCCGTTGATACCTTTAGGCACAAAAACATCTTTGACAGAAAAGAGGAAAATGCGGTCCAAATATCAGACTTGAAACAAGTTCTGCAAAAGCATATGTTAAAAAATTCATTGGACCACCACATCAAAGATCGGAAAACAATTTAGGAGGGCTGAATTTGTTCAAATGCCAATTCGGTTAGTTTATTGTTGTATATGTATATTTTTTTCTGTTAGTTTTATGTTAAGCACCAAATTATGATGATGTTCTAGCGTATGTCTATTTTTTTGTTATTCACCACTTACTTAAAGAAAAAAAATGTATTTACACCAGCTATTTATTATTGTTTCCTGATACCCAACTACCTAGTTTTATGATTAGACATTCTTATTTTCTATGCTTCTAACAAGCCTTTTATTTTATTTTGTATAATTTAATACTTCTTTTCATAACATTAATCTGGCAACATTTCATGAATGAACTAGACATTTGTCAAATTTGTAACCACATTAACTTGCCAAATTCACTCAATATCATTGTCAAAAATTTATACAGGGGCAAAACATCTGTTTTCCATGTCACACCAGAGTCCATAATAATTTGAGACGGCATATATACGCCGGCTCAAATTAGAGAGAGAGAGATTAGGGAGAGAGATATTTAATAGAAAGTAAATAAAGGTAGTGGTGTCTGTAGGTCTGGGGTGTGCCATGGAAAACAGATGTTTTGGCCCTGTATAAATTTTTGACAATGACATTGAGTGAATTTGGCAAGTAAATGAGGTTACAAATTTGACAAATGTCTAAATTATTCGTAAAGCGTTGCCAAATTAATCAAAAATTAAGTATCAACCATTCAAAATACTGAACCTGCTATAAGTAGGCAGTATGTGTAGTAGAAAGAAACAAAATCATGAAATGGGTAGGGGAGGTAAAAAAACCCGAGGATATTATAATTGATAATTAGTTCATGACATTTTTTAATTTTGGTAAATAAAGGACTACTGATATAAGCTCGAACATCCGAACATCATCATATTTTGGTGCTAACTTTATAGACAATTAAAGAAATATGCAGAAGCACCTCTTTTTTAAGAAGATAGAAGTAATAAGGTAGACGTATTACTATCCTTCTATTCCTAATGAATGATCGAGAGTGTGAATTCACAACAATTCGCGGAATTTGAACGATTGGGGTAATGTCGGCTTGATGTATGGTAATAACGTTAAATACATCTTCAGATTATATATTAGTTATTATGAATATTATGTGAAAAAATTTTTATTATTTCATTCTTCTTCTTCTCTTCTAAAGGTGCCTATCTTCTTATGATGTTGGCTACCACTTTGACCCATCTTATCCTTTTCACTGCAGCTCAGAATAAGTCGGTTGATGTTAGCCAGTCCATTTTCTAAGGTTGGCCAGCCAGGATATACGTCTGCGTCCATGGCCTCGCTTGCCCTCAATCTTGCCTTGTAAGATTAATTGTTAGAAGTCGGTACCTATCACTACGTATAATGTGGCCAAAGTAGGGCAGTTTTCTGTTCTTTACGGTAGTAATAATTTCCTTGCCTTTTCTCAGCCTTTCGAGAATCGTGATGTTAGTTGTATGGTATGTGTATGAGACCCGTAGCATGCGTCGGTAGCACCACATTTCGAATGCTTCTAAGCGTTCGGTGGCAGCCTCAGTAAGACTCCAGCTTTCTACTCCATAGAGGAGAACACTAAAGACGTAGCATCTGAGAATTCTTATGCGTATATTGATATTAAGAGACAGGTTACAAAGAACTTTCTTAAGGCGGTTAAAAACGCTTCTGGATTTTTCAATTCGAGTTCTCATTTCATAACTATCATCTCATGTATCACTGATATTGCAGCCCAGGTAGCATATTTTCTCTACTCTTTCCTATGATGTATCGTTTACCTTAAATTGAGCGTTTATGTTGATGTTCTTACTGATAATTATTTCATACATGTCTATTATTTCCCTATTGGATTCTGACGAGGAATCACTGCTAGCCAATTTTTAATCAGCCTGCTAATGTGATAATAAATGGAGAAATATTATAAAAAGGTGTTCCACTCGACTATTTTTCTCTAGTCCGCCAAAATTAGATCGTTACTGTGCCTACAAAAAAATGTCCACAACTTGTCAAGAGTAGTTACAGTGTTCTTGTTGTAGACATTCTTAAAATAAACCCTTGCCATTTGTTTGTATGATTATATTGATAGTGATAATGGAGTAAGTTTAGAACCTAATAACCATGATACAGTAACTATTAAAGATAAGATGTTGCATATATGGGGGGAGGTGGCCGTAGCCGTCGATTGTTTAGAAACAAAGATTTGTGAACAAAGTGGCGAAGGCAAAATATCTCTCCTATTTTTAAATACTCAATTCAGGCTACTATACAACAAGCTAACATACCTCAATTGCCCAGATTTTCCTGTGTAGCGAATCCATACTACCAAACATTTAGTATCTATTGCAACAATGTTAGACTATCTATGCAGAGTTTGGGATATATAAACAAAAAAGGTGTTGCTGGCTGGGATAAACACAAAAGTGAGCAGCAGCAGAGTACGCTTTCTCTGAAGGTCAAGATATGCCTTTCATCGTTTTAACAAGATGGATTTCTTCATTCATCAATTGCAGAGTTATTATCCGAGAGTAACCAGAAAAGCCATTGATATCTTTAGGCACAAAAACATCTTTGACAGAAAAGAGGAAATTGCACTTATTTAAATAAAAAAAAATGTATTTACGCCACCTATTTGTTATTGTTTCCTGATACCCAACTACCTAGTTTTATGATTAGACTCATTACACCTATGCTTATAACAAGCCTTTTATTTTATTTTGTATAATTTAATAGTTCTTTTCATAACATTAATCTGGCAACATTTCATGAATGAACTAGACATTTGTCAAATTTGTCATCTACTTGCCAAACTACTGTCATTGTCAAAAATTTATACAGGGCCAAAAAATCTGTTTTCCATGGCACACCCCTGTCCATAATAATTTGATACGGCATATAGGTATAAGCATTGTCTATATACCGGGTGTACATCTAGTCAGACAATCTGACGCTCCCAAATTCTCTACGCTTAAACGACTCAGAATACGTATGCGACATCTGGTGCCTGCGACGGTAATTAAATCAGAGGCGAGATCAGAGGTATGCCAGTTCAGATTTGAAAATTGTAGGATGGAATCTGTAGTCTCGCCGTGGCCGTATCGATTTTTCCGTTGTTGGTTAAAACACCCTAAATGCCATCTTTAGCCCGAGTTAGAAAACAGGTAAATATGGTAATTACAAAGACGTGTTATTCCAAAGACGATTATTCGAATGATTGAACCAGGGATGTACTTACTTTACAGACCCCATCTCAAATTTAATGTGTTATTCGAAAAAGAAAATACTTATTCGTCTTGAAATAACGTATTTCCAATTTTCTTTATTTTTATAACTTAATAAATAAATCCTCAAACCAACAACTCAATCAGGCCTCCTCTACATTTTTAATTATAAAGATAATGACTTTTTTTGGGTTAATCCAGGGACCTTTTTTAAATGTTTTTCTCAACAATAATCACAAAAAATTTTTAATATTACATATAAAAAACAGAATTTAAAATTTTGATTTATGTAGTTAAATAGGTATTATTTCTATATTTACGGAAACTCTTGCCATCTGAACTCTTTTAGTGTAACCACAGGTGTTACAAAAGTAAAATGGTCTGCAGATGATATCTTAATTATATTAAAAAAGTTAACCTGCCAAAATACTATCGTTCACATCAGTCTCAATAACAATGTAGGTAGAAATGTGTCTAGAATCCAAGCGTGACCATGCCAGAGCCAGACTCATTTTCGGTGTTTTGTTGCCATGTGTAATACATAAGGCGGCCAACCGTCCCGGATACTACGAGATATTTATTAAAATAGTCCCGCAAAACGTGTAATGTGTCCCGCTTTCATACGGTGATGTATGTGGTTTTGCACTACACTGCCAATAAAAAATGAAAAAATTAAGATACGGGAAAATCCAGATATTTGGAATCTATCATTTGGAAGGTAAGTGCCTTAGTTATTTAATTTTGTATTATTATAGCCGTATTGTGGGGCTTGGGTGCTTGAGCCACGGTGCAGTTGTACGCCTGAATTAGAGCAAGGGTTGAAAGTGAGTTTTCCTTTACAGTTTATACCCGAGACTTTGCATGTATTTTTTGCACTTATTTTTTGCATGTCAAGTTTTCACTGGCAGCCCGTCTGCTGCCAGTGCAGCAGCCCGACGGGCCGTCCGTACTCAACGGCGGGTCTGCCGTCATCTTGCTACAAAATCACGGAATAAATAATATACATGTAAGTGGCGTCATCTAACGACGGCAGGTGCTTCCACTAGGGCATGCGAGATGATTGTGAAGCCATCCAAAAACCAGTTTTCTGCAATATTGTCACTTCCTACAGACAAATGGCCGAGATTTCGTACCTATATTGTCTGGGGGCGACGTTTGGCAGAGTATCAAACTCATTTCGCTATCAGGCAGAGGAACCATAGACAGGGTTTCGCTCTTATTAGAGCTCATCAGTACGGTATACCTCGAACCTGACAGAAAAATAAGTCTGAACGGCAATTGAATCTAAATCTTACTAAAAGCCTGTATGTGTATGTAAGTGGCGCCATCTAACGACGGCAGGTGCTTCCACTAGGGCATGCGAGATGATTGTGAAGCGATCCAAAAACCAGTTTTCTGCAATATTGTCACTTCCCACAGACAAATGGCCGAGATTTCGTACCTATATTGTCTGGGGGCGACGTTTAGCAGAGTATCAAACTCATTTCGCTATCAGGCAGAGGAACCATAGACCGGTTTCGCTCTTATTAGAGCTTATCAGTACGGTATACCTCGAACCTGACAGAAAAATAAGTTTGAACGGCAATTGGATCTAACTCTTGCTAAAAGCCTGTATGTGTATGTAAGTGGCGCCATCTAACGACAGCTTGCTTTGCACTATTACTCATGGTCCACTCTGCATTTGTGTGGGTAATTAAGACTTTTTAATGAAATACGAACGTCGCCCCCAGACAATATAGGTACGAAATCTCGGCCATTTGTCTGTGGGAAGTGTTAATATTGCAGAAAACTGGTTCTTGGATCGCTTCACAATCATCTCGCATGCCCTAGTGGAAGCTCCTGCCGTCGTTAGATGGCGCCACTTACATACACATACAGGCTTTTAGCAAGAGTTAGATCCAATGCCGTTCAAACTTATTTTTCTGTCAGGTTCGAGGTATACCGTACTGATGAGCTCTAATAAGAGCGAATCCGGTCTATGGTTCCTCTGCCTGATAGCGAAATGAGTTTGATACTCTGCTAAACGTCGCTCCCAGACAATATAGGTACGAAATCTCGGCCATTTGTCTGTGGGAAGTGACAATATTGCAGAAAACTGGTTTTTGGATCGCTTCACAAAGAATATACATGTTGTTTCAGGAGAGGAATGGGGCGCCCAATTGCAATATTAAATAAATAATCCCTCGAGTTTCTCAAAGTTTATTCATTATCGGTTTAAACGATAATCAGCATAACTACACTCCAGTGGCTGCTCGTGGTATAAAACGTAGGGGGTTGCAGGTAGAAGGAAAGGCGCCGCTTTCAAATTTTTTTAAGGTATCACGCTCACTTTTGGTAATTAGCATACGACAAGCGTCAAAATTAATAGTTAAATATCTATACAAATGTAAATAACACTTAATAAATTAAAAAAATATTGGGGACCTTCCTTTTGGGTCGATGACTATAGCCCTTAAATGCTGGTGGTTTCTCGTTTCTATAAAAATAAAACTATTTATTTTAATGAAATTCTGGTTATTAAATGGTAATAATCACGTAGCTTTTATTTGAACAGAAAGTCCATTGCAATTAAACTTTTCACCGAATTCATTGTTAAATTTAAATTGTTGCAACTGCGCGTCCGGCCCCTAAAAACGTCGCCCGCGCACTGTTTGGTTTATGTTTATGATTTGAATTTGATTGCTCTCAAATTGCAACACCTGCAAACCTTAGGACGAACCGCCACTGAATACCCATTATATTATTATAATGGTAGAACTGATTAAAAATAATAATCCTTAACGATAAATCAGGATGATTAATGATACAAAATAACGTGCAAAACTTATTTCATAAAAAAAAACATAATCACTAATAAAGATCAAAATGGCCACCGGAAGCTCAATCATTCTATGCGTCGCGAATGCGGGAAATATGAATTCAAATGTAATGGCGGAAACATTCACTTGTGGAAAGATCCTAGAGAAAATTTAGGAATCTGCTGTTGCTTTTTGCACTATTACTCATGGTCCACTCTGCATATGTGTGGGTAATTAAGAATTTTTAATGAAATACCAACATTTAAAGACGCAGGAACAAAAATACTGTACAGGGCGGCATTTATTACTAGGCAAAAAGGTGGATGAATCCCTAGGAACGGGCGTCCCTGCTGCATACCAATACTTATTGTTTATTAACTGAAGTGAGTTGCATACAACACTCCAACCACTTCAATGGTTTAATTAATAAAATTCAATTTATATAGTTATATCACGTGACATAATAATTTTAGGTATATGCATTGGGTTTTATTCTAGATATGGAACATGAAGGATTTGTGTACATAAAAAAGAGAACAAAGAAAACTAATGATGGGGAAGTAATGTAAGTATGAAAGCGGCATTGATATACCAAGCAGCCGTTAGGCATTTTAAAAAGTAAGATTATCTATGAGTTTCACTATTCTATCAAAAGTATAAAGTTCTTAATTCCTTATTATTGCTAAATAAAATTGATGGAATTTTTGCAAATGTAAAGTTTCATCTTTTTTCCTAGCTATTTAAGACTGGGAGCATTAATAGTAAACACAACAATTTATTCAATAAAAAACATAATAAACATTTTAACCTTATACTTTTGTACCCCATGTTCATTAGAAAACGTCACCTAAAAGGCCTGCATGATTTTTTTACAGAAACGGATGACATAATCAAAGTAATGGACTTTTGTCTTTTCATCCTTCCTCCTTATAACAATTCATAGCTAACGAGATGAATTTTTCACATGAACACCCCCAACTTTTGTATAGATTCACATATATAATTCACAATATTCACCGAGTGATGACATAACAATGCGAACATTCGGTAATATTCAATTAGAGGCGATAGAGTAGACTCGGAAAGAATGCCTATAAAAATATATCATCATCAGTTAGTGGTCTGTATCAAAATAACAACCTAATTTTAAGTTAAAATAACAAGATAATTTAAAAAGCACTTGTGATTATTAAATAAAGTGATTATTAAATAAAATTAAATTATGGAAAACATGCAATCGTGAAAAATTATCGGTAATTTTAAAGCTCTCGTGGTATTACCTCAGAATATTTTATTTACATGTAATAAAAAAGTTGGATAACCCCGGCCTTACTTTGATAAAATAAAAAAGAACATTTACTAAAAAAAAACTCGCACATTTTCAGATATATTAATAAAATGTATACAGGGGGTTCCCATGATATTAGTGTGGGTTGTTTATGGCTAAAACATTAAATTATTTCTTTATATGCTTATGTCGTTTATACATGGACACGATTTAAAACTGTTTATAAATTTCTTAAACTGTTTGGAATCCTACCAAGTGTCTCAAAAAATAACAAAATACTAAAGTTAGCCATAAATGACCGACGTGAAATAGCCTGGGCTAATTTGGTAACCCACTTGCTCTATCTGTTTTACAGTACATGTAATTTGATCGTTTTAAGAACATTGAAGCAGCCAGTAACCATTCATATGCTAGAGCAGAAAGTGCGATGCGGAAAGCTCGAAAAAGAACCTTACCCTCAATTCCGGAAAACCTTTACTCCTTGGTATTTGCCTAGAAGGTGAAGTCGGCTTGCATTTTAAATGCAGCCACTGCAATGACAAAATCTTTGCTACTACTTCAACATCCGAAATTGGGGGAACTTCTGCTATATTTGTTTGCCAACCATTCATAAACGAGTCCTATAAAGTTCGGCCTGCCGCTCCGGAATCCAGGCAACTTTTTACAGTACATGCGATGTTGGGAGAACATGTTAGAGACATTTTTTTTAAATCTGTTAACATAAAGTAATTCTATACTTTGTTGATTATAGTCGTTGGTCATCTTACTAGCTTTGATGGAGAGGAGAAGTTTGGAAACATATACAGATGTGTTAAATGCTTTAAAAATGTACGCACGCTTCAACTCTACAACCGGCCACTATAATAACAGATTATGAATCGGCCCTCCAGCAAGCCCTTAAAAATAGTTTCGTCAATGCCTCTGTGATAGGATGCCATTTCCACTATGCACAGGTAATACGCATAGTGGTCACATAACCATAAGACAAGTTTCCTAATCAATAATCATAATTCAAACTTGGCTTAGTTGCAACTAGGTTACCAGGACTGGCGGTACTGGCACTTGAACCGTCCCATAACTATAAGAATAGCATTGCCTTAGGCATTGCCAGCAAATAAATATCTATAAGTTTCTTTACCGCACGCATTGGCAAGTTGAAAGTTAGAAAGTTCCACATTTCGTTGTTCGTTCAACTGCCATCGCGTGCGGTAAAGCACCACTTTCCGCACTCGTAAAGTACATAACTATTTCCTATTCGCGTGCTGTAAAATCTGTTTTTCGCACTTCAATCTTGAATGAAGCCTAGTTTAAGCCAAATATTATTCTCATTCTTATTGGTCTGAAAGGGAGTCTCAGTGTGTGCAATGTGATGCGTAAAATGCAAATTTTACCCCTTATCTTTTTTTTTAGTACAAGTGAACATAGAAATATTTAAGGTGGACGATTTTAAAGTCCAAGCAATTACCTGCTATTACAGGTAGTAGCGCTTTGAAGGCCTTTGTTTAGATTATAGGAGTATTTTATAACTCTGTGGTATTTAAAAAACGCTATGAATTTCGCAGGTTATATGTAAAAAGCACAGGCAATGTAACTTACTCCAAATTACAAATCAGAACACAGAAGCAAAACGGATATTGAAAATGATTATGGTGCTACCGTTTTTACCCAGCGCTTTCATTGAAAGTGGAGTAACGAAAATCGAAATGTACTCACGGGCTGAAGGGCTTTACAACCAATATGTATCCTTATTTCGTTACGTCAGACGGTAACTTTGGACACTGTTTTTTTTTTAACAAAAGTAAAGCAAATTAATAAAATTTGTCTCAGGTTTTGATTAGGAATGGTGGGTCCGCAAACCCTATCAATGCACGGGCAAGTGCGGCGAACCAATAATGATGTCGAATTATTCAACAACACGTTAAGATTAAAAATTGGTGCCCACCATCCGAATGTATGGTCATTTCTCGGTGAGTTACTTAGTGTGAATACAATTTTGAGGCACAGCAGTTATTATTCCTTAAATTCATTTTTGTAGAAAAACTGAGCAACATTATCAGTGATGTACACATAGTACTGGGACAACTAGAAAATGGTGTTACACCTACAAGACGAAGGAATTCAAGATTTTACAGCAACGACGCCAATATAAGAGAGGCAAATAGGCGATATGGCGAAAATAATTTTGCAAATGAAGGAGACATTCTCAATTTGTTGAAGTTAGTGGCCCATTCTGTTGATAATTATGAGCAAAGCCGTAGAGCGTGGGCGAATAACGTTGAAAATGGTTAGTATTAACAAATTTTATTTTTTTGATGTAGACAAAACGCAACATATCATTTAGTTTGTGCGAATGTCTTTATAGTAGTTAAGTTATATTTTTTTTTTACATTTTATTACAAACTGCGCAAGCAAATAACAACAATGGTTAGCTAGACATATTTCAAGTTAATATACAGGGTGTTCCATTTAAAACCACACAATTTTATTTTGTTATTTTTGGAAACACCCGGTAAAGTTCTAAACAATTTTAATTTGTGCCCCTATAACATTGACATTAGGATATAAAACAAATCTACGTAAATATTAATTTCAATAGTAGAATCTATGATTGAAATATTTGCGCTTTGATCTAGGACATCTTTTTGACCCTTTATGTAACACGTAGAACATGTGATCAGTGACCGATACAAGATTGCCTTTTTATTAAATTAGTATTCTTGTATCAAATTATATATGTCTCTAAATACTCGTATCGATTTAATGTTTATTTACATTTCAGGAGCATATTCAGATAGTGAAGAAGAATTATATATGATAGGTAAGAGTTGCATTTTTAGCTCCGGTTAAATATATACCGTATCTCTGAACGTCGCCAACAAGCTGGAGAAATGTGGATGTATCGATGAAGCCATATACCACAACTAGGCTTATTCAATATGTAAGAAGACGCGTTAAATCTACGATATACTACGATTTGATTTTGTAACGAATTGGCTGAGCCTATATTTCTCACAATTAAAATTAACACTACATAAAATGTTTTTAAAATAACACACAAGTGTTAAAAAAAGGCAGACATTTAGAACTTATTTATGCTAACCCTCGCATATTTACTGGCATCATAACAGTCGATAATAAATATATAGTTATTATTTAAGGCGTAATGATGGAATTTTAGTAAGGCGTTGATGCGTGTTTAATTAAAACACATTAAGAATACTTTTATACGCACCTTTAATATAGCCTTTGATTAAGGAATTACCTCTACTAATATATTCCTCTACTACTAACTAATATTAAAGTTATAAAACTTAAAGGGAACACTAGCTCTTTCGTCATTTGTTATTGGATTGAATGAAACCTAAATAGAGAGTTCTTTCATGATTAATAAACGCCGTGTTGATAGTTATATTCATAAATATGTGTATGTCAGATTGATCGAATTATTTTCATGTTGGAAGCGATGTTTCGAGAGAATCTATGTAAAATGAACTATAATGGCACTTCAATCAAAACTATGTCTAAGTCTCTAAAAACAAAAACACATAAACAAACAACTTTGCACTACAATAATCCAATAACACGAACTCATATGAAATTGTCGATCTAAATCAATTATAAAGAACTGGCGATCCGGGGCCAATCCAAAAAGTAAATTCTCAAATTAATCTTTTTCTAATCTCCTACCTGGACCCTCTCCACCCAAACCGATCGTATTTCCTAAGACAGACGTGTTCTTTATTTTAACCCAGACATATTTAACACATAAATCACTTAGCCACTCTTTATCATTCTGTTATCGTCGGGGGTCAAAGCAACCAAAAGTTAATCTAGCCCACTTCGTTTCGAGGAACCCATAAAGATCCATATGGGAGTTTATCAAGTGAGTATCGGATTACGTCAAGGGAGGCTGATGCGTACTGGGACGTGGGAAAGAAGACAGTTTTGCGGGAGTTGACATTTTGACTCGTCGTTGGGTGGTTGCTCTGAATATTTTATTAGTTATGTAAATAACTTGTATTTACATTCAATTCAAATAATAAATTTATAGTTGTGAGATTGATAATCGCCGCGTTAGCTTTTTAGTCGTTAACATCAGAAGTGGTATTAGAAGCTCAGTGCCTATTTAATTGTACCGCAGATTATATAGACAAAACGTTCTACTAAAAAAAAAAAACTAAAATAATGCATCGTCGCCGCGCATTTTCTGACAGGCGGAGGGATCGATCGGTAACCCCTAGTGCACGAAGCCGTTCGCGAAGTGGTGGTACTGGTGATCATCGAAATGTGTATGAGAACAATCAACGTACTTCAGCTGATCAAAACAAGAGCTACACGCCTCCCCTAGCAGTTGCGTCTACAAGTGGGCAGCGTTGTCAGCAGGAGGGTAGTGAGCCTATTATCTCATTAAGTCGAGTTTTATTAAGAGGTATTGAGGGTGTTGCAGAAAGGTCAAACCATTCTGGGATAGTTTGTAACAATTTAATAAATGAATTTAATCCAGTAAGCGATGACATTGTGGAATGGTTAGATGCCGTAGATGAATATGCTCTCATTCATAATTGGTCTGATCGAATAACTTGTCATCTGGCCCTTAGTAAATTGCGGGGTTCGACTGAAACTTGGTATCGCGCATTGCCAACGCGCATATTTACCTGGGTCGAATGGAAAGATTTATTGCGTAATCAATTTATATCCAAAATAAACCTACACGAAGATATGACAAAAATGTTGCAGTGTGTTCCACAATTTAATCAAAGTCTGTTCGAGTACTCTTTTGAAAAATTGGCTTTGATTAATAAAATGAAATTGGTTATCACTGATGAAGATAAAGTTAATTTAATAATGGGGGGAATTCAAGATCCCCAAATTAAGTTTTCGGTGGAAACATCGGAAATTACTAATCCCTCTAAATTAGCGCGATATTTAAGAACTTTCGATGAAAAATTGGATTCATCATTAAAGGTTAATTCCAAAACTTTCGCAGAAAGAAGTCTAAATATGCCAAAAGCAAAACAAAATTCTTCACGGGCCTCGATAAATTGTTTTCATTGCAAAGAAAAGGGACACATTAAGCGCCAAACAAAAATCAAGCTAGCAAGGCGATCGTTGCTTATCATAATTCATTATGACTGTCAAATTCTACATTTAACAAACCCATGCAGAAATATATTAAAAATATCTATCTCGAGGGTAAACTGGTCAAATGTTTTATTGATTTTGGCAGTGAATGTTCGCTTGTTAACAAACCTATCGTCATATCATTAGGCTTAAAACCAGAACTGCTTAAAACACCTATTTTTATTAAAACACTTTTGGACACCCCTCTCAGTGTTTCACATTTTGTAATAGCCAACGTAAACATTGACTCTATCAAAAAACGAATAAAATTTTATATAATAAACAAAAAAATTTTGGATGTTGATATCCTGATAGGTCAAAACTTTACAGAGCTAAATGATATATTGTACCTAAAATCTGGTTCGACTCTCCAGTTTAGCACTCGAAGTAGCGATTTTGCTTTAGATAAAACAAACTTTAATATTGGTATTGATGATCCAGTGTCAGAACGCCCCCTTTTAACACTGTTAAACCAATTTAAAAGATCTTTTGCAATTAATAGTTTAGATGTGGGCACCTGTACTGAAGAAATGCGCATAGATTTAACAATAAATACACCCATAACTCATAGACCACGAAGATATCCCGAAAAAGAACGCCAAATAATACGTGATATTGTTGAAGAGCTGTTAATACATGGCATTATTAGGGAATCAGATTCTGCGTACGCTAATCCCGTCCTGTTGGTTGCAAAAAAAAGATGGGGGCCAAAGATTATGTGTGGATTACAGAAGTTTAAATAAATATACTATTCCGAATAAATATCCCTTACCGTTAATAGAGAAAAGATCGACCGATTGTCCGGATACAAATATTTTTGCAGCCTAGATCTTGCATCGGGATATTATCAGATAAAAATTGCGGAAGAATTCATACATAAAACGGCATTTATCACTCAAGACGGTTTATATGAATTTCTTAAAGTACCCTTCGGATTAACTAATGCGCCATCGGTCTTTCAGAAAATAATCAATAAAATATTAGGGTCCATGAGATTTCACACAGTTTTAGTTTACTTAGATGATATATTAATTCCGGGAAAGACAATCGAAGAAGTATTGAGTACATTGGAAGAGGTTTTGCGGCATTTTCAAAATTACGGCTTAACTTTTAAACTTAACAAATGCTACTTTTTACAAACAAAAATTGAATTTTTAGGTTATGAAGTTTCTAATTCGTCCTTACGGCCTACAGACACTAAAATAAGTGCCGTTAAACGATTCCCTATACCTCGAAACGTACACAATGTACGCCAGTTTCTAGGCCTAACTAGTTATTTCCGAAAATTTATCTATAAATATGCAGACAAATCAAAAGCATTAAGTGAGCTTTTGCATAAAGATGCACGTTGGAAATGGGAAAAACGGCAGCAGGACGCCTTCAATTATTTGAAATCAACATTAATATCTAAACCCGTTTTACAAATTTTTGATAATGCTTTAGAGACCCGATTGTATACGGATGCCAGTCGCATAGGAATAGGAAGTGTTCTAGTTCAAGTTAAAAATGGGAAAGAAAACCCAGTCGCTTATTATAGTAAACAAACAACAAAAGAACAGCAAAAATACCATTCATTTGAGCTTGAAACTCTTGCAGTAGTAATGTCTGTACAGAAATTTCGTCATTATTTATTCGGAAGAAAGTTTATAATTTTTACAGACTGTTCTGCGGTCGTCAGCACATTTAAAAAAGCCGAAATTAATCCTAGAATCGGACGTTGGGTTATGGATTTAAATGAGTACGACTATGACATTAAACATCGGCCAAATTCTCAGCTACGTCATGCAGATGCCTTGAGCCGTAACCCAATACCTGATTCTGAAGAGGATGCTGAAAAGGTCCCGGACGGTCATTATGCGATAAACGTGAACTTTATAAATATAACAGAAAGCGGCTGGCTTTTGGCCTCCCAAGAATCTACTAAGGTAACTAAAGATATTAAGAAAATTTTATCAACAGGAGATGCTCAAAACCATAGGGATATTTTTAATCAGTACGAATTAAAAGGTGGAATCGTTTATAAAATAACAAATTTTGGACCACGGTGGGTAGTTCCGGAAGAAGCAAGGTATCAAATCTTACGATTAAACCACGATGATATTGGTCATTTTGGATACGATAAGACATACGATTCGGTGGCGCGCTTATACTGGTTTCCACATATGAGACGCTTTATAAAGAAATATGTCAAAAACTGTCTTAATTGCCTGTATCAAAAATCGTCCAATAACAAAAAACCAGGTTATTTAAATCCTATACCCAAAGTGGCACGGCCATTCCACACTGTGCATATCGATCACTTAGGACCTTTTGTTAACAGCACACGGGGAAATACTCAGCTTTTAGTCATAATAGATGCCTTTACGAAATTCGTCGTAATGTACCCTGTGAAAAATACAAAAACACGTTACGTTCTGAAATCGTTAAGTGACATGATAAAGTTCTTTGGGGCTCCTAGACGAATAATAAGCGATAGAGGAACATCATTTACTTCTCAAAAATTTAAGAAATTTTGTAAAATTTGCGGTATTGCTCACTACCTGAATGCGGTGGGGCTTCCCCGAGGGAACGGGCAAGTCGAACGCTATAATAGAACAATTTTGGATTCATTGTCAACTATGGGTGCAAATTTACATGATGACAGTTGGGATGAGAACGTACCGAACATTCAGCTGGGCTTAAATGGGACAATAAATAAAGCACTAGGGGCAGCCCCGAGTGAAGTTTTACTAGGGTATCGTGTTACCGGACAAGTTGCGTTGTGCCCTCCGCCAATTAACGACGTTATAGATGTAACCATGTTGCGTCAAAAAGTGCGCGAGAATTATCCTGGGTATCAGGCACGTCAAAAGGCGCAGTTTGACTCCAAGCGGTGTGCACCAAAGGTATACCAAGTAGGAGATTTGGTTCTGCTGAAAATGACGACCACCCCAGCAACGGGCGCCAGCCAAAAGCTGATGCCGAAATGGCGGGGTCCTTTCAGGATTTCCAAGGTATTGGGATGTGACCGGTACGAGGTCAGGGATATTCCCGGAATGACAAGGTCAAGGACACCATACTTGAGTGTGGCTGGCATTGACAATATCAAGCCATGGATTCAATTTTGAAAGGTTACGTAAGGTAGGCTGTTAAGTAACTGGAATTGAGTGGGGCGGGCTGGCCAGGATAGCTGAAATAGGGTAGTAAGTCCCGGTATTTCAGTCTGGTACTGCGTCCCGGTAGACTCATATTCCAGCGGCTAGATGAGGGCGGACAGGCCAGGGCTGGAATAGGGTGGTAAGGCCCGGTATTCCAGTTGGCACTGCGTTCCAAGATGCTAGTGTGGGTCCCATAAGGTTTAAACCATTCGTAAACTGCAGTTACGAATGACCGTACCGTGATACTAATAATCTATTTGTGTAATCATTAACCAACTTGCTTTGTATTTAATGTATATTCTGCCCAGTTATGAAATTCTATACCTTAAACTTTAGCTGAAGCTGTTCCAAGGAGATGCTGTACTGATTATGACATTTCTTAAAATTCTTGGGAAAAAAAATAGATACAGCGTTTATGTCGATGTCTTTAGACGTTTTCTCTTTGTAGATCCAGTATGGAGAGTGTGGACACTCCATGGTCAGGAATGGCCGAATGTTATCGTCGGGGGTCAAAGCAACCAAAAGTTAATCTAGCCCACTTCGTTTCGAGGAACCCATAAAGGTCCATATGGGAGTTTATCAAGTGAGTATCGGATTACGTCAAGGGAGGCTGATGCGTACTGGGACGTGGGAAAGAAGGCAGTTTTGCGTGAGTTGACATTTTGACTCGTCGTTGGGTGGTTGCTCTGAATATTTTATTAGTTATGTAAATAACTTGTATTTACATTCAATTCAAATAATAAATTTATAGTTGTGAGATTGATAATCGCCGCGTTAGCTTTTTAGTCGTTAACAATTCATATTTCGGATGACTCTTAAAACCTTTATCAATAACACTTAGCTAATCAGAAGGTCCTTTTTCTTTGGAATCTGAAAATTAACTTATTGGGTGCCGCCGAAAGATCCAACTAGCCAGACCAATTGGCGACACGCTAGCTTCGGTCAAAGGCAACAAAAAGCGGGTTTAAATCTTTTTGACCTCTCTGACTCTCTCTACAGGCTCCTATATAGGCAATCCCAGGATAGCTTGATTACTATCGCTCAGTAATGAATATTATGTTCAGATCCCACAGCTCCTGAGAATGCTTCAGCTAGCCAAAGTTAGGAAAACGTCGTTAAGCCCGCTACACTAAGTCGTAACGATTTATCGGTCCGTCTGTAGCGAGCTTAATTGTCTCAATGTACTCATGTTGTCCTAATGCTATTTAGTGTCAAAAGTAAAAACACTTATTTTTTAAGCCTTATTTGCTGATGGTGGAAGAGGTACCCTGACAAAATTGGTTGGCCAGTCAATAACTTGTTTATAAATTCTCATTGTGTCAATGTCCATAATCTATTAACTAAAAAATGCCTTCAATAAGATGCACTGTTTTCGTTATCCAAATATATTTATATATTTCATTGTCAGAGGATCAACAACAACACAATAACCAGCAACTGACAAGAAATGACACTACATGATCAGCTTGTAATAGAAGGTAAATAAAACCCATTGAATTAATAGATTCTTCAACAAAATTATTATTTCCAGAAAACCCTGCCGATTTTCAGATACCCGGGTAACTGGGAGGCAGATTGGATCGATTATCAAGGTAATCAATTTGTAATTCACAGTCTTCTAGTGCAGTGAATAATGTACAAAATACCGATGCAAATGTGTAAAGCCGCGTATAGACGGAAGTCTCAAAGCTATTTAAGGCCACAGTATAGAGAATATACCTATAGTTGCGACATATGAACGCGCGTCGTTCTTGGACCTTGGTTATATTATGTTTTACTCATAATTAAAATGCTTGCGGCGATTACTGGTGAAGATGCCATAGGGCATCGAAACGTTTAAAACTAATAGAAGTTTGGGAAAAAAACACTGTTTTTTGCTATCACTTAAGGACCGCACTCCGAAACCAGTAGCATCACTCTCAAAAAAATCAAAGAAATTTAGAGTTCAAGAGCGTTGTGCCGCCGTGTGCGTTCTAGAGTGAAATTGCCTAGGTATACAACGTATTGAGTATAGGCTGGTGGACTAGAGTGGGCAAGCTTTTGTTTACTTCAGCCTAAATCTTAGGCGAAGTAAGAAGGAGCGAATTGTTAGCAAGGTGATAGAGTGACGCTACTGTTATATATTCTCTATACTCTGCTAAGTCGTATGTGCTTCAGTAGCCTCAAATAGTAGAAACAGTTCGAGCACTCCTTGCATATCTGCAAAATACCGACAATTTTTTGCTGTGGCGTTTTCAGACGGAATACGGAGGCTGAATTCCAAAGCTAACGTGATTAATGCGGGTTTTAGGTACAAGGGCAGACTGATGTCCTTATCGCGTCGACACTGTATACTACACTGCTAGCCAGGAGTAGAGATCTTGGGTAGAGATCTTTCCAACGCCGTTCAAGTTATGCCTTCATTGGCATTCGCCTGCGTTCCGTCGTAGCGGTACGTTAAAGAAAGTTATGCTTTGATTTAGACACGATTTCTTTTCATTCAATAGTCGGCGAGCTGTTGGATTTAGACTCAGTGCAGTAGTGCATATTATGTTTTACAAAGAAACCCATACATTATGTTCCACCAGTTCCATTCACGAGGGTGCCAACATTAAATGCTAATGCATTGGAACTTCGGTCTGTACGGGGCTTAATGTAATTTCAAAATTGATTTCAATATCTGTAAAGCTCTAAAAACTACCTACTTAAATGAATATAAATTGCATATTGTGGTGATAAAGCGTTGAAGATTGTTCACGTATGTGTACTCCCATATCCACAAAATTGTATCAGGCTAATAACTGTAACAGCTTGATAATTCTATAGAAAAACCATTGTTGTAACAATTACCATGCTACTAAACAGGGTGTTAATATTATCGTTCCTCACATTTTGGTGAATAAGGACCCTCAAAAGATTGATATTAAAGAGCGGTTTACACGTCTTACTGTTTCTTTTTCAGATTTAGAAGATCCACCATGGGAAGCCCATGTAAGCCAATTATCTGAAAATGATCCACCAACAGCAGTTTGTGGTTCATGCCAGGTGAACAGAAAAGGCTATGTTGTCGAATGTGGCCACTTGTTATGTGGTGAATGTGTGGCCTACGCTTATAATAGGTTAAAACCATGTCCTATTTGCCGACATTACATATTGGCAGAGCCCAAAAGAATTTTTTTAGATGTTTGAGAACATTAGTAGTTCATAATGGTTTAGGCGTAGTGTCCTCAAGATTTTTATTTTCAGGAGAAAGGTTGCGGGAGAAGGACCCAAAATAAAACTTCTACGCTTCCGCAGAAATTGCCTTATTATTATTAAATTATTATATATTAAAAACACTTTGTCCGTTTTTGTTTTTGTTTTTTATGTACGTCACTCCCCGTGGTTGTTCCGATGGACAATAAACATCATTACCATCTGACGATAAACTTCTGCAATTTGAGTGGAATAGGTAAGGGAGTTCACTACTATTTAATTGAATTTGTAATTTTTAATCTGTTAGGTGATATATGTTTGCGTATTTTTATGGTGTCTTCGTTATTGTGTTTTTAATTTTTTTTAGCCTTGAAAAAGACGTAAAATAAACGTCGGCAATTTCTGCGGAAGCGTAGAAGTTTTATTTTGGGTCCTTCTCCCGCAACCTTTCTCCTGAAAATTAGTAGTTCAGTTTAAATCACATCAGTTAAAATTTATTTTCAAGTTCTTACACATTTGTATTTATTTTTTGACTTGTGTGCGACAATGAGCACCCTTATCAAATAACTTTTACTCGCCATCATTTTGGTAGTATATTTCTCAACTTTTTTTGTGATATGGCGCCAAAGTTTTTGGTTTTTAGTGAACGTAAAAATCCTTACATAGTATATTATTGTTACGTTCCTATTTACATATTCCCACACAATATTTTTATTTTTTGTACTAATTTATTTATTTATTGTTACTTTTGTTATTAAGGCGTAGGAAAGTACAAAAACTCCAAAACATGGAGTCAAAAATTGTGACACATATAGGTTATGTTAAGTTTATATGTAAAAATACCTCTTTACTACAACATAGTGTAGGTAATGGTTCTTGAGTTCTTAGAAGTGCAGAAAGTGCAGGAAGAAATCCAAAAATCCAATAAAATACAGGATGTCCTATTTAAAAAAATCTGATATTGTGTTAACCTACTTTTTCAAAACACCCTGTATATCCAAAATATTTTTAAAATGTTTGCTAAACTTTTTAATGGCAAAAAAATTAGCCCAAAACGACAACATATCAATATTAAGAAAAAAAAATAAAATAAACGAAAAGCAGATAACAATGGAAAAAGTGGAAACATTTCTGGGTATGAATATGATATAAGAACAAACCCAACAATTAGATAAAGGTCTTGAAAGTAGTAATTTAATGGAGTGTTACTAATTGTTGAAGAAAGGTCTTAGAAGGTATCTGATAAGACAATTTATTAAGCCTGAACAACCAGAAACGACAACAGATCAATATTAAGAAAAAATCAACAAAATAAGCGAAGAAAGAGGAATATATAAGTAAACAAATCAAATATAACAAATGTATAACGTTTTTATTCACTATTCAGAAAATTTCCAAAAAAGATATTATCACCAGCAACAAAATTGTGAATAAAATGGCGAAGGAAATAGTAACTTTGTTTACTCTGTAAATTTTCACTGGTTCCGAGACCTATATTAGACACCCACATGCGAAAGTAACAACGACCTAAGTTCAGGCTAGTTTCCACCAGAAAAAAATCAGTTTAATTACACTTTCCATTCACCATTATATTCATATGTAAAAAAAATGTTATCGATAACAACAAAATTGTGGATAGACTGGCAAAGGAATTATTAAGTTCTTGTACTCTGTATATTTCGTCTGGTCCCGAGGCCTATAGTAGACACCAACATGGCAATACAACTTGTTGCTATTGTAACAAAGACGCAAGTATAGCTCAGGCTAG
This sequence comes from Taphrorychus bicolor, assembly GCA_951812265.1. NCBI lineage: Eukaryota > Metazoa > Arthropoda > Insecta > Coleoptera > Curculionidae > Taphrorychus > Taphrorychus bicolor. The sequence continues at coordinate 1,440,211 of OX638304.1, forward strand.
TTTCCATCAGAAAAAAAAAGTTTAATTAAAGAAAGATACTAGTGTCATTCACCATTATAGCCAGAATTTTTTTTAAAAAATGATGTGAACACCTGCACAAAGTTGTGGATAGAATGGCGGAGTAATTATTCACTTACTTTACTATGTATATTTCGTCTAGTCTAGAGAGTTATAGTAAACACCCACATGGCCATACAAGTGAGATAAAGCAAAACAGGCGTTGGACAAGATGCATACTCAGCAAATATCACCCTAATTAACTAGTAGTGGTTGTAAACCGCATAATTCTCAATAAATATGACAGAAGTCACTTATTTAGGATTGCCTGCATTTTTCAGCCATTTACTGTCACATCTAGCACAAAAAACTTATACAGAGTGCCCCAAAATTAGGTTACATAATTTTAACTGCATATTTTATGACCAGAAATAAGAGATATTTAACTCAACTTTGTAATTTAAGTAACCAGTTATGATCTACATTATTGGATATACCAACTGATATCAAGAATCTACATAGTCTTATTTTCTTTGGGATAGTAGTGTCCCATTTGTGATGAACCGAAAATCAGTGACTTTAAAATGAGATATTGTCGTAAAATAATACAATAATAAATATAGTAACGTAATAGGAACGGAAGATCACACATTCATAAAGCATCTCTCCTCCAAATTTCCAAGAAACAGTACAATAAGCGAAGACGTATTAAATCCATGAGTCAACGCACATGGCAATGACATGACCTTGCTCTAAGAGAAAACAAATATCATCTCTTTCTCTCTTACACGGTTTCCACCTGCTAATAATTAATAATCGAAGATTATTTGGTAGTGTTTATGTAAAAAGCAGTATAAGAACAAAGGCGATGTATCAAGGTCTATCTAAAAATAGAATATAGCCGATCAGGCACGTGTGCGCGTAACACCAGTTTCAATGTGTTAGAACAGTAGGTACTTCCAAGAATTGAAAGGAGTAACAAAGAGACCAATAAAAATGAAATTTGCTTGTACGATGCATGACCTAGAAATTGGGTCACAGGTGTTTGATGAGTAACCTCTGGTAGGGAGATTTCGTCACTTGTAGACAAAGAAATTGTGCAAGTATAAAAGCAGAGCTTTGAGGTACGGAGAGACATTCTTGATTCGTATTCACATTCGCATTCTAGTCTTAAGTCTTGATTTTTAATTCATATTCTTATTCAGATGTTGATTCTGATTCTGCATAATGTTTAATTTATCAGTCAATATGTAGTACTTCTGTCTTCCGTCGTTAAGTTGACCAGCAAGAAAGGATTGATTAGGTCAAGTACTTCATTTTCGTTGATGTTCCAAGATGAAACTTAGAGTAAAGGCTAGTCAATGTTTTAAGTTAAAAACCTGTTTGTTATTGATAATGTGTTGTGTTTTTGTGCATGGTCAAGTCACACTATGGTAAGCAGGATGGCATATATTTTATTGACTTATAGTGGTATTTGAATGAATATTTTGAAACAGACTTTAGATTTGAATTGATAAACCGGGCGTAACGTTTATTCGCATGTAGTACGCGAGTGTATTTATTTTTATTGAATATTAATAGAAACTGAAATGAAATTTAACTTGAGTCTCTTTATTTGAAAAGGTTAGCAGTTGACTTTGATATTATAACATTTTGAATTTGCATTTAATTGCACTGCAAATTAAAAAGACGTGTATATTATAGATACTTAAATAAAAAAGCCTCGGAGGAAAAACGCATTCAAGGCGCTTTTGCCTTGTAGTGGGATAAAGTTTGGTCTTTGGCAAGTAGCATTTAGGAGGTACGACCTAAAGGAATACTGTTAGGTATTGATGCATTCGACTGATGCCTTGTCTTATTCTTGGTGATATATTTTGCTCCCTTTCTAAAATTCACTAAAGGATGGACGGTTTCAAGGGTTGAAATGTATCAAGGGCAGGTTAAACACTGGTACTGCGAACCCCCATAAGGTAAATGACGTCGTGGCCGCAGATAGTGAGGCTAAATAAATGAAATAGGGCGGCGCGAACGTTACATTGGTGTCAGGTGTGGGGTTTATTTTATTTAGCCCCTGGAGGTGTGGGGTTTATTTTATTTAACCCCTGGAGAATTGTGGGGTTTATTTTATTTAGCCCCTTGATAATTGTAGGGTTGAATTGATTTTGATTTTAGTTATCCCCTATAGAAAGAATGTGGGTTTAGTTATTTGGTTATAGCCTCAGAAAAATATATTGAAGAGACAAGAAAATACAGTGCCAGTAAAATAGGAAATAACCACCTATTTGTTTAGCCGTGCCCATGTATAAAAAAAAACAATGCTTTGTATAGGACTAGATTCGCTGCCATTCTACGATGGAAGCAGCGACGTTAATGAATTTTTGTCGACATTAGAAGAAACTGCAAATTTTGGAGGGTGGACCGAGCTACAAAAAGTGTCTGTTCTTAGACTAAAGCTTACAGGAAATGCTAAGCAGCTTCTACAATCAGAGCCTGATTTGAAAACTACGTCTGATTGGAAGACACTCGTAAGGGAATTAAGTAAAGAATTTCAAGTTTTGCAATTGCCAGGAACTGAATTTAAGCAATTTATGGAATGTTGTCAAAAACCAGGAGAACCATGCCGTCAATTTTTAACAAGATTAAAAATATTAGGCAATAAAACTATTAAACTCACAGGAAACAGTTCCGTTGATCTGGTTTTGCAATTTAAATTGGAGCAGGATATTTGCTATCAATTTATTCTTGGACTTAGTATGCCCTTGAAGCAACGAGTATTATCTGCTAATCTCTCCAGTCTTTTAGAAGCATTAAATATTGCAGAACGTGAAGAATGCATTGAAAACTTCTTAAATTGTGTTCCAGAAGCAAAGCGGTATAACCGTCGGTGTACTAGCAATAACGATTTGGGACCACAGATACGAAAGAACAAAGCTTATCGTACACAGATATTTAAGAACAAGAATTTCTCAAGAAATGAGACTAGAAACAAGAGAAATGGCAAAATGAACTATTTTAAGAGGCATAATCACTCGAGAGGTCCGCCGTTGCGGAAATCAATAAAATGTTTCGAGTGCCATAAAACGGGACATATTGCAAAATTTTGCCAACGAAATATGTTTTCAACGACTCAGAACCAGGATTTAAACTTCCAAGCAGCCACTTTCTCACCCAGAAGCCCGGCTGCTTCAAAGACAAATTAGGCGTACCAAGAAATCCAGAGAGAAGGATATATGCAAATACTGCATATGAAAGACCTAGAAATATTTTACATGTTTGGGTAAATAATAGAAAATGTTTAGCATTACTAGATTCAGGTGCTACGAAATCGCTAATAAAACCTAATGTTGCCCAGGGGTTGAAAATTAACTGGACTGATGATAAATTAGCTGATGTCCAAGGAAATGTGATAGAAACATGTGGTGAAGCAGAGGTGCCCATTACTTTTCCCGGTAATGAAACAGTTGTGCATAATTGTATTATTGCACAGACAGCAGACTGTGGAGATCTACTTTTGGGATTAGACTTTTTGTTCGAGTTTGGCGTAAAGATAGATTGGGGAAATGGTTACTTTTACGCATTTAACACGGTTATGGTTATGGACGTTGAAGCACCTCGAGGAGCAGATCACGAATCTGTGTTGACTTACCGTAAGGTCTATAAAACGAGAAGAACTGCCGAACAGGATGCTGTATTGAAAGATGTGAAACGAATTTTAGATATAATGAAGACTTTGTCACAGAATTCTAGAACTAATACTTCATTGTTAGGACCAATAACAATGGAGAGAGGTCGCCAGTCGCCTGGTCCGCGTACTGGTACCAATTCCCAAGCAATTGGGGTCAGGAACACAGAATCAGTGTCTGAAGAATCTGTCAAAGTCTGAGAAGACTGCAGCTTCGAGAAAAGAAATGTTAGATATCACAGGCTCAAATAAAGTTAAGGAAGTTACAATGGACACAGGGAGACATGAAGAAACTTTTGAGTTACAACCGTTAAGGCGGCATAATTCAACTCAATGCAAGAGGAATGAAGCTACTGAAAACTGTGAAGAGGGGATGCTAAGGTGTCCCATTTCCAGTGAAGATAGCACAGAAGAAACCTATGGAGTTTATGTGTCCGAAGATTTAAAAGTTCCCCCAATGAGTGAAGTAGTATGCAAAGCAAACCTTCAAAAACTGTCGAGAGTTAAGGCTCAGAATTTGGTCATAGAATCAAGTGCCGACTTACCGAGAGGATTGCTCGAATTTTGTGCAAGAAGGGAAAAGAAGTTCCTCTAAGAATTTTAAATGTTACTATACAAGAAGCGTTATTACAGAAAAAAGTAATTATTGCACATGCACATGAAACTCTAGTCGAGGAACGTAATCAAAGAACAGAAAAGTCAATTCCAGTACGCAGGTACAAGCAAAAGACGCTGATGACGTTTTAGCGCAGCTTAATTTGAAGAATGTAAAGACAGAAGATGAAAGAAAACTACGAAAATTAGTTGTCGAATATATTGACATTTTTAAGGCACCCGACCAGAAATTGATGTGTACAGGGAATGTTATGCATCGGATTATTACGGAAGATGTACCTCCTATTTGCAAAAGACCATATAGAGTGCCATTTCAAAGACAAGAAATTATGAGAAAAGAAATCCAAAAACTGTTAGAAGATGGAGTAATTATTGAGAGTCAGTCGCCATGGAATTTTCCTGCAATTTTAATTGAGAAAAAGAGACACCCAGGAGAAGACGTTGAATTTAGATTGTGCATAGATTATCGGCTTTTAAATGATATTACGAAGACCGATTATTTTCAGTTACCAAATATTCACGAAACTATTGACAGATTAGCGGGATCTAAGAATTTTTCTACTATGGATTTAGCATCAGGGTATTTTCAAGTACCACTAAACCCCGAAGATCAAGAGAAAACTGCATTTTCCACTCCGGATAACCATTACCACTTCTTGAGAATGTCAATGGGATTAAAGAATGCGCCTGGTACGTGGAGCCGGTTAATGAACCATATATTGGGAAAATTGACTTATACCGAATGTTTGGTGTATTTGGATGATATTTTGGTATTCTCAAAAGACATTGAAACCCACCTAGAAAGACTCAGAAATGTATTCGAGAAGATGCGAAACAAGAAATTGAATACTTAGGACATCTTATAAAGGAAGGTGGATACACTACACACCCGAATAAAATTAAAGTAGTTAAAAATTACCCTGTGCCAAAAAGTGTAAAAGAAATCAGAGCATTTATTGGGTTATGCGGATTTTACAGAAAGTTTGTGCCGGATTTTGCACGTATTAGTCAACCCTTGACTAACTTAACTAAGAAAAACGTAAAATTCTGTTGGTCCACAGAACAACAAAAAGCATTTGACTCCCTCAAAGAAGCCTTGATAAGCCCACCAATCTTGCGATATCCAGATTTTACAAAGGAATTTATTGTAAATACACAGACAAGACGCCAGTGGAACGTCTATAGCCGCAGTTTTAATGCAAGTGCATAATGGCGTAGAACATCCTATATGTTACGGCAGTCGTACCTTAAATCCAGCAGAAAGACGATACATTACGATCGAACGTGAATGCTTAGCTGTTGTATATGCAGTAAAAATGTTTAAAGTGTACCTTACAGGAACGCATTTTACAATAGCCTTAGATCACAGGCCCCTGAAATATTTATTAACCATTAAGGATCCTAGTTCACGTTTAGCAAAATGGGCTATGTTTTTAAGGGAATATAGTTTTACTGTCAAATATAGACCCGGAGCTATAAACAACAGGGATGATGCATTGTCACGAATAAAATCCAAAGAGCAGCCAGCACAAGTAATAGGCGCAGTGCAACGTGAAGAATCTAATGCACGACCTATGATAGATGTAATTTGGACAAAATTAGATTTATTAAAACTCCAAGACGAAGATCCTGAAATTTCCCAGTTGAAAAGGAATCTGCACGAAGATGATGAAATATATTACATCACTGAATAAGGATTGCTCTATAAGAAAGCCGTGAATACTTCCAGAACAGACCGAATAGTAGTGCCAAGAAAAATTGTACCAGAAATATTGAAAATATATCATTCTTCCATATTTGCTTGTCACCCAGGACAAAAGAAAACTTTGAATGCAATTTCACAGGACTATTACTGGAAAACCATGAGGAAGGATATTAATGACTATGTTGCACGTTGCCACTCTTGTAACGTAAGAAAGACAAACCCCCAGTTGCCACCAGAAATGCAGAAAAGCGTAGTGCCAGATAATCCATGGAGTCGTATAAGTTTAGACATCGTGGGACCCTTAAACCGGACACAGAACGACAACAAGTACATCCTAACATGCGTGGACTTTTTAACGCGATATCCAGAATGCGTTCCGATTCCCGATATTAAAGCAGAAACCGTAGCCAAGGCGTTTGTCGAAAATATAATTCTTCGATATGGAGTCCCTAGAGAAGTACTGACAGATTGTGGCACGCAATTTGCTGGAAAATTGTTTACTGAAATTTGCATAATTTTAGAAATTCGCAAATTAAAAACTACGCCATACCACCATGCAGCTAATGGAGTTATTGAAAGAATGCACAAGACATTAAAGACCATGATTAGCCACCTTATAGAAGATTACGAGAACAGTTGGGACGAGATTTTACCCTTTGCACTGACAGCTTACAGAAATAGTATTCACAAAGCTACAGAGGAAACTCCATTTTTCTTGATGTATGGACGCGATATGGATTTACCGTTCAATTTGCTCATTAGAGATGACAAAGTGCGTTATGACCTAGGAGAAAATTACGCAAGTGAAATGTTAGAGCGTATGCAACAAGCGCACGAAAAGGCAAAACTAAGCATTGAACGCAGCATGGAAATGCGATGTCAAAGGCAAAGTACACGGCGAAAAAGAAAAGAATGTAACGTGGGAGATCTTGTTTATTTAAACAAACCCATAGTACCTGGAAATCGAGAACTAGCGACTAAGTTTCAACCTAAGTGGGAAGGTCCTTATAGAATAGTTGAAAAGAAAGGTCCAGTAACGTACAAAATAAAGGAAGTAAATGCGAGAAAGGAACATATTGTCCATTTGGATCGACTGAAACCTTATAAAGGTAATAGACATACGGCACCAATGTCGTGCGAGGTTGAAAGTTTTGATGAAGGTTCAAGCCAAGATAGAAGTGATAATCTCGATTACATTGAGCTCGACAAAGTCCCTCGAAAATTACATCCAAATCCTCGGGATACTGATTCGGAAAGTGATCAAGAAGAGGCAGAAGTTGAAGGAACTGAAAGTAGCGAAAACGATGCCGAAGTCGGAGAGGAAAATTTGGACGTACAGGAGAATGACCCAGTTGTGCAGGAGAATGACCCAGTTGTTCAGAACGAAAATCGTAATAATGAACTACCACGAAGAACCAGAACCCGAGAAATTAGAATGCCTCGACGTTTTGAGGATTACGTCATGGAGTAAAAGAAAAACAAAGCATTGCCATTATTTCGTTTTTAGACTATTATAGATAATTAATTATGAAACTGAAATTTGCAGAAAAGTGTAGGAAAATCGCGTTCGGGAACCGGGAGTGCGAAATTAACTTTAAACAGTGAAATGACTAAAACAGTGAAGGACTATTACGGTACTAGTAATTTTACCATCCCTGCTGTGTGTACTTGCATACCCATTGCCAAGTATGCGGAGCAAAATATTGCCTGGCTCGGTTGCTTATTAAATTAAGCTCTAAAATGACCTTATTTAAGGACGTGTAAGGTAGTTGCCCTGCGTCTTAGGCAAACAGGCCTGAGTGTTCGAGTTTTCCATATGAGCGCCACCACAGAAACTTTTTAGTGTCCTGGATGTGCTGTAAGGACCTGGACCAGCTGCTGAAAGGTGGAAAAGGTACTTTTAATGAAAACTCATTGTGCGAGAGTGACCTAGGTATAGGTTAACGGCATTTCGAAGCCATATTATTATATATTTAATGAACTTTTTATTGAAGATTTAATTTGTTATTATGCTTAGGATATTTTTTTTATGGTATCGATGATTAATTAAGAACCATTCTGCTTATTCTTGAAAAATTAAAAGGTCAAGAGAAGTTGTATCCAATAAGAAGAGTGACTGGATCATATATGTTACATATTGTTTCTTAGTTTAAGCGCATAATTAAAGAAGGAAATAACCAGGTTGCCAGCTTCAAAGTTATCGCCATCATTAAGTTTTGTTTTGATAAAAGAAATTAAGAAATTTCTTTTTTCAGCTGTAGGTGGAAGGGATTATGAAAGTTAAAAGAAAGTTATTTTCTGCGAAATATGTTAGTGAACGAAATTTTTAGCTGTTTCGCAGGAAACTCTAGTTTAAAATATGCAAAAAAAGCAATATTTACTAATTGGAAATTGAAAACTTATCTGCTTTCAATATTTCCAAAAATATTGCAGCGTTAAAGGTGGAAGGGATGTGATGAACCGAAAATCAGTGACTTTAAAATGAGATATTGTCGTAAAATAATACAATAATAAATATAGTAACGTAATAGGAACGCAAGATCAAACATTCATAAAGCATCTCTCGTCCAAATGTCCAAGAAACAGTAAAATAAGCCAAGACGTATTAAATCCATGAGTCAACGCACATGGCAATGACATGACCTTGCTCTAAGAGAAAACAAATATCATCTCTTTCTCTCTTACACGGTTTCCACCTGCTAATAATTCATAATCGAAGATTATTTGGTAGTGTTTATGTAAAAAGCAGTATAAGAACAAAGGCGATGTATCAAGGTCTATCTAAAAATAGAACATAGCAGATCAGGCACGTGTGCGCCTAACACCAGTTACAATGTGTTAGAACAGTAGGTACTTCCAAGAATTGAAAGGAGTAACAAAGAGACCAATAAAAATGAAATTTGCTTGTACGATGCAAGACCTAGAAATTGGGTCACAGGTGTTTGATGAGTAACCTCTGGTAGGGAGATTTCGTCACTTGTAGTCAAAGGAATTGTGCGAGTATAAAAGCAGAGCTTTGAGGTACGGAGAGACATTCTTGATTCGTATTCACATTCGCATTCTAGTCTTAAGTCTTGATTCTTAATTCATATTCTGATTCAGATGTTGATTCTGATTCTTATTATTCGCAAAGCATAGTGTTAAATTATCAATCAATATGTAGTACTTCTGTCTTCCGTCGTTAAGTTGACCAGCAAGAAAGGATTGATTAGGTCAAGTACTTCATTTTCGTTGATGTTCCAAGATGGAACTTAGAGTAAAGGCTAGTCAATGTTTTAGGTTAAAAGCCTGTTTGTTATTGATAATGTGTTGTGTTTTTGTGCATAGTCAAGTCACACTATGGTAAGCAGGATGGTATATATTTTATTGACTTATAGTGGTATTTGAAACAGACTTTAGATTTGCATTGATAAACCGGGCGTAACGTTTATTCGCATGTAGTATGCGAGTGTATTTAATTTTATTGAATATTAATAGAAACTGAAATGAAATTTAACATGAGCCTCTTTATTTGAAAAGGTTAGCAGTTGTCTTTGATATTATAACATTTTGAATTTGGATTTAATGGCACTGCAAATTAAAAAGACGTGTATATTATAGATACTTAAATACAAAAGCCTCGGAGGAAAAACGCATTCAAGGCGCTTTTGCCTTGTAGTGGGATAAAGTTTGGTCTTTGGCAAGTAGCATTTAGGAGGTACGACCTAAAGGAATACTGTTAGGTATTGATGCATTCGACTGATGCCTTGTCTTATTCTTGGTGATATCTTTTGCTCCCTTCCTAAAATTCACTCAAGGATGGACGGTTTCAAGGGTTGAAATGTATCAAGGGCAGGTTAAACACTGGTACTGCGAACCCCTATAATGTAAGTGACGGTCGAAAAAATCTGAATTTTCTATTCACTTTAAAAGTAGTTTGCTTCTTGCTTCTTTTAAAGATTTTTTTTTCTTATTGTTTTTGGGATATTGGCAACAGGTATTGCACTTAATTTTTCCATAAGTGACTTCTTCATGAGTAGGTATCTAGGAACCTTGGAAAATCTGGGAATCTTAATGAAATTGCAGGTATTTTCTATAGAAAAATTATGTGCATTCCTAGACAGTTTTGAAAATTTCTCTAAAACAATGAAATATATAATATGTGTGCTTTGTGTCCTTTCTAATATGATGGAACTGCAGATAGCGGGTGTAGGACAATTAAATAGCTACTTCACAGTTGCGAATGCGCCAACGTTTCGATCTTTATTTAGATCTTCTTCAGGGCTAAAAAATGAGGTAAATCAACATTCTATAAAAACACTTAATGCATGAACCAAATCATTCTAAGACATCGATAAATTCATAAAAGTACGTATCTAACAATTAAAAAATAAAAAAAACAAATTTAGTAGTTAACAAATACACTTAAACTTTCTACATTAAAGACATAAACCGTGCATCTGTACGTGCATATTTTCTCAAAGTGAAAGACGGTCTACTCTGATAAATGGTGAGTTTACCTTAATTCGGTTTGAAAAGCATGTCACCTAAGCTATATGTATGTCTTTTACCGGACATAACATAAAAACAATGATTAATCCACAAACCGGCAACGACCACATGAGTTCAGGACAAAACGAAACATCAACCGCCAGGGACAAAATAAACGATGGAATGATATTCGTTCTCCTATCACCAATGGGTCCCGCGGAATACTGTTATGGTCTTTTTTTATATACAACTATATATTTGCTTTCTCTCTTTTTTTTTCTCCATATTGTATTAAATCTATTGTAATTATACTGTTGTTGGGAATGATAGACTTCTTTATTTTTTCTTGATGTGATGCAACAAGTTACAATAAATAACATTTAAGTTTTGGATGTCCGTTCTATCGTTAATAGTGTCATTAATGTAAATGTGAACCATCTCACTAATGCCGCCCCGTTTGTAATAATTATTTTCGTGGTCCAATATGTCAACATTCTCAAAATCGAAGGAATGGTCCATCGTAAAGTGGTATTGGGCTAAGGCCGTCTTTTCTTTCTTATTCCGATTTATTTCGCGACAATCATACTCATGTTGATACACTCGATTTTTTAAGTATTGTCGTGTCATCCCTATATAAAACTTACTACAGTTTTTACATTTTATCCTATAAATTAATTGTGATTGCAGACCTGTGGGAATTGGATGCTTTAAGTTTGAAAATATCTGGTTAACGGACTTGGTCTGATAAAAAGCTAGCTTTATATTAAGGTTATTTTTGGATAAACGACTCTGTATTTTTTCTGACAGGCCTCTAAAATACGGAAACTTACAATACATCGGCTCGACAGTTGTCCGGCGATCAGACGTATCCGAAATCTGGTATCTATATTCATTCCATATTCGGTTCACGAGATTATTGGGACAATTGTTGAGCTTCAAGATATCTTTTACTTTCCCTATGTTAGCACTATGAACCGTTGAACTGCTAAGTTTAATGGCTCTATAAAACAAGTTTTTAATTATGGCAACCTTTTGATTAGTTGGGTGGGATGATAGATAATTAACAACTCTGCCCGAAGCCGTTGGCTTAATATACCAATCTGATAAACGGGTACCATCTTGGTTCCTAACAATTAACGTATCCAGAAACGAAAGTGCACAGTTATTAGTTTCCGTTACCATAGTGAACTGTATTTTATGGTGAAATCTGTTAAAGAAATCTAAGACTTCAGGAACCGCAAGTTTTGGGCAAGTCAAAAACGTATCATCAACATACACCTTGATCCACGGTATTGAAAACGGCAGCTTTTTAAGAACCTCAGTAATAAGGTGGTCCATTACTAAATTAGCCAACACTGGACTTGCCAGGTTACCCATAGCAGAGCCATCAAGCTGTTCATAGAAATTACCCTGAAACACAAAATAACTGCTTTTAAAGAGAAACTGAACCAACTCACAAAACGATTCCCTCGATAAGGTGGTATAAGCCGAAATATGTTTCCATTTGTTTTTAATTATGGACAATACCAAAGCGACTGGTATGTTTGTGAAAAGTGACACCACGTCCAGTGAAATGAGAACATAATCAGCCGGAACTCGTATGCATTTTACAAACTCCACAAATTCAAATGAGTTTTTAACATTATAGTGTGATGTTGCAATATTGTTCAACACGTTATGCACAAAACGTGCAAGTTTATATGTTGGAGAGTTAATGCAACTAACAACGGGTCTCATGAAGGTTCGATCAGTCTCAAAAATGTATCGTGACACTTCAAGTCAAGTGTGTAACAACCGTGCATCTGTTGACTTGAAGTGTCACGATAAATTTTTATATAATTACACTGGTGTGGAGCTTCCTTTGGAGGTGAAGAGAATGTTATGTGCCGGCCCTGGTTTTTCGATCCCACTTCGATACGATGACTTACCTGTCCTTAACATTGTCAAGGACCTTGAATCTTGCATTCGCACACGTTTTTCGGACGAGGACGATTCAATAAAAAACGAGATAAGAGCTCAGTGCATTAACATCGTGACGAATTTTGTAGAATTTGCAAAAAATTGTAAAGTTAACAATAACAATGTTATCGTAAAAGATCTGCAGGCTACTAGGTCGTTTCTTAAAGATAACCATGATTTATTGTCATGCGTTCTGATAAAGGTAATTCCACGGTTTTGATGCACAAAGGAGACTACCTAAATGCGATGTTGGAATTGCTGAATGATCGGCATACTTATCGACCCCTCAGTTATGACCCTACTTCACGCATACAGACTAGGGCAAATCTCCTCGTCAAGGGATTTGAAGAGTGTGGCTTTATTACTAGGGAAGAAGCTGTACAGTTGAGAACGTACAACGGCGTGCCCCCGCGTTTGTATGGATTGAGGAAAACCCACAAAGACAATTTAAGCATGAGACCCGTTGTTAGTTGCATTAACTCACCAACATACAAACTTGCACGTTTTGTGCATAATGTATTGAACAATATTGCAACAACATCACATTATGATGTTAAAAACTCATTTGAATTTGTGGAGTTTATAAAATGCATACGTATGAGTTCCGGCTGATTATGTTCTCATTTCACTGGACGTGGTGTCACTTTTCACAAACATACCCGTCGCTTTAGTATTGTCCATAATTAAAAACAAATGGAAACATATTTCGGCTTATACCACCTTATCGAGGGAATCGTTTTGTGAGTTGGTTCAGTTTCTCTTTAAGAGCAGTTATTTTGTGTTTCAGGGTGATTTCTATGAACAGCTTGATGGCTCTGCTATGGGTAACCCGGCAAGTCCAGTGTTGGCTAATTTAGTAATGGACCACCTTATTACTGAGGTTCTTAAGAAACTGCCGTTTTCAATACCGTGGATCAAGGTGTATGTTCATGATACGTTTTTGACTTGTCCAAAACTTGCGGTTCCTGAAGTCTTAGATTTCTTTAACAGCTTTCACCATAAAATACAGTTCACTATGGTAACGGAAAATAATAACTGTGCACTTTCGTTTCTGGATACGTTAATTGTTAGGAACCAAGATGGTACCCTTTTATCAGATTGGTATATTAAGCCAACGGCTTCAGGCAGAGTTGTTAATTATCTATGATCCCACCCAACTAATCAAAAGGTTGCCATAATTAAAAACTTGTTTTATAGAGCCATTAAACTTAGCAGTCCAACGTATAACCATTCGGCAATGTTACATCGCGAGCCCACTCTACAAAGTCAAATGAGTTTTTTATGCTATAAGGCGACGTACTAGACACTTGCGATAAAATGTCGTGGACAAATACAGCCAAGTTATATGATGGCGAATTTTTACAGCTGACCACCGGTCTGAGGTGTAGACCAGGTTTATGTGTTTTTCTAAGGCCATATAGTTTAGGTGCAACACAGTTATATGCTTTTAGTTTTTTACCAGTGAGTTCATCGATGCAGTTAAGTTTTACAAGCTTAACTATCAAATTGTTCGCTTGATTTTGATAGCGTGTAGTAGGGTCTTTGGAAACTAGTGCATATATTGAGTCGTCCTGAAGCATGGTTGTCATAGTGTCTCTATACTCACTGGCTAACATAACCATGGTAGAACCCCCCTTATCCGAACGCATGACGATCAGATCGCCATGCTGTCTGAAAAATTCTTTTGTTTTTATGAAACACTGATACATATGATGATTATTTAAAATAGAATTCCTAGTATGATGTAAATGGTTAGTGACAGTATTAATGCAACGCGCTCTCAGCTCATCAGGCTCGTCCCGCTCGGGTATATGCCTCTGTATACAATATTCGAGATCCTTAATAATATTTACTAAAGGATATTTACTATTAATGCAACGCGCTCTCAGCTCATCACGCTCGTCCCGCTCGGGTATATGCCTCTGTATACAATATTCGAGATCCTTAATAATATTTACAAAAGGATATTTACTGTTAACAGTTGGTAGTGCGAATTTAGGGCCAGCGCACAGGACCTCTACGATATCACGAGGCAATTCAATATCGGCATAGTTGTACAAAAAACCATTCTGAACGTTCACTTTAAAAGTGGATTTTTGTAGGCAAAGATTATTTATCTTATTTAGATTTATCTTTTTAATCGCACAGAAGGTTTTCTGGTATTTTGTTTGTCTGGAACTAGCGAAATTAATATATATGTTTTGAGGTATTAAGTTTTTCACAACAGTTTTTATATGTTCTCGTTCGATGTCTAGTTGGCGAATCTTCCATATAGTTATTTGAATTTCCAAGCTCAAAACGGATTTTTGGAATCGGTTACTAATGGCGTCAATTTTATACAAATAGGGATGCGCTTCTACTTTGAGAACATGCAAACATTTAATATTATTTTTAATGTGGTTCGGTGTCACCTGCTGTTTTCTACATTTGAAACCTTGCCTTTATTTATTAATGTACCTTTGGACAATCGTCCATATATTAATGTTAATATTTTTAATAATTACTTTGTGGCTTTATTGGATTCAGGAGCGAATTCTTCAGTAATTGGGAATAATGGAGTGAAAATTTTGGAAATGTTTAATATTAAAATTAATTTAGCTTCTGATTTTATTGTAAGTACAGCTGATGGTACTTGTACTGAAGTGACTGGCATAGTAGATCTACCGATATCAATTGGAGACACATTTGGAGTATTGAAATTTTTGATACTTCCTTCCATTACTCATGATTTTATTTTAGGTGCAGATTTTGCGAAACAATTCAATTTAATCATTAACTTTGAAAATAACAACTGGTTAATTTCAAGAAATAATGCTAAAATTTCAGTTATCTCAAATTCGAAAAAATGCTTTTAATTTTGAACTTAAATCAATTGATAATCTTTTCGAAAATGACAGAAAAAGAGCTCAATTAATTGTTGATTTCTTTAAAGAAATTGATAGTGAAAATCGACTTGATAGAACTAATAAGTTAACCTTGAGCATTGATACTGGTGATGTCAAGCCTTATAAATGCAAACCATTTTTAATGTCTCCTTATATGCAAAAACTTATGAATGATGAACTAGATTCCATGCTGAAATTAGGTGTCATAGAAAGTTCTATGAGTCCTTGGTGTTCTCCAACCTTTTTAGTTAAAAAGAAAAATGGCGAGTATAGGTTTGTGTATGACGGTAAGCGTTTAAATGCAGTTACTAAGTACGATTCTTGGCCAATGCTTCACATTGATAGAATTTTGAGCAACTTGAGAGGTGCAAAGTACATTTCCTCAATTGATCTCCGAAAAGCCTTTTGGCAAATTCCGTTAGATGAACAATCAAAAAAAAAACTCCGTTTTGTATAATTGGACGTGGTCAATTCCAGTTTACGGTTATGCCATTTGGGCTTTGTAATTCAGCTCAAAGTCAACAACGTTTAGTAGAATCTATTTTCGGTCCTGAATTTGAGCCACATACTTTTACTTATCTTGACGATATTTTAGTATGTAGTCTTACCTTGGAACATCATTTAGACCTTTTAAATACCGTGAAAGATAAATTGAGGGATGCTGACCTAACAGTTAATTTAGAAAAATGCTGCTTTTTTAAGACTTCATTAAAGTATTTGGGTTTTATTGTGGGAAACAACTCCTTGTCTACTGATCCAGAAAAGGTTAAGGCGATGGTTAATTATCCAAGACCAACGACCACAACAGAGATCAAGCGTTTTGTAGGAATGTGTTCTTGGTATAGAAGATTTATTCAGAATTTTTCATCTCTTGTCAGTCCATTAAATGATCTTCTGAAAGGTAAAAAGAAGAAACAGCCAATTGAATGGAATGAATTTGCTGAGGCTGCTTTCATTAAAATTAAAGAACTTTTGGTATCCAGTCCCATACTTGCTCAACCTGATTTCTCTCAACATTTTTATGTTCAGTGTGATAGTTCTGATATGGCATTGGAGGTGCTTTAACCCAGATTCTTCAAGGAGAAGAAAAGGTTATTGCATACGCTAGTAGATCTTTGTCACGTGCTGAAAAGAATTACACTGTAACTGAACGAGAGTGTCTTGCTGTTGTTTTCTGCATAGACAAATTTAGACCATATATTGAAGGTTGTTGTCGCTTTACTGTCATTACAGATCACCATTCTCTTCTTTGGTTGAATAATCTCAAGAATCCTGCTGGTCGTTTAGCCAGATGGGCTGTCAAACTTCGCCAACACAATTTTGACTTAATTCATAGAAAGGGATCTCAGAATGTTTTAGCGGATGCCTTGAGTCGAATTCCTGTACCTATTTTAGAGGACTATATCAATGAGGAAGATAGGCCTTCTTTTAATAAAATTTCTGCATCAGATTTGACTATGGATATAAACTATAAAACATCTGATAAATGGTATATCTCTTTGAAAACAAAGATTTTAGAGCATCCAGAGGATTATCCTCAGTGGATAGTGGATGAAAAGATTTATAAGGTAGTATTTTCTAGATTCTTACCACATGGAGTAGACAATGATTGGAAATTAGTAATACCTAAAGACCAACGGCAGACAGTAATTGATTCATGTCATAGCCCTCCTACTTGCTCTCATTTAGGGTTTAGAAAAACTTTATTTCGTTTGCAAGATTTTTATTATTGGCCACAGATGCGAATGGATGTGTTACGTTTTGTGAGAAAATGCTTGGTATGTGGTGCACAAAAACATTAAAATCAAGGAAGAATGGGTCTTATGGGAAAATCTAAAATTGTTGAAAGACCTTTTGAGAGTATTGCCATTGACCTAATGGGTCCTTTCCCTCGTTCAAAGAAAGGTAATAAATGGCTTCTGGTTATTCAAGACTGGTTTACTAAATATTCCCTTATTTTTCCACTCAGAGATAGTAATGCACCCAAAATAATTACTCTTTTGGTAGATAGAGTTTTTCTAGAATATGGAGTTCCCAAGTTAATTTTCTGTTATAAAGGACCTCAATTTATTAGTGCAAATTTTAAGAGACTTTGTGAACGATATAAGGTTAGGATATCTTATAGCCCTGTGTATGCAGCCCAATGTAACTTTGTGGAGCGCAATAATAAAACCATTGGTATTGCTATTCGAAGTTATATAAATAATCATAATGATTGGGATTTATATGTTCCTCAAATTAGGCAGGCTTTGAATACTGCTGTTCATGATGTTACAGGTTTTACACCCTCATATTTAAATTTTGGTCGATATGTTCCTTTGTGTGGTAACTATTATCAAGAGAAGCTTTATACTGACTTTGAAATTATTCCTGGTGATAGAGGGACATATGCTGAAGGATTTGTGGAATTTAGAGATTTATTCAAGGAAGTACGTGAAAAACTGAAAACAGCCTATGATAAGAACGTGCGTTCTTATAATCTCCGCAAGAGGGATGTCAGATTTAATTAATGTAGGAGATAAAGTTTGGAGACGTAATAAAGTTTTGTCAAATGCAGTGAATAAATTCTCTTCCAAGTTAGCTCCTAAATTTACCCTCTCTATTGTTCACAAGAAATTGTCGCCTGTAGTTTATCTTTTAAAGAACTTGGATGGGACAAATGCCGGAAAATGGCACATCAAAGATTTAAAAAAATATCTTGGTTCTTCGGAAGATTTAGGTGACAATGTGGACAGTGCTAGTGAAACATAAACCTTCATGTTTCCTTTATGTATCTTATCTTACCTCTATATTACCTCTTACCTCTTATTATCTGTTACCTTGGTTGGTAACCTTACCTTAAATAAATACCTCAACCTTAATGGTTAACTTACCTTTTGTACCTTACCTTTATTAAGTATATTTTTCTCTTTTGGTACTTATATTAATGAGTATCTCTTACCTCGATTAGTTGCATCTATTTCAACTAATTATGTTTTACCTCAAATCTCTCTTTCCTCGATTAGTTGTATTGTATGTATTATTTTCAACTAATCATTGTTGTCTGATATTGAGGACAGTTTAGTAGTGGTGCTTATGGCATACTACTCAATTTTTGCCTTCTAATTTCTTGCCATGATAAACAGTGAAATTTATATGTTGATTTCAGAGTGCACCTGAAACAACGATTTATCTGGTTTTCCGAGATTTGTTTCTCTTGTGACTTACTTATATGTTGGTAAAACAATTCTCATGTTGTATTTTTGAGTCTGTGACAAAATTTTGAACTTGAGTCGCTCAGTTCAAGACTTTTGTTAGTGGGACAATTACCAACATATATACCTTTTAAATGAATATCCTTCATTGACTTTAGATATGTTCTCGGCGATTAGTTAGTGTGAACTGAATAGTTTTTTTTTAACTTCTAAAAGTTTTTAGGGTGGGTTTTATTTATTTATAGAAATTTTGAATTTTTATTTTGGCTAATGTGATAATAGCATCGAGTACCTACTGACTTTGACCTTTTTCTCAATTTTGACCTAACGATAGAGACAACTACTTAATATGACTTCTGTTTCAGACGTTTGATACGAGAAAGTTATCAATTGTTATTTAATCACATTGCCTAATCACACTGTTTAAACACACTTTTGTATACTGTATGTAGTTATATGGGTTTACATTTGCAGTTTTGATTTGATTTTTATTTAATTCCTGAAACTTATCTATAAGTACTGAGTACCTATTTATTTCACATTTGTAGAAAGTGCTTTATTATGTAAGCAAATCTAAGTACCACAAGGATTTTGGTCCAGTATTGTAAGTTAATTTTAAGTGTATTTTTATGATTGTAATGTAGAATAATTCTGATTTTTTTTTATAATTACTTAATTAAGCTTTATTAACCTTGGCCAGTTTTTCTATTTTTTTTTAAGTGTCAACTAACGTCAACCTTTTTTTTATTTCGGAGAGAGGCAGTGTAGCGTTTTCTTTTTCACAAAGAAAACCTACTGGCTTCCCTTTCAGACTTTCATAAATAACTGTAAAATAACATTTTATTTCCAAAGAAATATGACTGCCTTGGCCGCCATGTTTGTTCACCTTGATTATCGTTTCTATGCGATCCTTCTTCTTCGAGTTCTATGGTTAGAAATCATTTGAAAGTTTAGGTTAGTACTCTTTTGGACATTGACATGTGTCAATGGGTTGATTAATTATTTTGCTATCTGTGCAATTTCACCAATATTTTTACTTAGATTCCCTTATTTTCTTCATGTGCTCTTCTAATACTTTCTCTAAATTTATCTTTTATTTAGCAACAATGGCAAGATTTTCATACTTCGCGGTTCATTTTCTCCTTCTTTTTGTTTCCCCCTTTTGACATTATAATTTCCGTTTTTTTGACCAATTCAGAGCCCAGGTGGTAAAGGTAAAAACGTTTGATAGTCCCTTTTCCATCTTGACCACTGTCCAGGGCACATCGGGCGTCAGCCTGTCCCTAAGCGGCTACAGCCTAGCAATGTGGCTATTGTAAAGTTCTCGTATTTTGGGGTAAGCATTCCTTTAATTAATTTAAAGTTATCTAAACTTTTCTTCGTTCAATTATTAGGTCCAATGAGTAGTCCAATATGTAGTCCAATGAGTAGTCCAATGTTTGAGTAATAAAACTCAATACCTCCTTTTTTTTCGGATCCTACAAGTGCAACGTTTCATCCTGCACGTGTGCCGATAATGGAGCCGTTAGTGACGGTGATGGCTCCTAGGTTTTACACCGTCTGGGTTTTGGAGCCCCTTTGCCGAAAATGGAGCCGTTTGTGACGGTGGTGGCTCCTAGGTTTTGAACCGTCCAACATTACCACACATGATGCACTGATCCTCTACCTCAACTAGCAAGAAAGCCCTACAAACTGGCCAAGTATTTCAACCGTTAGGAGTAGATTTAAAAACCAAGTGTACCTGCACTAACCTTAGGTAAGAACTAACACCATAGTAAATAAATGTGCCTAATATTAATAATTCCTGTTGGTTTTACTTTGGTTTGATCACCTAAACAATATGAACATCAATAATTGCTATGATAATTTTCACAATTTTAATATTATAGCTATAACCTGTAACTTAAATTGAGTGGCGCCCAATTAACAGGTCTAGCTTATATAGCTATAATAAGCTAGACTTTTCAACTCTTTTTTTATGTCATTTTGAACCACGACCTAGCTCTCCACCTACCTAAAGCTGCCGTTCGCATAGTATGTGACTTTGCTAACTTTTACCTTTTTTTTTAAATACGTCACATATCTATTTTGGTTCCGGTACCGGGAATCGAACCCGGGTCTCCCGCGTGACAGGCGGGGATACTGACCGAAGATTTTCATTGAAAGCGGACGTGTTCGAGTGAGCTCCGACAAAAATTACAAATTAAGTGGTTTTTAATCGGTTCTTCCGCGCGAGCGTGCGTCGGTGGTGTAATTAGGCAGTCCGGCGTGATATAAAACTCTTGCGAATAATAATTACGTAACTGCGGACGGCCCGTTGTTGGAATTCCGCGAAAAACTGTGAAAATTCCAACAACAAACTCACACTCAAGACAACAAGCCTAGAGGCTACAAACTCAACCCTCATCCCGGAAATAGTAAGGTGTAGATAGAGAATAAATGCCCTATTCATATAAAATAGTTCCAAAAATCGAACAAACATCGCCAGCAGCTTAGCACTAGAATCCCGAAGGTCGGATAGATACCAACGACAAAAACGTTGGTAATTAAGGCACAAAAAACAATAACAAATCAACAAAACAAATCAACAAACGATGGCAACTTGGAAGCAGGACGAGCTCGATATTCTTAGGCGCTCCATACAAGACCACAGGGGCGTACTTACAAAAGTTCAGCTAGAGGAAGTGCACACGCAAATACACGGCAGATCGATCGCTGCCATCAAGAAAAAGTACTTCGAGCTTAAAAACAACCAGCAAGAAGCAACCCTGTTATCCCCAAATCAACTAGATGGCTGGAAGAGGAGGCTCGAAGACTGGCACGCGCATATAGCAACAGAGAAGAGCCAAAATCAACGGATAGGCTGAAGGCCCTCCAGGAGCAGTTTCCTGGAAGGACAATAAAGGCAATGGCTACGAAGCTGCGTGAGCAGTACCCAGATGTTTATTATATGCGACGGAAGGCGTCTGAGAGCGACTCAGAAGACAGCTCCGACTCTGAACCCGAGACAACTGGGTGGGAAAACGAAGAGCAACACCAAAGCCAACAACAGCAACAGAATACCCAAGCAGCGGGAAATGCCGCCGACAGCGTGGAGGAAGAATCAGTAGAAGCCGGCCCTGCCCCGAACACCAGTTGCTCGACGAATGCGGATCTTAGGGTTGAGGATGGACAAATTAATCCCCCTATACACCCGGAGAATAGCAACGTCGAGCAGGACGAAGAATTCAAAAAAATACAAACAATCTTTCTCAAGATGTTCAGAAATGTTGGGGGCGAAAAGGTCAAACTGAAGAAGTTCTTCGTCAGGGCGGCAAATAAGACCAAAGTGGAATTAGTAAATCAGATATTGCATAACACACTTGCAAAAATCGACCAGGACCACAAACAAACCGCCGCGCAGAAGCGGAAAAACTCCAAACACGCTATATACACGGCAGGGAGAACAGCAAGGGAGATGTTGCTCGGAAACCACAGAGCGAAACCGGGATTCGCGTTCACGGAAGCAAAAATTGCAAAGCTGGACCAGCACCTCGCGAACGCCCACGAAATCTGGCAAATAAAAGGCGGAAAGCTCTCCAAAAAACTAACCAAGGAAATGCAAACCATGAAAAAGCTGGAAATGAGCATAAAACAATACATTGACTCTACCGTCGAGAGGAAACTTAGAAAAACGCCTTACAGTACAGAAAAAACAGTACGACGCACAACAACTTAGACGAAAATTCCACGAGAGGCCGTCGATTCAGATCCTGGAGGAGCACAAGGCCGAGGCTAACAACCTCTCGATCGAGGCTACAAACACATTTTATAGAGACCTTTTCAGCAAAGAAACGGACAACGCACCCACTCCGGTCCTGACGGGGTGGCTAAAAAAGCTCAGACGATACTCCAACCAAGAAGAGTACCACCACCAGCAAAGCGAAGCCGACATCACTGGGAAACTAGGCAAGGCCCTCAGCAAAACAGCGCCGTGGAAGGCCCCTGGAGAGGATTGTGTTCCTGCTTATCTCTATAAAATATTCCCAGCCGCACGATGGTACTTAGACAGGTATATAATCCAAATAATAACTGGAAAAGTGAAATTTTTAGAGTCCGATGTGAGAGCCAAAGTGGTCTTGTTGCACAAAAAAGGCAATGCAGAAGATCCAGCTAACTACAGACCCATCTCACTACTAAATACTGACTACAAGATTGCCACGTTTATAGTAGCGGAGATCATACGTGAGGATATACCACAATGGGCCCTCCCACCTGAGCAACTTGCCCAAAAAGAGATTTGGGGAACGACACACGGCCTGCTGCTCGACAAAAGCATAACGTTGACCGCCAGGCTAAGAAGGACAAACAACTATTCCTCCTGGTTTGACTTTAAGAAGGCTTATGACAGTGTGCACCATAAGTGCCTAAAGGGCCTCATAGATGCTCTACCCCTGCACCAGAACATCAGAGCAATCGTCAAGACAGCCTGTGGTCTGTACGAATACAGCTGAAGAAGACTAGAACAGCACCAATTCCTGTTCGACGGGGCATACTGCAGGGCGACTCAGTTAGCCCACTGTTATTCACACTTATTTCAGCAGCCTTACTTGAACATATTAAGACAGACCCGCAGATTACCAGGAAAACCAGGGGCAAACATCACATTCTCGCCTACATGGATGACGTAAAATGCCACGCTCCAACACCAGAGAGCGCCGACCTAATAGCCAGAAAACTGTCAGCAGCGGCGGAGGAGGTGGGCCTCCACCTTAATGTCACAAAATGCGGCCAATACTCTAGGGACAACAGAAAATTGGACGAGGGAGACCACGCCCCTTTCTTACCTCAGGTGAGAACCAGCTACAGGTACCTAGGACTTGACCAATTGGAGAGGGACACGAACGACAACTTTACGAGGATGGAGGAAAAAATGAAGCAGAATCTTAACAAGATACTCAGCTCCGAACTAACTACTCACCAAAAAATTACTTTGGTAAACCCCACAGTAGTCCCTGGGGTGATATACGTCACTGCCAACATAGCTCCAGAGGAAAAACGCAGCACAACCCTCAAGCGGTGCAGGGATCTAGACACCAAGATCCGCAAGAGCCTGGTAGAACACAAGGTGAAGGGCAAAACATCGTCGAACGCAGCCGTCTATTTACCAACAAAAAGAGGAGGACTGGGGCTGAGGTCGCTGGAGCTACAAACTGAGATCCACTTGGTCAAAAGGGGTATCTACACAAAGAAAAACCCGCACATGTCACAGACTAGGGAAAGGTACCTAAGCCTCCAAAAGGCGGGGTGGAGAAACCCTTCCTTTCCGATATGGAATTCGTTTTGGACAAATACAAAGTGCAAGTCCAGCCTGGCGAAACCATTAAACAGTCTTGCCAGGAAACAGCGAATAGCATATACAAACGCTACATCGAACAATTAGAAAAGACGTGGTCTGCCAACATGCACTATGGCAGGCTGGTCCTGAAGGAGGGGGGCAGATTGTCGTTTCCCGCATATACGTCTCCAGGCCTGGATACATGGAGAGGAGCAATGCTTAACACCGCAGCTGAGGAGCAACTCCATGGTCTTGGGGCCGCGCCTGCCAGAAGACGCTGCAGAAGAGGATGCGACGCAGACGAAACGGCCTACCATGTCACCAGTGCTTGTATCGACTCGTCATACACAACCAGACACGACTATGTTGTGCACTGGATCCTCAGAGCTCTTATGAGGTTCATGAGAGCACCGCGGCGCACTCTGGGGCGCCTGCAGGTCGGACGAGCCACATGGCTGGAGTCGTTCAGGTTTCGGGACCGGGAGGTGAAAATTCGCGCGGGGCAGAAGTTTCTTACAGGGACGCCGCTCCACCATAATAAGCCCGATATTGTGGTGCACCTCACCAACCCAGACGAGGTTTATGTGCTCGAAGTGGCAGAATCACACCTGCAAAACATTCGTGGCCAGGAGAGATTGAAGAGGACCAGGTACACCGTCAACTCAATGCTGCCTCTGAGGAACGTCGGAGAACTTGACGGGGTTGAGCGGGATCAGAACTTGGTGGCTGAGCTGAGCCATCAGTACCAGTGCCGCACTCAGTTTGCCGCTTGCGTGGTGGGAACCTTCGGGGAGATCCTAGCAACGGAGGAATTTGCCAACTTCCTAAAGATACTCACGAACAAACTTTACTGTACACCAAAGTCTCTAACTATGTTAAAAAATAAAATAAGCTATAGCGTGGCAATTTCTACAACAAACCTCCTGATGAGGAGACTAAACGAGTCTTAATAAGAACAATCTGTGATATTAGCATTAACATAAATGTACATACTTTTAGCCTTTAGATATGATAATTAACTGTTGTCTCAACTATACCCTCTTGTATATATTCAGTCATGTTTTATTATAAAATGTCTTGTATGTACAGATGGGAAATAAATTAATTATACTACAAACATACTACCGAAGACTTCTGTTATAAGCAGACGTGTCCGCGAGAGCTCCGGGAAAAGGCACATTACAAGTGGCTTTTAAGCGGTTTTTCGACGCGGTAACGAAGCAGAAGTACACAAAGGCAGTCCGGCAAGCAATTTCCTTAAATATTAGTGAAAACGGGCTGTCCATTTGCGGAAATTCACTAAAAATCGGTGAAAGATCGCAAATAATATAGCTGCAGGAACATCGAACGGTCGATCGACGGGCGGGCAGGACTGAACATTCGGACTTTGTGCAAAAACTGTGAGTGTTTGTTTTTTGCGAGGTACCTTTTATCGTACCAATTAATAAATAACACCGAATTATGGCTACATGGAAACCGAGAGAATTGGACGCATTAGCACTGCATATGCAAAACCACGGCGGCGTACTGACTAGGCAAAATATAGAGGAAATTCAACAACAATTACCTGGCAGATCGGTGCCCGCAATTAAGAAAAAATACCTCGAGCTAAAAAATGGACCACAAAACAATCCGGCAGGACCTAAGAAATGGCCTGATGAGGAGGTGAAACGGCTGGTAAGGGAATACAAAAACCGAAATGAGCCAAAGTCCACGGTAAGACTGAAAGCCATAGAGGCAAACTTCCCAGGCAGGACCATAAAAGCCATGGCCACTAAGCTAAGGGATAAGTACCCCGACATATATTATATGCGCGAAACGGCGAGACCCCCCAGCAGCAGCAGTAGCTCCGAAGCAGAGGAGGAAAACTTATCGTCGTCGCCTGAAACCGAAGAAGACGTACAGCAACCACCAACACAACAAAGACCCAGAGAGGAACAGAACACATCAGCAGCCGCACCACGTGAAGAAGATGATGCAGCTGAACCTGATGGCCCTGGTCCAAGCTCGAGCATGGAGGAGAGGAGGGGTGAGGTGTGTCAAGCTCAACCCCCAATACCCCCGACATCTCCTTTGCCTGAGCAAAGCACAGAGTACAATAACATAAAAGCGACTTTCGAGAAGCTATCACAAACAACCGGGGCCAGGAGGGCAAAACTGAGAAAATTCTACATAAGACCAGCCAACAAAACGAGGGTCGACACGGTCAATTCGATTTTGAGTGACTCAATATCTCAAACCAATGCCAAGGCAGAATTAACCCCAGCGCAGAAGCGTAAGGCTATAAAGAACGCCATCTACGCAGCTGGGGAGACCCTAAGACGGCTGCTGATGGGAAAAAGAGAAGCCAAACCAAGATATCAGCAAACGGAAAGGAAAATAAATAAACTCAAAAGGCACCTTAAGAACGCCAAAGAAATTAGGCAAATTAATGGCGGAAAACTCTCCAAAAGGCTGCACAAGGAAACCCAAATTGTTAAAAAGCTCGGGATGAATTTAGCCCAATACATTAAGTCCACAGAAGACCGCATAAGTACCTTGGAAAAGCGTCTCCAGGAACAGAAGTTGATGGAAAGCAAAAACCGCCTCCGAAGGGAATACCACCAGAGACCATCCCTTCAGATCCTCGAGGAACGAGCGAACGTGGCAGCGGGACTAAAAATGGAAGATGCGGAGGTCTTTTACCGTAACCTTTATAAGAAAGAGACCGATAACACCCCGACCCCAACGCTGACCAAGTGGCTCAGGAAACTGAGAAGATATTCCAGCGAACAAAACTGGCACCAACAACAGACACCCGACAACATTAAACGGCACTTGAAAGAGAGCCTGACCAAAGCGGCACCTTGGAAGGCGCCCGGTGAAGACGGAATTCCCATTTACATTTACAAAGCCCTGCCAGCGGCGAAGGCCTATCTGGAGAACTATATAACGGATATTCTGATGGCCAGAGACAAATTCCTGAAATCCGACGTCCGAGCCAGCGTCTCCCTCCAAAACAGCTTGCCCAAGACAACATATGGGCACCACACATGGACTACTCTTGGATAAAAGCATATCACTGGTCGCAAGACTTAACAGAGTGCGAAGCTACTCCTCGTGGTATGACTTTGCAAAGGCTTACGACTCTGTTTACCACAAGTGTCGAAAGAGGCTAATAGATGCACTGCCACTCCACATCAACATAAGCAAAGCCATAAAGACCGCAATAAAACAATGGTTAATGAGGGTGCGCCTGAACAACGACAAATCAAACCCCATTCCGGTTCGCAGGGGCATTCTGCAGGGGGATTCAGTAAGCCCTCTGCTGTTCACCCTCCTGACGGCGGCCACGCTAAACTGCGTCAAAACAGACCCGGAAATAGTGAGGAAAACGCAGGGCAAACACCAGGTGTTGGCGTACATGGACGACATAAAATGCCACGCACCAACTAGGGAAAGCATGTACGCCATGTCCACAAAATTGGCAGAAGCGGCGACCGAAGTGGGGCTGAGCCTGAACGTGGCAAAGTGCGGCCAATACTCCAGAGAAGCCCAAGACGTGGAGGGGGACGACCTAGCCCCATTCCTGCCGCAGGTGAGGGACGGATACAGGTACCTCGGCCTGGATCAACTAGAAAAGGACACGATGGACAATTTTCAGCGTATAGAGGAAAACTTGACCACAAAACTTAGTAAAATCCTGGATTCTGAACTCACTACACAACAAAAAGTGGCCCTCATCAATTCCTGCGTGATTCCTGCCGTGGTATACGTCACCGCCAATATAACTCTAGACGAGAGACGCAGCTCAACACTTAAAAGATGCAGGGCGCTGGACGACACCGTCAGAAAGAGCTTAGTCACACACAAGGTGAAAGGAAAGACGACATCAAACGTGAAACTGAACTAACCTACATACGAAGAGGCATCTACCTGACACAACACCAGCACATGAAGGACTGTCTGCTCCGGAACCAAGCCCTGAAAAAGGCCGGATGGAGGAACCCACTATCGGACATGGAGTGGATACTGCGGCTCTATGAGGTTGAGATTCAGGAGGTCAACACCATCAGAAAATGTTGCCAAAATACGGTGAGATTGACACACGGAAAATACATCAGCCGCTTTGAAGAGCAATGGTCGAGCAACATGCACTATGGCAAATTGACTCTTAAAGAGAACAAAAAAATATTGTTTCCCGCTTTCACGGCGCCTGATCTTGACTCGTGGAGGAGGGGAGTATTGGGGGCCGCGATGGAAGAACAGCAGCATGGCCTAAGCATCGGACCAATTAGGCGGAAGTGCAGGAGGGGCTGCGACACCGACGAGACTGCTTATCACGTAGCCAGTGCCTGCATTACGCCAGCCTACACCACTAGACACGACTATGTGGTGTATTGGATACTAAAAACCATCCTGACTAGTATGCGAGCTCCACGCAAGTGCCATAAAAAACTACAGTTTGGGCGGGCGACCTTCAATCAGGAGTTCCAGCATGCCGGAAGAAACATTGAAGTTACTGCGGGCACTAAGATCCTCACCGAGCAAAACCTATACCACAATAAGCCAGATATAGTGATCTATCTGTCTAATCCTGATGAAATCCTGATCTTCGAGGTTGCGGTGTCCCACATACAAAACCTCAGGAGACAAGAAAAATTAAAAAGCATACTGTCAACTCGACTACCCATATAAATGACATTAACAACTTGGACAGCGTGGAGAGAGACGCCAATCTGGTCGGTGTGATGGGAGAAATCCACCGGTGCCATGTTGGATTCGCAGCCTGTGTCGTGGGATGCTATGGAGAGATTATCAACACCGAGGCATACTCCAGATTCTGCCGGACCCTCCGTGAGAGATTACGGGTGTCACCAAGGGCACTGAAAACCCTGGCAAACCGCATAAGCTATAGTGTCGCAGTTTCGACATCCAACATCCTTAGGCGACGCCTTAATGAAACGTAACCGCCACTTTAAATAGCTTGTAAATATGTATAAATAACATAAAATATACTACCGTAAGGAGCGGTTTGGCCGTTGATCGATTGTGTAAGCGCTATAATTTGTGTAATCTAACATTTATTCAGCTGTTTACTTTTTAAGTCTATTGCTTGTAAATGTTGAGATTTGAATAAAGAAAATATACTACCTTTGTTGAGCGGGATCAGACTTGGTGGCTGAGCTGAGCCATCAGTACCAGTGCCGCACTCAGTTTGCCACTTGCGTGGTGGGAACCTTCGGGGAGATCCTAGCAACGGAGGAATTTGCCAACTTCCTAAGGATACTCACGAACAAACTTTACTGTACACCAAAGTCTCTAACTATTTCAAAAAATAAAATAAGCTATAGCGTGGCAATTTCTACAACAAACCTCCTGATGAGGAGACTGAACGAGTCTTAATAAGAACAATCTGTGATATTAGCATTAACATAAATGTATATACTTTTAGCCTTTAGATATGATAATTAACTGTTGTCTCAAATATACCCTCTTGTATATATTCAGTCATGTTTTATTATAAAATGTCTTGTATATACGGATGGGAAATAAATGAACTATACTACCGAAGAAGTGCATCATGTGTTGTAATGCTGGACGGTTCAAAACCTAGGAGCCATCACCGTCACTAACGTCTCCATTTTCGGCAAAGGGGCTCCAAAACCCAGACGGTTTAAAACCTAGGAGCTGTCACCGTCACTAACGGCTCCATTATCGGCACACGTGCAGGATGAAACGTTGCACTTGTAGGATCCGAAAAAAAAGGAGGTATTGAGTTTTATTACTCAAACATTGGACTACTCATTGGACTACTTATTGGACTACTCATTGGACCTAATAATTGAACGAAGAAAAGTTTAAATAAGTTTAAATTAATTAAAGGAATTCTTACCCCGAAATACGAGAACTTTACAATAGCCACATGGCTAGGCTGTAGCCGTTTAGGGACAGGCTGACGTCCGATGTGCCCTGGACAGTGGTCAAGATGGAAAAGGGACTATCAAACGTTTTTACCTTTACCACCTGGGCTCTGAATTGGTCAAAAAAACGGAAATTATAATGTCAAAAGGGGGAAATAAAAAGAAGGAGAAAATGAACCGCGAAATATGAAAATCTTGCCATTGTTGCTAAATAAAAGATAAATTTGGGGAAAGTATTAGAAGAGCACATGAAGAAAATAAGGGAATCTAAGTAAAAATATTGGTGAAATTTGGCAATGCTGCACAGATAGCCAAATAATTAATCAACCCATTGACACATGTCAATGTCCAAAAGAAGTCAACTATCAAATGATTTCTAACCATAGAACCCGAAGTAGAAGGATCACATCGAAACGATAATCAAGGTGAACAAACATGGCGGCCAAGGTAGTCATTTTTCTTTGGAAATAAAATGATATTTTACAGTTATTTATGAAAGTCTGAAAGGGAAGCCAGTAGGTTTTCTTTGTGAAAAAGAAAACGCTACACATTGAAGTAGAAATATTTTCCTATTATTTAGGGAAGCCAGTCTGTCGTCAATGCTACACCATGCCTTCAACATTTCCGATGCCTCATGCCCATACGTAGTGCGGATGTGTTCAAAAAATCCCATTCTTCTGAATGCTGCGAGTGTTTGGCGTCCCAATAAACTAAGTAGTAGGTGGATTAGCGGGATGGGGACAAATAACGACAATTCAGCTTTTATCAATTGCCAACGTTTCGACCATATATTGTGGTCTTTATCAAGGCTGTAAAGACAAGAAACATCGATCAGTTTATGGCCAGCGACATGACTAACTTAGAATTACAATTAAAAATTTATATAGATTACAAAAAAAAATAAAAATAATAATTTAATTTACAAGATTTAAGAAATTTACACGCATTTTAACGAACGTAACATTTATATACACAAATTGGTAACTCTTGATATGCCGAAGTCCTGTACATTCTATTCAAAAACGTGTCCATTGTCCACGTCATGGGCAGAGGTTCTCACGATGACAAAAAAACACCAATAAATTAACATAAAACAATAACGAAAACTCAGTACGGAGCAGGCGAGCGACGAGCTTTTGAGCTTGGAAATTCAAATAAACATATGGAAGATTCGCCAACTAGACATCGAACGAGAACATATAAAAACTGTTGTGAAAAACTTAATACCTCAAGACATATATATTAATTTCGCTAGTTCCAGACAAACAAAATACCAGAAAACCTTCTGTGAGATAAAAAGATAAAATAAAAAGATAAATCTAAATAAGATAAATAATCTTTGCCTTCAAAAATCCACTTTTAAAGTGAACGTTCAGATTGGTTTTTTGTACAACTATGCTGATATTGAATTGCCTCGTGATATCGTAGAATTCCTGTGCGCTGGCCCTAAATTCGCACTACCAACTGTTAACAGTAAATATCCTTTAGTAAATATTATTAAGGATCTCGAACATTGTATACAGAGGCATATACCGGAGCGGGACGAGCGTGATGAGCTGAGAGCGCGTTGCATTAATACTGTCACTAACCATTTACATCGTACTAGGAATTCTAATTTAAATAATCATCATATGTATCAGTGTTTCATAAAAACAAAAGAATTTTTCAGACAGCATGGCGATCTGATCGTCATGCGTTCTGATAAGGGGGGTTCTACCGTGGTTATGTTAGCCAGTGAGTATAGAGACACTATGACAACCATGCTTCGGGACGACTCAATATATGCACTAGTTTCCAAAGACCCTACTACACGCTATCAAAATCAAGCGAACAATTTGATAGTTAAGCTTGTAAAACTTAACTGCATCGATGAACTCACTGGTAAAAAACTAAAAGCATATAACTGTGTTGCACCTAAACTATATGGCCTTAGAAAAACACATAAACCTGGTCTACACCTCAGACCGGTAGTCAGCTGTATAAATTCGCCATCATATAACTTGGCTGTATTTGTCCACGACATTTTATCGCAAGTGTCTAGTACGTCGCCTTATAGCATAAAAAACTCATTTGATTTGTAGAGTGGGCTCGCGATGTAACATTGCCGAATGGTTATGTGTTGGTGTCATTGGACGTAGTCTCTTTATTTACAAACATTCCCAAAGACCTGGTGTTGTCTATTATCAATATAAAATGGAAATTTTTCTCAGCATACACAACAATACCCAAACAGATGTTTTGTGACATCATTCGTTATCTGATCGACAGTAGTTATTTTGTCTTCAATGACACGGTTTACCAACAACTTGACGGATCCGCGATGGGTAATCCAGCAAGCCCTGTTCTGGCTTCTCTAGTCATGAATGAACTGATATCCAGTATCCGGCCTTCCTTTTGATATAGTCTTCTTGAAGTTATATGTGGATGATACGATCGTGGCTTGTCCATACGATAAAACACACCAACTATTATCACAATTTAATCAGTTTCATCCTAAATTACAGTTTACTATGGAAGCGGAAGTAGATGATTCACTCCCTTTTTGGACACGCTCGTGATTCGTCAACAGGACGGTACACTTCTCTTTGACTGGTACAGAAAGCCTACGTCCTCTGGTAGAGTTTTAAATTATCTTTCCGGACATGCTTCCTCTCATAAGATGGCCACTATAAAGGGCCTGTTATACAGAGCCTACAGTCTCAGTAGCCCTAAATTCCATAACAAAAATACCACTATCATTAAAACTATATTAAGAAACAACAATTATCCAACATGCCTTGTCAACCGTATTATAAACAAATTTAATCAACGTAAAAATATTACGAATATTAATGAAATTAATAGTAGTGACAAACTCATATATTACAGATTCCCTTATATTAAGTGACTGTCTGAAAGAATTCAAAATCTGGTTAAAGGGAGAATGCCGAATTGTAAGCTAGCATTCTATAATACTGAGACTGTTGGGTCTGTATATAGAATATACAGGTATATAGCATACACAAGGCTTAAAGACAGAACACCTATCATGTCATGTCAGGTGATATATGGAATCCCTTGCGACCAATGTAATCGTTGCTACGTGGGTACTACTGGACAATTGCTGGGTAACAGAATTAAACAACATAAATATGACTGCCAAGAGCGTAATAGAAATAAAAAAGAACAGACGGCCTTAGCTCAGCATCACTTTGGGTCTGACCACGCGTTTGATTTTAACGGCGTTAAGATACTGGACAGGGAGCCTAATTATACTAAACGCATGATTAGTGAAATGATCCATATAGCAGTTAACAATACCATCAATAACAGGACGGACACACAGGGTCTAAGTGTTATATATGCTAACTTGCTTAATGAAATTAGGTCGAGAACTAGCACCTCTTAAGTTTGATTCTGATGGTGACATACGATCCAACGGTTTAACCTCTCCTTTCCTCACGTTGAAGCCTGAGCCCTGTATCACGACCTTACCATTGCTATGGTTTTGTGGTCGTCCTGTTGCTCGTCGCTCGTCTGCTCCATACTGAGTTTTCGTTATTGTTTTATGTTAATTTATTGGTGTTTTTGTGTCATCGTGAGAACCTCTGCCCATGACGTGGATAATGGACACATTTTTGAATAGAATGTACAGGACTTCGGCATATCAAGAGGTACCAATTTGTGTATATAAATGTTACGTTCGTTTGTTGTTTTGAGTGTAAATTTCTTAAATCTTGTAAATTAAATTATTATTTTTATTTTTTTTTCTAATCTGTATTTTTCTAATCTATATAAATTTTTAATTGTAATTCTAAGTTAGTCATGCCGCTGGCCATAAACTGATCGATGTTCCTTGTCTTTACAGCCTTGATAAACTTATCCTACTTAGTTTATACCTTGATACTACTTAGTTTATTGGGACGCCAAACACTCGTAGCAGACTTAACAATGTTCATGAGCAAGTCAGGAATAAACTGCGGATCTCGAGTGATCGAGCCAAAGCAAGATATGACTTACTGACTAACTTCCGCGGCTTCCAGGATGGTGGTTTGGTGTGGCTGTACAATCCGCGGCGAAAAGTGAGGAAGTCGCCCAAACTTAGCCAGAATTGGGAAGGGCCTTATACAGTCGTTAAGAGGATTAATGACGTGGTGTATAGGATCCAGCGGACCCCCACGTTAAAGATGACGGTTGTTCATCTGGATCGATTAGCACGATACCATGGAACTCTATCTTTTCGGGACGAACAGCCTTAGGAGGAGGGCAATGTTACGGTGAGCGTTACGCTCCGCGTAAAAGGAGCTGGAACCTTTGCGTCTCGCGCCTCCGGGCGTTTCAGCATGGGACTGTCACGAGTGATTTATTGCTCTGTTTATTTAGAACGTAGTTGTTTACGACCTTTTTTTATGTGTCTCTTATTAATTATTTTTCTTTTAAAATATTCTAGGTTTTTCTGTAATTTTAGGATTGTGTATAAAAAGCGAATTTGCCTCCGTTAGTAATAGTCTTATTTTAATAGAGCTATAAATAAGATAAAGTACCAAACGATAATAGAGGGCTATAAAGTGTTAAGTAGTGAGTTACTCAGTAGTCGAATTGTACCTGTGTGCAATTGTGGGACAAATAAATAGTGTTTTCGTGTTAAATCGTTACACTGGAATTATTGATCCCTGAGTTCGCAATATTATTATACATTACTAATTATCCTAAACGTATGAAATTTTATTTGATCTTTTTGCACAAAATATTTCTTCTTTTTGCACAAAATGGCGCTTGAATTTTTAATCATAGACATGGCCTCCCCAGCAATATAGATTTCAAAGTTCCATAAACAAATTTAAAGGATGTTTTACTTTACATTAAGTAACCATTTCGAACATTTTGCCCCTTAACAGTAGATCTTACTATAGAGTAACGTTTGCAGTATATAATACTAACTGGAACCATTGAATACTACTAAATAGTCGTGTACTTTATAGGATTTTATTTTACTATTTTGAGAGTAAATGTTACTTTAAAATCCTATATAGTAAAAACGACTTTGAAGTAATTTGTTGACGTTATCGCAACCCCCAAAAATAACATTGAGGTAGTTAGATGTATAATAGTATATTATTAAATGAGCTTTTTATGATAGCCATTATTCCCTTAGGGGGACATTTGCGTCACGAGCCGTAGGCGAGGGGCGCAAGTCTCCCGTACGCAACAATGCAATATCAAATGCCGCAGCGTAAAAAATGCACTGGTGGCACCGGTTTTGCCGTCAAACGCGAGTGTCACTTTGACATTTCAATAATTTTATTTACACTACCTATAGATTTTATAATTTGTAATTATTAGACAAAGGCCGTGGACAAAGTATAGTATTATACTCGCTTTTCATGGCCATTATTCCCACGGGAGACTTGCGCCCCTCGCCTGCAACTCGTGACGCAAACGTCCCCCTAAGGGAATAATGGCTGTCATAAAAAGCTGGTT
Source organism: Taphrorychus bicolor (assembly GCA_951812265.1). NCBI lineage: Eukaryota > Metazoa > Arthropoda > Insecta > Coleoptera > Curculionidae > Taphrorychus > Taphrorychus bicolor. Next base: position 1,475,398 of record OX638304.1, read on the forward strand.
TAATAATATACTATTAATAGGAATTATTACTCCGCTGTTACATTAAAGTTTCTAAATCGTCGAACAAAGTTATTTTTATGAAAAATTAAATCATTATGACTACTACTCTCGAGAGATTATGTTATTTTACGAGACGCGTAGCGTCGAGATAAATAAAATCTCGAGACAGTAATGAAACTTCCCATCGACTATATGTATACTATTTTATTTTCAACCACAGTTTCTCCATAACATCAAAAAATTTTCTTGAATATTATTTATTCATATAATATTCTGGCTCAAATCTTCACTCAGGAGGCGGACATTAGCACATTGCTGCCTCCAGGAACTTCGCTAATGCTAACCGTTTTGTTTTGAATACTTTTCCGTAAAATAGTATTGCTTTTTCCCAGAATTCCACAGGAAATTCTTTTTTTGTTTTGAATCTTCTAAATAGGCTTCTGCAACCGCACTGCTCCTCCAGTGACCGTGCCGCTTAATCGTCAAAATATCGACTCCAGAATCTGCTAAAAGAGATGCCGATGATCTTCTAATCTAATCAAGTTTCCTGCGGTAATAACAAATTCTCGTGATATCTTGGTCTTCGTATTAGGGATTTACACACGAATTATATCTCCTTTACTTTTAACATCTTGGATTTTTTTTCATCTCATTAATTGCAATGATGATTCTTTGTCTGAACTCTTCAGTATTATCGCACGGTGTTTTTTGCACTATATTTTTAATGTGACCCCAAAAGAAAAAATCCATTACTGTTGTGTTCTTCCTTTTCCTATCCAACCATTTGGATATTCCACATTAAGGTAGTTTTGAACTTGAATTACGTTGTGAGGCGGATCACCATCTTGTTGCCACATCATCCTTGCTGAAATGTTCACCGGTATCACCGGTGTGATGGTAACAATCGAGCCTTAGTATTTTGTTGTGTTGAGGAAGATGGCAGACAATTAGAACAATTTTTATGATAATTTACATATATGTAAAACAATTTGTTTAATACTACCGCTCAAATTTACTTTGCTTTTTATTTATTATTTTATGTTTATATGACAAACTTACACAGACTCTATTTTCTTAGAAACAGTTGAAGATAGGTATAGGGTATGCTTTATAAAATATACTTGGAATTTCGAGTAAAATCCAAATATCTAATAATATACAGGGCGTTCCATTAAAAAAATATAAGTTAGGTTAGGATCTCTCGAAATCAGTGGTCTTTTGTTTTTTTTCTTCAAATAGGAAAAAATTTGCTAGTCAACTAGGCAATATGGTTTTCAGTTCATCTCGATATCTTTAAAAACAAAAAAGTTACAACTAATCAAAATGTTATCAAAGTTAATGAAACGCACTGTACTTTTTATCTTCGGATTCTAGTAGGAACCTCGATATTTCCGATTTACTCAGTACCTTGGGTTTCTTAGGTCTATAACCATCCGATTTTCGTTTTAAAAACGATTGCAGATGTTCGGGGTGTTCATTATAAAATTTCATCTAGCCACCTATGAAATGCATTTGTTATTTTGAAGCACGTCGTGAATTACTTCGTTCTTTATTTGTCCGTCAAACTTAGGTACGTTCACACTTTGCGAACGCTCTCAGACAGTGTTTCCATCCTTTTCTTTTCTCATTAAGAATCTAAGGACAGGAATACTCAAATAAAATTATTGACATTGACATTCCGAACAATCCAGAATGTTGTAAATAAATAAGTCGGCTTTAATTTGTTTGATTTTTTAATTATTTCAAGATTTTTAAGATTCTATAGGCTATAAAATTTACTTGAGGTATTCCCGAGCTAACATTTTCCATAGAGAATTTAGAAAGACACCCCCACACTTTATGCCAAATTATGTGTACGTAGACGGAAATAGTGGACCTTGAGAGGTGAGATAAACAAACATTATGCGACCCTGAACGCCTGAAGAAGCCTTTCATTGGCCCGTTGACTTCTGACGACGACAAAACACCCCAATCACTAGCCCCTGCACGGTGAAGCCTTTGGGGAGAGGAGTTTTTAAGGCTTGACCCTACTAACTGCAACTGCAACCAAAAGTACCTACAAACCATTTTGTGTTTGAAAAACTGAAAACTAGTTTTAATATCAATAAAATGAGTGAATGATTCTAATGTTTTATCTCTGTAGAATCGGAAATGGAGTGGATTTTCAAAGGTATCTAAAATTAAAGCATAGAGCTGAAGATGAAAATAAGTTTATAAACATATTGTAAGCTCAATTCGTGAATCTAATCCTGGAAAATTTGCACCAAAATCGATGTGGACTGCGACCTTTGGGACCTAGAAGAAAAGCTTTTTCCAAAAAATTTATGTGTCAGTAGATACCCTCGAGGCTTAAATTTGTGTATGAGTGTAATAGTTATCTTCCCAACCCAGCCTGGAAAAGCTATATGCAACCATACTATTAGCAGTTTGTAAGGCATATGTGTACATGCATAAACCATTTTGGGTCTGAAAGCCAGTTTTAATGTGATTCCAATGTATACATAACTGAGATGTTTTGTCAGAATCACTATGAGTCAGAAATTGTGTTGTTTTTGAAAGTAAATAATAATTAAAATATTGGCGGTATAGCCAAAAATAATTTATAATAATACCTATTATAAGATTGAATTTTGAGTCATATTCCAGAAATCTTGGAACAGGTCAGTGGACTTGAGTGTACGAGCAAGAATATAGGGAAAACATCTCTATTGGTATAGGTATATGGTATTTTCATGTTCAATAATAAATGCTAACGTTTTTTCTTTTATCATGACTAAGTAGTTGACTGCTAAATTGCATCAATAGCTACAAAATAATGCAGGATAATCCAGCTTCATATTCCTAATTTATAGTTATAAACTGAATTTGTTGAAAAATGTTATAGACAGAAAAGAAGTTTACAATGATAAGTCCTTAATAGTGTTGGACTGGATAATCTTGGTCAATGATCAGATCTGTAGTTTAAAGGGTTGCTGTCCACCATGTTTCAAATGAACAATTTACAAATTGTCTGATTAAAACCTGTTTATTCATAAGTGACACTGCTCGATATCCATGATCATAAAAGTCCTTTTCGGAAATTTCAATCCAGATTGGGTCGATTATTCGTCGACCAGGGGAAAATATAAATTGGATTATCTGTTCGCAAATTATGTAACCAAATCATTTGTTGTGGAAAATGATATATCGCATCATAGAACTATCTTAGCTGATTTATGCTTAGGTAACTCAAAGGCGAACACATGCTCGACCGTAGAGGTAAAAAAGGTAAGGAAGTTTGGAAACAATGATATTCAAGCTTTTTGTAATGCATTATCAACCGGGGACTGGCATGAGATGTACATGGCTAATTCCGTGGACCCCGCTTTTAAGTGTTTCCACGAGACCTTTCTGTATTATTTCAATAAATACTCTCCTCTTATGCAAATTAACATTCCCCCAACTAAAAAGGAATGGGTCAACAAAGAAACTCGAACTTCTAGTCAGAGCTTGAGGGCGCTTTTTAGATGTCAAAAAGCTAATAAAAACTTAAAACATCTCTATGAAATAGAAAAAAGAAAACACTCTGTACTGATAGAAAATACCAAGAAAAATTACTATACAAATAAGATTATTAACTCGAATAATAACCGGCACAGCATGGTAAATATGTAATGAGCTGTCTCATAGGCGCCGAAAGGAAAGAGTTTCTCCAAAAAGAGCGACTACTTTGCTGGAGGCGGCAAATCAATTCAATGATTTTTTTCTGAATGCTCCATACAGGGTCTTGAGAGGGTTCGACCAGGGATTGCAGGAGGGCTACTCAATGAGTAGAAGTATTCCTGGTACAATGGCTCATCACATTTGAGATGAGTTAATTTATGTCTATCCTAAAACACAAAATAAACATTAAAAAATCATTTAGATTTGACGATGTCCCAACATATCTATTACTAAATATCCTCGAATACGTTGCTGAGCCATTATTGCATCTTGTTAATCAGACTTTTGTACAGGGCAAGTTTCCTGAAATTCTAAAATTAAATAAAATCATACTAATATTTAAAAAGAATAATCCGAATGAAATGGAAAATTAAAGACCTATTGCTTTGGCATCGGGCTTCTCCAAGATATTTGAGTATTGCTTTCTGGAACGAATGAACACGTTCATGAGACATCACAACATACTAATTAATAATCAGTTCCGCTTTCGCGGTGGCTGTTCGACGTCTGTTGCACCTAATTACTTTTATAAAAAAATCGTAAGCGGATATGGAGGCCGGAGGATGCCCTGTTGGGACATTTTGTGATCTGAGTAAGGCTTTTGACTGTGTCCATCATGACATTCTGCTTTCAAAGTTGTATGAGTACGGTATTAGGGGACGCGCCTTTTCTTGGATTTCGAGCTATTTAAAAAATAGGGAACAGTACGTGTTTCTATCAGAAACAAATGATGGTCAATTATCTACGGCAAGTTCTGCTAGGAAATAAGTAAATATCGGAGTTCCCCAGGGATCTGTCCTGGGGCCTGTTCTTTTCATTTTGTATGTGAACGACTAGTTGATTGCCTGGATCCTGACTGTCCGTCAGCCCTATATGCGGATGATACCTCCATTATTTTCCATGCAAAGAATAAAGAAAGCTTGGAAGCCAAGGTAAATGATAATTTGCAGCGCCTCTTGGATTGGTTCGCAAAAAATTATTTGTTTCTGAATATTTCAAAGACAGACTATATCAGATTCTGTAATCCACAGAACGTCAGTAATCTTTCTTTGTACCTTAATTTAAATGGTCAAAACTTAAGCGGGGTAGAGCATACAAGGTTTCTCGGAGTAACAATCGATAAGAATCTTAACTGGAAATCTCACTGTGAACTACTATGTTCTGAAATAAACTCGTTTTGCTACCTTGTGAGAAATATTAAGATTGTGCTGCCTGAAGATCATTTGTTGAATGTATATGATTCAAAGGTAGTCTCACGGCTACGGTACGGGATCTGCTTTTGGGGAGCCACACCAGCGGCAGTGACTGTTTTCAGGAGCCAGAAGAGAGTGATACGGATGAAAATCATAGTATGTGGACACGGATAACAGGCTGAATATTGGCAAGAGATCTTCTGATTTACTGGGAGTGAATATTTTTAATCACTTACCGCAGAGAGTAAAAAATATTTCGAATTTAAATTCTCTAAAAAGGTACCTAAAATGATTTCTTTTAGAAAAAACTTTTTATACACTTGAAGAATATTTTAATTTTAGCGAAGGGATAACTAATTTTTGAAGAGGTCGTGTTTTATAAGTTTATAAGTTATTTTTTTTCTTTGTTTTACTGTCTTTTTAATTTTACATCTTGTATGTTGGTTGAGATATTTATGCTTCGGCCACTTGGGATGTTAGGCTGCCATCAAATTGTGTGACGTTTTCCATACATGTAAATTGCATGTCTTTTCTTTAGGAAATAAAACTGTATTTATTTATTACTATAAGCTTATTTTTAACCTACCCGATTGGCTGTCCTGTTATCAGTCATCAATCTGGTTGGATGAAAATCAGCTGTCGGGATCAATCTGATCCAGGTTTACGATTTTCAAAAAGTCCTACTGTGGCTATACTAATAGGAATATGAATGATAAAATTTGAGTCACACACTGTCACAATAGGACTTTTCGGAAATATTAATCCTGGATCAGCCTGATCCTTACAGGTGATTTTCAGGAAAACAGTCGATGACAATTTGAATCTAATTGATGAAAATTAGTCAAGTTTCTATTCACTTATCAACTGTTTAGCAAGAAATTGATCTTAGTTATTAAACATATTTTATAAATGTGTAAAAGTTTAATAAGTAAAAAGTAACCCAAACAGCACAATGACATACATTGGACATACAAATGAAGTCCATGACGGACTTACAAGGACATACATTGGATGTACATTTTGGGTCCATACTTAGTCCAGGTGAAGTCCATTGGACCTCCAATCGGCTATACATTTTTCAATGCCAATGGACACCCACAACCGGATATCCATTGGACATCTAGATCTGAAACATACTTTGAACGTCCAATGGACATACACATGACGTCCATGACGGACTTACATGGACATACATTGGATGTACATTTTGGGTCCATACTTGGTTCAGGTGAAGTCCATTGGACGTCCAATCGGTTATACGTTTTCCAATGCCAATGGACATCCACAACCGGATATCCATTGGACATCTAGAACTTAAATTTACTTTGGACTTTGGACGCCCATACCTATACCCCTAAATTATACAACGTATAAAATTTAGGGGTAAAACGCTTATCTTTAATCACGTATTTAATTTTAATAAAAATAAAAATAAGTTTTTTAATTTAATTATATAACGTAATATATTATAATAATTGTTTAAATGTTTATTTGTTTATATTTATATTTATTAAGAACAAATTTTACATTTATCCTGTAGGCCTGCTGTGCAATTTCTTTTTTATATTTGTAGCCCTGAATTGTAATATACAATCGAAACATCGGCAATTTTTTAACGAGAGCTGGTTTTATTCAGTCCTATACCCGTAAACCTGTTCCTATTCATTGGCAACAAGGACGTTAACCACACATAATGAGTGCTAGCATAATTCAGTAGCTTATACAGGTATCCAATTGGTAATGTTTGAACTGTCCTAGTGATCTACCACCTTCAAAGAAAACTAGACCAATCAGTCAGCGAGCTGTGATTCCTACTCAAACTCAATTTTTTCAGTGTGTAGTCCTTTCTCAATTATTTCATGGGTTTGAGTAGTTTTAACTACTCAAAGTTCTCATGTTTTGCATGTTCACATATCCACTTAACTCGAACTATGCCTCATCACTAAATATGGGTTTTTAGAAAATGTTCTGGTTATTATCTCTAGCAATACACCAATTGCAAATTTGCAGTCTTAGGGGAAAGTCAGGTTCATGCAATTCTTGTACTTCTGTGAAGCGATATGGGTACACTTGCAGATCTTTATGTAAAATTGCATGGATGGCACCTACAGAAAGGCCTATTTGATGATGTAACTGTTGAATAGAAGTACCAGGTGTATTTTGCATTATCTATTGTGCCTCTGTAACCACTTCATCGGTATGTTTCTTGTGAGATCCACTGCCTGCAAGTTTGGAAATTCAGCCTGGAAGTCCTCCATGTAGCATCGAATGGAAAAAACCCATACGCCATCCAGTTCGATAGTAGCTTTTCAACATAAAAACTTTATGTTCTAAGGCAAAAGCCATGTTGCCCAAATACAAAACCGATTTTATAGTAATAAAAATTACCGTTTTTTAACAAAAAATTTCTTGGCAAAACTAGAAAACAACAACAAAATATGGGAAACGGGAAAGTTTACCAACAAGGATTGGATAAAGACAAGACAAGATGGCCGCTATTAACGTTGAATGTCCACATCCTTTTTAATCGACAGAACATCGAGTAGTAAGACCATAACGACGACGGCTTTCGGGTATTGGCCAATTCATTAAAGTACGCAGTCAGTACTTTTTCAGGCTTCAAATTCTTTATGCCCTTCTTCACGCACCAGTCTTCAAAACGCTGATATGCATCTTCAAAAGGGACCGCGACTTCTCAGGCAGCAGTTTGCTGATTACCCCGTTAGCTAAATCTTCGATGTCTGAGGGCAAACTCTCCTCTGAAGCGCTCATACTGTTCAGGACATATAAGATATAGAACGAGATAGAGATATAAAAGAACTAGATAGAATGGACTCTCTACTCTTGAAATGCTGGAACCAATCGTCATCGCCATCTATTGGAAATGAAGGAACATTTAGCCAAGTACCAAACATAGGTAGATCCAGGTCCCATTCAAATTATTCCCGTCAGTAATTTTAACATGGTGCCAGTATTATTTGACGCATACTAAAAAATACAACCAAATAAAAAATTGAAAATGTCTCACAGAAAGCACAAAATTGTCTCTTTACGTTATAATTTGAAGTTTGGGCAAGTACGTAATATCATTTGTAAGTAATTTTCATTTCTCTACTGAGCTTTCTATCAATACACAATCAATAATTAATACGGGCACCCTGAAACCTGTTCTTTAATTATTAAGATTGTGGTATTTGATTAAATAATTAATTTAGACAAACTCAGTAAAGACACAGTTTGAGTTTTGATGAACGATTTACTAAATAATCCTACATTTCTACAGAATAGCAAAAGACAACAACTTTAAAAATATCAGTCCTTATGAAGTAATTGTATCCATATTGACAGCAGACACAGTTACTTTCTAATTTGTATTTTAAACTTTAATAGCTAAGCGGCTATTGACCTGTTAGCACGCATCTCTAAGGACAAGACTTTATCCTCCGTGTTATACCGCTTTTTTTTTACCTTTTATGTTCATTTTCTAACTGACTTTCAAAAACCTCGACCTTATTCTGTCCATGCTAGAAACAACGTTTTGAAACAGGTCATGTTTCTCAACATAAAGCATAAAGCCTCTTCCGTGTTAATAGATGACGCTTTTTGGAAACTGTCGCTTTTCCTTTTAGCATAACTGCTTTCTGATAAAAATGTATTGCTTTTGGAGACAAATCTTTTGAGTTCTTTACACCTACTTCTTGAAGAAGGCCGGACTTACAGAGATTGTCTTCCTGTAATTGTATAACTATAAGAATGGTTTCAAACAAAGCAAGACTCCTTCTGTACGTATGATGCATTTCAGTTAAGAACTTAAAGTTTATTCACCATTATATTGTACGTATTTTTACGTATTGTACTTATATTTATATACTCTACAGTGTACAGAGGGTATCCGGAAACGATGCGCAAAAAAATTGGGGGCTACGCTATATTTTAATATTTTAATATTCGAATATAATTTAATATTCGAAATATTTTAAAATTTCACATCTAATTGGATGTGAAATATTTACCTCGTTTTCATGGCGTATTGAAACCGATTTGAATCCACTTTTGGTATTGAATACTTCATGAAAACAGGAAATCAATTCGATTTGAGTCCAAGGTCGATACACCGTTTTCTGGGATCGTCTCGGGATCGAATTTAGGTGGTTCTTCATGAAAACAGATCGAGATCGCACTGAACTGACAAGTGACAGTTTAAACAGACTTGGCGAAATTGCTTTGTCAAACTTGCAAAGTAACGTGTCAGTTTTAAAATATCCGTTTGTTCTTTTATTTAAATTTTTGAGTTTGTGTTTGTGTAGTTTTTGATTTTGAAATTTGAATCTTTTCTCTTGAACAATAGAAAGTTGGAAGTAATCGAAAATGATGTCAAATACAACTAGAAACATTTGGAAGAACATAGAAGTACGGACCATGTTGGAGATTTTTCGAGACCAAAAAATCTGCCAACTTTTTGATGGAAAAAGATACAAAAATGCTAAAATTTACAAGTTGGTGGAGGTGCATATGAGGGAAAAAGGGCTTTGTAACAAATCGGGGGAACAAATTAAGAACTAGTGGAAGGCACTGAAGACTGCTTACACTAGTGAGTAAAAAAAATAACACTCTAAATGGGTTCCAGCAAATTGAGTGTGACTATTTTGCCTTACTGAATGAGATTTTGAGTAGTCGGCCGTCTACATCTGTTGATGGTCAGCCTGTTGAGATTGAAGTGGATGTGGATGCAAATATTTCACCTGAAGAACTCTCAAGATTCATTAATTCAACATACAAGAGAGTGAAAGTAACATATATACCTCCAGTACTCCTCATTCTCAAAAATATCCGGATACCAAAAAAGGCAAAACATCGGTGACAAGAGGGGGAAATGATAGCATCTTATTTTTTGAACGACAAAAAATTCTGATGGAAGCGTTTTTCAAGAGACAGCAAGAGGCAGAAGAAAGAGCAGCCAGGGCCAGGACAGATGATTTGAAAATGATCCTTCAAACATTTTCTCAAACGGTTCAAAATATTATCCAAGTTCCTGGAATAAATCCATTTGGAATGGCATTTATGGTGTCTACCCAGGTGCCAATGAATTCAGGAGCATCACACTACACTCCAATTCAGTAAGTAAGCGAGGTTTGGACGGCTCTAGTGATGAAGAAGAAGCGCCTTGTAAAAGAAAATAAAATTTAAAGAATCAACATATATTTAAGTAGGTAGCCAAGAGTGTGAATATTTTTTTGTGAAAATGTAGTTTGAGTTGTCCTATTTCTCATTTATTTGTCAAGGGTAATCCATATGAAAATAAAATATTTTACATATAAGCCCAGTTGTATAATTATTATTAGGGATGAAGCTTGACTCTTTCATTGATATTGATGTCAAATTAATGTGACTTTTCACAGTTGCACTGACAACAATGTCATTAAGTTTTAATTTTGTGACTGAACATGATCTTGTTGAAGTTCTTTTGCTCAATAATACCTTAAGCTCAACAAATCAAAAAACTCAACAAATTGGTTTACCTGGTAAGCTTCGGGTATAATATAATAATTATGTATATAATAATATGTATGTGTACATATTACATATAAACCGCTATTATATGAGCCTGATGTTATTTTAAAAGCTTTAATCACTGAGTAAACACTTAAAATGCGTTTTAAACATGTTTAATATAACAACAGTATAACAACAAGCATTAAACGTGAAACCAATTAAAAATATTTTTAACACAACATTTATATAAGAGAAGATCTTTTTATTGGAAACTTGAGCATATATTCTTTTAAAATATCTCTCAACTGCCCGCCCTCAATATTGTCATGTTCTCTGGTAATAGACTTCACTGGCTGTGGAAAAAGCAGTTCTGCCTCTTTCAGTGCATCAAACCAGGTTTTTAGAAATGTATCTTTGTTACTTTCTACGATATTATGTAAAATTATGCAACTAAATACGACTTTTGGGATGAATTTATAGCGGATGTCTAGCCGCTTTAACAAACACCTAAACCTTGCTTTCAATCGACCAAAAGCATTTTCCACCACTACCCTACCTTGACTAAGATATACATTAAATGACTCTTCTTCTCTAGATATATTACCTTTATATAGTTTTAAAAGCCAGGGTAGCAGTGGATAAGCTGCGTCTCCAACTATAACACATGGTACATCTTTGCCGCTATCTATTTCATATTTCACTTTTGGCAACATATTGTCCACATTTTGAAACAAGTTGGAATCTCGCAGTACTTTTGCATCATGACTACTGCCAGGATGTTTGCATGTAGCATATCTGAACCTGAAAATTGTTAACCACACAATGAAAACGAATACCCAAAAAACGTAATATATAAAATTCCTTGCGAATGTGAGAAATTTTATATAGGCGAAACTTCTAGACCTCTAAAAAAGAGAATAAAAGAACATCAAAATTAGATAAAAAACAGAGATTTTAAAGAGTCAAATAAATGCCAACACGCCTTTGATAATGGTCATAGAGTAAAATGGAACGATACTAGTATCGTATCCAAAGAAGCGTAAATCAAAGAACGTACATATATTTTACTTAACAAAGATCATTGTATGGCTTCTTGTTCAGCATGTATAGATAACACATGGTTACCTATGTTAGAACAAGAAGTTCAAAATAGTAACTTACATATAAATTAATAATAACATTCACATTATACCTATTTTACACGAAGATAGAACAGATTATATTAGGTACTAAACAATACATTAACCAAACATTTTAAACGTACCTTTCGTAATAATGACAATTTTTATCAAATGACATTTTTTATCAAACGGACTAAAAGTACGTCATTTGTTCTCTCCATACGCACACCTAAAGTGGGCTTTCTAATCCTGAGACCAAAAAAAGTAGCAAAAAAGTCCTAGGCAGTAAAAGTAAAGTCAAATGTCACCGCTATTGTCATGGTGGCGCATATATAAACCATCTTATTGCCATCTTTACATTCCTGTTGAAAAAACAAAGGATAGGAATACTCTCAGAGCGCTCGAGAGCACCACCCGAAACCGTTTTTAGTCGAAATCGCATAGGTTCTCGGATTCTGTTAAATGTCGTTAGTTGTCATCATATTTATCTGTCAATGTCATTTTTATTAATTTAGTATTAATAATAATGCTATACATTTTTAGTTTACCATAATTTACCTCAACCATCTAAACCATTGTTATGATTTAATACCATTAAAACCATTGAACATTGAACACCACCGTTCTAACACATTCTATTTATATACTCCACTAATTGGGTAAGTACCTAGACCTGCTTAAAGAGGATGAAAGAAAATAGCAACACTGAATCACTCTGAAATAGACTTTCCTGCATGCTTGAAAAAAAAAATAGTATATGTTACGCGGAGTAAAAGGTCTTTTTGTGCTTCGCCCACTTTTGCTCCTAGTGACATAATCTACTATTTCATGTCAAAAGCAAAAAGCGATTTTCAGAATATCACGCACAAATACTCAGAGACCAAACCAATTAATAGGTATAATTTTTTGTAATTCATAGTTTCTAAAGCTTTATTTTTTAGATAGTTCTGAAGAAGGCAGCAGAGAAGTTGCTGAAACGTCAACTAGGTCGATTCGTCCTAGCCCTTTCTAGGGTAAATTGTTATTCGCAGTAATTTTACTGTGAATAGTGCTAAATTATTTCTCCAACAACGAATGAATCGGGCCCAAAAGTGTATGAGGCTTCACCTAAAAGTAAGTAGTAAAAAATTATCCAGTGAACCCTGGACATAGTAGTAGGAAAAACTTTTAAGAGTAAAGTTGTAGAGCTTATGGTCAGCTATCATCCAGTAATTTTTTTAATACCTCAGTTTTGGCTGTTTTTTGGAAAAACGCCTCGAAAAGTGGAAGAATTTGAAGCGTCAGCCCTGCCATGTATGTGCAGTGTCGCCAACATAATAATTTCTTATGTCAGAGTCAGAGCCGATTTTCCTTTCTTATTTATTTTGAAGGACTTTCATGTAGTAATTAAAGTGATTATGAAGAGAAAATATGTTGGTGACACTGCACATGCATGGCGGGGGTGACGCGTAAAATTCAATTATTTGCATTTTTCGAGGCGTTTTTCCAAAAAACGGCCAAAACTGGGTCATTGAAAAAATTGCAAAATGATAGCTGACCATACGCTCTACAACTTTACTCTTAAACGTTTTTCAATCAATTCAACCGTACAGGCGCAAAAAAATAAAAACCGATTTCCTATGTTAATCTCCTATGTCCAGGGTTGTGCTGGACCCCCGGTATGATGCCCAACCTTTCCGGTTAAAAAAATCTCTAGATCCAACTTTAGGAGGTAATATGGGTATGTGAGTACCGTCTATAGCTCCAATTATACTGCAAACTCCACACATATTTTCAAACCCTTGTCTTATTTCTTCTGCCTCCATTTCATTTGGCAATGTTAAATATTCTTCTTTAAACTCATCAATAACTGCTTCACAAAAAGTATATACACATTTATGCACTACGCATTTTTGTGTAACAAATTGGTTGGCCACAACACGATACTCGGCACATGAAGCCAACTTGTACAATGCAATAGCACATTTCTTCTCTACTGTCAGTGGCTCTCGAACACAGTTTTTATCAGCTGAGAGATACTTTTTAAGACGAAAACACAAAAACGTGAAAGTTTTTTTACTAACTCTAAAATTGTTTATGAAATTTTTATCTGTAAAATGTTTCTGTACAGTTTCCTCCCACCATTGGCAATTTCGCATCTTGCGCCACCATCGCTTTCCTTTGTAAAGTTTTCTCTTACGAATTTTTCCACTACTTTGGTGCAAATGTTTACCTAAAGTTTAATATGTTACACCTAATTTGTTCCATAAAGGCACTATATTCCCGTCTGTGATTCGGCCTTGCTGTTTCATCTTCCAAACATAATAAAAGTTACACTTATTAACAATTCTTACGTGAATCGTTTCAGGTTAGCCAGAAACGTATTGCAAACCTTTCAGTTAGTCGAAAACAATTTGTATCTCCGTTATAGAGTTGGCGCATGCGCAGTGCCAAATAGTATGTAGACGGTCTTGTTGGCCACTAGTCCGATCGACTGGCCCGCTGTCGAGTTTTATGACGCTTCCAAACGCTTTCTGCTGTGTGTGATCTCTATTTCCGTTAGCAGCATTTTTCAGGATGACGAAGACGGTCCCTGCTCGGGCGCCATTTTGCGACGCTTTTCTTTCCACGGTATCCTGTATCTCGGGCGCCATCCCTTGGTTTTAATGAGGCAAGGGGACCTCAGGTGCTTGGGGAGCTTTTTACAGTGGAGAAAGGTTCGTTGCTCCGTGCGTTGCTATAAATAATGCTCAATAGGAAATTAAATAAATGTCTATTCTGGTATTTAGCCTACTAAAGGAACGTAAATACTTATTCTACTTATAGACTAGCGGACAGCGGTACAGTGTTTGCCAAAAAGCAGGAAGGGCGGGGAGTGAGCGGTGATGGTAGATAGTCGGTAATCGATATTCGGTGTCCGGACGGCGGTCGAAGTTCAAACGGTAATCGGTGTTTAAGAGGGTTAGACGGTCATAAAGCGGTAATCGGAAATCGGTCGACGAGAGGGGTGGGTGGCCGCAGTAAATCCTGACTTGACACCAGGCGTTACCAGGGCCCCGGGTTACCCATAAGTTGAGTCGACTTACACCCGAGCTCAACTGATATATCGTTCACGGTGGGTACGAGACGCGATTAGATAACGTAAGCCCTGACTTACACCAGGTCTTGCCAGTATCCCTGTTTGCCCGCACGGGAGGTAGGAGAAGAGGCTAAATACGGTAAATCCTGACTTACAGCAGGCCTTACCAGTATCCCTACTTGCCTGCTAGTTGAGTCGACTTACACCCGAGCTCAACAGACAGACAGTTCCATGCGGTACGGAGAGATTGGACGGAAACGGTCGAGCGGTAAAGCGGAAGCGGTACGGAGTCTAACCAACGGTGTTTTACCTTACGGCTGACGGTGGCGGATTTCGGTAGATCATAAAGTGCGCAGTGGTTCAGCAGCGAGACGGTTGTAGTCGGTAGAAGGCCCAGCGTCGACTGACTGCCCAAGGGCTCCGTCCGGCCTTTTTAAACATGTCGGGCTGCGCGTTGAGTGTAGGAGTGGAAGGGATTGGAAGGACCTTGTGTGTATATTGTTGTTAATGATAGCCTGCTTGTTTACGTTCAGGTTTAGGATTGGATACCGTGCTACGGCGAATTGGTTTATAAACGGCCTTATAATTAGTAACTTCGTTACAAATTGTCAGATATGGTATATGGCATTTTGATGCATTTTCGGGTTATGGCCCTACTAGGCCCTGGGAATATACCCGTCCTTTGTTTCCTCAATACGCGTTGACATTCCTTTGACATGTGACGACTGAAAATAAAGACAGAAAAGTAACAAACCATGTGGATCATTTTTAACTAATTTTGGCACTAATTCTAACTTGATTTTTTCCAAAGGCTTCAAAATTGCATTTTTAAAACCTTTAACTCATTTTTAATCGATCATGGCCCTAATTTTAACGCGAACTTTTCGAAAAACATAAAATTTGTATTTTGAGTCGTCTTCAAATTTCAGTCAGTTTTGTCCACTTTAATGTTTAAGTCAATAAAAAAGTAGAAAATGAGGTTTTTTTGATAGGAATCTACCACGGATTGGAAAAACCAGATACATAATTCTGATATTCTTTTAGTAGATTATATAACGGTCTGTCACCAGTCAACTTTCACATATTTTGGACCACAAATGTAATTTGCCAAAAACAACAAAATATTTAGAAGAGTTTAATCAGTTTTGCCTGATTTTGTTATAAAAGTGAATTTCTTCAAAAATATGTAAACTTTCATTTTTAGACGCTTTAAGTAATTTTTAACCAATTTTTGCCCTAATCTTCAACAGTTTTTTTCAAAAACTCTAAGTTTGCATTTTTTGTAGTTACTGTACTGTTCTATTCCATAGCCGAGGTTTTTTTTATTTAAATTTTCATTATATTTTTCCATAAACTATATGTGAATGAAAACATTTTAGCTTGTCCTGGGGGTTAAGTAGACCAATTATTAATAAATTTCAACTGGTTCAACCCCAGACTAAAATTTAAAATGGAAATAGAAAAGAAGAAATTTATATCTTTCCTTGATTTAATGATTGTTCGTTGCACAGACGGGTTTTTTAAAACCAATTGAAACATGAAACCTTGAGATTCAGCCCCTTTTGGTCAATTACCTGTTCATCTTAAAAATTGCTGTCATCTTAAAAAAATTGCTGAAAGTAAAAAATTTACCTGAACTAACTTGAACTAAAAACTCCAATTTGTTCCAACTAAGTAGTACACAATTTACAATTATTACCCACCATCTCGTATCAATGAAATTATAAATGAATATATACACACATTTCTAAACTAATTAAATGGTTTCTAAATGATTTTTGGCTCTAATTCTCACTTTTTAGAAAAACACAAAACTTGCATTTTTAGACGTTTTCAGTCAAATTTCACTTATTTTGTACCAAAAATGTAACTATACCAAATACAACAAATTACAAGATATGATTAATATCCATATTTATAGTCATAATTGGAGCACGAGCATGTGCTCAATCAAAAAGGTTTGAAGTAAATCCATATATTTCAAATGGAAACTAAATATCAAAGCCAGACTTGAGGCTTACTTGGAGTCAGGTCATGACTATAAATACGGGCCTGATTTTGTCATAAAATTGAATTTCTTCAAAAACGTATGAAAACTTACATTTTTGGACACTTTGAGTCATTTTTTACCAAATTTTGCTCTAATCTTAATCTATTTTTTTCAAAAACTCCAAATTTGCATTTTTTTTTGTAGTTTTAAGTAGTTTCTGATTTTTGGCCCTAATTCTTACCTGACTTTTTCGAAAAACACCAAACATGCATTTTGGCTGCCAAATTTCACTTATTTTGGAACAAAAATGTAACTTTACCAAAAACAACAAAATTGAATTTCTTCAAAAACATGAAAACTTACATTGTTGGATACTTTGAGTCATTTTTACCAATTTTCGCTCTCATCTTAATCTTCTTTTTTTCAAAAACTCCAAATTTGCATCTTTTTGTAGTTTTAAGTTGTTTGTGATTTTTGGCCCTACCTAATTCTTACCTGACTTTTTCAAAAAACCCCAAACATGCATTTTGGGACGCTTTCATTGAAATTTCACCTATATATAAACAACAAATCAGTTTTGCCTGATTTTGTTATAAAATTGAATTTCTGCAGAAATATGAAAACTTGCATTTTTGGACGCTTTATGTGATGTTTCACCACTTTTCGCCATATCATTAATCTATTTTGTTTTCAAAAACTCTAAATTTGCATTTTTTTACTCTACAAAACATCAAATAATTTTGTTTACTTTGGTGGAAAATCAAACATTTTTTATCTGTTCAAAAAACATAAAATGTTAATTACAGATTCTGATTCAAACAATTTAGAAATCAATAATGATGGTTTGCCTCTAAGCAAAAGCTCTGGTAGTCTATTATGTCTACCTTTATGTTGTATAAAGTCAATAAAAAAGTAGAAAATGAGGTTTTCTGATAGGAATCTACCACTGATTTGAAAAACCAGATAATTCTGATGTTCTTTTAGTGGATTTTTTAATGGACTGTCAACAGTTAAATATCCGAATTTCCTTTAATGAAATTTCTGTAGATTTTAATGTTTAAATGTTTCCAGCAAAGTCCTTATTTTCGATGTTGTTTTTGTCCCTTGTTTTTGAATTAAATATCCAACGTGTTACTATTCATGCCCTAAATCTTCAATAGAAGACAACTTTAACCGAACTATGTCTTTTCTTGATTGCAATAATGTAACAAAACGTACTGATTGCTCTTTTAGAGCAAGAACTCAAACTGAACATCATTAAAAAAGCCAACAAAAATAATTGATTGAAAAATTTCCTAATTTTGCTAGCACAAGACTATGAGATACAAAATTTTTGTTTTTTTTTATGTGGTACTATATTCTGATTCAAACATAGCATATCTCAATCAAAGTGTATGATTGATTTTAACCATTAATATAGCAGAACTAAAAAACGCGAATGTCAAGTTCCGTATTTTCATGAACGTCCAATGGATGTCTACTGAATGTTCAGCTTAGTTCAGGTTAGTTGGATTGGATGTACAATGATGTTAGTTGGATGTACAATGGATATGAGTAGTGGATGTACAATGGATATCGGGTGGTTGTCCAATGGATATTCATTGGATATCATTGAGGATATCCATGTCCACAACTGTATGTCCATTGAATATCCAGTGGATATCAATTTGCTATGTGGGAACTTTTTAATATAATTAAGATATCTTCTGCAAACCATTTTACTTAGCCTTTTGTAATACCTATGGTTACACTAAAAGAGTTCAGTTGGCAATAGTTTCCATAAATATAGAAATAATGTCTAATTAACTATATCAAAATTTGAAATTCTAATTTTTTATACCTATGTAATACCAAAAATATTTTCGTGATTATTGTTGAAAAAAAAACATTAAAAAAATCTCATATTTTCACCTTATTACTTCACTTTGAATTCGTTTTCTAATATTATAATTAGCTCAGCCGCGATGGCAAAATATTGTAATCTCGATTGTAATTCATGACTTTACACGCTGTTATGATATTTTTTCACTGCTTGTAAAAAAATAGATATTAGGTCCCTGGATTAAGCCAAAAAAAAACTCATCTATTCTCAATCTTAATCTCAATAATTAAAAATGTAGAGGAGTTTAGGTAGATTGAGTTGTTTGTTTGAGGATTTATTTTTTCCATTGACGCTAATAAGATAAAATTATAAAAAAAGAGAAATTGGAAATATATTTCACGTTATTTCAAGACAAATAAGTCTTTTCTTTTTCAAATAACACTTATGGTAGATCTCTAAAGTAAGTACATCCTCCATACCATATTTACATATTTTCTAACTCGGGCTAAACATGGGATTTAGGATGTTTTAACGAACTACGGAAAAATCGATACGGCCAAAGCGAAATTACAGATTCCTTCCCAAAATTTTCAAATCTGAACTGGCATACCTCTGTTTTAAGTACCGTCGCAGATACCAGATGTCGCATACGTATTCTGAGTCGTTTAAGCGTAGAGAATTTGGGAGCGTTAGATTGTCTGACTAGATGTATATAGACAATGATAATACTACAGAAACAGATAAAAGAGGTGGTTATGGGTTCTCAAAAATATCACAGGATTCTCTAGACTTTTTAAACAACCATATTAATAGTTATTTAGGTATTAAGAGCGAAAAGTACAACTTTTTTGCTCGGAGAGTGAAGTTTGCCGCGCGACGCGAAGCGAAGAGCGGCAATCACTCGAGAGCAAAAAAGTTACTTTGTGCTCGTGATGCATACAACGTTTTTTCTTCAAACGATCAATTTCAAATAATGTGAATCACAACTGAGCATTACTGAAAACACAATCTGAAAATTTAAATCAAAGCGACAATGACGTTTTTAATAATTGGTTGAGTGGTGGTAGTTGCTATTGACAGCAAGCGAAAAAATCTTTTTGGCTTGCTGTCCTGGGCAACGCACGGAAAAGTACACTCACTTTCTGATCCTCAAAAAAGCCTAGGTTTTCGTTTGTCAAATGAAAGCGTAAAATGGGTCATTATTTGACGTTTGTAGAAAAAATATATTTTCGTCGGAAATAAATTTCCGACAGTCGCCTCCCATTGTCAGGAGTTTAGCGATGTAAGCGTGGCAACATTGCCTTCTACAATTGTACCTGCTTGTATGTTCATAGAAACCAGTTACTGTCTGCACTTCCCGTTTTTCACTAGTCTCGCCTACCTAACCTATAACCACCAAAACCCAACATGGCGCAGCCGAAATTCTAAAAATTAAATCTACAATTATCGCGATCATCCTTTGATATTAGTAAACTATCTGATTAAAATTCGTCAAAATGGACTTTCGCGGTGTTCCTCCAATGAAGATGACGATTCCCCGTCATCTCAACGAGAATTGGGATTTTTGAAAGCAACGCTTTCTAACCTACTTGAAGGCGACCGAAATCGTCAAGAAAGACGAATCTACGCAGTGTGTCCAATTGTTAACACTAATCGGCGAAGAGGGTATGCGAATTTTTAACACGTTTAAGATTGCAGAGGGCGATAAAGACAAACTCGGGCCTTTGGTGGCAAAGTTCGACGCTCGCTTCAAGCCAAGGAAGAATCTCATCTATGTGAGGCATAAATTCCTCACCTGCAAGCAGCTGGGAGCTCAAACGATGGAGCAATACATCACGGAGTTGAAGAACCTCGCTATACCATGCGAATTTGGAGACTTGCAAGATGGCTTGGTCAAGGACATTCTGATCTGTGGGCTTAGGTCAGCTGATTTGAGAGAAAAACTCCTCCAAGAAGACTTCGACACACTCGAGAAGACAATCAATGTATGCATTGGCATGCAGGAATGCAGGGTATGGTCAAAAGAAATAGCGCAACTCAACAGAGAAGCTGGCATCATGGAAGTTGACGCGGTGTCAAGGAACCCTCCTCAGAGTCGTCCCTGTAGGAACTGTGGCGGTCGACACGGGTATGGCAAATGCTCTGCTTTCGGCAAGCTCTGCTCAGCATGCGGCAAGAAGAACCACTACGCCTCGTGCCGTGTGCACCAACAATTAACAAACAGCTGGCAGATGGGACAGAAAAGGAAAGAACGGTCATAGAAAAGTAGGTACCTCTTTTGTTTACAAAAATAAAAAAAAATAAAATTTGGGAACAATAATAAATATTGCTCTAGATCAGGTACTAAGGGGTATTACGGACAAATAAATAACGTAAATAGTGACAAACCTCCTAAGGCTGGCGGCGGTAACTCGTATGTGTTAAAAAATAACAAATGTGATTGTAAAAATGGCGATGTAATTGATAAATGTTCAAGCATTGATAGTATAGATCACGGATGTTCTTGCGAATTTTTGTTTATAGGTTGCATCCGCCAGGGGGTCAGCGAGATTCATGAGGGATCGGAGCCGTGGACAACGCCTGTAACAGTAATTGTGCCTCCTAGGAAAATTTCGTTTGCTCTTGAGGCTCAATTGAGAGAAACTTTGTGTCAATTAAAAAAAGGTAAAATAATCGAAAAAACTAATGAGAGCTCTGAATGGCTTAACCCTATAGTTATAGCTAAAAAAGAGGGACGGGTCTCTGAGAATATGCTTAGACCCAAAAGACTTAAATTTGGCAATTAAAAAAAACTTTTGTCATATCCCCACTGTTGATGAAATTGCCTCAAAGTTGAGTAATTCGAAATATTTTTCCACCTTGGATGCTTCACAGGGATTCTCAATGATACATTTTGATGAAGAAAACATTTAGTGCAGGTAATCTGGGAAAATATCGCTATCTGAGAATGCCATTTGGTATATCTTGTGCCCCTTAGGTGTTTCAGGAGAGAATAATTAGTATATTTTCAGGTATAGAGGGGTGTAGTGTATATTTCGATGATTTAATTATTTGTAGTAAAAGTTTGAAGCAACACTTTGAAATTCTTGAAAGTGTTTTAAAAAGAGCCAAAGACCATAACATTCGTTTCAATAAAAGCAAATGTAAATTTTGCCTTACTGAGGTGACCTATTTGGGTTACAAAATTTCTGAGTCGGGGATAACCCCAGATGAATCCAAGGTTGAAGCTATACTAAACATGCCGAGACCAAGAGATGTTCAAGCTGTGCAGCGTTTTTTGAGGCTCGTTACTTATGTGGGAAGGTTTATAGAAAATCTCTCTGAAAAAACAGCTCCCTTAAGGGCTCTTCTTAAAAAAGAAATTGGATTTATCTGGGAGGACACTCATCAGCGGGCATTTCAGAATTTAAAAGATACACTCTGTAAAAGAGCTTGCTTAAGATTTTTTAATAGAGAACAACCAGTAGTAATTTCAGTAGACGCTTCAAAAGATGGCATGGGAGCTACCTTATTACAAGAAGGGACTCCATGTGCTCACGCCTCTAGGGCGTTAACAGACACTCAAAAGAGATACTCAAATTGAAAAAGAGTGTCTAGCTGTCTGGTTTGGGTGCGAACGTTTCTACCTATATGTCTTCGGACTGAAGGATTTCACTGTTGAAACTGATCATTCTCCTCTGATTCAAATCTTTAAAAAACCCATTAGCAGTTGCCCACCTCGCCTGCAAAGAATTATTTTGCAGCTAAGAAAGTTTAATCTTACCTTGGTTTACAAGCCTGGTAATAAATTGTATGTAGCAGACGCATTTAGTAGGGCCTTCGAACAGAAGCACTTTAATGAGCATCGAGATTTAGAAGTTGAGGCTCAGATTTGCTTGGTATAGTTAACTTTACTCTAATAAAAATACTTATGATTAAATATGCGACAAACTTTTGAAATGTTCTTACTCTTATCATTGTGAATAGAATGTAGCCAAGCAATAGCTTGGGTATGTTAAAAGAAGATGGGTTTATCACTGTAATGCAATTCGAAAAGAGACCACGTTATTTTCCAGTGGCCATCAAAAGTTCAGCAATTTCAAAAATTAATGCAACTGATGTGTCAAATGCTGGAATGAAGATTACATTCTATCCTTCTTTTATGCAAACTTTATAAGCAAGAAAGAATGATTTCTGCTCGGATTTCTGTAGCTACCGGTGAATTCATCATTGGAAACAATTACAAATGTGTTTCAAACTGATCAATAAATCTCTGTCAATCCGTCAGTGTTAACCTTATTTTACTTCTTTAAAAGTCATGGAAAGCAAAAAGAGTTTTGTCGGGTTTTTACACCCCCAAGCCAAAAAAATTATATTAAATCTATAAGTTACTTCAAAATTCATCCAGAAAATGGTAACTTTATAACAATTATCGACGAGAGGGTGTCAGAAGCTTTAGGAGTCAGTGTGAGTTCGGTCCGGAAAGTAATTAGAGAAAAAAATTCTAATATACAAGCAAGGAAAGTCGAAAAACGCCAAAGAAAGAAACCTAAAACTAGAGATTTGCCCAAAAGTCAAAAGATGGAGATAGGTGAGGTAATTTATCACTTATATGCCCACAAAGTTCATATAACTTTGGACACGTTGAAAACTGTTTTAAAAGAACGGGGTACTTTGGATATTGGGTTAAAGTCATTATCGAAAGTTGCGAACAGTTTGGGGTTTTGATACCAAAAAGATTCTAATAGAAGATTCCCATGTGAGTTACCACATGTTGCCAGTCAACGAATACAATTTTTAAACAAATATGTTGGAAACATTCACAATTAAGAGATGTTGTTTTATTGAACGAAACATGGTTTTTTCAAATGGAAGTGGGACAAAATCATGGTAAGATGATTCTCCAAAAAGTGTTAAACGGAAAAAGCATAGCGGTTCTGGCAAAAGATACATTATTTTACATGCAGGCTCTACTAAAGGCTTCGTACCAGAAGCGAGCTTAATTTTTTCATCAACTTCCAAGGATTTGGACTACCATGACAGTATGAACTGTGAGTTGTTTGAAAGATGGATTACAGAGCAACTAATACCAAATTTAGAACAACCATCTTTAATAGGTATGTTATTTTTTAAAACTGATGTGTAAACTAACTTGACTTTTTGTAGTAATGGATAATGCTTCATACTACTCCCGTCTCCTGAATAAGCAACCAACTTCTACCTGGAAGAAAAACGAAATTTTTGATTGGCTTCAAAAAGAAAATTTAAGTCCATCGACGAATATGTTGAAGTGTGAGCTCCTCGCAACGACGAAGAGAAACCAGCGGCCAAAAGAATATGCGGTTGACCAGATCTTAAAGAATTGTGGCCACGACGTTTTGCGCCTGCCGCCTTATCACTGCCAATTTAATGCAATTGAATTAATATAGGCACATGTAAAAGCTGAATATAAAAAAGGGGTTGGAGATGGGCTGAAAAGCGGTGAAGTAGAAACGGTGTGGGAACATGCGCTTGACCTAATAAATCAAGAACAGTGGCTCCACTGGGTGGCTCATACAGAAGAACTTATTGGAAAGTGGTGGGATAGAGAACAGGTTTTGGATGTCGTTGTGGAGCCCTCAGTTATCAATCTAGATGAAATTGATGATGATTTATCTGATGAGGATGAAAATGATCAATAATAACTTAGGCAGAGCCAAAAGTGATTGCTCATTAAAGGATTTTTTTGACCACATCAGAGCTGCATTCACTGCAGATGTAAGCTTATCATAAATATTACAAATCACAATGGATATCTGTTGTCACCATATGTTCAGGGAGTCTTCAATTCTGTGGCATCTCAGTTATTATGGGAAATGTTTCAAATATTTTTTTCAAGTGGGTGACCTATTTAAGTTGTTTGCATATTACCTACGTTAACAGTTTGTCTTCCAGTGAATTTTGTTCAAATTATTTTCATATTCGAAAAGAAAATAAATATTTGTCACCTTTTAATTTCCGTCTTTTAATCCGCTTATCATAAAGGAGGTTTGATTTGGAAAAGACAATCCATTTCATAAAAAACTATTTCTGATTGGTCCCTTCTTTTTTGGAACCAAGGAACATGCTCTTATTTTCGAAACACATATCAATTATGCCTTAACCTTGGAGCGGAAATTAGCACCTACACATCTATGAATCAGCTGTACGTTGGCGGCCATATTGAACTTGCTAAAACATTTTGGACATCACTGTTTTCGCTGATTAGTTCATAAGACATGACAACTTTTATTAGAGTAAAGGGACTATATCAATGAATTTAAACGCAACTGATGATAGAGTGAGGGAACTTCAGAAGTTAACGTTGCACGATTCGGATCTGCAGCTTTTGAAGGGCTTTAGTCTGGACGGTTGGCCTCATGGATTGAGGGGTGTGCCTGATAGTCTTAGGATTTATCATAAATTGAGGTCAGAACTTTCGGTTGTCAATGAATTGCTCTATAAGGGACAAAAATTAATAGTACCTAAACTGGCCCGGAGAGATATTTTGAATAAGCTTCATAATACATCACACTTTGGTGTCAGAAAGTGTTTAGAAACAGCAAATTTATCATTCTATTGGCCATTTATGAACAAGCAGGTTCGGGACGTTGTGTTGGCCTGCGAAACGTGTCACATGTTTAGTAACAATAATACGGCGGAGCCTTTGATTCCTCATGATATCCCAAAGGTCCCTTGGGAAAAGATTGGCTGTGACATTTTTCACTTTAATGGTGTGTCTTACTTGTTGATTGTAGATTATTATTCTAAGTTTGTTGAATTAGCATATCTGGGTAGGGATCAATCTAGTCAAAATGTAGTGTTGCATCTTAAGTCTGTTTTCTCAAGACTGGGTATTCCCAAAATAGTGTGCACTAACGGTGAACCTGAATTTTCAAGTTTTTATTTTCAAAAACACTCTCATAAGGAAGATGTGAATATAGGAAATGCCGAAGGCTTGTGCATCGGAAAGCACATTTAAATTTAGTGCAGTGAAGTCGGGTTTGCCGTCCACTTCTAGATCGGGCAGGTCAATCAGGACGCCTCGGAAATATCAAGATTACATGTTATAGATTCAAAATTCATTCCAATAAAGGAAGAGAGGCATAGATTGGTCTTTGGGATCTGTAAGTGGGTGGTTATGTATTTTATCAATGTTATCTTACAATAAGATTTTGTGTAATTGATGCGGCCGGACTTGAGTATTGCATTGTAAAAGCAGGTTGTGGATTGTTAAGTAATGATTATAATAATTATTGTGAAGCTCTTCTAAAACTGTAATGTGCTTGGTTTTGATAAGGGGGATGCCAGGAGTTTAGCGATGTAAGCGTGGCAACATTGCCTTCTACAATTGTACCTGCTCGTTTGTTAATAGAAACCAGTTACTGTCTGCACTTCCCGTCTTTCACTAGTCTCGCCTGCCTAACCTATAACCACCAAAACCCAACACCCATTACTGCCGGAAAGATTCCAAAAAAATGTACTTGGATTCAAAATTAAATATAAAGCAGATGTACAGGTTGTATAAAGAAGAATGTGTAAAAGAAAACAAGGAATGTCTAAAAGAGTCGTACTACCGTCATATTTTTAGAACACATTTCAACTTATCATTCCATAAGCCAAGAAAGGATCAGTGCGCAATATGCACATCGTATGAAACTGCCAACTCGGAAACAAAGGAAAATATGCTTGAAAAATATAACGTTAACATAAAAAAAAGGAGAGGGCCAGACAAGAAAAAAACTTGGATATATTCGAATCCAAAGAATATCCTGAGAAGATACATTCCGCCAATTTCGATTTGCAGCAAGTATTGTATGTGCCAACAGATCCTACAAACCCTATTCCTTTCTACAAGACCAAGCTGGCTACATACAATTTTACCATTTTTAATTGTGGAGATAGTACTGGGAAATGCTACATGTGGTCTGAAGTAGAAGGATCACGTGGCTCAAATGAAATAGCGTCATGTTTATTTCACCACCTAAAAAGCCTTCCTACAACTATTGAAAATGTACGGCTATTTAGCGACACGTGCGGGGAACAAAATAAAAACCAATTTGTGGCGACCATGTTTATTTATGCCGTACAAGTTTTACCTATACATGTCATTGATCAAAAATTTCTAGTTTCTGGACACAATCAGATGGAATGTGACTCGATGCATGCAAGAATCGAAACAGCCGCGAAAAATGTACCAGTATATTTACCTCATGAATGGGTGTAGTGCTCAAACAGCGAAACAAAATCAACCCAAGTACGAAGTTTTTCAAAAAAAAAAACATTGGTTTTCTTGACTGGAAATCGCTGGCAAAGCTAATTATGGTGAACCGAAATAAAAGATCAAGATGGCAATCTAGTTAACTGGCACCAAATTAAGTGGATAAGGTTTGAGAAGGCAGCCCCCTTTATAATGAAAATCAAAACTGACTTTGATGAAGATTTTCGCAGTATTATGATTCTTCCACGCAGAGGACGCCGAGTTATTGTTAGTGCTATAGAGGGGTGTCTCAAACCTTTACATGAAGGAAATAAAAAAGTTTCTGCACTCAAGCTAAAACATTTAAGAGATATTTGCAATTCTGGTAACGTGCCAGACGACTGTAGACTCTTTTTTATAAATTTGCTAGGTGACCAAGATATTGAAGATGAAACTGTGGTGCCAGACGTTAATGACCCTAACGAAGAAGATTTCCTTGATAATATTTAATTAATTAATAATTAGGCTTGGTTTTTAGTTCGAGATTTGTTTAGGCCACCATCAATAGGACGTTTTATGTTACTACTATTTTGAGAAATCTTCGCTTCTTATTAAATTTTCTCCTTACAATTCACTATCTTAGCTTTTTGACACAAAATTAGTATAAAGAACTATAAGGATCTCTGTAAAATGAAATACCTGTAATAAATCACGCCGCAATTTGTAGACTTTGATTTGATAGAGTGTATTAAACTTTATTTTGTGTTTCCCGGAAAACTAACATTTATTGCTACATATGGAAATAGATCATCTATATTACGTTAGATGTTTGCCATATGTTGAAATTATGTAGCAACACTTTGGGGGACTGAAAGAGACATTTACAAGATAACAGTGGTTTACATGCAGCTAGTAAAATTCGTCGAAGACATATCAACTATCATAAGGAAAAGATGGTGGTCAATCTAGCAGCACAAACTTTTAGCGCCAGTGTTGCTGATGCAATTGGTTTTTGTAATAAAGATTTAAACATTCAATATTTAAAAAATAGCGAAGCAACAGCCACGTTACGTAGAACTATTAATAATATTTTCGATGTCTTAAATACTAGAAATTTCTGGTTGAAAAATAAGTACAAAACACCATTATATAAAAGTAATGAAGCTGTAACGTGGAATACATATATATATATATATATATATATATATATATATATATACTAATCTCTATCTTTGTTATACGAATGAGCTCATCGAATTTCCATATGTGGACCAATGTCCGGAAGATGGAAGTTTTCAGTCTCTTTTTATGCATCCGCAGGAGTTTGGGCCACCAGTTCTATGTCTCCCAGTGCACGCTAGGTGCTGCAGGGTGACGTCATATCAAACAAAACAATTCCTTAAGCTATGTAAATTTTGTAAACTTTGTAATTTTTAAATAAATTAAGTTGAGTTGAGTTGGTGTGCAGAAGGTCCCTGGTTCAAGTCCGGCTGAAGGCCTACTTTTCCTTTAATTTAAATTATTATTCTTCTGTCCGCTGAAGCCACAAACAACATTTTATGGAATGAGTGATTTCCCCGTCGAAGTTTTGTAACAGAACTCAATGTTTTGTATGGTAACATTTAATAACCTGTCTCCACATATTTATGTGTAAGAGTTAATTGAGCCTTTCTCACCTGCTGGGGTACAATCTATCTAGAGCCGGAATAATAGCTTGCGACAGATCAAGCATGGAAGTACCACCGGAAGTTAATGATCCTAAACGTTCCCACAGATTTCCACTTCCAAAGGATTTCAATCTGGTAGTTTCTTTTTGGGAGGAGAATTGTGGTGACTCCTGTTCCACAGATTCCTCCATTGGGTATGATTCAGCTAAATAGAATTGATTGTAATTTGATAAATGATTATTATTGGTAAATAAAACATAAGTTTTTAAGACACTTATTCAAAGGCTAACGGATTTTAAAAGCTTAATATTTCTGTGATATTCAGAAACACGCTCGGTGCCATAACCTAACATTAAGTTGCAATAATTAAGGGCTATTTTCTAGCCTATACAATACATTTTTTTGTGTTGCTTTGATGTTGGAAACCGAATTTCGCACTATTCCTAGTAAATTACTGAGAATAGTAATTTACCCTCAAAAAAAGGGCTCGCACGAAACACCTAGTTGACCTTTCGGCAACTTATCTGTTGCCTTCTTCAGAACTAATACCACAGTATAAGGAATAATACATTACGGTATGACATTATCAGTAACGTCAGTTCGTGTCGGCACTTTTGATAATTCCAAATCTAAAGCGTGCCGCGCGCACCTGTACCCAGCGGTTTCTCGAGTAGTTACCAGCGACTTGTAAATGCGATAGCGCTACTGTTGGATGGAATCTTTCTAGGCGTGTGCTACGGGGTCCTTTTTAAAGGTAATTTTATTTCTTTGATTATGGGTAATTTGACTTTTGTAATGTTTCTACATAGATAATGTAATAAATAATGGGTTTATTAGGAGACTATTTTTGTACAACATATTTATTGTGATACAGGGTGGTTGATGTTCGCAAAAGGGAAAATAATTTATGTATTTTTTTCTGACTCAAAGGTCTTAATTAATTATTTTAATATATTTTTCTCTTAGTACATGAACTACTTTAACGGTATTTTTAGAAAATTATACATATATTTTTATTCAGGGTGTTCGAAAAATGGGATTGTAAAAACTGCAAAAATTCAATTTGTTTTAAATGAAGTGCTACTATTTCTACTTCTGTATCTTAATCTGCCTTACAAACTTAGGTATGGATGGATAAGGTTGTCTATTAATCAATATACACATTTTTTGATAATATTTTCACAATAATTTCTGGTTTTAAAAGAAAGTGTTCTCAGGTAAAATGGTTGTAAAAAAATGTCGTAATAAAAAGTATCGTATCGTCATTATGGCTAACTAATTGCAAGTAAACATAAGCAGCCATAGTATTTGTTTAAGGAAAAATATTGAGTGCTTTGTTCCCGAGATACGGGGCGCTAAAGTTTCAATAAAAAATACAAATTTATTAATATAACGCAGTTACAACAAATGCTCAAATTGAGCAACTCCTGCTTCGTTATAGTCATACAGCAAGTGTATAATAATTTTTGTTTGTTCAGTAATTAAAAATTTTAAATTAAAATGCGTAATAACATTGCTTTTAGGCGAGCATAAAAATAGGTTTTATTTTTTAATTCAAAAATGGCGCCTCTTAGAAAAAAATAAGAAGAGACTTTTTCTCTTGAGGATTAAACGGAAATTTAAAAAATAATTTTTATGTTAAAAAAAAACAGTGGTGTATAATTTTTTTCATTAAAAGTATCAAGTGACGTGCCTGTGTTCTTATTCTAAAATATACAGGGTGTCCCAAAATTAGGGGAAAATATTTTAAATCCGTATTCAGCGTCGCAAAATTTGACAGAAAGTTCATATAGATATAAGTCCGAAAACGCTTCGTTACTAAGATACAGGGTGTTAAAGTTTGAAATTCTATTTTATTTTTTCTATATTACTTTTATGGCGCCTCCAATTTTTGAGACATTTTATTCCAATTTGTAGTATGTGAAACAAATTATGATCTACCTAGATAGAATTTTTAAATGTTTGTCAAGATCTTTAGGGTCTTATTTTTTCTGGGGTTAAGCTTTATTTTATTACTCCAATTTTTAATGGTATTCTTTGTTCAATTTAGAGACAAAATTGGCCTCTTGCAATATCTTCGTATCTTCAACCGTTTTCGAGAAAAATCGATTTTAAAATCCATTGACAGACGACAAAAAATGTATTCAGAATTCATAATTGTTTAAAAGGCGGCCATGGATATTACCGCCATGTTAAAACAAGCGAATGAAAAAAAGTCAAAAGTGACATTTGTCATTGTGTTGAATTTAACTGAACATAGATTTAAATTTTTGTTAAAATTGTGGACGGATTTTCGTATTAAGAACTTTCCGATATTCATTTCATTTATGGTTACTGCAACGGAAATTCTCTGGCGCCATTGCGAGAGTACCGCAGACGATACCCGCTTCGTCAAGTGCCCTATTATAAGTGTCCAAGAGTATATAGAGATTTAGTAGAACACGGCTCATTTAAACGTCTCATAGGCCAAGGTCGTCCTATGGCAGATTATGAGTATGAAAGAGTATTAAATCGTATTGAAGAAAATCCTCAAATTGGACTCCGACTGCTTTCTACAACCTTTGGTATACCAAGATCTAATGTAAGTTTAAGTTCCTTTATAAATAGCATAAAGTAATTCGAATAAAGTGTAAAACCCCATTTCCACTGAAGAAACATTGGTCAACTTTTGAGTTTCTACTGCTTATTTCTCAAAATGGTTCTAAAATTTCTGAACCTTAGTGCACAAAAATGTAGCTTATTCTTCCTCTGGT
This sequence comes from Taphrorychus bicolor, assembly GCA_951812265.1. Taxonomy (NCBI): domain Eukaryota; kingdom Metazoa; phylum Arthropoda; class Insecta; order Coleoptera; family Curculionidae; genus Taphrorychus; species Taphrorychus bicolor. Next base: position 1,506,394 of record OX638304.1, read on the forward strand.
ACAAACGTACCTTAATGTAGTAAGTATCGCAAAATTCAATTTTAGCTGGGAAGAATGACCCAAGTGCAGAATATCTACGCTTATCATTTCCACAGAGTTCAAGATTTGAAACCTTGATTTTCCTACAAGAGTCGAATTTTGCAGTTGAGTTTTAAACCATGAACACATCTTACGAAATATTCTATGGATCGATGAGAAAACGTTTACAAGGAATGTACTTTTAATTTTCACAACACACATTATTGGGCTAATGAAAATCCGAAAGCAGTTAGGCGCACTAATTTTCAAAACAAGTTCTCGTTAAATGTTTGGGCTCGGATTATCGGAGATACCCTGATTGGTCCAATTGTGATTCCCGGCCGATTAAACGCCAACGTCTATTTGCATCACTTACAAAATGAAGTGCCACAGTTATTGGAAGATGTCCCGTTAAATGTACGCCGTGAAATGTACTATCATCATGACGGAGCACCGGCTCATTATGGACTCAATGTACGGAGTTGGCTTAATAACAATTACCCGGAGAGATGGATAGGAAGGGGTGGTCATATTGCATGGCCGCCACGATCTCCGGATTTAAATCCGATGGATTATTACCTTTGGGGACAACTGAATAACATGGTATATTCAACCGAAGTAAATTCACGGGAAGATTTACTTCTAAGAATTAATAATGCTGCAGATGAATTAAAGCAGCAACATTTTCAGATCCTTCACGCTTCGCAAAATATCAGGCGACGATGAAGAATGTGTATCCAAGGAATGGAAATATATTGATGCGCTTTGTATTTTTTTAACATTATTCTTAAGTTTTGGTGTTACTCGTAATTAAAGAAAAGTTTCATATCACTAGTTTAAAAAGTGTATTCTCACTCGAATGTAAGCCTTGTGTAGGCCAAAATGTCACTTTTGACATTTTCTATTCGTTTGTTTTTACATGGCGGTAATAACCATGGCCGCTTTCTAACCATTATGAATTCTGAAAACATTTTTTGTCGCCTGTCAATGGATTTTAAAATCGATTTTTCTTGAAAACGGTTGATATACGAAGATAACGCAAAAGGCCAAGTTTGTCTCTAAATTGAACAAAGAATGCAAATTTCAATAAATAAACGTCCAGTGGCGTACCATTAAAAAATTGAGGTAATAAAATAAAGCTTGACCCTAGAAAAAATAAGACCATGAAGATTTTGACAATCATTTGAAAATTCTATCTAGGTACGTCATAATTTGTTCCACATACTCCAAATTGGAACAAAATATCTCAAAAATTGTAGGCGCCATAAAAGTAACATAAAATAGAATTTCAAACTTTAACACCCTGTATCTTAGTAATGAAGCGTTTTCGGACTTATGTCTATATGAACATTTTGTCAAATTTTGCGACGTTGAATACGGTGTTAAAATATTTTCCCCTAATTTTGGGACACCCTGTATATTACTGTTAGGTATCAACACCACCAAAATCTTGTTAAAATATCTTGTGCGGATTGCGTTATATTAATAAATTAATATAGTTTTTGTCCAAACTTTAACACCCTGTATCTCGTGAAAAAAGCACTTGCGGACACATGTTCTCTTGAAAGTTGTGGTAGGGTTATAGGCTTTTTTCACCACAACTCTGAAACACCCTGTATATATTATAGATATCATTTTCTGTTACATTATTTCGATTTTATACAATTTAATACATATCCACCTTTCTGGATCCTGTGGACATCTAAAAAACGTCATTCCTTTTCTTAAACGACTTTCGCAGCCATCCACTGAACACAAATTTTTCCCTGACATTTTTAAGACACTGTGTAATATCCGCGAATTATATTTACCGCCGAGCTGGAGACATTGTATACAGCTCAAGCACCAGCGATGCACTGAAAAAAAACAAAAAATGATGAATTTAAAATGTTACCTATCAGCTCACGATCAATGAGAGTTGTTAATAATGTTGGAGATTTTTGAAAATCGCATTGATTTTGACATGAAAATGTCATTTGAGATTAATTGTCATTATTCCGAAACGTACGTTTAAAAAAAATTTTGATTGATATTAGCATTGTTCCATTTTATTCTATGGGCATTATCAAAATAGAATTACAGTTCATTATATTACAGAATAAGGATTACAGTTCATTATAACCCTAACGTTATCTTTATCGGCTGGAAAAATTTTAAAAATATCTCTTTTTAAAGAATGTTGTTTGTTAAGTAACTAAACTCTTTGTTTATATTGTGATCATTTACTTTTTATTGTATCTGTTTGTTAAATTTAATGAAATAGCTACTTTGAATATAATCATCCATATGATCAAAATCATTAAAATCAACAGTTAAAAATCTTTTATTATGTTAATATCATTTTTAAAGTAATTTTTTTACGTCTGTGGAATTGTATTTCGTCTCTAATTAGTGGTTTCCTAGCTCTTTCTAAAATTTTAATGTAAGAATGCCAAGGCATATTTACCCTGTGTCCGGTGCATATAAGCCTGTGCGTATAAATCTGTTAAGTGCACTTTAAATTATTAGATAATCACTTTCGATTTTTCTCTTTGACATTTTCATTCGACCAATGTTAAGGATAAATGATTAGTTCTTTTTACATCTATCCAATTTTTCAATTCTATTTACTGTCAGCTATTTTCCATCATGTATCATCTGTCATGTAATTAACGTCAGTGTAATCTATAAATATTAGATAAAAACACATAATTACGCCCGACCGTCGGTCTGGCTGAGCGCTGAGCGTCGATCGTTTCCCCGGAAATCCATCTAGAATAAACGAGAACCGGGAACAGTCGCCTCCGTTGTCGAAAGTAAGAGAGTATCTTCAGGCCGGGTATATAAAAAAGCGAGCAGCGTGAGATGGGATCGAATAGAGAGTGTGTAAAGTGTAGTAAAGAAGCGAAATAAGCGGACAAGCGAACAGTGCGAATTGTTAGTAGAGAGTAATTGTGTTTCAATAGTGTTGTAATAGTTAAAATTAAATAAAAGTGTTTAGTTAATTGACGATAAATTATTGGAACCCGTATCCCGTAACAACTGGTGTCAGAAGTGTGATAATTTTAGTCAAATTTGTGACTGTACGGACAAAGGAGTCATCGCGCGCGTGGAATTTTGCGTGGTAAAGACAGTGCAAGAACTTTGGTGTTTTCTACATGAAATATACTCGATCTACGACAAAAACCATGGATAAACAACTGGCACCACTTATAGAAATGCTGAAGAAGTACAAAGAGGAACAAAAGAATAAGTTTCTGGAAGAACAAGACAAACAAAAGCAACATGAGAAAAAGGAACAAGAAAAACAAAGGCAACTTGAGATAAAGAAACAAAGAAAAAATTAAGCTGCTCTGTTTGAAGCATTAACGAATGGTCGTCGCGAGTTGCAAGAATTTGTCCCAACCAAAATGACTGCTACCAAACAAGACATAGATCAAGTCAAACAGGACGTGGATCAAGTCAAACATGAAGTAGAAATGAAAACTACAGAGTTAGAAGAGGGGTGGCGGATCTGGGGAACACGTCGCAGTGGGCCAACTTCAACCGCTGAGCGACTAAACATTACTAGGCCTCCAGTTTTCGACGGCACTACTTCTTGGAGCATTTATAAAGACCAATTTGAGGCGGCAGCAGTTAAAAAATGGATGTACAGATTAGGACAAGGCTACCGAACTTTTAGTAGCTTTGAGAGGAAAGGCTGCAAACATCATGCCTACATTGTCGGCCACTGAAAAGTGTAATTACTTCGCAATTACCGCGGCGTTATAGCGGAGGTTTGGTAATGCTCATCGCGAAATAATCTACCAGACAGAACTACGGATGAGGCAGCAGAAGCCAGGCGAAAACCTACAGGAATTTGTAGGGGACATTGAGCGGTTGACAATGAACGCAGATGCATTATCACGCAGGCTTTGTAAAGGGGAATGTCGACACTGCCAACGAGAAAGACCAAGCATTCTTAGGAGAACCAGGATTGACGTCGACGAACATTGGACCATTGAACAAGTAGAGCTCGAACTAACAACCGATGATGATGTGGGGTTAATACGTCAATGGAAGTTGGAAAATCAACGACCTGATTCGAAGGACGTAGCAGATCAGATAAGAGCCCGGAAGCAAAAGTTATTTGGGCTCAATGAGGTTCCTTGGCGATTCAGAATGGTTTACTGAAGAGGACTTGGGAAAGCCTCGACGGGAAAAGTGCCACGCACCAGCTTGTCGTACCAGAAAGTAGACGGAAAGATGTCTTGCGAGAACTGCACAGTGGAGTGTCTGGAGGCCATTTTGGAGTGAATAAGATCCTAGATAGAGTTTGGGAAAGGTACTACTAGGTGAATTGCCGAGATGACGTTGAAGAGTGCTGCAGAAATTGTGATACCTGCTGTTCCGTAAAAGGACCCCAAAGAAAGGCTAGGGGGCAAATGAAGCAATACAATGTTGGCGCTCCATTTAAAAGAATTGCAATCGACGTGGCAGGTCCTTTTTCAGAAACGGACAAATACATCTTAGTTACCACGGACTATTTCAATAAATGGCCTGAAGCTTATGCACTACCAAATCAGGAAACTAACACCGTGGCAAGGGTCTTGGTTGACGAATTCTTCAGTAGATTCGGCGTACCATTAGAGCTTCATTCGGACCTGCAGCGCTATTCTTGACATCATTCGAACTTTTGCGTGTACGTGTTGGTGCGAATAGTTTATTTGCAAAGATTTTCGAAAAATGGTATTCTTATTCCATATTCACATATGCAATCGCACGCTTTTCATTCGCATGCAAAATACATTTGGCAACTCATCAATTTTTTTTTAACTTTATTTTAAAGCTATATTTTGTGGGGTTATTATATGTTTTGAAAGTTAAAAGAAAATTATTTTCTGCGAAATATGTTAGTGAACGAAATTTTTAGCTTTTTCGCAGGAAACTCTAATTTAAAATATTATATGTTTTGTCAGGGCTTTTGTCAGAGCCGAGTTATTTTTCATTCAAGAAAACTTTTTGCTTAAGAATTTTTTGGGGTTCTTTTTGCTTACACTGCTTAAATTAATGGTGGCGCACCATAAAAAAGCCTTTGTATCTGCGGAACAAAAATCTCTCTTATTAGAGTTCCTTAAAAAAAATCCTACACCTCAAAGTGGCAAGTTTCCGCAGGATTTTTCCAAAAAACAAGCAAAAGGTCTTTGGAAACAACTCACTTTAATATTAAATATTTTCCCAGGAGCGAAGAAAAATTGGACAAGCTGGAGGAAGGTAATAAATAATCCTATAAGTTTGACTTTCGTTTTTTGGTATTATCTCATTCTTGGATTGGATTTCGTTTCATGCCTCTTCTCATATCGGCAACTAGTCAGTAGGTACCTAATTCATATTATTTCTGAAATTTTAGACATGGCAAGATCTAAAGTCACGAACAAAAACAAAAAAGTGGGAAATATATAAGGGAACGTGGAGGCACTGGAGGAGGGCCATACCAAGAAAACCCGATCACATTCTATGATACTCAAGTTTTAGATATAATCAAAGCTGTTTCTGTGGAAGGACACACAAATGTAGAAGAATCTGTGATAGAATTTACTTTTGATGATACTAATCAAATAGAAGAACACACACAAGAATTTTCTGAGAATCTTTTACCATTTTCAACAACAAACAATACGAAGGTCACTCTTGAGGTCCCTGAAGACTAAGGTGAGTGTCTTACATGTCTTTTTTTAACAAATAATGTACTTAATGTCACCACAATTTTAGAATAAGCCCTCCAATACTAATCCTAGACGACAAACTATTGTAATATCGTCTCTGTTAAACAAGGTGACGATACCCCGTGAAGAAGCATCTACATCAATCAACAATGAGCCTCTTGAAGAAGTGACAACTTCAAAAAAGCTGTTTCCTAGAGCATCTTGGAAAAAAGTAGTATATGCTTCTACAGTGGCAGAAAATTACAAAAAATCTCTAGATCAGAAAAAGGAAATTAAAAGAATGTATTATGAAAAGAAGTCGGAAATTTTAGAAAGAATTATTGTAGCAAGGGAGAAAAGTGCTGCGGCGAAAGAAAAAATTGCTGTAGCAAATGAGAAAAGTGCTGCAGCGAAAGAAAAAATTGCCGAACACATTGCAGATATTAGTCGAGCACTGGAAGGAATACAAGATGGAATAAATTAGTTACATAGAAAAGTTTATTTAGTGATCATTTGTTTTACTACCGTTGAAGGGCAATGTATATATGTTTTCCGTTTTGCTCAACTACATGTTTCACCTTGAATAATGTGTTCGTGTTCTATGAAGTATAAAGTGCAATTTGGGAATAAAATCAAAACCAAGTTAGACATTCATTTTCATTTGCAATAATTGAAAAAAAACACTTCTGTGATATAGTACTTCATTGAAAATTTGAAAAGAAAGTATTTATTAAACGGTTTCTTGTTCTTCTTCTTGCAGTAAGTTGAGGATTTACAAGTCTCATTGCATCATTATAGCCTTCATGTTCTTCACCTAAATTCATCATTCCAAAATCAAAATTGAAGAGTTTTTCTTCATTTTTCCGTAAAGGGATATTATACTCTATGCACATATTGTGAAAATACTACACAAGAGTTTTTAATTCGGCAGGCTACCTGAGGTCTATGGGTGTTGAAACCCTGAGGAACATGGGTTTCAACACCCATGTTCTTAGAGGATACCCTGAGTCTCCTTTAAATCACAATAAATTAAACACACTAATTCACATGAGGTTGAGAAAAACATACCTAATAAATAATAGTCTGTGTAGCCCCTGGCATGGATAGCTTTTAGGACGTCCAAAATGTTGGAATTGTCTCAAATAAAAGCATCATTGGCACTCCCTGGATACCGAGCATTGACATTTAGAATTTTCAGGTTGCTGACGCATATCTAAGTTGGTAGATAACAAATGTTTATTAAAAAGTACAAATAAGATTAACTTCTAATCTATTTTCCAGTTGCACATTTATAAAGTGGTAACCCTTTCTGTTAACACATAAATATTCAGGAAATTGGGGATTATCAATTTTCGCTGTGAAAATTGCTACGTGGGTGCAGTCTACGCAGGCAACCAATCCAGGAAAATTAAATTTTTCGTAAAACCTGCGACTTATGTAACTGTTCCAACTTACGAAACATTACAAAAACATTTTTGTAAAACTACTATAGGGCCAACTTCATCACCATAACTGATAACCCAAAAGTTAAGTTAAAAAATAAATAAAAACCAAGTCGCATAGTAAACCCAAGATTACTTATACTACTTGGTACGCGGGTAAGTAACCCTTGAAGTAATCTGAATATAAGTTTCCAAAAAAGACCTAGGTGCGTAAAAGTATACTCACTCCATCCTTACCGCATTCAGCTCTTAAAAATTCCTTGGAAAATGCAACCAGGCATTAAAAATTGCTGGTTTAGACGTTGACTGTTGGCTGCGAAACAGCTAGAAATAAATTTAAGCCAATATCCATTTGGTAACTTCGCGATGCAAAAAAACGTAATGCAACAAGAACCTGAAAAACGAAAAAAACAAATGTTACATAGAATTCTCGGCACTCAGCAATATGTTACATAGTTCTGCAAATTCCAGAAAAACTTACTTTGGTTGTTATAGACAAATCTGTAGCTCTTGTCTGCGATGTCATAAACGGTCGTATAGTCTCAATAAGAAATCTTCATAGCTCCTTGGACAATCTAAATGTTTTCACAAATTGTTGTTCACTCAAAATTTTAAATGGATCTAAGTTATTGAACCGATTGCGCCGTTCAACTGGATTTTCTGCGTTCTCTAGATTCTCGATTACCTCAATTCAAAGTTTCATGTTTCTATTCGCACTACCCCACGATGCGAGCAACAAGGAAAAATACGAATGGTCAAAAATAGCGCTGCTAAGACTGAATTTTGAATCGTAACTTTTCAAGAAGATCAAGGAATTTCTGGGAAGCCGCAAAACAAGGACAACTCCGCTCCATCCACAATCAGATGGCATGGTCGAGCGTTTCAATCGAACCATGGAACAATACCTCTGCCAAATGGTAGCCGGACCTCCAGAAAGATTGGGACACATTTCTGCCTCTTCTAATGATGGCTTACCGAAGTGCAGTACATAACACGACAGGACATACCCCTGCCAAGGTTATATTTGGTAACGATTCTTCGTCTTCCGGTAGATTTGGTGTACGGATCTCCAGAAGAACCGGTGCAAGATGTCCAGAACTATGCTGATGAACTTCGAGAAAGATTAAAGGGAATCCATCAAAACGTGAGGACAAAGATAAAGATTGCCAGCGATCGGATAAAAGCCAGATATGACCTAAGGCCCAATTCTGCAGGATTTAAGGCAGGTGACCTGTTCTGCCTGTATAATCCACAGAGGAAGAAAAGAAAGTCTTCCAAGTTGGGAGGGTCCATATACAGTCATCAAACGGATCAACTACGTGGTATACAGGATCCAACGTACCCCTAGAGCAAAGATGAAAGTGGTTCATCTTGAACGTTTAAAGACTACAGTCGTGGAGATTTCTCTGATCGGGACAATCAGAACTAAGAAGGGGGCAATGTTACGTCCGGCCGTCAGTCCACATAGGTTTTCGGGTCGAAGCGGCAACGCCGATCGCCGATGGCGACTCCGGGAACCCATCTAGACTAAACGAGAACCGGGAATGGTCGCCTCCGTTCTTGAAAATACGGGAGTGTGTTCAGGCCGGGTATATAAATTAGCGAGCCGCGCGAGATGGGCGGGAATAAATGGTGCAGTGTAGTAAATAAACGGACAAGCGAACAGTGCGAAATGTTAGTAGGGAGTAATTGTGTTTTACTGGTGTTGTAATAGTTAAAAGTAAATAAAAATAAAAGTGTGTAGTTAATTGACTATAAATTATTAGAACCCGTATCCCGTAACAATATATTAAATTACAAAAAAATAATAAAGAGAAGCCTCTTTTGCTAGTGGATTTTTATATTTGTTTTTGAAAGTTTTGAAACCTCTGTTATATTGTTGATATAAACTGCTGGCCAATTGTTTTGCAACACTCGATTTTTGCACCAAGTTTGAGGGAGCATAACTCTGAAATGGACCAACGGATTTCTTCGAATAAAGCGAATTTGAGTAGACCTACCCATGCACTATTTTACGTAGTAAGTTTAAACAAGATAAGTTATTCGGGTGAAATTGTAGAGGGTGGAAAATAAGGTGATGCAATTTTGCTTATACCTTTCCTCTGCACAACCTGCAAAGAATAAATCAAAAATGATTTGTTGATAAAGGACTGTAAAGAATGATGTAATACGTCGGGACATGTTCGGATTTGTTTCGATATATTGCGTAGTTCGATAAATATTCCATATTTTCGAAAAAACCCCAAAGTACAGTTGACATTTTTTTGTCAGTGCATCATGAAAAATCGATGAATTAAGATGACAGGAAATTTATTCATGAGCTAATTATGACTTATACATCCAGTAGATATACCAGTGGAAAGAAAAATAAAGAAATTTTACAATCATTTTTAATCTGTTAAAATCGACACCCATGATCGATATTATTCATGAAGGTTTTTATTGCTTTTGAAATTGTTTTGTAACATTTCTGAGCAATTTCATAATTATCTGTTACTAAAAAAGAATATTTTTGGAAACTTGACCTTAAAACATTTACTACATCATACGGCAGAATTGCATTTAAAATGTTATTGACGTAAAATGGAAAATCATAAAACAAAAAAAATCGCTTCTTAGATATAACAAGATATCAGTAAAAACAAAATCATGTCTGTATATTTAATCGGATTAGAAGATGTGATGCAAGTTTAACATTTTTCTTACCCCTGGTATATCTGGACAGATGTGGAAGCCATTTTTAGTGCACGTATAAGTTCCTGTCAAATCTTATACTGCATTGATCATGAATGGAGAAGTGAATAATCACATCATGCTGAATTAATTTCATGCTAAAATGTTCGAGAAAATGGACTTTTTCGAAAACATGGTATATGTATCGAACTAAGCAATACATCAAAAAAACATCCGAACATGTCCCGAAATGTCACATCATTCTACAAAATCCCGTATCCAAAAGTCAATTTTGATTTTTTTTCTGAAAGTTGTGCAAATGAGAAATATACCCAAAATTACATCACCTTATTTTCAACCCTGTATAATTTCATCTGAGTAACTTACCTTCTTTGATCATACCACGTAAATTAGGACGTAAAAAATTCGTTTCGATCAAAGAAATCCGTTAGTCCATTTCTGAGTTATGTTGTCTCAAACTTGGTGAAAAAAATCAGTGTTGGAAAGCAATTGTCCGGTAGTTTAGTTGGATACAATATGGAGTCCAATCATGAGCTTGCATTGCAAGATTGCACTTCTAATATTACTGTTTTAGAAATAGAAAGCAAAGTTGCTCCTTCGAAAACGAAGAACCAGAACCTTTTGGTCTAGAAAATGCTTGTTGCGTAGAAAAGAGATTGTTGAGGTTCAGCCCCCTTGTTTTTTGATGAACTGAGGATTGAAGATCCAGTTGATTTCAAAAATATTACACTAATGAGTTCCTCTTTATTCTTCCTCATCATTTGAAGCATTACTCGCCAAAGTTGCTCCACATATAAAAAATACGCTGCATTTCGAGAATCTATTTCTGCTGATGCTAGGTAAGAAATGGCTATTAAGATCGGATAGATATTAAGATATATCAGATGATATTGAATTTAAGTATTTATTTTATATCGCTTGTTACTCTACGGCTTTTTTGCAACAGGAGATAAATTCACAAGTTTAAGTTACCTCTTTCGAATATCTTTACCATCAATCTCATGCCTAGTACCAGAAACAGTATCAGCAATATATGCAACATTAAATAAAGATTATTTACAGGTACTTAATAATTTTCTTATTATGGCAAAATATATAATATATCACAGTTTTTATTTTTATCACAGACACCTTCATCAGCAGAGCAATGGAAAAAAGTTGCTGATAAGTTTTTAAAACTGTGGAACTTTACTTTATGCCTGGGGGCCCTTGACGGCAAACATATTGCTTTTAGGCCTAAAAAATCAGAAGGATCATTTTATTATAATTATAAGGACTTTAAAACAGTATTGTACTAATGGCACTGGTCGATGCTGCTTACAATTTTATACAGTGCGTTTTTTTTTAACGCCCTACATAGGACTTTACGTGTTAAATTTTTCATGTCCTGTTGAGTGGGGTTCTATAAGCACAATTGTTATGAAACTTGACGTAAGTAAAATTGGAGGTGTTAGCTTTACCTCTATTGGCCGACCAGGTCCAAAAGATTTGGAATAACGCGAAAAAAGCATTTATTTTCTGAAAAATTGTATCTTTTTTCTCTCCTTGTAGCTATTGTTATTCAACTTTGCATGTCAGGTAAATGTCAAATGCAGGTAAAATGGCTGGCACTTTTTGCATTTAGAACGCTTTGTCAATGACAAACCATTTCTACCCGTTCGGTAACCGTATAATTCGACATTGTGTGAACATAACAAAGATGTTTTAAGCACTAAACTTCAAAAAATTGTAAATTTGCCTTGTTACCATGGTAGTACTAATATGACTTGGTAGGCACCTGCTCAATATGAAATCATAATAGTTACGAGGAAAGTACAAAGACGCAATTTTTAAATTACTTTTTACGCATTATTCCAAATCTTCAAGACCTAATTGGTCAGTACGGGTAAAGTTAGAACCTTCAGTTTTAATTTTGCCAAGTTTCATAACTTTGGTGCTAATACATCACTCATCACACACACTCAACATGGGTCCGAAAATGTAACATGTAAAACCCTAAGTTGCGCGTTAAAAAAAATGTACTGTATATGTGTCATGTACATGGGATTTTGACGCCATCACAGTTTGACTTTCGACATGGCATGGGCACAAAATGCAATGTTTGCAGTGCTGGAGGAGTTGTATGTTGGCCTGAATGAGGGTGAGGCCGCAACGGCTGTTTTTTGCGACCTGGCCAACGCCTTTGATTGTGGTTCCCATGATGTCTTGCTGGGAAAGCTTGAGGTGTACGGTTTTAGGGGTCCAATGTTGGAGTGGTTTAGGTCGTACTTGGAGGGTCGTTCTCAGGTATTCTCCGCAGTGTCCGCTTTTACGTCTGGTAGGAGGGTGCCTCACGCCGGAGTTCCGCAAGGCTCAGTTCTTGGGCCGACGCTGTTCCTGGTCTATATTAATGACCTGCATGGGATTATTAAACATGGCAAGTGCGTATTATTTGCCGATGGTACAACAATAGTGTGGAGACATAGAGATACGGCAGTGCTTGAGACAATGGTGAATGAGGACCTGGGCTTGTTAAGATCCGGGTGTTTTTCAAATTCAATCAGCTTTAATTTTTCTAAAACTAACCAATTACATTTCGGGTGTAGTCTCAGCATTCCCAGTGAAAATGATTTGATCGTGAACCTGAAGTCCACCACATACCTGGGGCTGGATTTGGATGATTCCCTTAGATTTGATGCTGACATTTCGAAGTTGAGATCAAGGTTGGCTTCTGCTTGCTATGCGGTAAAACGCTCTAAGGAGAGACTGGGTTTTGGAGTGGCATGAATTGTGTATTTCTCACTTGTGGAATCGCACTTGCGGTGTGGCATATGTGTCTGGGGAAACTGTTCATCTACCCTGTTTGCCGCAGTGTTTAGAATGCAGAAGCCTGCCACTAGAATCCTATGTGGCCTGGGCTCCAGGGAGTCGTGCAGACGGCACTTCGGTCTGTCCAGTGTGTTGACTGTGCCAGCTCTGTTTATTCTGGAGACGGCCTTATGCATAGGAATTATTACTCCGTCAGGTATAATTCGTCGGCCACAGTAACATGCAGCTGTTTCAACATACCCTTACCTATTCCAGCTTGTAGTCTGACCAAGGGCTCGATATTATACAGGGTGATTCACGTTATTCGACATGGAAGATTATGGCTAAACTATTAGATTTTAAAACAATTTTGTATATGGAATGGATGAGGGTCTATTGGAAGTACATTTTCAAATTATTGTCATTGTATACAGGTGGTCCCATAAGTATACAATTGATTAAAGTTTTATTTTTTTAAATGAAACACCCAGTACAGACATACAATAGACAAAAGTAAAGGTAGTTTTATTAAGGTTTATGGCATCTAAACCGTACCTCTCTTCAGATATTCGTGATTTTGTGAAAATGCAGCATCAAACTTAATGTTTAAAATCTCAGCACTTGGTTTCTTTTCAACCACCGAATTTGGCTGATGGGCTACTAGTATATTGAATTTTTTGCGGTATGTATTAATTAACTGTACCAAATGTAAAAAAATGAACACTAAATTATTGCAAACTTCAAACAGTAATAACTCGTTTAATTTAAATTAGACACTCTGTATTTTATAGTATCATTAGATGCAAAATTTTGTTTCCTATCAAAAACTATTAAACATTCCTATAGCTTCGTCGTTGCATTTTCTTGGAAAATTAATTTTTTCTGAATTTGCGCTGACATATACGAATGTAGTAATATAATTTACCTGTTCAGGTCCGTTCAGGCCTTACCTGATTTTGACAAAGCAAAATTTATTGTAATTTCTAGTTGTCACATATTAATTTAAAGTTAAATATTTTTTTACTGTTATAATTGGTGGTTAACAGGGAGTTTTTTATTTAATCAAAATGCTGGTTTACACAACAGAAGAACGAGTCGATATGATCTTCATTCTAGGAGAGTGCTTGCAAAATTGTCTTTTAGCATCAAGGGTTTATGCTGAAAGGTTTCCTAACCGAACTCGACCGAATAGAGCCGTTTTTGAAAGACTGTTGGTTCAATTTAGGCAAACTGGTAGTGTTCAGTATGAAACGACTGCCAAAACGAGACCAGTTACAGAAAACCAAGAAACTGAACTAGCCGTTATTGGCTCTGTAGTTGAAAATCCCCATGTCGGACAACGAGAAAGTGCACAAAACTTAAATATTAGCCAAGCAAGCGTATTAAGGATTCTTCAAAAACATAAATATCACAATTATAAGATACAACTACATCAAGAACTCTCCGATAACGATTTTGGCCAACGAGTGGACTTTTGTATGTATGTGTTGGAGAACAAGAAGATTTTTTTGAATCAGTTCTATTTAGTGATGAGTGTACTTATCATAACGATGGTTCTTTTAACCGACACAATTTTCATTATTATTCTGATTTTAACCCCCATGAATTTAGAGTTATTAATCACCAAGATAGGTGGTCAGTAAATGTATGGGGGGCATAATGGGACAGTATGTGACTGGACCTTATTTTCTTGACAAACATTTAAACAGAATGTCGTTTCTAAATTTTTTGAGAAATCAGCTTCAAATTTTACTGGAAGAAGTTCCTCTAGATATAAGAACAACCATGTGGCTGCAAATGGATGGAGCACCTGCTCATTATCGTCGTGAAATCCGGGAGTTCTTAAATGTTCGTTTCCAAAATCGATGGATTGGAAGGAATGGAGCACAACATTGGCCACCAAGGTCCCCCGACATAACGCCTCCCGATTTCTTTTTATGGGGATATGTGAAAGGAATCGTGTATAATACGCCACCAACCACAAAAGAAAATATGAAGGAACGAATTAGAGAGGCCTTCAGAAGCATAACTCCCTATATGTTACGCAATGTGAGTGAAGGATTTAAAAACAGAATACGTTTGTGTTTAGAATCAGACGGTCGTCATTTTGAACAAATTTTATAACTGTTTGTTTTTGTTTGTTTTACTCTTATGTTGACTTGTTATTTATTGTATTTCAAATTGCCACTATTATTGCACTTAATTTTTTTGTAATAGGGATGCTAACGTTTATAAGAACTGTTGTAATATAGTGTTTTATTGTTTTATTTGGTATTTTATGCTAAATAAAGACACGTTAACATTCAGATGACTGCTAAATAATCTTCATGATCATAATTTTGTAACTTATAAATTAATATCTGACAAATACACATTAGAAAACTTCGTCTAGTTGGTTGTGAAATGTCAAAGGAAAAGAATGGACAAACAAAAGTCCATTTACTTTCATTATGCCATCCTTTTCTGTCAAAATTTTATAGCCTGCTAAATGAAGTTTTCTAGTGAACACCCAGTACTAATGATAATAAATTTTTCTTTCTCAAAATCAGGTATTGTAACAGGCAAAGTAGATTAATTAATTCGTTTATGTCAGCTCAAATTCAAAAAAAAATCAATTTTCCAAGAAAACGCAAAGACCAAGCTATACGAATGTCTAATAGTTTTGATAGGAAACTAAATTCTGCATCTAATGATACTATAAAATACAGGGTGTCTAATTTAAATTAAACGAGTTATTACTGTTTCAAGTTTGCAATAATTTGGTGTTCATTTATTGACATTCGGTGCACAGTAGTTAATATTTAATACACACCGCAAAAAGTCCAATGTATTATTAGCCCACCAGCCCATTTTGGTGGATGAAAAGAAACCAAGTGCTGAGATTTTAAACTATTAATTTGATGCTGCATTTTCACAAAATCACGAATATCTGAAGAACGGTACGGTTTAGATGCCACAAACCTTAATAAAACTACCTTTACTTTTGTCCGTAGGTACCGAAAATACATTAATATACTAGGTGTCTCATTTAAAAAAATAGAACTTTAATCAATTTTATACTTTTGGGACCACCTGTATACAATGACAATAACATGACAAATCAGATGCTGTAACTTGGAAAGTAAATATTATAACATGGAAAAAAATGGCCAATATATTCAATTTCCAGCCTCCACAAGGACACCTAAGAAGAAAGGAGTCGCTTAGAAAATACTACGAAAATATTAAGGAAAATGTCAGAAAAGACATTGCCTCTTAAAAAAAGGGAATTGAAAAAAACTGGTAGTGTCATTCCGGATGTACATCCAAATAGAGATCCATTGATTTAGTTTTGGAAATAATTAACAAAAAGGCCGTTTTTGGAGGATGTGGGAGACCCTTTTTTGGGCTCCCACATCCATATGATTTTGATATGTTAACATCTAAAGCGACAACAGCGACTTTAGGCACAATTGATTATGATGACGTAGATGTGTTGGAAACTCCTGCAATAGATTTGGATACATATGTTGGAGAACATTCCTATGAGACAAGAGAATAAACTCCCGCAGATTGAAGTCTCAACGGCTTTCAAAACCCTAGCCACTCCTAACAAAGTAAGTTGATTTATATGGCTCACCGCTAATGAAATAGAAAATAATGAAGACTTTTAAGAAGTACAAAACATTGGGAGATTTTCTTTATCTCAGTAGAATATTTTGATTAATTTCAGATTGACAATAATGGAACTAAAGTTTTTGTGTTTGTCCCAGCCTGCAGGTTGGGATATGACAACAATTTCAACAGGAATTAGAAAATTAGGTTTATAAATGCAGACTGGAAACTAAAGGGTATTCAGTTTCTCTTTCAATCTCATTGAAATTGGATAGAGCTGTAGGTTTTGTTACTCGACATCTTCTAAAAAAAGTGAGATTATCCAATGTTTCAAAATACTCTGCTCGGTGATGTAGACGTCTGGGAAGTTCCATATATTACTAAATTTAAATAATCATCATCATCTATAGAATTCATTTTGTGTGGTAATAAGTTAATAAAAGAATCCAAACATGACAAAACATGACAACAAAAGTTTCATTCTAGGTTAAAGCTCACTTTAAGTCGCAAAATTCTTCCGCTTATCTTAAATAGGAGTTTAAGCTTTACCTAAAGAAATTTTTGTATCGGTGAAAGCACAATCTTCCACTTAAGTCTCACTCAACTTAAGTGTAACTTAGATTTTCTTAAGGGAAACCCGTGCGAATGGCCCAGAAAGAAATAGAAATGTGACAATGATATTTGACAATATTAACACTTCAACCACCACACGCACATGTCCAATGGAAATTACAAAATAAAAATCGAATTGAAAATGGCTACCGCGCTATTCCAGAACCTCGAGCGGAAATATTAAAATTAAGATCTAACACAAAGTCCAATATTAAAATCGAACGGTGTAAACATAGAAATTCCATCGGTTGATTCGCTAAATTACACATCGAATGAAACTAATATAAACTATAACTGAAATTAAAGCCAAAAGTCCTTTCAGCTATGGTACGCCAGTCCTACTAGCGCCATCTCTTTCGGTGAGTG
Source organism: Taphrorychus bicolor (assembly GCA_951812265.1). Lineage (NCBI taxonomy): Eukaryota > Metazoa > Arthropoda > Insecta > Coleoptera > Curculionidae > Taphrorychus > Taphrorychus bicolor. The sequence continues at coordinate 1,523,570 of OX638304.1, forward strand.
GGTATTTTGTAGTAACCTATTGACTATTTACCGTATTTACCTTTAGCGAAATAGATCGCTTGTTGGAGGGGGATAATTAATCAAACAAGAAACAAAAGTAATGAATTTTATTTTTTCTATTATGACAAGGAAATCGTGAAAATGCGCCAGTGTGGGACGGGCGCTACATGAGCCTACTGAATCAGGTATTTTATATTATTTTTTCTATAAAGGAAAAACTTTATGTTTAAATTAAAAAAAATAACTCAAAACCTTTTGACCTATTTTTCGCGGTAAACATACTAAGTAACTTTAATTTGCTCATGTTCATAATAGATAATAATTAACGAAACCACAAGATTTTTTATAGTACCAACATTACAAAGCAAATTGCCAAAAACAGTATTGAAAGGAGTCATTTTGAAACTGTTTTAGCATCAAAACAGTTTCGCTATAGATTAATTCTCAAACCAAAACAACTCGAGTGAGAAAAACTTACTTATAACTGCGGCTTATAAGGAAGGCGGGGCCGCTCTACCTGCCTAAAATATTTTCAAAACGGCGGCCCTTTCGGTTATACCGGAAGTACATGTTAACTTGCATATTTTAAATAGAACACATTGTATACATTTGCATTGTTTGTTACCAGTTTGAAAAATCTTACCTTAAATGTCATCAGAAGTGAAAGTGTAAATCAGAAAACTTCATAAAAAGTTCCTCCATAAGAAAAAAACATAGCTCTCACCATTTCTGAATATTAAAAAATTATAAAACTTTTAAAATCCTTTAACTTTTGTACATAATGAGTTTTCTCATTGCCGGATTTTTTTATTAACATTTTGAAAGTGTTGGTTATTTTAGTGGTGCAAATATTGTTACATACTAAGGATAACTTACAACTTCTCCTTTCTGGTCGAAGACCTGGTGAAAAGGGATTGTCAAAAAAACCGGGCGCCGCTCCAATTAAGAGAGGCCCAAAAAGGACGTAGCTAAGCACCAGAGTGTTCAAAAAGTACCTCATTTTAACGTAAGGGCAAGGTGAAAGGAAACGTGAAGTATTTAATTTGAAATGAAAATTGTTTATTGCCCTGGTCGTATAGAAGTTTAATTACTGTTTGTGAAAGGTTTATATTTATGACACGTTTTATTGCTTTTGAGTTTTATTGACCTGCAAAAGCACGAACTAAATTATGGTACTCAAGTTTAGTAATATATTATACTAAATACAATACAGTAAATATATAAATCCATTTAATCTAAGTCAAGAAATAACACTTATAAAATCATAATCGAATTCCTGCCTCATCGCTTGGCAGGATATTCTTCCTCAATTTCATTAGGTTCGACATTATCTGCATCGAATGCTTTGGCAGTTGCTGACTGATGTTGATGCTTGTGTCAACGGCACTGGAAAGGAAAATTTGTTGTTATGAATTGTTGTCTGCAAAAATACAGGGTTTTATGGAACGAAACGTACATACTAATATGGGAGATATGTTTTGACTATGCCAACACATATTCAGAATTACAAAAGTACGGAACTCATTTCTCACAGATACACAGGGTTTTGTATAAATTTTGTCCAAAATAAAATAAATCATTTGAAGGTGTTTGAAATCTTACTGCAAGACGCAGAATAATACAGGGTATTCCATGATATAAAACAAACGCTTAGACTATCATGCCTTTTTAGACATCCTATAGGTTTGATAAAGTGTCTATCTTTCTTTCTTTCTAAACAAGCCTACTAGTTTTATACTAGTAGGCTTGTTTTTATTATTTGTTTATACTAAAACTTTTTTTTATGCATTTTATTGAAATACATACAAAGTTGCTAGTTGCTAATGGAATGGAACACTATGTACATTTTTCCAAAACTTGAAAGATCATTTTTTTCTGATTCTAAATGTATATAAAAGGTTGACATTTTTTGGTTTTCCCGTTTTAAAATTATTTACATTTAAAAATCTAGATATTATTATATTTACTATAAGAAACTATAACAACCTCATTTGTGTTAACGATAATATTATTATTGCATAATGAAGATTTTTAAATTCAAATTATTGAAAAATGGATGAACCATTGAATGTCTAATATTATAGAATTAAAAAAAATATATCACATTATGAAAAGATATAACCTACAAGGTGTTCCATTAAAAAAACGTCAGCCATTTTCGAATAAAGAAGAGGTGCATTATTTGTCCTAATCCCGCTAACTTCACCAACAATAGTAAATATCTCGAAGCCGATTTAGAAATCAAGTAAATGAATTGCATACTTGGAAACTAAACTGCTCAACTTAAAGTTCGGCACAAACAATTTTTTGTGTCATTTTCAAACAGCTGTAACATTTTAAGCAATGAATTGTTTTAAATATAATTTGCACGGTCTGAAACTCATTTCCTCTAGATTAAGGAAGCGGATAATTTTGAAGAAAAAACAGACACTATCTTTATTATATACGGTGTGAAACAAAGTGATGCAAAAATTTCAAAATTTTGATGTTCTGCCTTTTCGCAATAACCTATTTTTTCCTTATCGTTTTCAGGTCAGGAGTAAAAGCTCTGCTCTTAAGTGAAATACGTTATTTAAGAAGTTGCACCTTGAAGGCCACCTTACTTCGGTGTGATAAAGAAGATTTTCAAATAAAGCACCCATGTCTTCGCAGATTATTCGAAAAATACGAGTCTGCAAAGCTTTTCCCTTAATGGAATTTACAACTTTAATGATGGTTTTAATAACACAGTCCATTTCAGGTAGTAAAGCTTTTGACGCTAGAGCTTCTCGATGTCAACTCGTCTCCATGTTGCATTCAATGTAAATTCAACCAATGTCTCCAATTAGGCATTATTTCCTGTAATCTGAAGTTAAGTCCAGATTTATGACCTGTCATAGCTTTAGCGCCATCTGTGCATATAGCAACGCATTTCCCCCAGTCAATATCAAATTCACTTGTGCGTATCAAAAAGTGTCGAATAAACATTTTCCAGTTGTATTGGTCTCCAATGGGAAACGATAAAATGTTTTCTTGAATGTGTATCATATTTTACAAACGTATAAATTGGGCACCGTTAGAGAAATCTGTGGATTCGTCCTTTTGAAGCGAGAAGTACGTACATTTATTAAGAATCTCCGCAACTTGTTTAAATATCTTGTGCCATATCACTGATTCTTCTTTGGATAGTATTATTTGAGAGAGATATTGTTTTTTAGTATTTCCAGCCTCTTTTTCACCGAACATTATATATACCATTTCAAGAGCTGCTGGCAAAATTAGTTTTTTCTATTCGCGTGCGCGAAAGTTTACATTTCCGCACGCATTTAAGTGCATGCTAGTGCGCACTAGTTTGGAAAAGTAGAAACTTCAAATGGCTGCTATTTTGCTTCGTTTTTGAATTAGTGATTACCTTGTGACGAACCAAAGGAGTTGAAATAATACTGGAAAATGGAGAATTTATTTCTATATTAATGAATAACAGGAATAATATTTATTTTAATAAATAGCTAGCATAATGAACAATGAATTGACCTACATTTGGTTATTATTCACAACATTAATTGTAAAAGAATTTGTATTTCTATACAATTTAAGCTGAAGTAATAAATACCAAAACATATTTTTATTGACAGAGTTTTACTCGTAGAAAAAATATTGTTCCTAACATTTGCGAAAAGTATCTTTTCCGCACTCGACTTCATGGCAACTGCAGTCGCGCGTGGAAAAGTATCACTTTCCGCACTTATTAGGAAAATAACTATTTCAGCAATTTTGGGTGGGTTACTGGTTTTGGCAAAGCATTAACCCTTTCGGTACGGATTTTATTTTTGAATCTTACAATTAATATGGCTTTATAGACGGCTTAAACATGATCATATGAAGCTATATTAAACGATTTGAATTTTTTTTTTTTTTAGTTTTTGAAAAATAGGGGTGGGACATCTGTGTCCCAATAGTAATAAAACTAGGGTATTACCAGAGGAAAAAGTTTATTCCCAATATATGTTTTCCTCCAAATCATGAAAATAAACTCTTGCTAGTATATCTGCAGTGCAAAATTGTTTTTTTGAAATATTACAAACTGATTATTTGTGGTAGTTCAAGAAATAATCTTTACACAACGGGACGTTACAAGCGACACAAAGAGTGCGTGTTCTTTTTTCAATGTTACGTTTTGTGCAGGAAGTACACCGACGTCTAGTTCTTCCTTCCCTGGGCAAGTGCTCCCCAACGTTGAACATACCTTTGGCTCTAAGTGATGGCCTACCTAAAACATATAAAAATATCTTAGAAGTTATGACGCAAATGAAGACGTTTCATACCTGACCCAGCTTTTCTTTGAAATTTTGCTCTTTCTTTACCATAACCTGTCAGTTGCTCTGCCAGAACTACAACAAAATCTATAAAGGGTGTTTTGTTGTGTTGGAGTTCCTGATATACAATCCAACTATTTGCAACAGCAGTCATTAGAAGCTTTTGGAAAACTTTTTTCCACCACTTAGCCGACTTTCGATTCGGATCATATAACGCAGAAAACTGATCAGCCAAATCAACGCCTCCCATGTAGTTGTTGTAGAAGGATATAGCTTCTGGACACGTAATATTTTTCTTTGTACCATCCTTCATTGTTCTGGAAACATTTACTATGGTTGCTTCATGGCAATTGCTAAGAAGCAAGACTTCTTTGGTATCCTGCCAAGAAATTGCCAGCGAACCAAATTTATTACAAACGATCTGTGATTCTCCCCTTTGGTGAAGTTTCTCAAACTTTGGCACGTTCTTCCGATTTTTCATGCAGGTACCCACACAAGCAAATTCTAGCTTATTCATTAGTTCCACTGAAGTAAAAAATCGGTCAAAGCAAATGACAACATCCGGATCTTTTATTGTAGCACACAACTTCTTCACTACCCGTTCCCCTAAAGTTCCAGCAATCTCTTTTGGCACAGTTTCTTTTCCAGCATATACATTCATGTCATACACATATCCTGTCTTAGAATCACAACGCTGCCACAACTTGATACCTCTTTTGACTGGTTTCATTGGCATGTACTGCTTGATAGCCGAACGGCCTTTGAATTTCACCATCGTTTCGTCTATACTGTGAAAGGTTGAATCCGTTCGAGTACGTTGAAATGATGTTTTCATGCAACTAAGTAATTCGTCCACATAATAAGTTTTTCCGGCATTAGTTGGTTTTTCAGGTTTATTGAAATAGAGTTTTGATGACAAGAGCAAATACCTATCTCTGCTTATTGCTGCTTTCAAAGTAACATTACTCAATGATGTATTTTGTGACCAATACATATGAACTTTAGGAACTCGGTTATATGACATTACCATCATACATCCTACAACTGTCATTATCTCATACGGGTCTGTGTTTGGAGTTGTTTGCTTATTTTTCTTCTCGCGCCTAAGAATGTCAAGTCTTTCGTTTGTGCAGTCAGCTATGAACATAAACAAACTTTTGGGAAAAAGCTTGAAAAACACGTCCAGATGCGAAGAAGCCCGGTTTAGGTCAGCCAAAATAATGGGAGATTTTTCATCGGGAATTTTCTTCCTTGGTAAAAAAGTATTATCTACCGTAGTCCATATTATATTAGGAGGTTCCGCTTCATCTTCTATGTCTGATTGTTGCGGTTCCCCTTCGTGAACTAGATCTGGACTCAATTTTCTTTTGATTCCATGAGGTTGATTTTCTTGAACCTGTGCATGCTCATCGTTACTGACCAAATTATCGTCCTCGTGAGATGAATCATCAGACGGATCATAGTCAGAATCTTCATCAGTAGCGTATGGATCTGATTCTGAATCTAGGTCTAAGTTATCGATGCATTGTTGGAGTTCATTTTGTGTCAATGCTCTCCTAAAAGTAATAAGGATGGATACTGTTGGGACATAAAAAACCCACTTATTAGTAACTAGTGGAAAAAATATGTCCCGTCTAGTGGAATAAATTTATTATATTACTATTGGGACAAATACGTTGTACGTAGTTCTGTTACTGTTGGGACATATAAACCCACTTATAATTTCTAATGGGACAAATATGTCCCACCTTCATTTTACTAGTGTACATATTCAATTTGTGGCATGTGTATTAGATAATATTGTGATAGAAGCTTACCTATTCATGTTCACTAACTTGCTTTATCACTTTTGGCCAGTTTTAGCACAATTCTAGGAGAAAAACGGGCGGCATAACCGCACTCGATGTCGCTCAACATGTGACTAAACTGTACCACACATTGTTTTGTTCTGATAAGTTGGTTTCAATGACATCTATGGCGCAACCGCTAAACTAACAACAAGTAAATAGCCTATAGACACTATTGGGACAAGCTTAAGCGATATTTACTGGCCAAAGTATCCATCAGTGATTTACCAACATGCCATGGGACATATAAGTCCCGTCAGAACCGAAAGGGTTAAGCAGCTTTATAACTTGCTAATAATGATTTTTTATTAGCAGTGGTCAATGAAAAACTATCTTGCTCCTTGTGAAGGCATTTCAGCTTATTTTTTTCCAAGAATTCTAGGGGTTTGCCTCTTTTATCTGGGTGTTTGCTAGTTAAATATCGGAGTAGCTTTGATGGCTTTTCTGTGACAAAACTTCTGCACAAATAACACATTGTGGTTTATTGGAAATAACCGTAAAACCACGTTTAAGATATTCATCACTGTAAAGTCGGTTTTTCTTTTTATTACTTCCACTTTCAAACGTAGATGGTTCTGCCCTTATTTTTAAAAACTTATCCATAATTTGTAATATGGAAACGTGAGTACGTACTACGTACGTAAAATATTTACTCATACTACAACCACCAACAACACGCTGCTTGTTTGGAGCTGTGATCTCATTGGGTTGCGCTTCGCAGCAATCACAGCTTATATAAAGCCAAATCCCGTGGTTACGAGGAGGTTCCAGAGTGCCATCTAGCATCGAAGTGGCGAGTAGCGCTTTCACAAATATCGTGGAGAACGGAGAAGTAGTTTTGCAATGTAGACGTTTACATGTACGCGATATACAATGCCCAGTTTATTTGTTGTTATTTATTTTTTTGTAAATGCTAGTCTGGCAGAGGTACTACTAGTTACTAATGGAACAGATCCCAATAAAATAATTGTAGAACTTAATGTATTCAATTAAAACTTAAACAGGATGTTGAAACCAAAATTTAAGAAACAATCGGTTACTTGTTACTTGTAATTTAAGTGCGCTTTTTGTTGTCGCTATATTGGTTCGAGCGATGATTGCGAACAAATTTTTTAACAAAAAGGGGTCGCGCTTTAAATAAGTTTGGGAAACAATGAATTAGGGCAATACGGTTTTTACATTAACAGTATATTTACATTATGTATGATGAATTTACATTCAAGACGAATTGAAATATTGAATATGACGTTTACAGAAAAAAATGTTAAAAACATTGCCAGGTGTCCTATTCAATATTTAGAGTCGTCTTCAACAGCTGAGATAGAAATGTAACGACCATGTCGCTCTAACTCGAGCATTTGGAAGTTACAGACCTCGAAAATGCAAATAGAGTCATATTTCGAACGTCAATGTTTCGAAAAAAGTTGAAAAACCGAATTAGTTATGTTCGCTTTACCTTGTATCTCGCTTTCCTCGTTCTACCTACATTAAGTTTATGACGTTGTTAATCAAATCCATGACACCTGTAAGCTTTGTAACAATAGCTGTTACAGTTTCAGTTATTCCTATTACGTCCTCCACAGTAATTCCCTCTAATGAAGGGACTGGAAACGCCGATGAAAGTTCTGGTGGACTGGTGCTGACAGGAGGTTCTGTGCTGCCACTGGGAACATCTTCAATAGGCTGTTCATCTTCTCGTTTCCTATAAATTTATAGTTTCCATATCTTATAATCATAAAACTCATGTTAGAATTACATATAATAGGGTGATAAATAAACAAAACTTACATTCTGTGCTCCTTATCTCTTAAATTTTCTATCTCAAATTGCCCTAATGCATTTTCGATATCATTTAATATTTTTCGCAATTCAGTTCTAGTTTTCGTGGTAACATTGTAGATACCTTCAGTCAGAATTTCTACTACAGTATAGAGACTATTTCGCTGTTCCGAGCTGTTCCTGAATGAATTTAATTATTTAAAATATTCTGTTCGGCTTCGATGTTTTACTTACAATTCTTGTAAATTTTCGACGACCCTCGGATATCGCCCTTCAGATCGCTGAGTAATAGGAGATTCTACTGAAGTAGACGCTGCTTCTGAACCAGTGTTCTTCATTAAATCTAATCCTAAGTTATTTTCCCATTTTCGTAAATTTTCCACAAATGTGCTTAAGGAAAGATACTTTTTCTTTCTTTTGATTGAATCCCAACCTAATTTTCTAAAAAAAAATGAAGAAAGTAATGTTGAAAATGTGAGGCAGGATAGAGAATATAACATAATTTTGCAAGGGTTAATAAAATACATAAAATCTGGATATCTGTATTTACTCACGTAGATCTTTTTAGTATCGCTGCAACAGAATCTCTTATATTTTGTACTATTCGTTTAACGAAAACTTCAGCTTCATCTGAAATGCCCTTGACAAACATATCCACTTGATCAATGATTGCATCTTTCACATTCCTCTGATATGCTGTTTCCTTGGATTGCCGATGTTTTGCTAATAAAACACATTTTCTGAAAGAAAACTTATCTTAGTTAACTCAACGCTTACTTTGATTTTGATTTTGTTTTTGGATTCCATATTGAGAAACAGCTCCCTGTGAGAATTGGCCAAAAATGCTGCCGATAAGAAATAAAAATAATAAATTGCGAAACATGATTATTTTTTGTAGAGCTGTATTTGCAAAAATAACGGAAAGTCTGTTTGACTATATTGCAGCACGAAAAAACAGTAATTAAATGTTGATAATTCGAACGTCAGATCGTGTTAGAAACAATGAAAACAAGTTGTTATATAGTTTTATTTGCGTATAGTGCCATAAGTTATTGCTAATTCTCATAAAGCTGAAGTAAATGGTCAGGTTATATGTTTATTAACGTTGTTTTAATTATGTTTTTATGCCGAAGGAAGAAAAGTCATACAAGACCTAGCGCCATATAAAAGCGATCTAAACAAGGCATAGAATTTATTTAACATTTTACCTTACTAATATGCATGTAATGGCTGTTTTACGTGGGGCGTGCAATTGTTTGGTGTTCTCGTGCAAAGTCAGAGTGGTCCTCCGTAGCACGAGGGACCGCTCCGGAAAGCTACTACCAAAATCCAAACACTGGTTTCTCGCGATTAAAGTTAACACTGACTATATTTTAGTAATTACAAGTAAAGTTGCATTAGTATTACTATGATCAAAACTATTTTAGCTTAAAAAGCTCGTTCAATTATATAAAAAAACGAACACGAATTTACGTGACGACCGATATCGTGATTCGAAGTGTGTACACTCCCGCCTTTCTTGGAATTGTCTCGAATTCGCAGCTCTCTCGTTTCGCTCACTCTGCAAGTGCCGAACTGAAGTATTTCTGGTTGCCGGCTATTCGCCGCAGTGTAACGAATTGTCTTTTCTTACACGTATTTTAAGTTCAAACATGCCGCCCCCGTTAAAAAGTTATTTCTTTTTAATAATTAGTTAGTAATAGGTAGCGGCCATAATTTTGATAATGTTCGTCGCGTCAAGTTCCGTGAGGAAAGCGCATTGTCACAACACGCACTACATGATTCGCACCTTCGTGGAGTTGTATAACACGTGCCAAAGGCCATCGAAGGGGTGGGTTTCGTTGATCCATCAACAAATACCAAGGATCTAACAACTTTAGACGGATCAACAGATTTATGACGAGTTTGAAGAAATGTATTGTTACGCCCGACCGTCAGTCCACAGATATTCGGACCGAGGCGGCAACGCCGAGCGCCGACCGCGACCCCGGGAACCCATCTAGACTAAACGAGAAGCGGGAACAGTCGCCTCCGTTCTCGAAAGTACGAGAGTGTGTTCAGGCCGGGTATATAACCAGCACTGCCGCGTGAGATGGGATCGAATAAATAGTGCAGTGTAGTAAATAAGCGGACAAGCGACAGTGCGAATTGTTAGTAGAGAGTAATTGTGTTTTAATCGTCTTGTAATAGTTAAAAGTAAATAAAAGTGTGCAGTTAAAAAAAATATTCAAATTAATAATTAATAAAAACTTATCAAAATTATTTGATGTTTTGCAGAGAGTATTTTTTTTTGTTTCGCAAGTACTTAAGATAGTTCTGGAATCTTTTCCAACATTTATCAATGCCTTGAAAAGATTTTTTGCGTGAAGGGGTATATCCAAAGAAATTTGGTCAGATAACGGTAGTAATATTCGAGGTGCTTGTCATGCAATGGATGAAGTTAAATCGAAATTAATGAAGCTTAACGATGATCAAGAAATTCACAATTTTATGATGTCACATCAAGTCCAATGGCATTTTATTCCACGTAGAGCTCCACATTTCGGTGGTCCTTGGGAATGTGCAGTAAAACTAACTAAACATCATTTAGTCAGGGTCATTGGGGATTCACATTTAAATTATGAACAATTCAAAACGCTTCTCACACAGGTGAAAGCCATCCTTAATTCCCGTCCCTTATCACCAACGTCAACCGATCTAAACGATCTAAATCCTCTTACACATGGATATTTTCTCATCGGTCGAGGTTTAACGTTACTCCCAGCATTAAATGTAGAGCAAAAACCAAGAAATCGGTTGAATAAATTACAATAAATACAGCAGATAACTCAAGTTTTTTGACGTCGTTGGAAAAGGGATTATTTGCACACCTTAGACCAAAGAACAAAGTGGATGGCTGAGACACCCGAAGTCTGGTCAAATGGTCTTGATCAAGGAGGATAATGTTGAACCCTTGAGATGGAAGTTGGGATGTTAATGTCTACAGGGGCGTCGATGACATCGTTCGATTAGTTCCACCGATCGTTAGTGGATGTTCTCACTTCAAAGGGAATTGTGAAACGTGCATTTTCTAAAATGTGTGTTTTACCTCAACAATAATTATTCACAAACAGAATCAAAACTTATTTGTGAATTAGTTTTTTTTTTTAGACATTTGACAATAATTGGTGACTATACCATAATCTACATATACTACTATCATTGAAAGTTATAATCTTTTCAAGGCGGCGGTATGTTGGGACTTTCCCCGAGGAGTATTCTCATCCTGATCAATGATCAGTCAGCTGTTTTATGTTTTGTTTGTAGTATGTTGGAAATTTATAACATGAGAGAAGTTGTGGCTTAATTTAATTAAGTTTAATCGCCTTTGGCAAGATTCGGACATATCTCGGGCCCCATTCCCTATAGTTTTAGTGTGTAGTAGGTCCACAAATAAGCATTTTGTAGGGCATTTCGGGTAAGTCTTTAGAAATGGTAAGTCTTTAGAAGTGAAGAATGTCTATTCCAGGGTTCAATATACGATTTAGATTTACAGCTTCAGAAAAAACAGTAGACTGCGAATTACGTTTTAAACATGAGTCATACAATCAATAAGACTGTAAATGAAATATGTGACTATACTAAGGTTAATGCAATGCAATAGTCACATTTACAAAGAAACATCCAAGAGAAGTTATGTGGTTAAGGAAGATGATCTAACTCTATAATAACTAACTAAAAGGAATATGTAAGAGAAATAACGTGTTTTATAAAGGGATAAGGTAAGGTTATATTTCAAGGATCAAAGACATTTACACTACGTAGACAAAGCAAGTCATTCATAAAAGTATAAAATCCCTATGGCAACATCCATTGTAAAATCATGAATGAACTAACAAGAGTGGGGGAATGGTTGGAAGACATCACGCGCTTTCTTAATCCATTGGCGTAGTCAATTTTTTTTCATGCTTCAAATAATTTATTCCAATATTAATATATTATATGTAAGGAGGGATTTTGGAGTGCTTTTTAGATATACATACCTAATTAGAGTTTATCCTGAAATATATCAGTAAAAATGGATCACAACTATTGAGGGCTGAATTCTGGTAGTTTTCAAATATTGCCAATGTTAGCTTATTTTGGGAGAATTTGAGAGGGCGTTAGGGAACTTTGGTTGTATTTCTTATGGAATCGTCCAGTTACATATTATATATTCTTTTGTAAAGATCATTCCTGTTATAATATCAATCAAACAAAACATAGATTATGTTATTTAATTTATTACATACAAATTTGTTTATAAAAATAACATTAATTTTCTTATCAAAAAATATCAACCTCTACTCTAACAATGTACATAGGTACCTACTTAAAGTAGAAACAAAAATGCATTACATAATCATTATACAAGCATACTGATGGTTACCCCAGATTTTCTTGGCCAGTCATTATTATACAAAAAGTAAGATTTAAAGCAGTGATACGGTTTACCGCACAATTTAGAAATGCAGGAAATATATGATGATATTGGTTATTTCCCTTTGTGTGGATGAAGCAGTGCATGTTGATGAGGATGACGAGGAAAATGTTTTTGTTGACGGGCCACATTGTGGATGTCTTCCCGAGTACTTTCCTACAAGGATAGGATTGTAAAATAACAAACATTTTAGCCTGAACCCTAGAGCAATTAAAATCCATACCACCCCTGATTTGGTAAGAAAGATTGTAAGCATTCTGTCGCTGGCGGTGGTTCAGAATCTTTCTCACCTATTGGTGTAAATCCTGTGCTTACAGGATCTTTTGAAGGACTAAAAAATTGCATTCAGTAAAGTGCAATACGTACTGAAAATATTATTAATCAACCTGTAGATACTTAGTACAAAGAATATCCTACACCCACATTGATTTAGGGTATGTAGTGTATTCCTTGTACTACTCAGCCTTTATAGTCCGCTTAAATATATATTCATCTAGCAGGCTGGGGAATTGACAGATATTTCTTATTCCATTCATGTACCTCCCTAAATATGATCATTTATATGTCAATTTCTCAGCCTACTAGATGAATACCTATTTGAAGATAACTCTGGCAGTTAAACAGCAAGTTTAAAACTGAATTATTATATTTGACTGCATACCTTTCTACAACACTTAAAGAACTAGATTTTTCTTGCTTCTCCAAATGTTCGTCATTTACTTCTACTTCCAAACTTGATGAGGTTCCGAGTGAGCTACATTTAGGTACATATTATTTTCAACATGCAAAAAAACTATTTCAAACGCCCTACCTGTTTGACAATGAAATATTATTAAAGTGTCTTGGTACAGCATCTTGCTTCAGGTACTGCTTGGTATCATTTTTGTAAAAATAACTCCCTTTATTAAAATGAAGTGAACACGCATTGGAAGTCTTTGGCATTTTTTGATTAGGATCGAGTCCTAGTGCTGCAAACCAAATATTCCGGGTTTCAGTTTAGGCAGGAAATCTAAAAAAAAATCATTTTTACTTAATATACCAGGAATCAGGAAAGACTGTATTAACCAAATTAGAAAATGAAAGAGAACAAGCGACACACAACAGAAAAGAAATATCTCGAGAAATATTACAGCTTTTATTAAAGATTGTTGAAAACTTCTATACAAATCTTTATATTAACAACGGCCAAATACGAACACCGTAAAATATACCTCGGATATTAAATCAGGGATCAGAAGAAGTAAGTAAGTAAATTTTTTTATTATTATTTTGGTCTGGGAAATTCAAATCTTAGGGTACGCCAATGGTAATATTCGTTGTCTTTCTCTTAACATTGACAAGTACGTACTCGACCTACCTGTGAAACTTCAAATTCGGATTTGAACGGGCTGTAATCCTACAAATTGTGCACTGATTAACCATGGTAATGTCCTTTAACACTCCTTGGCACTTAATTAATATCAAAAAGTCACTAAAACGCACAAAAACGTTAAAAATCTCCAAGCAAATACAAACTTCGTCGTTTTACTACGAATACTACGAACGTATAACCGACACGTGACACTCCCATCAGCGACGTAAGCGACGTTGTCACGTTGAGTGGTGAACACATGGTGGTGAATTTTATCCGTTACTTACTTTAACAGTTTTAATTCCGATTTTACAATATGGAGATTATAACAGGATTTGTTTATGTATGAAAACACTTCTCAAGTAGAGATTTCTGTTACAACGGTTATATTTAACCAGGAATGTTTCAATTATTGTAATTTTACTTTTATAGGCTATAAGGCCTAGGTAAAAGCGAGGAAAATAGGCAACAGAGCTGCAAATTCTTATGGAGGGGGTTACACTGGAAGACGGGCACGTTTAGGCTGTGATTCATTACTGGCAGACGTAAAAAAGTAAATAAAAGGGGGGGTGTCAGGAATTAAGTTTTGCACAGTGTGGTTTGCACAAGTTTTGCACAGTTTGCACAGTGTGGAGCCACTATTGCCAGGCTTTGGGTTTAAGAAGCTGAGCCCAACTATTGCCAGTCTCTGTGTAAGGTATAAAGTGGGTAGGTATGTGCTTATTTTTAGTACTAACATTGATATTTACCCTGAATAGTTTTTATTTCAGTTTTAGTGTCAGAAGTTGGAATTCTTAACATGATGTTAATACTTTAAAGAGATGGACCTAGAATGAATGAAACTCATTTGGGTGTCCCTTCTAGCCGAATAACAATTATCCCTCAATTTCCCTTAGGGAACTGAATTGAATGATATTTTCAGCTAATACAGTTCTGCATATCTGATTTACTTTTCGCATATAATTTTATTGCCTCTTAGAACAGAAAAGATAGAGTCAGTATAAAATCGAAATGTCAGTTAAGTTGAAGTGACGATGAATTGAGAAGGTTTGTTAGTTTTAATATTTTTTCTTCCGCAGTTCCGCACGTTATAAATTACATATTTTTCATATACTAGGTACCAGAAATTGTGAAATAAACATATAAACGGAACAACTGGTTGTTTACTTAAATATACTGATTTCTTATTAACGGTTTCCTAAATACAACCAGTACCTGTAGGTATGCCATATCTATATAGGCTATGTCAACTAAGTAGACCACACCCTGGTATACCTCCCTGTTGGATGGCTAATCTAGTGTATGTAGGCATATATGAAAAAAATTAGTACTTAAATATTTAAAATAACCTTCAAGGTTATGTTGTATTGGGTAAAATTGATACATACTGTTGTGACTTCGATAGCCTTAAAACTTCTTATGGGTTCTGCAGCTCTCCCAGGCCACGTCGAGTTCCAAATGGTAATCTAACTAGCATTCACACATTCATACCCATGTACGATAAATAAAATATTTTTAGTAATTTCTTGATTGGACTTCTATTGACAAATCTGACAACTGTCATTATTTGTTGCTGTTTAAAACAAAAATGTAACACAGGTACAACGTATTGTAACCAGCTAACAATAAATGTTGACAAATTGCCCAACTTGAAGCAGACGCCATCAAGAAGTCAACAATAAATGTCCAGGACGCTTACTAGCGTTGTCCGTTCTGAAAAATCCAAACATACCGCCCGCCTTGAACCTTCGTAGTTCAAAAATGTAATAAACGCGGAAACCAATATGTTGCACTGAAATTCGAGAGTCCAAAATTTAAAAAATTAAGTTTAAAAAAATGCCCTGCCTCAGTCTATAGGAAGCACACTAATCTTGTTAACTGCCCTTGCTAAGGTCACAAGTTCCTGCAGTGGTTTGGAATGATCTTCTTCTGTTACTCGGTCCAAAATGGCTCCCTTCTTCAATCCGCACACGAACTTGTCGCGCAGGACTGTTGGCAAATTCACCTGAAAATCACAATTAATGGCCAGGCTTCTAATTCTGGCGTAAAAATCGGCAATATTCTCCGTGTCTTCTTGGTGGGCTTCCTAAAATCGGCAACGCTCAAGTCACACATTAATCTGGGGGCCATATTGCTTGTCCATGATTGCTATAATTTCGGCGAATGACTTGGTTTTAGGGATGTTAGGATAACACATGTTTTTTGATTTTCAAGTTAAAATTTTGTTAAAACTTTGGTTCTAAGCCAAGTTTTTTCCTGTATAAATAAGAGACAAGACCAAATTTGGTAAATTATTAAGAATAGTTTTATTAAAAATAGTTGCAATCAAACACGGACCTAATAAATACAGACTTTTCGGATATTGTAGTCCTGGATCAGATTGGTTTCTACCTCAAGCCACAGTCCAATCAATTAGATTGATTAAAGCTGATAGTGATCAATCCCATCCAGATCGCGGTTTCTAAAATAGACCAGAAGTTCGCACTTGCTGAAAAACTCACTCACCCATTTGACAAATTCGGTCACTGTGTATCAAATATGTTGTAATAGCATGTTTATAGGTAGGTAGGTAGGTACTTATTATGCCTACTTCCGACCAAAGAATTTTTCTCAAATATTTCGAGAATGTCGATTAACGAAACGACAGTATTTGCGAATCCTGGGGCAGGACAAAAGTTTTTTTGCGTAATGCTCTTTATTATGCTGTTTTATTTTTTTTTAATTCAAAGTATATTGTGTTTAAAAATTAAGTTTCCAAAAGGATGCTGGTTAGGAATGATTATAGGTAATTGGTGAATTTTATAGCGGGGTGAGGACAAAACTAGAGGATAAAAACTTCTACTTTACGCAGAAATTGCCGACGCACATACCGGTATTTGCGTGTTCTACGGGGACAAAATAATTTTTGTGCTTAATTGGTAACTAAATCACGCAACTAAGAAAACATACTTATTTTTACAAAGAAATAATATATTCACCCAACTTTTTGCGAGGATAGTATTTTAAAGAAAAAAAAATATGTTAAGTTTCTATAATACTTCCTTCTTCGCTCTCGCTGAATTTTCAACTATATTTGGTTCCGCAGATACGAACATGGCCAAGGTTTCAGGCATAAATATGTTTGCTTTCCTTTTTTTTACTGCTCGCATACTCTTAGGAAGGGATCTGAACTAAGCAGAAGGCGATTAAAAATATCTTGGTTGCAATTTTCTCTGGAAAACTTCCTCGCAAAATCTTAGCGGTAACATCTAAAATGTTTGTTGCGAGCTTCAGCTGCTTCCTCGGAAAGCTGCCCGATTGGTAATAATGCCTTTTCGATGATGACTGTGCCGACGAAGTTCTTCAGTCTTTCGCCTTTTGCTCCTCTCACTTGCCACTTCGAAAGATTTGGGTGGTCGACCTCGCCGCTTTTGAGTAACCTGAACAACAGGAATTTCAAACGTATCTTCCAGCCATAATCGGTTGTATTTTAGAAAATTGTCTTCTTTGTAATGAGCACCTTTGTTTGATCTCTGATTTGAAATGGGCAAAACCCCGTTTCAAATTAACAATTAGATCTTCATTGTAATCTTCACATGAGAAAAGTTTTTAGATAGTTTAATTTTGCATCTAAATTGGACATATTTTCTTCTTTCATGCGGACAAACAAGCATTGTCGCGTCACAATCCTTACTCTCGACGCACCCTGTGAACCTAAAACAAACGTACGCTATGTAAAAAGTAGCTGACAAAAAAATCGGATCTTATACATTTTATGGCTAAATAAAGTCCTTCTAATTTCTCTTGAGTGTTACGTCATTACTCTTTCATATTACTTTATCTTACGTTAAACGTATGAGACAAAAGTTTTGCGTCACCGACATGTGTCGGATAAGCATATTGAAACTTGACATTGACATTGTCACTAGCAATATCAAATCTGCTCTTAAATCGAAAAATGCCGGGAAAAACATTCTACGAGGGTAAACAAGTGTTAACATTGAAATGAATTCAATATTTCCAACGAGTAGAAGAGACGGGAGAGAGTTTAATACCTTTAAATGCAGCACATAACGTAAGTAGGTACCTATTATCGTTAAAATTAAAGACTAGCTCTGAGACTAGTTACGGCATATTTTCTTTGGGAGACAAATCTAAGCGGTGTGGTTGAATTGTGGGTGCAAAACGGCAATGGAGAGGTAAAAAACAGGTATAATATGCATATGCGTAAATATTCCGATAGGCAGCTTCATAGATTTTGCTATAAGTTACCGCTTTGCTCCCATTTAGTCCGCGAAAACGGGCGCGGCGATTCTTGTTAAATCGAATCATGAGATGCAAAATGCTTAACACCATTTATTCTACTTATTCAGATGCCGTGTAATAAATGTATGTAAGCATATGTGATAAAAAGTACTTACAAATAATAATACCTAAAAAATCTGATAATTATTTTTCTAGAGGTGTTCATTAGGTGTGTCCCTAGCAACAATTCAGAGACTTGTAGCTAATGGAGCGAGTAAAGCTGTTGAAGAGCCTACATTGTATAAGAAAACACCACAACATCTGTGTCTGCGAGTCCACAAGTCTGCGAGCATATAATAAGGGGACGAATCTATGCAGCAGACAAAACAACAATCTCCACGACAGATATCGAAGATTATTGAGTTCTTTTTTTATTACAGACGAACATGTTAAACTCCAGTCTTTGCATAACCACCTCCAAAATATAGATCAAGTTATAATTCCTTGCGGTTCCCTGGCTTTGTGCTTGAAAAAAATTTACGTTTAGTGGACGAAGTGTATAATATCTAACTGACTTTATCTAATGGAACAACCAAATATTATACATAAAAGGATAAGGTTTTTGAGAGAGTACCGGTTTTTGTAGATGAAACATGGGTTTTTAGTAAAGGTATATAAACGCTATTAATTAATGTTAATCTATTTCTTAAGCATCATTCAAAGGAGCATTTAGGACAAGTTGATAAGAGAAAAGTCTTCCTCAGAAGGAACACGATACATAGTTTTGCACGCTGGTCCAGAGGAGCCAGCCTAATGCCAGAATGCCGGCCTAATATTCAAAGCGGGAAGTAAATCAGGCAACTACCATGACTCGATGAACTCTGCAAATTTCGAAAAATGGTTTTCTGAACAGGTTTTGCCTAATTTGGAGGAACCCTCAAAGATAATTATGGACAATGCTTCTTACCACTCCATGCAAGTAGAAAAGTTACCCAATCAAACCTGGTCCAAACCTTGCCTATTAGAATGGTCGCAGCAGCATCACATTACATTTTCTCCTTTTGCTATGAAAGCTAAGCTTTTAGGTATAGCAAAAAAGAACATGCTGGAGAAAATATATCGGTTGGTATTTTACATTATAATATTTGTGGGAAGTCCAAAATCGGTCTTTTATAATGACAATTAGTGCATTTAGTTTTGGTGTTTTTTTTTCCTTCAGAATAGACGAACTGTCATTTCAAAATGGTCATCGTGTATTAAGATTACCTCCTTACATTGTCATTCTAACCCCATCGAAATGGTATGGTCCCAGTGTAAGCGATATTGTGATTCGAAAATCACTTGTGACGCTTTTATTTTATAATATTAATTTACTATCAAGGGTTATTGGGAATGTTAAGCACTGATTAGTTCTTGTTTGTTAATCGGAATCTCTGGAACTTACTAGAAGAAAATCGTTACTTAATACCTTACTTCAGAAAGAGCGAAAGGAGGTGAATAGTAAGTAATCGAGCAGGAGCACTAGCGGGCCGCCAGCAACAGTGAAGATGGGGTAGGTTCAATACGATATTAGTTGTATTATTTTATATCCCGATAGGCGCCACGTGATTTCCGGAAGACGCCAGGTCCTGAGAAGGATGTTATGCCGTACAGGAATATACCAATCACGAAGTATATCCCTCTTTCACTACCACTTTCCTAACTACTCTGATTTAAATTTACTTTTAATAAAAAAATGAAAATAAGAAACTATAAATCTCAATTATCTGCACCAGTCAAAATTCCGCATGAAATTAAAGCAAAATTGTTTGAGGACAAATTACACTGTTTCTATTGATAGATTGGTTAACAAATTAAGGAAAAGCAATTCAAATAAAATTTGAAATGCTATTAAGCAATTAAACACAAAATTTAAGGTAATTGCAATATTCTGGAATATATGGTGAAGGAACTTTATGTATTAATGAATATGAATTATTACTAATCAATACGGCTCTCAATAATCAACTAATTAGGGACGGAGCTCAGGGTTTATGGCCATAAACTTACACAGGGTAGCTTCCGTAGCTTACCAACTAATGACTAACGCTGTAATGTTAGAGTGATTATTGAATACCTGATCAAATCTAACTTTAAATACCTGAAAATTGAAATTTACTTAATAACGATAAATTCTAAAGTGAGGAATCACGAGCCCTCAATATCTGTCCTCAAAATTACACAACACAATACGGTACAAGACATAAAGGGTGCGGTACATAAAAGATTCGTAACTGTACAGACGTAGTGCTGTCCAATACCTAGCAAAAGTTAATTCTTTATAAATAAATTAAAGTGTGTGAAGCACAAACAAATTGAAGATCTGAGAGAACTTACTACTCAGTAAATTGTCATAAAAATTGATCGAAAAGATAACAAGAATCGCTTACTTGGGGCCTCAATACTATCAAAAAAAAAATACTATTTTAAATTGTTATGGTGACGGCAAAAAGTAAAGTTAATAATTAAAATTGATAAGATAAAAAAAGTTACGATAGTCGGTTCAACGCTCAGCCACTATCGTCGCCCATTTACAACACAACAAATTGGAAAGCTCTCACTCTAAACTATCCCCTTATCGCGGATCAGGGTGGTCCTGAAGAGCAGCTATCCGAAGGTCTCTGATGAGGAGCAGGCCTCCAGGAACGGCGTGGATGTTCCAAAAATGCGCCGACAAGGCACGTGGACGGCGTGGATGTTCCAAAAATGCGCCGACAGGGCACGTGGACGGCGGAAGAACGTCAGACGTAGAAGCCCGTTAATAAAAAAAAAAACGTGGACGTAGCAGAAGCCCGTCACAACAATTGTAACGGTTGAAAACTGTCGCTAGGATTAGTCCTGCAAATGCGGATATTTGTCGTCTATTTGGGGCTGAACCGTTTGTTGTTCTACTCGAGTGTAAAGATTTGAGGTTGTTTATTTACCTTTTTTTTTTTTGCTAACCTGTGGAAGATGGATAGGGTTCACGTTTTGTCTTGTCAGGGGTCTCAGGACTATGCTGGCAGTGAGTTGCGCCCATTTTCCTTGCCTTTGTTTCAATAAGGGAGGCCACAGATTTTATTAAGTTTGGGAAATTATAACCCCAAAACTTGGAAAATAAATAAACAACTGACTTATTCCAAATGTCGCATTGATTGACTGATGTATTGACGGATTTGTTGGGTGAATTGTGTAGATATGGAGGTGACTGCCTGTCCGCCTAAGTGCTTCGGTTTCTTGGCCGGAAGTCCGCCATGTTTGAGAGGACTTTGCAAATTCTTTGCTTGCACCTAATAGCCTTTGTTAGCTGTTCGTAAGTCGAACGTTATTTTATGATAATATCACTAGATGAAATGGAAAACATATGGGACAAACTTTAAGTGGTACATTTTGCTTATTTTCTGAGGAGTAAAAAGGGTAGCGAGAGCAAGTATTTTGGGTGTCGTCCTAAAACGCCTTTTGATAACAATGAGAGTTGTCATTCGTCAATTGTTCGTTGCGCGCTGGCGCTCTCGACCAATATCTTTTCCCCTCCTCCACCTTTTATCTATTGAAAATCGGAATATCGGTGAAGATCTTTCTTTCTGGATCAAGACACGTGGAAGACAACACTCATCTCTTCGCTGCTACTCATTTCGACGTAAAAGTGTAAACCACTACGTGGGATTTAGTCGATTTGTAGTAGTATTTCAACTTCCCTTAGTTGGTGTTAGTTTTGTGGTCACTCGACCAGTTTTTGGGACATTTTTGGATGAGGGAAGTTGAACCGAATTTCGGGATTGTGCAGCAAGAGGTAAGTTCACGTCGGCCATCTTCTTGGTTGAGGGGTTTTCTTTTCCTTCCACTGAGCCTTTTGTATTTTCTTTCTATCAGAGTTTGGGCCTACAAGCAAAGCATTTGTCAACCTATACTACGATCCAGGGCCACACAAGCCAATGTACCACGTGTCAGCAAGGTTAATGTGAGGGCTGAAAGCAGCCACACCACGTGTTTATTTTGTTCTGTTTTTGGAAACCCTCGTGGACGAGGTAATTATTCATTAATTTATCTATGTTTAGAGTTTTATGATTTTTTTCTTTATTTGTCCGATTTTTCCAATCCAATCTGGGGTCATTACGGGGTTAAATTGTCTGGGTGGATTTGTTACAATTATTGAATAACTTTTGTTTATTTTATTTATTGAATTTAAGTTTACTAAGTCCATTTGATGTAAAGTAGTTCATGAGCAAAATTTTCAAGTCACTTTATTGGTTAACTTGTATGTAATCGCTTCACGAAACATACATTTAAAGGAAAAATTAACTAGATCAAGGGACATCCTAGTAAAAAATGTCCTTCCTAGGGTGTTCCAAGGGGGCCTACCGCCACCAATTAATGTTTCCAAGGGGGCCTACTGCCACCAATTAGTGTTCCAAGGGGCCTACCGCCACCATTAGTCTTTCCAAGGAGGCCAACAGCCACTTTAGTGTTTCCAAGGGGCTACCAGGCGCCATTATTGTTTCTGAAGGTTAATCACCACCTTATTGTTACCGAGGGGTGCAAATCACCACCTTATTGTTCGAAAACCACCACTATTGTGTGTAAGAGGCAGACAGCTACCACCATAATTTTTGGAGGGCCAATAGCCACTACCTTTTGCGTTGTTTTGGACCTAAGGCGTCTAGCCTTTGTGACCATCTGTAATAGCGTCGTGTCAAGCTAAGTAGTAGTATTTAAGTTAACCTGTTTTTTTTTATTGTTACGCTTGGTGATCACCACTAGGGGAATATTTTCCAGACAATTGTGATAAGTAGAATAAGGAAAATCTTTCACTCATTGACTTGAAGTACAATCATCATATTGTACAACATTGATTTCGTTCTTTGATATTATAGGACATAAATTAAACTTGTTAGTTTTATTTTGTTTGCAAGTACTATGGGTATTTTGGAAGAGGCTAAAGGGAACTGATCAGCTACCTAACAGCGTAGGATTTTTCCAATTTAATTGATTAAAATTGGTGGCGCCCCGAACTCACTTTACCGGCCGGTTTTGTAGCACTTTTGTTCCTAACCTGATACTTTTCCCTGAGCACTTTTTGAATATTCTAAGATACCTTAACTGAGATTAAAGTGTTACACAATAAAACCCCTATAGAAACACGTGAATTAGCACGGAAAACTACAGAATATTCCATTAAATGGAGTTACACATACCTGCAAGGTTGACAAACGGGGCAAGGTGATGACGTTGGCGGCGTGGATTGCTTTTTATCCCTCCAAGAGGTAAAGGTAGAGCGGCGTAAATCGACAATAATCCTCTCCACGAGGATCCGGAAAAACTTCAAAAAGCAACTACCATTTGGAATATGCCCTGGTCTTGATCCTCCAAAGAGTATTGAGATGAAAATCACTCAAAGTAGACCACGAGGACATTTGCAAATCACGGCCAGCACGACGGGATTCTGGCTCACGCACCAGAAGTCAGAATCAAAAAAAACCAAAAGTCAATGTCCTGCCCTTTTATACCAACGAGTGACCTTCATAACCCTTCCGCAATGATGCCCAAAATGCCACAAACAAATATGCACATGCTCGACCCACGATGACGTCACGAAGAGTAACCGAAAACAAACAGCTGAAAATAGAAAAAAAAAGGAGACAGAAGAAATGCGGAACAGCAAAACAGGAAGAAGTATCCCATTAGTAATGGCCAATTAGTCCGACCTCAAGGAACGTAACATCAATCTCCACGAAATCAAAACTGACAATAAGTACGTTTTAGTACTCTGGTGACGTCAGAATACGGTATGGGAGAATTGGAAGATGACAGACGGCGTCATCCATCGAAGGGAACGCTGTCGGGAGCTTCGCCGATATCGCTCGGAATATGAGTCTCTCTCGCTCTAGCTCGCTAAGATGTGGGAAGATGGTCTCTGTACGGGGCACTCGGATGTAATTACCGAACTCCGCAATTGTCACTAATGAGTGATGAATTTTATTACTTAACCCCACTTCCAAACATCGTAACATAAACATAAGCAAACGAACCCCCAATCAAAATCTACCGAAAACCGACAACAACGATGGAAACACACACTCCTGGCCGATTGGCAATGGCAATTTCACCACAATCCTCCGATCCTCCAAGTCCAGGAAAACAATAAAAATAGAGGTATGTACCATCATGAAAGGGTCCCCAAACGGGAAAACTCAGCTTGAAATTCCAGCTAACAGGCGACACCTTCCACTTATAAAACAACGTGAGCTAATGCCGGGCTGTCCACACTCTTCTCAACCCAGAAAGGTAAACTCAGGCATCATGAAACAGAACTCAATAGAAGGCAATACATTCTCAGTCAAAAAGGCAGATAACCAAGGTGATATTGGAAATTACTGAACTAGGTACACAATAAAACTCTGACCTAATGGGCGAAAACCATAATTACCCCAAATAAGGTAAGTGCATAAATTTCACAATGTTACACACTGCTGTTCATCGAATCACAAACGAGAGCGTTTTAAATTTATGGAACGAGGCGTTGGAAAAAGCATCGTTTTTCAATTAAAAAAAAATATTTACTTAACTTACTAACTCTTTTTGCAGGTTACTCCTGAGTTATTGAAAAACTATCTTCGACATGAAGACAGTGAATCCGAGGAAGAATTCGAAAATTAATAACATTTATTTCTACAGCGAGTTTTTTAAAAGATTATATCAACGTATCTTATTTTTTCTCCCAAACCTGTTTTATTTATTTCTCTACTACTCGTCATGCACACACCAAATGTGCTGCTTTTGCGTTATCTACATTGCTCCAAAACAATTAGTGCCCCACTAGAAACTTATTTTTGTTTGAACTTGATCACTATTTTTGTATTTTTGAGACCTACTTGTTTATTCGTTTTTTTTATTTCAACTGTGTACTTGCTTCTTTAAGCTCTCTATGCTGCAGTAAAAATTTAGTACCCACCTTTTAATACAGATTGCTGTAAAGAAATATTTATTGTAGATGTGTTGTATATCACATTAAATAAATATGTTAATAATCGGAGTTCCTTTGAAGCTATCTCTTTAGGCGGCTTGTGATTTTTAACAAAAATAAAGTGAAACGTACTACTCCCAGTTTAATTCATTTCATACGTACTAAGTCCTGACGTGGTCAGAAAACCAAATAAATAAATTATTCATAATTATTAGTTACATAAGGCAGGTAATTTATTTAGTTGATTTCAAATAATATATACTAATAAACCACTTATTAAAAATACAAAATATACTGGTTAACTTATCCATTAACGCCGATTAAGAAAATACGTGCACTTATCTTTAAAAACGCGTCAATCATATGTATCATATTAAGACATACCCTAAAATTGTGGTTACGTAGTAAACGATGACGTAACACTCAAGAGAAATTAGATGTACTATATCTGCAATTCCATCAAAACTGAATTTTTCCGGACGTTGCCGGAGACGTTTTTGTTAGCGTTTCTAAGGAAAATGTTCAAATAATATATATTATTAAAACCATAGTCCGATCTATCCCGATTCACAAACAAACACACTAGCAAAGAAACCATATTAAAGGAAATTATGGCATGGAAATGAGTTCTTTCGTTATAAAAAGAATGTGTTTATTGGTTGATCGTAACTTTATTTAAATGTACTTTGTAAGTGTCTTACCTCTCTATCAAAATCCATCACTTTCAGTTCATAAGATGAACTTAAAAACATAAAAATTCTCTTTCAAAGTTTAAGGTTTAGAAAAGCGTCGATACCAGACACTTACACTAGGTGAAACTGTCAAACTCTTACAGACGCTACGCGTGCGGGGTGCGCGCTGACAATTAAATCGAGGATGGGTATTGTTCTGTGGTTCATACTTTGCCATTGGAACTCGTTTTTATGAATATATTTGTTATTTCGATTTCGGGACTTCTGACCGCGTAAATTTATGCAAATACCAGTATCTGCGACGTCTCGACGTTTATTTACGTCTTTGTCAAGGCTAGAAAGGAGGAAGATGTGCGTAAGAAAGGAGAAAGACGTGCGTAAGCATTTATAAATACAATATTTAACAATATAAAAAAAAGACACACGAAATGCAAATTAGACATCAAGGTCAATAATAATCCTTGTATAAAAAATTGAGTGAGATAAAATACATCAAAGCTACAATTTACACATTACGATACGTTACAATGATATATAAAAATTAAAAATAAACATATACCACTCATTAGAGCTCCCTTAAGGGTGCATTGGGAGGCCCTACGTATTGTAATGTGTAAATTGTAGCTTTCATGTATTTTATCTCTATCAATTTTTTATACAAAAACTATTAATTACCTTAATGTCTAATTTGCATTTCGTGTGTCTTTTTTTATACTGTTTAATATTGTATTTATAAATGCTTACGCACGTCTTCCTCCTTTCTAGTAGAAGTAGAAGTTTTTATTTATTGTCCTTACCCCGCTGTACCATTCGCCATCTACTCTCTTGAGGGACGCTAATCAACTCCACTATTATAGGTAATTCAATTATTCGAAAATGTGCGAGTTTCTAGTGATACTTCATAATAATTCAATGAGTTTATAATTTCTATAGGGATGAAATGTGTGTGCTCCAAGGAAGAAGGATGAAATCTATGGCGTGGTCGAATGAAACTGTCATGAAAGCGTTAAGAACTAGATTTTCTTGTGGAACATCGCGTTATGAAGAGCTTATTAAGCAGGGCTTGCCATTGCCTTCTTTAAGGACACTACGTAGAAAATTTGAAAAAAATAAGATTCAGTCCCGGAATTTTACACGAAGTCTTCGACTTCTTACAGCTAAAGACAGATAGCTTCAAAAGAGGCCACGAAAGAGACTGTGCCATTTTAATCGATGAAATGGCAATCGCTGCCTCAAAATCATATGAGTCGGCTACTAAAACTTATTTGGGAGATGTCAATTTGCCTGGGCATTCCACTGCCATAACAGCAACCCACGTCTTGGTAATAATGTTGGGAGGAATAACAACAAGGTGGAAGCAAACGGTTGTTTACTTCTTTACGGGAAATTCTGTTGATGGACGAGTATACAAAGACACTTTGTTTGAAATTATTCACAAAGCTGAAACCATAGGTCTGAAAGTAATCAGCATAACATCTGATAGGGGATCATCTAATCAAGCATTTTGGAAGATCTGTGGCATTACAGCAGGAAGATATTGCGAAACAAAAAATTTTATTACTCACCCGCAAGACGCTACCAGAAAGACTATATATTCGTAGATGTGCCCCATCTGTTTAAAAATATAAAAAATATGTTAGTATCTAATAAAGAAATTTGTTTTCCCCCTGACATTATGACAGAGTTCAATTTGCCGACAGCACAGCATGTCTAAGGGTGACTTTTACAAATTCAAGTAAAACTTCAGTTTAAACTTCAGTTTAAACTTCAGTTTAAACTCCAGATAAAACTTTAAGAAAAAACTGAAGATATGAAAAAACAGCGGTTCATGTTTTAGTTAAAACGGTTATGTTCGGTGTCATCGTAAAGTCAGATGTCGTTTCGTAAAATCTGGTTTTCAAAGTGAGATCTTTGCTTATGATTGCGCAATGAATAAACAAGCTACGAATTTTGATGAGCAAGAAATAAGTTTATTAGTCGAGGTTGTTAAGAAATACAAAGATGTTATAGAGTGCAAAAAAAGTGACTGGAAAACATGGAAAGAAAAGGAGCAAACTTGGGAAAAGTTAGTAGAGGAGTTCAATGTAAAAAATGAAAATAAGGTCAAGCGAACTACAAGAAACGTAAAAAGCAAATGGGATAATCTAAAAAAACTTTCGAAAAAGAAATTTGCTGCTGAAAGACAGAATATAATCCAAACTGGAGGTGGAGTTGCATGCCCTGTGGACATAACTTCTGTAGATATGGACATTAAAGAATTATTGGGAGCAACTTGTACTGGCTTAAACAACACATTTGACTCTGATAAAATTAACAATGATTCTATAAAAATTATTTTCCAAGATGGTAAGTAGGAGCCTGTCTATACATTATTTATTATTATTTATTATGATTTTAATCTATCAGTTACTACTTTACTCCTGCAACAAATTATTTCTATTGTTGCACTTTAAGTTGATCATCAAGAAAATCAAGATATATCCCAGAGTGACACAGTAGAGAATTTGGAACTTGAAGATGACAACAATGGTGTTTTGATAGAACCTGCATCTAGAGAAAATAATGAGACTAATCATATTAATGATAAGTTCAAATGGAGCTCTTGGACTCCAAGTCTGATGAAAGAGCCCGTGTCAAGGGAATTACAACAATCACAAAGTAAACTACAATTCATTTTAAATTACATTGTACATAGATACATAAGTAGGTATTCAAATTAATAATGCAAACATATCAGGTATTCAAAAAAGTTTTGCAACATTGACCAGCCACGGAACTAAACATGGATAAGTGCTATCTTTTTTTTGTAAATTTCACAGTTGGTCAATTAAGAGATGTTTAATAAATTAAATGATTGAGTTGGCTGAGCATGTATGTTTCTGATGACCTCATGGCATTTTCAAGGCATTTTCAGTACCAGATAGTTAGTCTTTAAGCAAGAGGTTGAGATTAAATTTAAGAGTTTTTATATAATTTATTGTTTGTTCTCAGCAATTTTTTTTGGTACTTAGGAGATGGTGGTCACTATACCCCATCCACCAAGAATAAGCCACTGCCAAGACCGCATCCCAAAGATACTGAAAAAGAAATAATTTCATCTAAAGGTAATGAATAGCAAATGTACAGGTTGGTCATTTTTCATCGTAAGTAGCAAAATATGTGTCCTCAAAAACTGAAGTTAGAGAAAAACATTTTTTCTACAAACGCATTAAAAATTCAATTTTTAACAGGCTAATGAACAACTTAAAATTGCGTTTTAAGGCAATAAAGTTACTTTTAACACTACTGTTAGAAGTAACCTCCTTTAAATCAGTAGTATTAAAAGAAAGATACTTTTTAAGGTGCTCGCAGACATGTACACTTTTCGTAACACGTGAATATGTTGCGCAAGTTGTTGATTATGCAATAAAAAGTTCTGTGAGTACATTTACATTGGTTTTAAAAGTAAATACCACAAACTTTAAATGGCAGACTAATTTTTAATGCGTATGTAGAAAAAATATTGTATGATATTCGTGTTTTAAAAAATTCATGCGAATTTCAGAACTGGCTACGCTCGTCCTGCAAACTTTAGCAATCGTGCCTTAAGATTGCACTTTTAACACTTACATCATAAATAGCTATTATTTTAGGACTTCAGCTTAACCTAGAAAACCCTAAAATCGTTTTGGGTTAAAAACATGATCGCAGCGCAAAGAGCTTTTTAATGTTTAAGTTTCTTCCCGTTTAACCAATTTTGTAACTATTGCCGTTTGGGAGATCCCGATGATGATATTTATTGAAATTCGCATTCCATATCAACATTACAAAATATAATGAGAAAACAAGACGTTATTTTAGCGCATATCAAGTTTGTATTACTTTGCTTCAGGTACCATAAAAGGAAAAAAAAGTAATTTAAAAGAAGATTGTCGGGTAAAAATGAATGTTCTGAAGAGGCTCGTCTGGAACTACACCATTTTCAAATGTAGTTTAGAAAGTATCATTTGTATTTTAGAAATCGTCTCTTGGATTTCAGAATAGTCAGTTGAATTTTAGAAAGTATCAGTTGGAATTTAGATTAGTCATTTGTATTTCAGAAAAGCTCAGATGTATTCCAGAATTCGTCATTTAAATTTCAGAAAATGAATGACTTACATACTATCTTCAGAATCGGATTGAAAAAGCACGCGATGCAGCCATAACAGAGTTTCCTTTTTTATATTGTATAAATTATACTTGATATACACATAAAATTTAACTATGACAACAACTTACTCTTGGCAAATATAAAATTGAATCCAACTGGTATAACTTCCATTACTAAGATGGCAGCATTAAAAGAAATGCTAAGTTGTGCGAATAAAGTCCAATTTTTTAGAAAATATATTGTGTTGAAGTGGTTTTTGAGTCCTTCACTTTTGCACTGTACTTTCCTTTTTTGAAAAATTCCACACAAATGCAAAAAACAAACTGTGTTTCCAAAACAATTTTCTAAAATTCAAATGATATCTTCTAAACTACAAGTGACGCCTTCTGAAATACAAATGATATATTCTAAAATCTAAATGATTGTTCTGAAATTCAAGTGTAGTTTTCTGAAATCCAAGTGACTGTTCTAAAATACAAATGATACTTTCTAAACTACATATAAAAATGGTGTAAAAAAGCTTGGGAGAAAAAGACGCTCCTCTAAAAGATGAGAATTCCCAGCAATAGTCATCCAAGCAGGAACCTATAGTTTAGTACCTAGTTTAATTTTTGTCGTTACAATTTCTTAATAAAACAATTTGCAGATTAGGTACTTATTTTCTTTTTTTACCTGTGTTTTCTAATAGATTCTGGTGATATAAGGTATAAAATTTGATAGTTTACAGGGTGTCCGAATATACATCGTTCGGTACGTATATAGGGTATACACGTATATGTATATTTTGCACATCAAGAGGTACAAATTTGTGTATGTAAATGTTACGTTCGTTTGTTGTTTTCCTTTCAAATTACTTAAAAACATTTTTATTTTTTTTAATTTGTTAATTTGTAAATGGTTGACAAGATTTGAGCATTATGTAGATTTTAATTGTTAATTTCATTCGTATATTTTTCTAATTTGTATAAATTTTTAATTAAGTTTAATTTAGTCATGCTCTGCATAAAATAATAAAATGTCATTAATCAATGCAATATTATTCAAAAGTTAGAGCCAAAAAGCTCCATCGCTGGGTGGGTACCCATTTGAGGCTCTGTATTTCCGTTAGGGGGGCCGTAGGAATATTTTTTACATGACAAGCTAGGGTTATTTTGACCTTCCCTATACGCTCCCGAGATTATGGATATACTTACCTGACATCCTGTATGTAGGCATGTACACTTGTATTGACACTATCAAATACCTTAATACGTAGATACACAAAAACACAAGTTCAGTATAGAACTTTTAACATTTAAACAACGATCTTTTTTATTTACACATAATATTCTTTTTTTTCAAGCGGACTAAAAGTACGTCATTTGTTTTCTCCATACATACACCTAAAGTGGGCTTTCAAATCCAGAGACCAAAAAAGTAGCAAAAAAGTCCTAGGCAGTAAAAGTAAAGTCAAAAGTCACCGCTACTGTCATGGTGGCGCATATATAAACGATTTTTATTCACCAAAATTATTTGAACACTAGATGACACCAGATAAACCGATCTGAGTGTATTGCCATCTTTACATTCTTATTGAAAAAGCAAAGGATAGGAATACTCTCAGAGTATCACCCAAAACCGTTATTAGTCGAAATCGCATAGGCTCCCGAATTTTGAAATTGTCTGTTAAATGTCATGCGCGTCATCATATTTATCTGTCAATGTGACTTATATTAATTTAGCATTGAAAATATTGCTACAAATTCTTAGTTTTCCATAACCATTGGTTATGATTTAATATCATTAATACCATGGACCATGATTAAAACCATTGAACATTGAAAACCACCATTCTAGCACATTCTATGTATTTTACAAATAATATACACCACTAATTGGGTAAGTACCTAGACCCGCTTAAAGAAGATGAGAGAAAATTGCAAAACTGAATCACTCTGAAATAGATTTATTAAATCCTGCATGCTCGAAAAAAAAATAGTATATGTTACTCGGAATAATAGTAGATTATGTCACTAGGAGTAAAAGTGGGTCTTTTCGTGCTGAGCCCAGAGATTGACGGCCGAAGCGAAGCTGAGGCCTGCAACTGGGCGAAGCACAAAAAGACCTTTTACTCCGAGTAACATATACTATTTTTTTTTCAAGCATGCAATAAATAAGAAATCTATTTAAAAGTGGTTCAGTTTTGCAATTTTCTCTCATCCTCTTTAAGCGGGTCTAGGTACTTACCCAATTGTGTATATTATTTGTAAAATACATAGAATATGTTAGAATGGTGGTTTTCAATGTTGAATGGTTTTAATGTATTAAATAATAACCAATGATTATGGTAAACTAAGAATTTGTAGCATTATTTTCAATACTAAATTAATAAATGTCACACTGACAGATAAATATGATGACGCGCATGACATTTAACAGACGATTTCAGAATTCGAGAACCTATGCGATTTCGACTAATAACGGCTTCGGATGGTGCTCTTGAGTGCTCTGAGAGTATTTCTGTCCTTTGTTTTTTCAACAAGAATGTAAAGATGGCAATACACTCAGATCGGTTTATCTGCTGTCATCTATTATTAAAATAATTTTGGTGAATAAAAATCGTTTATATATGCGCCACCATGACACTAGCGGTGACTTTTGACTTTACTTTTACTGCCTAGGACTTTTTTGCTACTTTTTTGGTCTCAGGATTTGAAAGCCCACTTTAGGTGTACGTATGGAGAAAACAAATGACGTACTTTTAGTCCGCTTGAAAAAAAAAGGTCTTTTTGTGCTTCGCCCAGTTGTAGGCCTCAGCTTCGCTTCGGCCGTCAATCTCTGGGCTCAGCACGAAAAGACCCACTTTTACTCCTAGTGACATAATCTACTATTTTTCAATAATATAGAACATAAGAGTGGAAACAAGTCACATCTGCCGGTTCAAGTTTTTGGTGCTGTTCTTCTACACTTTCCTTTAAAAGTTTTTAACCTAACCAGAAGTGTACAATACTGATGGGTGAAAACTATTTTGAATATTGTTACCTTCCTCGGCACTTGTTCAGCAGACCTAATAACGAGCCTAACAATGATATACAAAACCTAGTGGTAAAAAAAATAGTTTTTACATTAAAATTAAAAATTAAAAATAAAAAAAAAACTCTCGAAGTCCTTTAATAGTGTTCTATAACTACAGGGATATAGAGTTGGTGGAGATAGTACGAACATGTAAAAATGAGACACTCGAGACATGACAATGAGGCATTGCAATTAAGAAAAAATTGAGCGCGTGAAGTTAAAATGTTAAAGGGATATAAATAATAAATAAATGACAAATAGATATATTCGTTTTACTATACCAACCAATTAAAAAATGTAATCATCTAGAGATCGGAAATAGTATACATATTTTATGTAATAGTAATTTACGTTATAAATGTGGTGAATACATGTTTATTCGGAGTAAAAGTTCCGGACGTGGCGATAGCGGAGTGTGAAATTTCTAAACGAGTATGATGATAAAGGTACGGATCTACTACGTAGGTACAACAGTTCATTTCATACTTTTTTTAAAAGGAGAAAAATTAATAAATACATAAAAAATTAAGCATTCATTTTATGTGAAGCGAATATTTTTGAAAAATTGTGTGTATAAATTTATTACGATACAAAGTACGTACTGTACCTAATGAGATTACATTACGGTACTGTAATCAAATCTTATTACCTTGTTCTGTACAGTAAATCTTCATTAACATACTCAGTAACTACTGTAAATTTATCGGACTAAAATTAAGTATCTAAAAGTGTCCTAAATGACACAATATGAAGTAAAGATATACTTAAGAATTCATAATTTTCGCTTAAATATTGCAAGAAAATAGCTGTAAAAAATTTGGGTGTTATCTATTCGACATGCGGCATGTATGGGGTATCTCCCTCTTGACGCTACCTCAAATCCAATAAATGAGTCTTCAGCAGATGTTATTCAAGGTCACAAAACATTGTGAACTAAAAAATATATAACTTTCCACCCTGTATTTTCTTAAGTTGCAATTTTTTGCAAATGTCTTATTTCTCCATGTACTATTTCTACCTGCTTAGTATTTCTATTGGTTTGGGATACCCTGTACAGGTTTGATATTTTGCATTTCCGGTCTTTAGGACATATTTATTGAAATCTAGGAGAGTTATAACTACCAACCACACTGGCTTGGTAGATATAAGGATGGCCTACAAAGTAGCAAAATAATCATTAATTAAAAAATTTCGCACATTGACACCGTCCAAGTCAAGTTGCTCTGGAACATGTTCTATGTTTTCTACTTCAAAATCATTATCTTCATCAGGTTCAGCGTCTCTCATATCAAGAGCTATGTTATGTAGTACAGCTGTGGCCACTATTACTGTCAGAGCTCATTTTCAGTCTTAAAATTGGGAACCTTTGCTTCCATACACCGTACTTTCTTTGGACAACATTACGGGTCCTGATCTGTGATTCGTTGTATTTGTAATTCACCTTTAGCAACAGAATTGTCAAATATGGTTTTGTCATGAACCGATCCCGCCCATCGAGCTACTATATTCATAAATTTTAATTTGCTGTCCGAAATAGTCTGTACATTAATAGAAAAGTACCCTTTCCTATTTCTGAACTGTTCTGCACTATCACCTCCTGAAATAATGAAATAATTTACTAAAATATTACATTCTGTTAGCAAAACAAAATTTTTTATAAAGCCTATGAAGGTCTATTTAACAGTCATACATATCGATTGATTGGACAATTTCAAGAACTAGCATTGGGTCAGTACATCGATAAATGTTGAGACTTTTATCGTTAAATCGCTTTTCTGTGTATTAGACCAGTTGCTGTGAGTGAGTCATAATTAGGTCATAATTAGGTGAGGCAGTGAGTCATAATTAGGTGAACAAACTTTTACAGTAGATTTTGCAATCAAAAATAATGGTAATGTGCTTAATGGACCAAAGTAAAAAAACGCATTGTTACGAAAATGCAGGTCGTTAAAGAAATGTTGACAAAAATTAAATTCAACTTGTAAATGCATCATTTAAAAAAAAGTTACTGGTTGCCATAGAACACGTGAAAAAAAGTCTTTCGCGCACGTTGTCAATACAGGGGTAAGAGAAAAGAACTGTGAAGCTTGATCATTTATAAAATCGTTAAAGATGTCCCATATTATTGGCAGGCGGACTCATTTTT
This sequence comes from Taphrorychus bicolor, assembly GCA_951812265.1. Taxonomy (NCBI): domain Eukaryota; kingdom Metazoa; phylum Arthropoda; class Insecta; order Coleoptera; family Curculionidae; genus Taphrorychus; species Taphrorychus bicolor. The sequence goes on from OX638304.1 coordinate 1,558,528, forward strand.
AAATTGCATTCCCTTGTAAAGTTTTATAGCTTTAGGAATACACTTGGATTGTCCTAGCGCTTTGTTTTATACGGTTGTAGAAAATATCTTTCGCGCGCTTGACTGCTGCCCGAATTCCGCTTTGCGCAATTGTTAGGAAAAAAACTATTTAATAACTAAACTCGTTACGAATATTTAATAAATTTCAATTTTTTTAGCACATCTTTAATACTCCCTATTTTCGTAAGGAAGAATTTTTAGATTTTGATTAATTAAACAAACTACCATTATTCTAGAACGTAGAATCTACTATAAAAGTTTGTTCACCTAATTATGACTCACCTTGTATAGCAGCGCCTTTTCGATTTCATATATTACCTAGGGTATTACTGAGAGAATACGGTCCTATAAAATTTGTGTATTGCTAGTTATAAAAAAATCTCAGAGCGAGCTTCTCCCTTGCTTATATGCATAGAATAACTGTAAAACGTAAATACCTACAATAGCTACCCGGTGACTGAATTCTCACGTGAATGCAATCTATAGCACCAATCACGTTAGGAAACGGGGCTATAGAAAAGAAATCCCTTTCTTTTCCCATCTTTTTTCAGCTTAGTGGCTTCAGACACTTTATATATAATCTGGCAGGCAGATGATTCACTAATACCCACAAAGTCTCCTGCTACCATTTCTGTGCTACCTGTAGCATAGAAACGAAGAGTTACTAAGAGTTGGGTAAAAGGACTTATTGCATTGTTTCTGAAATAAAAGACTAATTAGGTGTATAAAACCAATTTTAAAAATCTACGCTTTAAATCAACAGAGATGTGGTGGGCTTTGAAGTAGTTATTTTTATAGAGTTTTCATGTAACTGTTCTAGAGCGTTCCGAGTCTATATTATACTTACTGGTGCGTAGGATGGGAGAGCTCTCCATTTATTTGGTCCAACACTATCTGCACTGACTCTTTCGATAGTCTGAACCTCTTTATGAAACACTTATCTTGCCAATAATCAAAGTAATTTAAACGGTTTCTAATAACTTTTTGAAGACGAGGCCTTTCGATTATGTCGATATCTTCTTGCTCATTCTCACTATCTTCGCCAAAAATGTTATTATATACAAATCGAATATCATCAATCATTTTGAGAATTTTTTCAACATTGACAGAAAAAGGAAATCATTGTTTTTTGGTTAGAAACTTCAGATTTAGATGCAAAACTACACCAGAAGTGCCGGTATCGTTTAAACTTCAGTTTGGAGTTTACAATAGGTTGTAAAAGAAAAAAATTTCTTGACCTCAGGTTTAAACTTCAAACTTAAGTTTACTTGAACTTGTAAAAGTCGCCCTAAGTCATATTGAAGACGTGATAAAATATCAAGAAAATCTGGATATTAAACTCGTCCCAAAATTGTCGAAAGCCGATTTAATGCCATCACAGTATGGCAAAATGAAAGTCCGTACACCAACGTCATCAGTCGCCATGTATCCAGCGCGTTGAAATTTATGAGCCAAGAACTTAAGCATGGTTTTTGGATTTAGTAGATACATGGTTTACACTGATGTCGTCACGTCATCCAGCGGTAGCCCTCAACAGGAAGAATCTGTATGCATATCAGCAAGCCATTTGTCATTTAAGTGTAACTGTGTTTGAGAATATGACGGTAGGAAAACATAGTGCATGGAAACCTGCGCAAACGGGTGTTCTTATATCCACCAAATCAGTGCTCGATATCCAAGATGATTTTTTAACAAATAGATGGTATAGTTTTTTATTGACCTCGAGGTTCAGCCAAGATTGTCTAAAAAATTTATTTAGTACAGTTAGGTTAAGACAACATGTACCAAATGCTGCGCAATTTAAAACTCATTTAAATTTAATTACAGTAAGCCAATATTTGAAAGAAGTTTCAACCAGTAGTTATGATGCTGATAATAGGCAATTTCTAGCAGATTTTTTGAATTTAAAATTTTCTCCAATTCTCTACGAAAAAGTCAATATTCCTAACAACTTTAGCCCCGAAGTCATTAAGCTTAATAATTCTGAATTGAACACTTTATATTACATAGTTGGATACATATTGAAAGGTATAAATAACTACGCGAAAGTTTGTTCAGAATGTATGAGCTCTGTAGGATCAAAACAACAAATTAGGTTTCCTTATGCCCAACTCGTGCATTTTAAATGTTATAAAAAACATTCATTGTATTATTGTAATATAGAAACGCTTAATTTTTTTTTCAAATGGAGATACTATTTAGTCAATACTTTAAAAATGTTTCAGAGCAATAAAATGTTAATAATAAGGATTTTTTTTTTCAAGAGAATTTAAATTTAAGTGCCAACACAACTCAATTCTTTCTTGCCATAATTTAAAGGACAAAATTACGAATCGTTACGCCGTATTTCGCCTAAAAATTGCTAGCCAGAAAAATAAGACAAAGAAAGACCTCTATTCGAGTAAAACGGTAAGGGCATCATCTTTATAAATAATCGCTTATTAACCTGTGACTACTTGCAACTAGTAATTGTTAATTTAAGGACTACTTTAAAGAGTGAAGTTATTTATAAAAAAAATAATTAAACAGTTAAAATTCGAACTTAAAAGAGTAAATACACCGCTGCATGTTCAGCCCAATGATCATCCCGTCCGACCAACAAGGATTTCTTATGATGTTTCTAGTGTCCCTGCAAATGACTCGCTGTGTATATCCCAAAAGACTTCCAAAAAAATATCGCTCTATAAACTTTCAAATCTTCAAGGCAAGTCTAATGATAGACATAAAAAGTAAATGATAGCTTACGTTTCAAATTTGGGTTAACTATCTCAAACCTTGTTGGATATATGAAAACAAACCTGAAAAGTTATTACAATTTTAACACCTTGTCGCTCGGCAACGATTCATTTGCAGATACAGGGTGATTCACATTATTCGACACGGAAGATTACAGCTAAACTTTCTAATTTAAACAAAGTTTTGTATATGGGATGTATAGGGGTCTATTGAAAGTACATTTTAAAACTACTGCCATTGAAGACAGGTGGTCCCAAAAGTATGAAATGAATCAAAATAGTATTTTTTTTTAATGAAATACCTAGTAAATGGATAAAATCGGTATCTACGGATAAAAATAAAAGTAGTTTTATTAAGGTCTATATGGCATCTAAACCATACCATTCTTCAAATATTCGTGATTTTGTGAAAATCAAACACCAAATAGAATGCTTCAAATCTCAACCCCCCGCGAGTGTTAAATATTAACCACTGTGTACAGAATGTCAACCAATGAACACTAAATAATTTCAGAGGTCAAACAGTAACAACTCGTTTAAATTAAGTAAGTCACCCTAAATTTTATTCTAACATTAGATGTAAAATTTAATTCCCTATGAAAAAATATTAAGTTTTCCTATAGCTTGGTCAATGCGATTTCTTGAAAAATTGGTATTTCCTAAATTCAATCTGATCTAAATTATTTCAACTTAATTTACATATAATTGTCATATACAAAACTTTTCTTAAATCAGGAAGTTTAGCCATAATTTTCCGTATCGAATAACGGCAATAATTTCAAAATGTACTTCTAATAAACCCCTGTCCATCCCATATGCAAAACTTTTTTTTAAATCCGGAAGTTTGGCCATAACCTTCCGTATCGAAAAACGTGAATCACCCTGTATATGCTTATATACAGGGTGTTACTTAATCGTATGTTGTAAATTTCAGAGCGCATTTCTGATCTAAATTCAAACAGAAAAGTTCATATAAATTTATGTTTTAGTTAATCTGGTTTTTCAAGATACAGGGTGACAAAAGAAAAAAATATTGATTTTTTTATTATTAGTCTGCCGATTTAGTTAAGATTTGGCTCTTTTGTTCACTGCAATAAGGCACTAAATTAGCGCTAATTAGATTATAATTTTTAGTTCCAGTGGCGTTCCTGGGTGGCAGTCGTACGAATTATATTGAGGAAAAAAAATATACGCCACTGACTTTTTTCAAAGTTTTGGATTTTTAAAAAACTATTAAAATAAATCTTAAATGTAATTCCTTTGGCACCATGTATCTTGAAAACCAGACTCTCTAGGACACAAGTTTATATGAACTTTTCTATTTGAATTTAGATCAGGAATGCGCACTGAGATTTACGACTAGCATTAGGTAACACGCTGTACAAAGAAAAAGCTTTAACATCAAAATGCGCCCCTACAATATTTGTATCGAATTTTGAATCACATTGTAATCTTTGTATAGTTGCGCGAAAGCGCTGTTACTTTGTAACAAAAACTATGACTGGCTGCTGCCGTGTGCACGGTGTTCGAATGTAGAAGGGGAACTTCGACTACACCAGTTTGGTTATTTGTTTAACCTTAACTTTATATGAAAAAAATGTTTAAATACTTGGTTTTAATCATGACTTTAACTCAAGAATGAAGCACTAGTTTTTATACTTTCCAAAAAAATATGTTTGTATTGTCCAACTGTTTGTATAATATTGTCACGAATGAAAATACTGTAAAATGAGAATTTACTTTCTATTCCCCTGAAGGTGAAAATGATGCACTCACCGACAATATGTATCATATTAGTTGAAAGTCACCCGGGTCGAGAAGTGACCTCGGTCCAAACGGAAATAACAAAACAATTAAAAAACGCGCAATCCCGAATCATTGGAATGTGCTGACTGATGAAATCATCATTTTTTCCACTCGAATACCATTCGTTCCACTCGAAGTTGGGACGAAGGAAATTGTATAAAAAGAAATAAACAGAGTTAGTACGGGGCTCTTTGCTTTAGTCTCGCGGCCATGATGTTACTCTCAAGAAATTAAACCTCAGAGGAGGCCAGTCTGTCTTAGTAATTTATTAGTAATTATTAGTGAAGTACAAGTTTATTATTTAATGTATCCATAACCCAATAAGGGCCCTTCGGTCTCCAAAGCTGTTAAAGGATTCGATGATGCATTGGGCCAGGATAATGTAAGTACCTTTTAACTTTAAGTTGTAACCATTTTTCTAGTTAAGTTTTACCCCACGCATTGTAACCATTTTGCTTTAACTTTAATAAATATAGTTGTTAGAATATAAATGTTGTTTTCAACTCCTCTTCACAAATCGATCCCGAGGCAAATTAAATAAGTCACAACGACCACAAACGGGTCGTGACAATATTAAAAGTAAATATGTATAGGTATATATATAATAAGTAGGTATATTTTCAAAGATTAAAAATAAAATAGTTGCTCATACATGACTAAAAGCCTCTATTTTTAATATCTTAACCTATGTATACATTGTAGTACCAGTCCAACCCCTGGTCCATAATTTTCAGTAAAGTATGTTCATTAGAATCAGTCATCTAAATGGCTGTGAAATGTCAAAAGGACGGAGAAAGAAAAGTCTAACAAGGGTATATTGCATCTGAAGAGACCCTCTTGCGGGTCTAGGTGTTCCGGCAAAGCTAGGAGCGAATGGTGAAGCCGACAACCTGGCCTCGAACCACCACCGATGAGGCACACGCAACACAGCAGACAAGAACAAGCAACGGCGTCAACAGGCGAACGCCATTCTTTTTCACTATTTACGTGAATTATGTAGATATTTTTAATTATTTCACATAGAAAAGTCATGTTTCAAAATCAAAATAAAGTACGTTTCAACATATGGTCCATTCGAGCCGCATAGATACAGTCTAGACCAGCAAAAACCTAAGAAATTGGTGTGTGAAGTCGCCATTTTAAGCCGTTCCGTACCCATCGACGAGTCGCCAGCAGCTAGCAACAAGTGGCGCGGACGGTTCCAGTCAATTCGCCCGAGCAAGCAGTTTTCGTGTGCAAGCAAGCATAGGCAAGGCAAAGACACTTCTACATAGACAAATCGCCTAATAGTAAACCGCGTTGCACTTATTTGGACGCATACTCCATATCACCAGAGAAAGTGAGCGTCCAAATCTAAAACCCATCGCTCATGGTGATTGTACTACCCCAATGTTGCCGATGCACGTATTTTTGCAGAGGTTCAGCAGGGGACTGCCACGAGTGATTTATAGCTCTGTTTATTTAGAACGTAGTTGTTTACGACCTTTTTTTTATGTGTCTCGTATTTATTATTTTTGTTCTAAAATATTCTAGGTTTTTCTGTAATTTTAGGATTGTGTATAAAAGGCGAGTAAGCACCGCCGTTAGAGTAGTAGTATTTTAATCGAGCTATAAGTTAGCTGAAGTACCATATGATAGTAGAAGGCTATAAAGTGTTAAGTAGTGAGTTATTTAGTAGTCGAATTATACCTGTGTGTATTTGTGGAATAAATAAATAATTAGTGTTTTCGAGTTAAATCGTTACACTGGAATTATTGAACCCTGACTTCGCAACATTATGTAAATAAGTTTAGAGACTTATGCTGTTCAGGTTTGAACATATTTAGTTTAGTTTTTTGTTTAGATAAATTAATCGCAGTATTTACAAGTCAACGTAACAAATCAAAGTGATTTTGTACATAAACATTGTAATAAATGAGTGTCTTTTTGAGCATTTGGTGAGTGGTTTGTTCATTCCTTATTCAGAGATCTGTTAATATAAAAGAATCTGACGACAGGTGACGGTCCGAAAGTCTTCTTAGATTTTCACCCGCTTTATGTCAGAGTTGACAGATATATTCTAGTCAATCTACAACACCTAGAACGCCCAAATCTACAAGAAACAACAGATACACTTGTATTCTGGAAGGTGAGTTTAGTTTATAATATCAAATGTTTCTTCAGAAATCAACAAAACTTTAAATATTTTTAGACGGTGGGAGCAGAGCTATATCCACTTGAAAAGTGTACCCTCAAGTTCCTTTGTTGTCCAGCAAGTAGCGTGGAAAGCGATAGAATGTTTAGCAGCACTGGACAAATAGTATCAGAAAGAAGATCGAGGCTGAAGCCAGAAAATGTGAATATGATTCCATTTCTTCATAAAAACTTTTAAATAGTTTAACCACATTTTTATAGATAGTTTTCCCGAAAATACCCTTGGAATTAAAAAAATTAAACATATTAGAATTTCTCAGGCTGTGAAGGCTTTCACGACCGTCATAATACTATCTAAAGTCGATAGAAGTGACTCTCTCTATCTAAAGTGTTTTCCGGGCTATAAAGCCGTGGTCCAATGGAATTGCTTCCTGACGTTTCGTCACTACTGCGGCAGACATTATCAAAGGCGATGAGGCAGTGGGCGAAGTGAACTCCCTTGCTTCCCGACGATGACTGATTCGACTGTAGCACGCTCCAACCTATCCTATACATGATCGCGGGCCGGATTTTATTGAAATCGGCGTGGACTCCGCGCCGTACATCATGTTTCGCGGGCTAATTCTACTGACATATAAAATATATAATAATGAATTTATATATTGTCAATATACATAATATTCATTATTCTGTATGGTTAATATAAAAAATTAGGATAAAAAAAATCATCGGCAGCTTAAAATTTTGGTTGTTGCGCAAACCTGCAAATCCTAGTACGAACCGCCACTGCAATAGGATGACTAAACCAAAGTGGAACATTACAAGGTTTAGAGAAGATCCGTAAACCCAATTGAACTGAACGAAATCCCTGAAGTACTGTAGTTGAGAACTTTAATAAATGAATTTCAATCAAATATAAGGGTTTGCCATGTAAATTATAATACATAACATACTAAGAAAAATGTCGCGTGTTCTGAAATGGTTAATTAGGTCAATATTCACAAAGTAGATATATTAGGTTAGATGTTAGATGCTTAGTGGTTAGTTATTTTATTACATATAACATTTAATACGACCGTACAGTGCACTTCTTGGGACGAATATACAGAATAGTAGAGAGCAAGCCACCAGAACCAGTTCCAGCACCCTGCAACAAATGTAACTCATTCGAACACCGCTGCGAAGACTGCAAAGAAACAACAAAATGCAACAAATGCTGCTAATGTGTACAGCATGCAATGCGGAGGACCACGCAGCTTGGAGCATGAAGTGCCCAAGAAGACCGACGGCGCCGATCGAAGGAATTCCAAATGTCAAAGTTAAGTGCCACAACAAGAAGCCCGCCGAGGTGTCAGAAACCTTAACTAAAGAGAGCAGAGTTCACTCTCCAATAACAACTCATGATTTCATAATAAATAAATATAAACACGAAATTAACAAAACAAATAACAACAACCGAGAGGAACTGCTCAACAAAACTAAAAAAACGATTTATGGTTTTTTTTTTTTTTGGAAACCACATGTACATACTGATGTTTGATTTATTGCTGCCTAACAGGATATCCCCTATAGAACCTTTAGACCAACTTCGACAAACAATCACAAATACAGAAAATTCAACTTAAAACTGATTTACGCCATCATCAACGGACTAAACCACAAAAACATATTATTTATAACTACATAGAACAAAACTATACTGACGGTTGTATGTTCGTAGAAACAAAGGCTAAAATCGGACAAACAGACCGACCTATCATACTGACTCTTCATTTGCAGGCATGGTAACACCATTAACAATGCCAGAGGAGGTGCAACGGTATTACTAAAACCCAAATTAAAACTAGGAAAGGCAAACCCGCCGTCTCTTAATAATCCGTTAAATGACTGTCTTTTTATTACTTCTCTACTACTGTCTTTAATCCGTTAAACGACTACATCCATATATTGACTAAAGCATGCCTCTACAGGTATGCTGTAATCATTGGAGACTTAAACATAAACAAAAATAAGAAGGTACAGTTAAACAGATTTATAGACAATTCAGACTTCATAAAAAAAGCAAACCCCGCCCACATTCCTGATGCCAGGAAACCAAGACTCGACACCAGACGTATTACTTCACACAGCCAACCTCACAAATATTATCAACAACGTAAATCTAACTCACTGGGGTGTTGGGGTTGTGCTGTAGAGGTAGTACCTTTCATCAAGGATGGTCGTGCTCAGTGGTATAACCGGTGAGTAGTCGGCGATGACTGGTCCTCACAGGGCACCCAATTCTCACTTATGGCTCCATCGTGCCACACCCCGGGCAACTGCATCGACCTGCAGGCTAAACTAAGTGAGGATAGCCAGATATGGTGAAAAATTCGCAGCGTCTGACCCAAAATGGGCGGCTGCAAACGGCGTCTGTTCCCATAGTGGGCGGCTGACTCAGACACTCACCAACACGCCCGGCCAGCGTGGTGTTTTAAGGCTAAAATCCCGTAAATGAAAGAGACGAAAAGGATACGGCCCTCAGTCCCCGGCGGATCGCTGGTTCCCAGCCAAGGTGGCGGCTGGATCAAACAGAGATCAGAGGGTGCTAAGAATCACCGGGTAGGACCAGGCCACCAAGGACGAAGAAAACTATATATTGCGACGTATAATACAAGAACGCTTTTGCAAGACCAGAAAATCCTTGAATTGGAGGAAGAGCTTAGCAGAATACACTGGGATATAGTGGGTCTTAGCGAAATTCGCCGAAGAGGAGAACAACAGCTTACGCTAAAATCAGGAAGCGCGCTCTACTTTAGAGGAAATGAGGACAGATCAGAGGGAGGAGTTGGTTTTATAATACATAAGAGACATATTAAAAATATTGAACACCTTGAGAGTGTAAGCCCTAGAGTTTGCTTATTAGTACTGAAGTTAAACCAAAGATACAGCATTAAGATTATTCAAGTCTATGCATGATCCGATGAAGATTTAGAGATCTTCTATGAAGACATTGCCAGGGCAATGTCCAAGGTCCCAACACATTTTACAGTGGTAGTTGGAGATTTTAATGCTAAACTCGGAAGAAAGCAGGATGAGAGTGAATTCTCCCTAGGACAGTATGGGATAGGAGAAAGAAACGATAGAGGAAACTTTCTGCTGCAGTTTCTCTTAGAACACCGCCTAAATGCTATGAATACCTTCTTTAAGAAACCGGAACAACGGAAATGGACCTGGGCTAGCCCTGATGGAAACACGAGAAATGAAATAGATTTCATCATTACAGACAAGAAGCAAATCATACAAGATGTAACAGTACTCAACCGTGTATCAGTGGGAAGCGATCATAGAATGGTGAGTGCAACAATAACGTTGAACTTAAGGAAAGAGAGAAGAAAGCTCCAAAACACAAAAAATAAGAAATGGAATACAGTTGCAAACAAAGAAGAGTATCAAAGAACCATAGCTGAAAAATTGGGAAATATAGACACAAAGGATGTAGAAGACTTGAATGACACAATACTGAAATCGTTACGAGAAGCTCAGCAAATACATTGTACCCAAAGGAGTGATAAAGAAGAAAGACTATCGGGGAACACCCGCCACCTTATGAAACAAAGGCGAGAGATGATACACAAACAATCAATCAACAGAGACCAGTTGAGAATATTGAATAGGAATATATCGAGAGCCGCACGGAAAGATATCAGAGATTACAACACAAGATGGGTAACGAGGGTCATAGAGGAAAACAAGAGCATGAAACTACTCAGAAATAAACTCGCTTTGGGGAGGACAGAAATCATTAAACTGGAAAACGCAGATGGACAAATAGTCACAAATAAACAAGAGATTCTAGAAACTGTGAAAGATTTCTATGCAAATTTATATTGCAATAATGAACAGCCGAGATGCACAGAGGACATCCCTCGAGTTTTAAACCAGGGATCGGAGGAAATGCCAGACATAACAGAGGAGGAAGTCCTAAAATCAATGTCGGAAATGAAAAACAATAAGGCTCCACGTGATGACGACATCGTGATTGAGGCAGTTAGGGAAGGTGGAGAACAACTGTTAAAGGCCATCACAAAATTATTCAACAAATGTCTTGTGGAAACCACAACACCTACAAAATGGAACAATGCAATCATAATCATCATGCATAAGAAGGGCAACATTGCCGACCTGAAGAACTATAGACCAATTAGCCTGCTTTCTCATCTCTATAAATTGTTCACCAAAATTCTAACTAAGCGTCTAACATCGAAATTGGACTTCTACCAGCCTACAGAACAGGCAGGTTTCCGATCCGGATACGGAACAAACGACCATCTGCAAGTTATTAAGACATTGATCGAGAAGTCCGTTGAATACAACAAGCCACTCGTGTTAATATTTGTGGACTACGAAAAGGCGTTTGATTCCATCAAGCACAGCGAGATGTTTAAAGCGCTTGCCGACTGCCGAGTAGACCACAGATACTCTGCTATACTGCAACATATATACGAAAATGCAACAGCGAGCGTAAGACTCCATGAAGAGACAGATAGATTCAGAGTGCAGCGCGGTGTACGACAGGGCGACACAATATCCCCTAGACTATTTACCACTTTGTTGGAGTATATGTTCAAGAGTGTCGAGTTGGAGAATATGGGTATAAATATTAACGGTGAAAATCTCAGTCACCTTCGGTTCGCTGACGATATTGTACTGATTTCAGATAGCTTGGATAAGGCAGAGAAACTGCTTATGAGACTAACATCTGCTTCACATAAAGCTGGGCTTAAAATCAATCCATCGAAAACAAATTTCATGTCAAATCTAGTCCCAAGCCGAAACTACTTAGTAGAAGGAAAAGAAATTTTCCAAGTTACATCCTAGAGATATCTGGGCCATGATATTACGATTGGCAGGGACAATCAAACCTGCGAAATCAAAAGAAGGATAGGACTAACGTGGGCCGCCTATGGGAAGCTGAAGCACATTTTCAAGTCCGAAACCCCCATATGCCTTAAGCGGAAAGTGTTTGATCAGTGTGTTCTGCCGGTTCTGACTTATGGTTCGGAGACCTTAACTCTAACACGAAAATCGGTAAATAAAGTAAGAGTGGCCCAGCGAGCCATGGAACGCTCCATGTTGGGAGTCACGCTGAGAGACAGGATTCCGAATGATCGGATACGTCAGAGAACAGGGGTTACCGATGCAATCCAGCGAATAACATATTTAAAGAGGAACTGGGCTGGACATGTCGCAAGAATGACCAACGAAAGATGGACCAAAAAGATCATAGAGTGGAGACCTAGGCAGGATGCGTTCAGGAACAGAGGTCGTCCGCCGACCCGGTGGACGGATGACATAAAAAGAAGCACTACAATTAGTTCAAAAAAAACATAAAAATGTTTGACCTAAATAGAACAGATATAGACAAAGTGAAAGCACAAGTACATGACTACGTTCTATCGCACACGACAACACCTTCTATAGAAAACCTACAAGAACAACTCACATCGGCTATAGAAAAATTTTCTCCACAAGCAAAGAACACCTTTTACCAACATACTTTGCCAAAATTTATAAAAGATTGATCAAACGCAAGAGGGAACTGTACAGACTATACACACAAACTCAAGATAACGAACTAAAGAGAAAACTTAACGAACTTAACAGAAACGTGAAGACCTTAATAAACCAATACAGACAAGACAAATGGCTAAAGGCATGTAAAGAGATAGAACAAGACAACGGTAAAACCTACTGGAAAAAAATAAAGAAACTATCACGGTACAAGAAAACGAACCCCCTAGGAATAATTAACGAAAATGGTACAGAACAACATACAGACCACGACAAAGCTGACGCATTTGCCAGACACTTTCAGAGGACTTTCCAAGAGTCTATTAATCCTAACTTTGACGACCAAAACTGGACCATAATAAACGACTGGTACGACAATTACTTTAATAACCAAACAAACAACACATTGCAACTAATTTCCGACAATGAATACGAAGAAACGCTTGCCCGCTTAAAAATACTGCACCTGGCAAAGACAAAATAAAAAGCAAACTGTTAAAGAACTTAACTCTTGAAACCCGTAAATTTATACTAGACTTACTTAATAACTGCATCCAATCAAATACGATACTAGACACCTGGAAAACTGGCGTAATAAAAACTTGCGACCTATTACACTACTCCCTGTACTAAGTAAAATACTCGAACTCATTATAAAACACAGGGACGGGAAGAGCAAATTGGACACCACATTCCACCGTATCAATTTGGTTTTAAACCAAAACACTCTACTATACACCCACTTTTTATGGACATAAACAAATGGTTGGACTCTTATTGATTTTAATTCGCGCGAAAGATATGTGACGTCAGTTGTCGCGGCGTAGGAATAGTAAATGGGACTGGTGGTTAAATTGTTTTGGGGACCAGAAGGGTAATTGTTAAAGTCTGTCAGAATTTGTCTTTTTGAACCTGCCGTCGAGCCATAAAATAAAGTTGTTGTAACGCCGTTTTTAAAGCTTTTGATACTAGAAAAATACAGTCCATTTAGTCCAGAACCTTTTATTGTCAACAAGAGATAATACCAAGTGACGATCTGGTCAATTAACATGGTCCGATCGAACCGGATATCAGTATAAATAGTAAAGGTGCACGCAAAACGGCAGCTAGTACCGGCCGGCGGCGTGAGACCATTGAGACCTGTGGTTTGGTGAGTCCCCGATTCCTACTTTCCTAGTAAATTCCTACCTTTTACCTGAAAGTGTTGCTATCAATCTGTGTAATTAGTCGAAGTCTGTATGATTTTAGTACTTTAGTAGTGATATATCGTCAAGTAGACTTTATCGAGTGTAGGAATTCAAGTTTGAAACTTTTAGACAAAGTTATAGAATAGTTACGGGGATCCTAGAGATGCAATTTAATGGAACTTGTGAAATTGTAGTCAGATGCGCTTTTTATAGGTGTGTTCAATAATCATTTATTGTTCCAGTAGAATTGATGCATTTTCATCACATTTTCCTGCATCAAAACGTCAAAACTAGGCGACATCGATATTCTGACAAACTGAATTATTTATTTCCACATAGAAATTAGTATTTATTTTTAGACACATTAGAACTTTTCTTAACGATTTGAATAAGCGTATTTAGACAGAGTCTACAAACTTTAGTAAAATTCGTATGTAGAGGTTATAAATATAATCATGGGTAAAAATACGAATGTAGTAAAGACTTCAGATCCTACTTCTACAGTTGGGGAACTAGTAAAGCTAGTAGCAAGACGTAATCATATTAAGGATCAGTTGAATAGATTTTCTCAATTTTTAGTTGCTTTCTCACCATCAGAATTAAAGCGAACTAAAGCTACGAACCCAGAAGTTAGAATCGCATTTGGATCTCTTCAATGAAATTCAACTAGACATAGGATGTTTGGATCCAACTTCGGATGAGAATGAGGAATGTAGGGAATTTAAAATCACATTTCTTTTAGGTCTTGGCGCTGAGCCAACGATTTAATTAAAGAATTAGACATTAGTTGTATGAGCGTGGACGGTAAACCGGAAACTGGTGCAAGTAGTCATCCTACAAATTCTTTTCAATTACCTTTGTGTGGTGTGAGATTGCCTAATTTGGGTTTGCCTAAATTTAAGGCTGAATTTGAGAAGTGGCCTCAATTTTCAGAAAAGTTTGATTCGTTAGTGCATAAAAATCAATCTTTGGACGATATACAAAAGTTTTACTATTTGTTAGATTGCCTTGAAGGTGAAGCTAGAAATATTTTGGATTCTCTGGAGGTTACGCAAGTTAATTATCCGATAGCTTTAGATTTGTTAGAGAATCGATATCAGAATAAACCAGTGATTATTCAACGGCATTTGAGATCTTTAGTGGACATGCCCACAATAAACCATGAATCAGCTAGCTCGCTACGAAACATAAATGATCTTATGGGAAAACATTTGCGTGCATTGAAGGCTTTGGCCAGTAGATACATGGGACAGACTGTTGATATTCCTTACAGCGAGGAAATTAGATTCAAACACTAGAAAGGAATGGGAAGAAAAAACAATTTCAGATTTCGCAGGAGTCCCATGTATGTCTGACTTTACCAACTTTTGGCAAATAAATGTTGTGTTTTGGAAAGTGTCAGTGCCAATATTAATCAAAGTTCTAAACCGCGTTTCAAGCCAGGTCAGAAACGTGATGGCAATTGTCATATTGCATTAACTAGTCAGAAGCGTAAAATAAAATGCGAAATATGTAAAGGCTGTCATTTTGTTTATTCTTGTGATCGGTTGTTAGCTTTGTCAGTAGCTGAACGCATTACAAAGATTAGATCATTAAAGCTTTGTTTTAACTGCTTACGTTCAGGTCACGTTATCAAGGATTGCAAATCTTTTGGCTGTCGAAAGTGTAGAGGTCGCCATAATGCCCTATTACATAACGAAAACCTTGTAGATCGGCGTTTGAATTAAAATAGTAATATATCTGAAGGTATTCAAAACCATAGATCGATAAATGAGTCGCAAGGAGCAAATAATGCTTGCTTGACTGCTGATGATTCAGGGGTTTCGGATTGGTAGGGACCGCTTCTCAGGGAAAATCAGATTAAGGGCAGATTTTGCTGTCTACTGCAATAGTCCGAGTTAGAAGTGAGAGCGGTGATTTTGTTGAATGTCGCGCTCTATTGGATAGTGGATCACAGCTGAATTTTATGACTGCTGAATTAGTTGAAAAACTTCAATTAAAGCGGGAGGAAGTGTAACACTTTTTTCTTATAGCATGTTAAATTGTATCCTCCATAGTGTGTCATATTGCGAACGGCAGTCATGAAAGTTGGAGAGCAGGGTGCAGGTTAGTTGGAGAGCAGGGTGCAGGTTAGTTGGAGGCAAGGAGAATCCCTTTTTTTGTATAATGGGCGCCAATGCATTTTAATTTAGCCAGGAAAATACAGAAACCTGGTAAGATTTGATTTCAATGTCTGGGTGAATAAAAGCATAAATGTCCCCAACAAAACATCAATTCTATTAAGTTTTCCAATAAAAAAATATTTACATTTAAGTGGTGCAGGTTGTTACGATACAGTTACTTAGGTATACAAATGGGATTTACTGTTTGATTGACCCTATGCTATTGACGGTAATTTCATGAACCCTTATTCTTAAAATTAAGTTTATAATTACTCTTTCAATGAAATTTTAATTGAAAAGGCCGGGAGAAGGATTTATTGATAAAATTGAAATTGAATTACATTAGTTAGGTAAAAACTCACATAGTCAAGTCCTTTCTAAGGTGGTGATGGCCTGATGGCATGTTCGGTGGCGACATAAATTGCCTATCATCAATGGCTTAGTGGTGGTATCACCAGCAAGAAGATGGGGGACTGGCAGAGTTGGTTCCAAAACCTGTTGCTATGGAGCCGTGGCTGACATAGGGCTGCCCAGACTTGGGGACTAGAACTACGCCATGGTGTTGTTGTTGTGGTTATGTTACATTTCGGTAGGGGCGGATAGCGTGGGATCTATGTCCCTAAGGAGGAAGCAGGTGATTTTTGGAGCCACTATATAATGCAGAAGGCCCTTATTAGAAAGTGGATAAATAAAAATCTTTAAAATTTGCTTACGTGTGGCCCGCTATATCGGCCTTTAGCCCTTCATGTTTGATAGAGGAGTCATGCTGGAGGCTATCTGCTATCTCTCGGTACCAGGTCGGGAAAGGAAAAGGAATTTAGAAATGTTTTCAGATTTAAAGAAAATTCCTCGAGGAGAAAAAAATAGATGAAAAACGAAAATTGTCATTTATCATGGCATAGATTAGACATCCATCAATCAGCTGACATAGATATGGTTATGGATAGGAGGGGTTGGTCACAAGGACTGTTTGAACAATTTGAATATTGCCATATCGTCACCACCATTTTAGAATACAAACAAAATAAATATTTAAATTAACAATTAATAATGCTATTTGGTTCGATTATACCGAATAAATACTCTTATAAAAGCTGCTTGCTCACTAAACTCCATATTCAGAGTAAACTATGTAGATAATAATAAATGATCGTTTCCTTAAAATAATAAACCGTTACACTATCCACCTCCTCAAAAAAAATATATATACCAAAAAATAGGCTATACCATAGACTATTTTATACAACTTAGCAAAATTCAGGAAGGAGTTCTTTATTTCCTTTTCCGCAAAAATAAAAATTAAGTATTGTGAACAGATTTTCTTACGAATTACATCTCTAGAACAAACAACTTTACACAAAATAAATTCTACAGTTCCTTTTATATTTAGATGCCGCCTCTGATAACTACGCATATCACTCGCCCATAGCTGAGGTTAAATCTAGGAATACTCAAATTAGGCAAGAAAGACAAGTTCGTTAAGGTCGCTAATCGGGTGAAGACTATGCTGGCATTACTTAAAGCATAAAAAAAATTAAATACATTCTATTCATATTGCTGATTGACAAAAAAAATGATGATTCTCTATATTTAGCAAGTACACATGAGTTAACGTTTTGCTGTGCTGCAGCAACCACGGTAAACACGACACTAGAGCACTTTCTTGACTAGCCCTCTAAACGCACAATAATATTCTCACACACATTTTATACATTTAATCGAATGAAGTTATGTCAATAGTGGCCAAGCATCACATATACTTATCAGTATTCAGAATTACGTCCGGATCGTACATACCGAATCACTACTTCGTAACAAAAATACGAATTATTGAGGCAAATTCAGGGTATCTATTATACGAGACACACATAAACTTCTATTTACACACTTTAATTTATATGCAAACCTATTTACAAATATATCTTCCACAGATGAGAACCTAAATCACAGACCATCTGAGAACATCTTTAGCTGTCATCACATATGACAGCCTTGTCATATGGATCATCCACGCTTTCTTTGTTTTGAATTACAGAAATCACTAATCACGTAAGTCATTTTCTGAGTCTGAGTCCTCATCTCCTCTATATCCTTTAAGGTCCTTGATGTGCCATCTACCTTCTCTTGATCCTCCTGGTTCACTCACCAGCTCATAAACAACATTAGAGATCTTCCTCTTAACTTTTGAAAGGACAAATCTTGGAGCTAATTTAGCTGTAAACCTATTAGCTGCATCTGAAAAAATTTTGTTCCTGCGCCACACTAAATCACCTTCCTTAAGCAGTTTCTTTCGAATATCTTGAAAAAGTGTCTGTAAATCTTTGAGGTCTGACACATAAGTATCTCTCTCACCAGGTTTCAGTTCTATATCCTCACTAGGATCTAGGTTCCCATAAAATTTTCCTGATAATGGTGTATGTCGTCCAAACACTAGAAATGATGGTGTATAGCCAGTTACTTCATTCTTTGCTGAATTAATGGCTCTTTGTATCTTAGTGATATTTTCATCCCATCTGTCATGATCATCGACATAGCTCCTCAGCATTGTCCCTATAGTTCTATTGTTACGCTCAACAAAGTTACATTGAGGGGAATAATATGGTGTGAATGATATTTTCTGGACTTGGTATGAATGACATAACTTTTTAAACTGTTTTCCTACTAATTGCGGACCATTGTCACATACAATTACTTGAGGCACTGCATACTCAAGAAAAACTTTCTCAACGCAATTTATCATATATTGAGCTTTTGAGCTTTTTAGTGGGAACAATAAGTTACACTTAGAAAACCAGTCAGAGATCACCAATATCCATTTATTTCCTTTTTTGGAACGTGGCAAAGGACCTATGAAATCCATTCCAATAATCTGAAAAGGTACTTGCGCCCTCCTTTCCTTTCCCATAACACCCATTCGTGCCACATTTGACATTTTTTGTCCACCGCATATCCTGCAAGCGCAAACATAACATAGCACATCATGTCTCATCATGGGCTAATAATGTTGCACTTGAACTCTGTTCAAAGTTTAAAAAAAACCTAGGTGTCCACTTGTGGGTGGGTCATGACAGGCTTTTATGACCTCATTTCTTTGTGGTTTTGGCACAACTATTTTCCACTCTGGAATATTGGTTTTCATATTTAATTGTGATGGAATTAATTTATAAATTTAGTCTTCTTTGACTTTAAACTGTCGATAAGCATCAGGGTTTTCCAAGACCTTTGTTTTCAAATTATTGTACCAGGGATCAATTCTATCACCATCTACATCACATATTACATCCAGTTCCTCACTATTTTCTGGTCGTATCACTGGAGCTCTCGAAAGTGCATCTGCAACCACATTCAATGATCCTTTACGGTGTATTAGATCAAAATTGTGTTGACGTAGTTTGACAGCCCATCTCACCAGTTTACCTGATGGATTCTTCATGTTACTTAACCACAACAAACTATAATTATCAGTAATCACATTAAATCTAGTTCCTTCGACATATGATTTGAACTTATCTATACAAAACAAGACACCAAGAAGTTCCTTTTCCAAGGTTGGATAATTTCTTTCTATTCTAGACAGATATCTACTAGCATAAGTTATTATACGTTTCGTACCATCAATTTCCTGTGTAAGAATACCACCTAAACCTACATTTGAGGCATCTGACTGTATGGTGAACTTCTTTGAAAAATCAGGCTGGGAAAGAATTGGTGCTGAAAACAGGCACTCTTTAATTTTCAAAAACGCATCCTCTGCTTCTGTGGACCACATTATCGGTTGTCCGCTCTTCTTCCCTTTTAACAATTCATTTATTGGAGCGACAAGGGTAGAAAAGTCTTGTATAAATTGTCTATACCAAGAACACAAACCAATAAATCTCTTGATTTCAGTAGTCGTCGAGGATAGTTTATCATTGATGAAATCTTATCTGGATCTGTTCTCAAGGAATTGTTGCCAACAACATAACCGAGATATTTCAAGCATGTCTTCAAAAATTCACATTTCTTCAAATTAATGGTCAAATTGGCACTCAAGCTTATCTAGCACAACCTCCAACAGCTTGATGTGTTCTTTAAATGTTGATCCGGTAATAATAATATCATCCACAAATTACAAATTTCTAGGCTCATATTCTGCCCCAAACAATGTGTCAACCAAACGTTGCTAAGTGTGTGCTGCATTTTGTTGCTTGCAATTGTCCTCTTCCTATAATACTGAATGCAGTTTTCCTTCGATGATGATTCTAATGGAACTTGCCAAAAAGCCTTTCTTAAATCCATTGAGCTGATGTACTTTGCTCCTCTGAGCGAAGATAAAATTCTATCTACATTTGGCAATGGATAACGGTCATGTTTAGTGACACTATTAAGCTCTCTAGCATCATAGCACAATCTATATTCATCATTCTTCTTTTTCACCAGCATAACAGGCAGGCACCATGGACTACTAGAACGTTCTACTACCCCTAAGCGAAGCATTTCATCCTGCTCATCATTCAAGATTTTCTGCATATATGGAGAAAGAACATAAGGCCGTTTCCTTATTGGTTTTGCATCACCGGTGACTACATAGTGGCAAATCTTGTTTGTTCTGCCAATGTGATTTTTGCTATCTATTGTCTCAAAGGATTTAATTATGTCATCTGCAACTCTTCTTTGCTCCATTGATAAACTATCAATTAAAAATAATTACCTTTTGCTCAACTCCATCAGCTGTACGAACACTTTTGGATACTTCACGATTAACCTTGACCTTCATTTTCATCATGATAGGTATACCTGGTCCACCAATTATTGATATTGTTGCTCCAGAATCAAGTAACACGACAATATTCACACCAAACACCTGTACTGAAATATAGGGACGATTATCATCATTCTTTTCAAGAAACAAAGGAGAGATTTCGTTCGTGCTTTTTGTAACTTGTTGACTTATCGGTTCCTTATAAAACGTATGGACTTTGTCCAACCAAACTTGCCAGGACTCTTTATCAAAACAGTTATCTCTTCTACTTATCATGGCCTTAACACTCACAGCACGACGTCAAAGAAGCGTACCGGTCTTCTTTAGTTTTATTTTACAATTTGTAAAATTCTAACTTCTGACATTGGGAGTACCACATTTGAAACAAAAAAGTTTCTTCGTGCCTTTGCAATTCTGGAAAGTGTGATTAGCTCCACCACAATTCCAACATGTGAGAGTGTATGTTTTGTGGGTATTTCCATCTGGTTTGTTCCTTTTCTCTTCACTGGGTCTTTGTTTTTCTTTATTTCGTTCGTTCTTATCCCATCCGTTAGGTTTATATTGCGTATTAGAAGCACTGGTGCTGGGCTGATGTAAATCTAAAACTTCATGGTCACTTCTTTTGTTCTTGATGTAGTTGGCTTCTTCAAGCTTTCTACAATTAACTGATAGTTGTGTCATAGTGTTAATTTCTGTAAGAGCCAACTGTGAGATATAACTGGGTAGCAAATTCTTTCGAATATATTTTATTTTGCTTATCTCTGCTAGTGGTCTGGCTAACCGACCAAACAAAGTTTCCATATTGGCAATAAAGACGGCTATATTTTCATTCTTCTTCTGTTTTCTATTGCGAATCTGATCCCACAATTGGTTTTCGGCATTTGAATGTAAAAAGTCTCCTTTCAAACGGACCACAAGTTCCTCCCAATTGGCAACACTGTTTCCTAAGGCTCTAAACCACGAAAAGGCATCACCATCAAACAATTCTATCGCTGAATTAATCAGGCACCTTTCTAGCCTTTGCCAGCTTGATAATTTTCTCCAGAAATGTGTAGACATTCTTCGAATCAGCATCAAACTTTACACGCCACTTTGAAATAGGAATGGCTGAAGAACCACATGACACAACTGATGTTTGAACATGTATAACTGGTGGTATATTTCCTGTTGGAGTTGCAGGTGTACTTGTTGGTTGGTTACTACCTAAGGTGTCATATAATTCAGCTTCCAACTTTAGTGCTGTAGCCTTAGCCTCATTGGCAAAATCTTCCACACCATCTTTAATGTCTTCATCTACTGCCTCCGGAATTCCCCACAGCTTTTCAAGGTTTGCTATTCTTTTCAGCACATGCATAAGTCTGGACTTAGTTCGTAGAAAGAGTGTGTTCTTTGGACACACTCTTCCACAACATCTCCCAAAACAATTATACTTTCTGTCACTTCATCAAAAGTCCTTTCAATCTCAGTGCTTTCCTTTTTAAAGTCAAATGTATATGCACACAAATCAATGTAAGACCCAGGGTGATTTCCCCCTTTGGTCAACAAACGTCTCAGAATTTTCCTCTGATCATTAAGATTCCGAGTTGTTTTTGTTTTACGAATGGCTAACTCATATGCCACTTCAAAGTCATGCAGATAATTCACACAAAAACTTTCCCGATCCATGTTTAATCACAGGTTGTTGCAGCACCGCAAAACAAATATATACCTGCACTATTCAAACAATCATAAAGGTAGTGCTCAATAAAAACATACTTTTACTGACTATATGTAACCTGTACTCCTATAACAACCTGCATAAATTGTGCATATTCTAGTAATTTATGAAACAAACTTACTCATTTTCAAAAAGAAAATAATTTTGAATAACAATACTCAAAAATTTACCCCTACAGTTTAATTAAATAAAAAAAATCTATTAAAATGGCTTTGACATGACCACACCAGCTCCAAAATTATGCATCCATAAAAATTTAGTTGAAAGTTAAAAATTGTAAAATTGCTAACTTAATGAGAATCAAGATTGTTTATTCACTAATTAACAATTAACAAGCCCTGCAAAATTGCACCCAAATGTAAAAAGAACTTTACAGATCATTGAATGTTATCTACTTTTGCAACAACAGAATTTATACAGCCGAAAAACACTCGAAAGGATTGCCAATTTGGTAACAAAACCTGTCGCACAAAAAATATTACTTACAGTCAAACTCATGTAAAAGTCGCAACATAGGACAGTGCTTGCGCTATTTATCATAAATGATATGAAAATAATATGTTGAACCAATCAAAACAGCTATCTGATTCATATCCTATACACAATACAGAGCACCTTTATAAAATTTTACTTATCAACCAGTAAACCATTCCTACATCCATCCATCCCAGAGCATTGAAATTATTGATATTTAGTAATAAATTAATATTTTTGATAAAAAAATGAAAAGCGAAAGTATGCCCCATCACGTTGGACGCCATAGAAGTTCGAGCTTCAATATTAGGAATAAATCAAATGTCATCAAACATAATAAAACATCGCACGTCTTTGGTAATCAAATCGTGTTAAAATTTTTTCAAGAAAAATTATCTTTTCTTGTTTTGGATAGCATAACATCAAAAATTCCTTCGAGATCTTTTGATAGTTTTGATTTGAGCATTCCTCCTAATATAAGTTTAGTTGATCCTGATTTCAATATATCTTCCAAAGTGGACCTTTTAATTGGAGCAGGTGTATTTTTTTAATTACTTTGTGTAGGGCAGATTAGTTTGCGAAAACAAATGCCTACTCTTCAAAAGAGCGTTCTAGGGTGGATCTCAGGTCCAGTTTTTGGATTGCCTCTTGAACCCGTTAAATCCCTTTCTTGTCACGTAGTCGATCAGAATATTGAAAAACAATTGGAACAATTTTGGACTATAGAAGAAATAAGTAATAGAAAACATTTTTCACGCGAAGAGTTAGAATGCGAGCAGAATTTTGTTGACACAATAACACGTGATGAAAGCGGAAGATTTTGCGTTACTTTACCGGTTAAGGATAATTTAAAGAATTTAGGGGATTCTTTTGAGAATGCACTTAAAAGATTTTTATTATTAGAGAAAAGATTAGATAATAATCTGGCACTTAAGCAAGACTGTCATACCTTTATGGATGAGTATATCAGTTTGCGACATATGTCTAAAATAGAAAATCCCAATGTTCAGTCTGAATATTCATATTACTTTCCTCATCACGGTGTAATTAAAGCAGATAGTTTGACAACAAAATTGCGTGTTGTTTTCGATGGTAGTGACAAGTTTCGGTGGTAGTTCCTGTGGACTCTCACTGAATGATTGTTTAAAAGTGGGGCCTTGTATTCAGGATGATCTTGTTGATATTTTAGTGCGACTTAGACAGTATGAAGTGGTTATCGCGGCAGATGTCGCAAAATTGTATAGGCAAGTAAAGGTCATTCCAGAGCAACGGGACTTGCAGCGAATACTTTGGCGTTCGAATGAAGATTTGGAGATTAATCATTTTCAATTGAATACTATCCCTTACAGTACTTCATCGGGGGCCTATTTGGCCATCCGTTGCCTCCATCATTTAGCTTGTGACTTGAAAGATAGATTGCCCGAGATAAGTGAGATCATTTTAAAATCTTTCTACGTAGATGACTTATTGCTAAGTACTGATTCATCGGAACGAGCCATTGAGATCCCCAAGCAGCTTTCTTTTGAGCTCAGTAAGTACGGCTTTCCCCTTCGCAGGTGGTTTTCAAATAAAGTTGAAGTGTTGAATAGTTTAGCTAATCAGGAAAGTTGTCTAGATTATTTGTTTAATGATGGCGATAATATGAAGGTGTTGGGTCTTCAATGGCAGTCGAATGCTGATATGTTGCATTACGTCGCAGTTCAAAAGTCATCATCTCATGAGATCGTTTCCAAACGATTAATTTTGTCAATCGTGTCACAGATATTCGACCCATTGGTTTTGATAGGTCCAATTATCATAAAGGCTAAAATTTTATTGCAGAAACTTTGGCAGCTGCAATTGGGCTGGGATGAGTCGATACCTTTAGATCTGTTTTCTGAGTGGGATCGATTCTACGATCGATCTTGAACCAGTTATCGATTCCTCGTCAATTCACCGCATCAGGAGCGGCGTTCGAAATTCATGGATTTTCAGATGCCAGCGATTTGGCATATGGAGGCTGCCTGTATCTGCGTTCTATGGTGGCGTCTGGTGAAATTGTGGTTCGTCTTATTTGTGCCAAATCACGTGAAGCACCCATAAAAAAGATCAGCATTCCCAGACTAGAATTGTGTGGAGCTTTATTGTTGGCTCGTTTGTTTTCAAAAGTCATAGCAGCATTGAATATCTCAATTAGTAGAACCTTCTTGTGGACCGATTCCACTATAGTGCTATCGTGGTTTGCTGAACAGCCCTGTAAATGGAAAGTGTTTGTCGCGAACAAGGTGTCAGAGATTCAAACGCTCACTGCAAAGGCTCATTGGGGTCATGTTGCATCGCAAGATAACCCTGCAGATCTTATTTCTAGGGGTGTTGATCCAGAGGTCCGAAATGTACAAGAATTGTGGTGGTCTGGTCCTGTATGGCTTTCCTAGGTGGAGGAGCATTGGCCTAGGGTTTTTGTTCCGAATGACTGTGAAATTTCGGAAATGAAACACAATAGTATTAGTCTTATAAATGTCAATTTAGACTGTTCAGTTATTGAGAGGTATTCATCTCTTAATAAGCTCGTTCGAGATGTAGCATTTTGTATAAGATTTTATAATAATTGCAGATCAGTGACACAGAAACTTGGGGAAATTTCAATTGAGGAATTTGATGATGCTCTCATTAGACTTGTTAGGATTGTACAACTGGAGATTTTTAGTTCTGAGATCGCTTGTGTTCAGAGTTCTCTTCCAGTACAAAATCGAAGTTCGATTAAGACTCTCAACCCTTTTTTAGATAATAATGGTGTGTTGCGTGTTGGAGGACGAATTAAAAATTCAACTGAACCCTACGATATCAAGTTTCTTATCATGCTACCTGAAAATCATGCTTTAACACGATTAATTATAAACGATCAGCACCATAAGCAATTGCAGGCTGGAGCTCAAGCTATGCTGACGTCGTTGCGCCGAAAGTTCTGGCCCATTAACGGTAGAAAAGCCGTTCGTAGCGTTCTTGCAAAATGCATTACATGTTCTAAAGTAAGACCTCGTTTTGAACATCAAAAATGGGCTATTTACCTACCTAGGTAGTTGCTCAAAGACCTTTTTTAATTTCTGGGGTAGATTTTGCTGGTCCGTACAATTTAAAAGATGGAAAGCTTAGAAACCGTTTGATTGTCAAAGGGTATATGTGCTTATTCGTATGTTTCGTAACAAAGCAGTTCATTTAGAATTAGTAAGTGATTTAACAACGCTTTCATTTATTAATTGCTTAAAAAGATTTGTCTCCCGCAGGGGCTTATGTAAGCGAATATGTTCTGATAATGCTACTAATTTTATTGGGACAAGGAATTAGTTTGAAAGCATCAATAATTTTTTATTACATTTAAAAGATAATGAAGAATTCCATAGAATTTGCCTAGAATCACGTATAGAATTTAAAAATATTCCAGCAAGCCGTCCACATCACGGCGGATTGTGGGAATCCTCGATAAAATCAGCAAAATTTCATTTAAATAGGGTGCTGGGAAACGCCAACCTCACTTTTGAGGACCTAGACACTCTTTTTACACAGATTGAAGCAACTCATAATTCTCGTCCTTTAACCCCATTATCCTCCGATACTAACGACCTCCTTCCCCTTACCCCCGGTCACTTCCTTATCGGGGACTCCTTAATGCAGTGCCACAGCGTGATGTGTCAGATAGACTGACAAATCGACTAGACCACTATCACGCACTCCAGAAGATATATCAATAGTTTTGGCATCGTTGGTCGTCAGAGTATTTATCACAATTGCAGCAGCTTAATAAGTGGCAGAATCCAACAAGAAACTTCAATCCAGGCGACATGATATTATTGAGGGATGACAACACCGCCTCCTTAAATTGGAGGCTTGGGCGTGTAGTAGAACTTCATCCAGGAAAAAAAGGGCTTGGTCATAGTAGTCACATTGAGGACTAGTTCCGGATTGACGAAGAGAGCCATCCAACGGCTGTGCTTGCTGCCAATTGAGGATACACATGATCTGCCCGTCGATGAGACATCCAATGAACCAACTACATGACTTGTTAAGTGAACGGTGATAGGGCTACTTCGATTTTCTAATCGTGGTATTGCTGAATCGCGAGTGAATTTTATTCTTTTTTGACTTTATCAAAATAATGATTTGCTTATCAATTATCATGTTTGTATTAACTTAATAATTAGATTAATATTCTTATTTGCTATGTTTCAGTTATATTTTAAAATACTTTTACGCTGTGTAAACAATATTGTTGTTACACTGCAGTCTGAAGAACCAAATGGAAAAACAATCCACACAACTGGACTATAATAAATCCACTTTGCTTATCAAGACAGACCAGACAATCCCGATACCGTTTCTCTACTTCCACCCTGTTAGAACAGCTCAATTTAGAATAAAACATTTTTTTCCCTCGTACCTGTACATATTAATTAGAATAAGTAAAATTGTAAATAATATATATTGTAAAACATAGGCAGAAAGACCAATAGGTCGATAGCCTTTTTTTTCTTATGAAAAAATAAAGATAATTTATTTATATTTTATTTTATTGTGCCGGTAATTTTAGGGTCATTTCTAGTTTATGGGATGTTAGATATAAAACAGATCGACCGTTGTGATAAGTCAGTCCGATTCTTTATCGATATTATAGCTATAAAAGCGATGCGATAGTAGTGAGCCAAAGTTTAGTAATAAATAGGAAATTATTACTAGACTATTAGTAGGCGAATTGTAATTGTGTCTATTTGTGAAGTCGTTAAATAAATAGTGCTTAAAATCACTTGTGGTGGAATTATTTGAACCCCGCGCTTGCATTAATATCATCGATGAGGCAAATGTCTCAAGTGACCAATAGAGAAGATTATGTGACGATTCCATAGCTTATTGAAAATGTTTTGACTATTACAAACTATTAATAGACTCGAGTAATTAATTTTTATTATTTACATCATACAAGAAAGATTCAACAAAAAATGTCATGCAACTAGAATGTATTGAAAGCCAAAATAACAATCTGTTTGTTTTATAAATAAGTTACTGAGCCTTTTCGACTGCGGAACGTTTATTCATCTTACTGAATGGAGATAAAGAACCAGGGTCAGCACCAAAAATCTTCTCTAAATCACTGCTAATACCCAACAAAAAATCGTCCAGTATGTTATTCATTTGGTGAAGTATGCTGTCAATTTCCTCCCTAGATAATAAAAAGAAAGCAATTCGGTACGGTGAAACTTTGCCAGATTAGTCATAGAAAAGCCTATGGAGAAATTTAGTTTTTTAACGTCAAATATTACTTGGCTTTCGTATTAATTATTATCATAACGTATTAATAAACAAATTAAAGATGATTGAGTTTGACGTACTAGGAGATTGACGTACTAGAGGATGGCACTAGTTTAATGTCTCATCAATTAACAGCGTTGCAATATTTAAATGTAACTAAACATACATAGAAATTCCTATGACCAGTATGGAAGCACGCATCACATTGTAGTATTCATGTTTTCTATCAATAACTCACGAATAATCTACATCTCCTCCTGTATATTCATCGTGTTCTGAAGGACATTCCTCGCTCTCCTCACGCCACTCTTCATCAGTGCCTGCATTGTCGTTATTTTCTGGGGATTCTAGCCAAGTATTTTCAAAAAAACCAGTCTCGGAACTAAAAAAGAATTGTTACACAGTTAGTAAGTGAACAGTAGCTTTCTCTTGTCGGCATATTCTGGCCTTTAATAAAATTTTAACACATTATATCTAGAAAACTCGATTTTTATATCTGTAATCCTTGGGTCTAACCGATAAACAATTATTTGTAACAAATTTTGGCTAATGTTAAAAAGCTACTAAAATAACATCAGAAATTAAAGAATTCTTGTTAGTTGAATACTCTGAAAGAATTACAGGAACTTTAAGATAAGACATAAAACCTAAGTCAGGGACACTGTGGAAGAGATACCAAGGATGAAGTGGAAATAGGCTGGCCACATGGCCAGATATGATAAAAGATCGACATGAAGAATAATGGAATGGAGACCAAAAAAGACAACAAGAAGCTTGAGAGAGGTCACCTCAAAAAAGATGGACTGACGATATAAGGACAGTTATAGATAAGCAGTGTATAAGATTGGCGAAGAATAGAGAAAGATATAAACAATTAGGAGAGAACTATAGAAACTTCGAGATAAGACGTAAAAGGAAAGTCAGGGACACCACTTCACCAAGGATGAAGTGGAAATGGGCTAGGTCCATAGCCCATTTCCATTTCATCCTTGATGTGTGATGATATGATTGATATGATGACAAAAGATGGGCACGAAGAAAAATGGAATAGAACCTAAAGAAGACAACAAGAAGCTTGGGAGAGAATACCCCAAAAAAGATGGACACACGATATAAGAAGAGTGGTAGACAAACAGTGGATGAGATAGGCGAAGAACAGAGAAAGATGGAAACAATTAGAAACGTAATGATCCAACGAATAATGGACAATCACCTTGTGTTTTGTGCTTCGACAAAATGACGCACAACGAAATTCCGCAAAGATTTATTTATAAAAAACTACGAAATTGATCATTATTGATCTTTTAAATCCGAAAATAAAATTACAAAACCACAAACCTGAGCCACATGGCCCAGCCAATCCTGTATATCGAGCAGGAAGCTCCCTGGAGACGAGACCACGATTCGCCTCGATCACTCGCGGAAATACCCGATGACTGTTTCGGTTGAGACGATGGTACCAGTGGCGGTGCTGCGGTCACCGACAATCATGCAAACTTAATTGTACGATGATTAGATAAGTTCACAGCAAGGAGAGAATTACAGAAGCATCGAGAAAAGACGTAAAATAAAAGACAGGGACACTGCGGAGGAGATACCAAAGATGAAGTGGAAATGAGCTAGGCACATAGCCAGATATGATGACAAAAGATGGACAGGAAGAATAATGGAATGGAGACCAAAGAAGACAACAAGAAGCTTGGGAGAGAATACCCCAAAAAAACATGGACGGACGATATAAGGCAAAGCAGACAGTATTCTTGACCGATTGGTGCGAACGGTTGATAGTGTTCTTGGGTATTCGGTCTGGACAGTGTGGAATAAAACTATTCAGCTACCAAGCTTTCGATATTTTTTAATATCTTCCTCATGGTGCTAACCGTTCTATGAAATGAAGGCAAGAAACCGTGAGAAAACATTTAGATATCTAGGTCTAAAAAATTTTAATATTGACCTAAATATCTAAATGTTTTCTCACGGTTTAATGCCTTCACTTCATAGAACAGTTAGCACCCTGAGGAAGATATTAAAAAATATCGAAAGCTTGGTAGCTGAATAGTTTTATTCCACACTGCCCAGACCGAATACCCAAGAACACTATCAACCGGACGATATAAGGACAGTGGTAGACAAAGAGTGGATAAGATTGGCGAAAAACAGAGAAAGATGGAAACAATTAGGAGAGAATTATAGAAACTTCGAGATAAGACGTAAAACTAAAGTCAGGGGCACTGTGGACTGGTACCAAGGATGAAGTGTAAATGGGCTGGCCACATGGCCAGACATGAAGAAAAAAGAATGAAGAATTCTGGAACGGAGACCAAGAAACACTACAAAAAGCATGGGCGAAAATTTGAGCATTGTCAAAAATTTGGTCCTAAAAATCATCTTGAAACTTGAAACTTTCGGCATCGGCATATCAACTTCTTGCCAGAAATAAAAAAAATCCGGTCTGCCAATCAAATATTAGCTGGATGGCATGCATTTTGCTTACATCGTATAATTGCTATATACCGATAGATATAGAGACTATGAGTCATTTTTTGTGGCGCTTCTTGCGTTCAGGAGAACTACCAACAAGCGACACAACCTGAACTATTCATTCTGATTTTATAGTTTGATTCTCACTTATAAAATCAATGGTTTTACAAGTGGAAAGTAACGATAAGCATCTTCGTAGCGCCATACTTAAAATCATGTCCACACGCGATGTGTAGGTGCTTAGCTACCACGGTACCAGAAGTATAGAATCAAAATTAACAGATCAATTTGTTAAGTTTTGATAGGTGGTGTTTATTTAGAAACCACATTTTTGTTGCAATGTGACCTCCACTTGTTCCGCTGTGCATTTCCTTTAATCCATGTGATTTTCTGCTGTCAGTGTAGTCACCGCGGTCCTTCCGTTTAGACTCTCCCATGCTCTCCTCATAATCTATTAGTTTTTCTAAGAGTCCCACTGAGTCCATAACACCTTCAAATTTAGAATCGTACCAGCAATATCTCGTCACTCCGGCCTCTTATCTTCAATTTTTGCTAAGAATATGGGTCCAATGTCTGGATCGTTCGTTTGTTCAACTCGAAGCCCAGTATGGTCCAGCCATTAATCAGTTCCACCGATGTTCTTCTTACAGAAGAAAGTCCTTCACGCTGCTTTATTCTTTACAGTCGGTTTTCTTTCTGCTACCATCTATACAGTGTGTCCAAGATAAAGATGCACTGCATGGGCATCTCCAAAACGGTAAGAGATACGAAAGCGGTTAAATTAGAAGAAAGTTGCACAATGGGAACTCAATGGGCATAAAATTACAAAAAGGCTACACAAAGAAGTTGAACACAATATGAACCTGGGACAATACATCAAGTCCATAGAACAACGGAAAACTATCTTAGAAAAGCGTCTCCAGGAGCAGAAGCTGCTCGAAAGCAGAAACCAGCTCCGAAGAGCATACTATCAGAGACCATCCCTTCAGGTCCTCCAGGAGCGAGAAGACGTTGCTGCGGGACTAAAAACTGAAGATGCGGAAATCTTCTACCGCAAACTCTCCAAAAAAAGAGGCCGAAAACACCCCGACTCCAACGCTGACCAAGTGGCTCAGGAAATTGAGGAGATATTCCGGAGAACAAGACTGGCACCGCCAACAGACAGACGACAACATCAAAAGCGGTCCCCTGGAAAGTATCCGGAGAAGACGGAATGCCTGTATACCTTTACAAAGTGTTACCTAAGAAGGAAGAAAAAAAAAAGAGTAAACATATGTCTTTGCAACATATTGATAAATGTCATTTAGAAATTAGGATTTATAACTGATTAGAGTCAATCAGATGGTCAGGACGGCCGTGTTATAGTATCTAGAGTGGTTGTGCACGAGGTGTTGAAAGAACAAGTTGGTCAGCAGAAATCTTGAGTTGGTTTGTTTATGGTGTGCTTTAAGTTGCAGGCGTGATTTTTTTCCTAACGTTCCTCTTATGTTGCCCAAACTACCGTAAAATTATGAAAAAAGAACCCGATGGTGCCTAAAAGTAGCTGAAATGTTTTGTTGTCAAAGATTTTATTTAATGTTCGCAAATCTAACAGCTTTTGAAGAATGGTAAGAGACCTTTTACATGGTGATTGCAAAAATGAGTTGTTTCTTTTAGTTTTATAGATATCTCAAAAACAGTCGTTTTATGGATTTTGGTTTTTATTTATTTTTTGAGTTATTTCAAACAATCGAAAACGAAAAACACTTTCTCATTGCAGCTTTTTAAGCTCTACAAGATGAAGTTTGTTACTTTTTATTCCAACTTTTCGTTAGCGATGAACCATCATCAACTTTTTCTTATGGACCGAAAAAAAAGTAGAGAAAACAAAAGATAGCCCTTTTTATACCCAATTCAACAATGTGATGTACTTGTGTCGGAAACGCAATTCGTAATAAAATAACTAGTAGGAAATGAATAAAAATAAACAACAACAAATAGAAAAACAAAAAAGACGCAAAATTTACAACAAATGTTCAAATAGATAACCATTATTCTCTAAACACAGGTAAGACTTCTTACCGTTGATTCTAAGACTCGGGATAATAATTCTGGAGTGATAGTATTAAATGCTGCCGTAACTGCTCTCAAAAGTTCATCTTCTGTATCAAAATGGTGAACGTATTCTTGGTTTTTTATGTAACTCCAAAGAAAAAAGTCTAGTGGGGTTAAGTCTGGTGATCGCGCTGGCCAGGAAACCTCACCATAAGTACCGATTGTTTTTCCTGGAAAACTGTTCCGAAAGGTACCCTCGAACTAGTCTAGCATTCTAGTGCCCAGAATTCCACACCACACGGTGAAGCCAAATCGGTGTTGGTGCTTGGATGATTTTTTTCAACCGTGGGTTGCTTTGTGCCCAATAATGGGTACTGCGTCTATTAAAAATTCCGTTGTTTGTTACCTTGCTTTCGTCCGACCAAATAACTTTGAATGGAAAATCATTATCAATGTGACACTGCCTGGTATACCATTCCCAGAACGTCCTTCTTCTAATTTCATGTCCGGGTCGCAGTCCTTGGCAAATTCTAAAATTATAGGGGTGAAAGTTATTTTTCTTTAAAATAAATTGGGCTGTAGATCTGGCTACTCCTGTTTGACTTTCAATTTCCCTTGTTCATATATCAGGTTTTTCAATGACTGATTGGATAACTTGATACTCTTGTTCTTCATTAGAAGTTTTTTTCCTGGTTTTGATAGGTTGCATAAATGACCCATACTCCTTCAGGTTGAAAGACACACGTCTGAAGATTGATCTATTGGGCTGTCTTCTTTCAGGATATTTGTCGATGTACATACTTTCAACAGCCACACAATTGTTTTGGGATAAAATGCAACATGACAACATATCAAATTTTTCTACCCCTGTGAAACTATTCGCCGGCATAATTTTAATGGATAACTGAAATAATTTTCGCTACTTCTAATGAAACATTTATTGACAGATGTTACAACTGACGATTATAATGTTATTCATCGTCTGCTATTGAAAAATGTAGATAATTTAATAAAAATTGCTTTTTTGACACAAGAACTGATATAAATCATGTGATGTAACACAGAGTTGAATTGAGTATAAAAAGCAATATCTAATACAGTAAGTACCTTTTTTCTAAGTCCATATGAAAAAGTTAAGTTGATGATGGTCTCTCGGCAACAAAACGTTGTAACAAAAATTAGTAAACGTCATCTTGTAGAGCTTAAAAAAGTGCAATGAGAAAGTGCTGTTTGTTTTTGGATACTGTTTGAAATAACTTTAAAAATAAAAAAAAAATAAAAATCCATAAAATTATTTAAAAAAAAAAAAAAAACAATTATTTTTTTGAGATATCTAAAAAACTAAAACAAACCATTCATTTTTGCAAACACCACGTAAAGGTCTCCCTCGATGTGCAACTTTCTTTTAATTTAACCGCCTTCGTATCTCTTACCATTGCAGAGATCTCCATGCAGTGCATCCTTATCTTGGACATACTGTATAACTCATTGGCACTTCCATTATACCTTCCCAGAAGATGTTCAATAAGTTTATCTTCACTGACAATGGCCACCTCTGACTTTTGTCCATCACTTTTGCCTCCAAAATTGTTGAATCGATTCTGGGGATCTTAACGGGCCCGGTCAATTGCCCCCTTACGTTGACCTCAATTAATTTTCCTGGTTCGATCCCAGTCGCAGCCGGGTTTTCTAAGCATTGGCGGCAGACTGCGTTATCTATTACGGCAGTTACCCTTGATGCGTCCCAGTTTGCCGCCATTATAATGATGTATCCTAACACTTTCTATAAACTTAACATAGATACACCCCCCTGGTCATCACAAGGCGCATGGGCAAACCTTTGATATGCTTCTTACCAAGAAGCCATCTTACACATTCTTACCAAGAATCTGACAGCTCTAACTCTGCCATTAGAACCAGGCATCACTTCCACTATGCGAACTAATGGCCACCTGAGAGGAGGGACATCATCTTCTTTAAGGAGGACCAACATATCTACTTTTAGATTAGGGTAAGGATAAAACCGCTTGGGTCTGTTCTGAAGTTCATTCAAATAGCCTCCAGACTATCTTTTCCAGAAGGTTGGCTGAATTTGTGTCAGTTTGCTACGGGAAGTTTTCTTGGCCGGCGCTCGTAACTCGGGCTCTGATTGGTCGGAGTGGTGGATGTGTTTTATTTATGTGTCGAGGAGTCAAGGCCATGCATACGAAAAGGAAACACTAAATGTGTGACGATCGCATTCTTCATTCTTCTTTCTTCTTTCACAGATTGCTCAAGTAGTTTCCTTTTTTGGAAGTTTTGCTCTCGAAACTCGCACCAAATGTGGTGCTGTTGAAATTGATTCGGTTCCACGTCGAAATAGGTTCGCGTGCCCCTTTTTGGCTGATGAATTAATTCAATTAAGTTCATCCCCTGTATTCACTGTGCTAGTAAAAGGTGTGAAGCAGTGACTGATTGGAAGAATCACTCAGATCCCTAAGAATTATAGGAATCTCCCAGTTTTGTTAGGCTCTGGTATGCTGTGCCCTCAATCCTTATAGTCAAGACAAGCAAGACCGAAAAGCACTTGTTTCCGACGATCAAGGTAGGATCTAAACAGTTTATTCATTCTACAATTGAAAGACTGCTACGATTGTTCAGGGACAGTTGCCTATTGCTCAGGGACAATTAGTTTCCAGCATTTGAATTTTACAGTACATAATACATTACATTTTTGCTATTTGCCTCAGACATTACTTAAGGTATTTAATATATATTTTATTATTTTTAATTAGCGATTCAATTAATCATTTAAGTAGGTAAGCACAACTAGAGATTTTTTTTAATTTTCACAGATCTTAGATAAGCCAGGGTTTAAGAATTTTAAGCCTAGTGTTTGTACAATTACTCTCTAATTAATTTGTCAATATCCATTAATTATTCTTTTGAATACACTTGAGATTTATAGTTTGCTGTTAGTATTTATTTGCAACCTGCATGAAGGCAGATCAATTTAAAAAATTGGTAATCTTTGAAAAGGTTCACTAACCCATAAAGCGAGCAAGTAAAACATTTGAAAGTTCAACCCTTAGTTTGGGATAGGTCTATCCTGCTCTTCTTTTTGCTGTTCAATAAGGGTAAGCAGATGGGGCTTGAGTTTATCATTGTCACAAACACTGTGTCCGATAAGTAAGCACTCCACACCTACAGTTCAACACTCTAAATCTCCGAATTCCCACTTGTGACACCAATTGTTGCGAACTGAGGTTCGTAAAATTCCAGTGTAAGTAAATTTGTTTATACACTATTTATTTACTCGACAAACAAACACAAGTTCAATTCGTCAACTTATAGTCCACTATCTACCACTAAGACTTTACTATAGCTTTAATTATTGTTGGTTCTTTTAGCTTAAGCAATTAAAAATTAGACTTGTTACTGACAGCAGCGGTCCACAACCTATGACTTAAAGCCTGCAAAGAAGAAAATGCCCTAACAACATTCATAGAACAAAAAAAAATCCCCTAAACGTATAACACTAAAAGTCGCGGAAACAAAGTAATAAATTACACTCTGCGACGTCGAGTCGAAAGGTCCAAGGATCGCCCGAGAACGACCGGCGACTTCCTGCACTAATCCTGAATATTATTCATACATGGTAAGCCTCAGGCTCTCAAACGGCGAAGTCTAGCAATTTCTTGCTACTCAAACCCTGATGTTGACATTGACATTGACGTTTTTAACAAAATGGATAGCGCATTCGTATCACCCAGATAAATTTGTCCATATGCGTTTTTATATCTCATAGATAGGATTAGCTGTCTTATATATCTTAAATAGGCTCCAAGTTAGCCATTCTTCAAACCAAACCAAAATTGAATTGTACAATCAGTTGTGGTGTTCAGCTAAGTAACTTATACTCACCTTTGTTCAGAACTGCGTTTCTCTGAAAGGGATCTTGACCATCTGCTTTTGCTCTCTTCCGTGAGAAGAGGCAGAAAGTTCGAAACTTGAACAAGAACATCTCGAACAGGTTGAGGTAAAAATTCCAGCATATTATTTTCGCTTGCCAGGTTGACGAGCAGTGGAATCATTTCCAAAGCACTTGTTCTGCGTATAGATAAAAAAATTCCAAACCCAGATTGTCTTACAATGTCGAATACTCACAAATCAAGGGTACCCAACGAAGGTAATACTTGTTCTGAGAATTCAGATGTCAGATTAATTAAAGCGTCTAATCCATCGTTTAAGTTAGTCCTTGTGGTCTCAATGACTTGCTTTAATGCTGTACTTGTCTTGTTTATTAATGTATCTAAATTTCTCCTGGCTCGGTTTGCTGCCTCTCTGTGATGTCAAAAAAATAAAAATGAAAAGATAATGATGGTGGCCCCAACATGAATACAAGAAAAAGTGAAAACCAAACCCATAAACGATTACTCTGCGCATGAAAACTGCTTGAGCTTTGATTACTACTGACAGGTAGCGCCATTTCAGAAGCAAAAAATTTAACAGATGAATGAAAACATTCAGTAGTAGAAAGAAGTTTTGACCTCAAACCAAGCTCAAAATTAAAGCAATGTAAATGTAAAATTATTCAAAGTATTACGCTAACCAATAAAAGAGCAAATTTTGGTTTATAATTTCGGTTCCAGTCATAGGTACAATAATACAAACCCATGTTTGTGTAGATCTTTTGTTGTTCCTTTGAAGTCCACCATCTCCGCCTCAGGAATTTTAAGATTAGTGACAACTTCTGGTCCTATTGAATTAAAGAAAAATAGAGATACTGCGTAAAAGTTGGTTTGTACAGGGTTTCTTTTATATATTTTGAACTGTTAGAGTTAGAATAACGGTTCGAAGATTATTCATTTTGAAAATATTTATTATGCCCTAAAGGCGGCTACAATACAACTAAACTGTTTTACAGCTTGAACAATACATTTATACGAAGAGTTCCTGTGGGAAATGCAACATTATTGTTTATAATAATGAGACTGAAGTATCAGCGTTTAATTATGGTTAACTTGCATTTACCTTGAATGTAACTCCTCCCCTAGATGGAATCACACAGTTTAACAAGGGTGATTCCATAAAAATTGAATATTTAAAATTATCAACAATAATTAGCAATGCAATTTATAAAAATGCGAATTTAAGCGAACAGCTATATAAGCAACAAAAGCATATAAGCAAAGAAACTCTGTTAAGAAAATTACGTTTTCAACAAATTTCTTCCTCTTGAATTTCTTCTTTCTTCTTTGAGTCTCTTTTTAATTTTAAACACTTTCTTTGGGCAAAATATATAACACAAATTACGCCCAAAATATAAAAGGTAATTGTCCATACATTGACATGATTTACATACACATTACTGGAGATATATTCAATGGCTTCTTTTTGTTTCTGTAATTTACGCTGCAAGTCGAGGGTAGCTTCCAGATTAATGGTATAGACCCATAGGGGGTGGACTGTACTCTGAAGGCTGTTGGCTCTGTACTTGAGTGAAGTTTAACTGCGGTAACGGCACTGCTTCAAAGGGTAACTTGTTCGGTTGAAAAGTTTCCAAAGTTAAGGATTGTAGCTGCAACTTGCAAGGCTTTGGAACTTCCACTAAGTAACTTCCAAATAAGGGTGTTGTTTCCTTAAGGGTCTGACAACTGCTGGTACTTACTAAACGTGAAGGTACAGTGACCATCCATTTTCCTTCTATGATTTGGATTGCTTGCGGCTCCTTAATTTGTACTTTGAAAGGGCGGCAAGTCGTAACATTTAACTTGTGTGTTAAGAGCTGGACTTCGCAAGGTGGGTTGTCATCCATTGGCCTAATGTTAATATTACGGCACAGGTATTCGTTCATCGTAGCATTTCTTGGCATTGAGTTTCCATGATGACATATGGATAGGACATATATGGCTTCGCTTATAGCTAGATAAGGTTTATGTGAAATATTGATATAGAACGATATTTCATTTGGGATCGGAAGCGGATACACATTAAAATACTGATACACTTCTCGTTCAACAAGAGGAAGTTCTAGTATGAATATTATATTAAGATCTTTTTGCAAACATTTAATTTTAATTATTTTTTCAAATGCCAAAATGTTTTCGTTTTCCACTGATAATGGTAACTTATAGGTTTCGAGTTTATTTTCTAGACCTTTCATTTCATGGAGAAGTTCTTTAGGGCCAATAATTGAATTGTGCAGTGAATCTAGTTTAGCAAAAGTTACGGCAACTTCAATTTTATTCAAGATGCTATATATTGACTGATACATTAAAGTGATTTGCTTTATAATGGTAAAAGTCAAAAAATACGCTCTTAAAACATGCCCATGCTTGAGAGTTTGTTCTATTGTATTATTCGTGATTTCAAAATTAATTCATTTTGTGTGATATTAGACACCATTTTCTGAAATCGGTCAATTGTTGATTCCATTATAGAAATGTGATGAATTTGACTAATTTTTAGTTTGTTTTGGTTGTCCTGTAAAATTTTATTTTTTGAGAAACTTTCTTCAGCGTCATTTTGGTCTAAGTTTCTGGTTATACTCTTTATGAATGAGCCAAGTGGATTGAAAAGTCCTCTCTTCTTTCTATATGAGTTTAAAGAATAAGAAGGTACTATTTGCGTTAATAAATTTTCTATGCGTTTCTCCAGTGTATGCAAAGTAACAAGCGAGTTTGTGTACTGTATGCATAATGAGCTATCATTAATTGTTAGTGAGAGTGCATTGGTCTTGATTTTTAGTGAATAGTACTGGCTTATTACTTGGGATAGATTAAAGGGTTGGAAAAAGGACCTGTGACTGGATACCATTTTTGAAATTCCCATTTTAAATCGAAGGGTTCCAGGGTAACTGTTGAGGTCATGGAACTTTATGTCTGTCCCGAAGGTCCAGCACCATCTGTAAAAATGGGCTTTATTTTAGTTTCTTTTATTTGAATTACTTCTTTAGTTTTTGGTTCGCTAATTCGAAAGAGGTGAAATTAGTGGCTGAATGGATAGTACTGTTATAGGCTATGACAGCATAAGGCATAAGCTTAGTTACGTCAGAGTGTGGGTCTGATTCTTTTAAAACTCGAATGTGTTCAATTAGTGTTGAATGTAGTCTTTCGACAGGAGAGTTCGAATCATGACGATAAGGGGTAGTAAAATGAATATGAATGTTGTGGGCGTTTAAAAGTCCTTTAACAACTTCATTTTTAAATTCGGCTCCGTTGTCAGAGACAATTTATTGGGAAACACCAAAAAATTGAAAGAAATTGATCATCTGATGGGCACTTGAAACTGCGTTACCAGAATAGGGTTCGTTCAGGGAAATTCGGGATAATGCATCGGCATTACTGTTAAGACTTCCGTTCTTATACAAGATTTCATAATCGAATTCTTCTAAACGTAGTCTCCATCTAACTAATTTAGAGCTTGGTTCTTTCAAATTAAAGGGCCATACAAGGGGTCGGTGATCAGTGTATATTTTAAATTTGCGTCCAGGTAGATAGAGACGACAATATTTACATGGCCAAACTATTTCTAAGAGTTGCTTTTCAATGGTTGAGAATCTCTGCTCGGTTTCATTGAGGGTTCTCGAGGCGTAAGCAAGAGGTTGATCTGCAGGGGGTTCTCCTTGAGATAGAACTGCGCCAAGGGCGATATTTAAAGCGCCTGTTGTTAAGACAAAGGGTTTTGTAAAATCAGGGTATTTTTTTTTTTAAATTGGTGCATTTATTAAAAGTTCTTTAAGATGATTAAATGCTTTTATAAATTCTTCTGTGTGGTCAACTTTAGATCCTTTTTTAAGACATAGGGTAAAAGGTTTACTTACTTTTGCAAAATTTTGTATAAATCTCCTATAATATCCCACTAGACCTAGAAAAGATTTTATACCTTTTTGGGTACGAGGTATAGGGAAATTTTTGACTGCGTCTACTTGGGCTGTAGCCGATAACAGTACACAATAATGATTGTTGAGGCACAAAACTTAATTGATCTGAGGCGTATTTAAAATTATTATTGTCATAGTTGGGATACATGTTAGTATTGGTACTATTATTAGTATTTGATTGGTTATTAGAGCTGTTATTGTTGGTAAGGGGTTGAACTGCTTGATTAAACAATTCCAAACCCAGATAAAGATCTGGGTTTCGTTTTACACCTTGTTCGGTAATCTTGTGACCTAGATAATCGACTCCTTTTCTAACAAATTCTGATTTATCTAGTTGAACTTTGAAGTTCGATTGTCTTAGTCTTTCAAATACTTGTTTGAGTCTTTCGATATGTTCTTGGAGGGATGTGCTAAAAATTATTATATCATCTAGATAGACTAAGAAGGTCTCATTCTGTAATCATCTCAAAACGTTATTCATTCATCTATTTGAGTCGCTACTTCTTTTTTATCTACTTCCGGGTATCGATATGTCTTTGTAAATATATAGGGGTTTCGTCTTTAAAATCTATTTTGTGTTTTATGCAATTGGTAAAAGACAATGGTGAATTTTCACAATTCCCTTATGGCTTTGTACTCTTCTTGGTTACAATGTGAAAGTCTTAAATTTTTTTTTGTTGTTGAAGCTTATCAAAATATTCTTGGATTTCCGTATTCCGTATTAGTTTCCATTTTTTCTATAAAGAATGTCTCAGATTCTTCTAGTGTTTCGATTTCGAAAGGGTCGTATATAGTGATCTTTATAGGGTTTTCACATGGATTTAAAATAGTTGTAAGGGCATATAAGTCTATTACTTTTACTAGGGGGTCAGGCATTTCTGCTTTACCGAAATTAGTGTAACTCAAAATACCTAATCCATTGGCATTTACTGGAATTCCTCTGTTGGTAGTTTGGTCTAAACTGACCGAATCCTAAAGATTGGAGGTTTCGATTGGGTGGTGGAAAGTTATTATAAACAGGTTGATGAATCGGAAAGTGACTTGGTTTGAAATTATAATTATTTGGAAAATTTTGGGGTTGGTAAAATGGTGTTGCATTAAAATGTGGTTTATCGGAACGTGATTGACTGGAAGGTACAGCAATTTTATTTGTGACATTTTGTCTAATTTTGTAATTGAGAAAATTTTATTCCTCTTGCGCTTCTTCAAGAGAATCTGGATTTTTCAATCTTACCACTAATTGCATATGAGTTTAGCCCATTAATAAAGGATTTCATGGCCAAATTGCCATATTCCGTAATTTTTAAGAGTGTGTTTGGTCTAGGTTCAGCTGAAGAATTAACTTTACTAAACAATAAACTTCTGGCACCTTGGAGGCGAACTCCAAATTGTGAAGAGGTTTCAGAATTTTCAGGTTTCATAGTAATTATATCTTGTACGATACAATCGATCGATCTTTGATCAGAAAAGGTACTTCTTATAGCTTCTCTAACAAATTCCCATGTACTAAGTTCTATTCGTGAAGCAATTAAATCTGCGGCACGTCCTGTGAGCTTACTTAAAATGGTATCGAATAGTGCAATATTAATAGGAGCTGCTACATTAGTAGGGTCTCTATGAGCGCCTAAGAAATTATTACATGCTGTAATAAATCTATTTTTCCACTACTAGCTTTAATACGGACCGTTAAAGGCCAGCAAAATGACTGTAAAGTAGGTTTTCTTGTTTTGATTATAAAACAATTGAACAAAAGCGGTCTATAATGACAACGTTATGGCCGATTATTTACCGGTAATAAAGCTGTCAGTTGTCAGGAGCATTAGGCGCCGTGATATCGTCATAAAAACCATTTTGTTTATCGGTTTTTTCGGTAGCCACGGTAACGAAGCCTCCATATCGATTGAAGACGCGCCTGTTCTTAGTAATAAAATATGCGGAGCGCTACCTTACTAATTTAGGTAATTTTTTGTTGTAGATTTATTGAATCTAGTAGTGGAAAAAATCGTATATACACCGCGGTTGTGAACTACTTATGACCCTCACGTCTTAGATCCTTCAGCGCTACTTCGGGATTTAAATTGACGTTCGGGTCATAATAATGTACTTCACAACCTTGGTTTATAATATACTATTATTTGTCGCGGGTTACCATCGAAACTAGGAATATTATCAGCTTGATAACGAATAAGCTGCTAATTATTAGCCATTATGTTGATAAGGTTGGTAACTTAATATGAATAATTAAAAAGCAAATGAGCTCTCAGCAGACTGAGAATTAGCACGTATTTTTATACAGTACGTAGCTTTTAATTTATGAAGCGATAATGTTTTGATACGTTGATGTAATTAAATAGGTTTATAATAAAATAAGCCTACTATGTGTAATGAAAATTTTTCCTAACTACTTTCTTGAGAGAAAATAAAATATTTAGAATTTAGATGAAAGGGTTCCTCTAAATTTTACGAGATATAAGCAATCAATAAATCAATATGTTCACTTACAGTGATTCAAAAATAATCGCTTTGAATATCATTCCTTGTTTCCTTACTGCTAGGTCCAATAGGAAAATTAACTTCTCCCTGGCTACTTATGGGTCGTTGGGCGATTCTTGTCCCGCAGACTCGCACCAATGGGTTTCGGCGATTCTTGTACTATGCCCTGGCCTGGTTGAGTTGCACGTAGTCCTTTAGGCACACAAACTTTTCGGAAAACGCCGTAAATCGTTAACACGAACTGATACTACGTTGAATACAAAGGATCGTCGACGCAATATCCTACCGACTGCGCCTGTGGTACACGGATATTCTCTCACGTCTATCGAATTGTACGCTAACCCTAGCAAAAAACTGTGCCAATTGCACCAAAACTCACCAAAATAATGGACGACACGGACATTGTCAAAACTCTATTTAAAGGCAATGGAAAGGAAATTAAAGGATGATCTCGTACTGCTTACAGTACGAGAGCTAGTGCAAGTTCCAACTGTCCCCCATGGAAGTGGGCTCAAGGATGGAATACGAGCAAATTTTTACGCAAATAGGAACACCGATAACGTGTCCTTGGTGGCACTGCAAGGTGCAACGATCAAATTTACATACAAAGAGTAGAAGAATCGAGGAGCTGGAAAGTTGAATGAATGGGTATGACATGGTCCCAATTGGGGGGAATTTTAATGGAAAAAATAGAAGCTGGGGGGTTGTAT
Source organism: Taphrorychus bicolor (assembly GCA_951812265.1). Lineage (NCBI taxonomy): Eukaryota > Metazoa > Arthropoda > Insecta > Coleoptera > Curculionidae > Taphrorychus > Taphrorychus bicolor. The sequence goes on from OX638304.1 coordinate 1,601,937, forward strand.
AGACGATGGAAGGGGTGACGAAATACTAGACTGGGCGACGACAAGCGACTTCGTAATTGTAAACGACGAGACCCAACCATCCACCTTTATCTCGGTGAATGAGTAAAGTTGGGTTGGCGTGCCGCTAGTAAAAGGGACGAACGTTACTAAATGGACTGTACTAACAGACGGTCTGTACTAACAGACGAGGACTTCTTAAGCGACCACAGGGTGATTACATATAGTATCACAGGGGACAACAAGACTTTAACGGAGACAAGGACATACAACTTTGCGGCTACGGACTGGGACGCTTCAGAAATCATGTAAGCAAATTTAGATTAAATGACAGGAAACATCGAAAAACGTCGAAAATGAGGCACAAAAGCTACATAAATTTCTGAAAGTGGTCATGAAACATAGGCAATGTGGGGACATGGAGAATGAGGCAGACAATAATACTGAGACGAGGAACTACAGAGTACTAAGAAACAGGTTAAGAGAGCAAGAGAGTTCCAAAGTTAAAAAGATGAAGAAGCCAAAGAACGATACAAAGCGAAATGGAGGGGACTTAGGCTGACATACAAGAAAGTGATAACAGACAAAAGAACGAGGGTACACGAACAAGTGTACCCTCGTAAACAACCTTGGGACACAGTTTGGAGATTCATCGATGCAGGAAGAGTGACAGAGGGGGACAGAGCAACAACCAACGAAAACGAAGAAGAACTAGAAGGCGAGGATGCGGATGAATCGGTAGAAGTACCAGCCACACATGACAAACAGGCAAAACGATGAACCCGAGGACTACAAACGAAACAGATTTCAGGGTGACGAAAATGATTACTATGACGTTACTATAAATCAGGGAGAGTTGAAGAGAGTAATCATGAAACTTAAAAAACGGAAAGCCGTATCGGATGACCGCATACCAAATGGATGCATGGGAAATGATGGGGGATCTAATGGTAAGTAAACTGCTCAACTTAAAGTTAGGCACAAGCAATTTTTCGTGTCATTTTCAATTAGCTGTAACTTTTTAAGTAATGAACTGTTTTATATACAATTTGCACGGTCTGAAACCTCATTTCCTCTAGATTAAGGAAGCGGATAATTTGAAAAAAAAACTCGACATTATCTTTATTATATAGGGTGTGAAACAAAGCGATGCAAAAATTTCAAGATTTTGATGTTCTGCCATTTCGCAATAAGCTATTTTTTCCTTATCGTTTTCAGGTCAGGAGTAAGCCAACATCCATATCTCGGGACCTTTTCGCCAGATTTTTTATTAAAGCACTCTGAATTTTTATACACAGCGAAACGTAAAATGTGTGAAATTCTTGTTTGCTGATATTTTTAAATCGTCGTGGTTCGGAAAAGCTGTAAAGAATCATACTGTGTTTTTCTCATTTGTTGACATATTGTCTGCGGATTGTTACTCATTCAAAAAATTTAAAAATAAGTATTTTTTTTTCTAGTATACTAGCATTCAAAAAATATGATACCATTATTGTTGATACTCGTGACTTATAATAGCAATATTAAATAAAATAACCTTTCTAGAGGTAAAGGGAAATTGAGTGATGCCGTCGCAGATAGCCAACATCAATATCCGAACTAAATAACGAATATGCCGAACTTTAAGTTGAGCAGTTTGTATTCAGTGTGAGTTTCTAAAATGGAACAATTTCTGTAAAAAAAAGAGTTTACTTTTTGGAAAAAACGCTCGGACCCGTCGATTTATATTTTAGATTTCCGTCTTTTTTTGTAAAATAAACTATTATACAGGTTGTCCCAAATTCAAGATATGACGTCATCGATTGTTTTTTAAATGACAACTGCAGTTTTGGGTTAGCTATTTTCATAGTGTACATCAAGTTATACATAGTTGCCAATTGTCAATTTTATATAGACTGCCAGTCGCAAGATTATTAACTAAATTTATTTTATTTCAAATATCAATTCATATTAATAAATATTCTACAATAAATGCTCAAAATGATCGATGATGACTCGTTTTGCACATTTGCAATTACTTCGGGGGAAAATTAGTCTGCACTCATGCCTTATTCGTGCTTTCAAGTCTTGAACATTTTCAGGTTTCGTTTGGTAAACTTTGCTTTTGCTGGGTGGCCATTCAATGGGGCCTCTTCTACCAGTCCATCGATCCGGAAATACTTCATTCAGATATTGAACAGATATCGAACAGGTCTGGCAAAATGGGGACGAGCACCATCTTGTTGAAACCAGATATTTCTGTTGAGGACATCTTCTATAGGACAAGGAAATAGAGTAACCAAATTTGGAATGAGTTCTTCTTCAAAAAATTCTAAATATCTCGCTCCGTTAAGATTTTCTTCAAAAAAGATTGGTCCTATAACTCGATTATCGACAATTCCTGCTCAGACATTGACTTTTTCTGGGCGTTGACTGTGACCTTGATGTTTTCCTTACATGTCTGTTTTCCCGAAACTGTTTTTCTATCTTACTTACAGTACTTCGAGATAAGAGTAGCAAATCAAGATGCTTGTCTCTGAGTAATTGAACTACTTCATTTTGTGTTCGTGTTCTATCTCCATATCCAATCAAAATTTCAATCTTATGACTTTCAGTTTAGTAAGTCATTACGTTGAACGAGTTATTAAGTTATTATTATCAAGTATATAAACAAAGATATTCAAGAAAAGGAAAACGCTGTCAATTGTACATTTGATATTGACATTAATGAAACGTACCTAATGCTGGTAGAAATTGTCGTTACCAGAAAGTCAAAGGTAATCTATGAAAGAGTAGCTTGGGGTGAATTCGGTAGGTAAATGACTAATATGAATTGATGATTGAAATAAAATAAATTTTGTTAATTATCTTGCGACTTGCCTTTATAAAAATTTGAAAATTGGCTACTATGTATAACTTGATGTACACTATGAAAATAGCTGACAAAAAATAGCAGTTGTCATTTAAAAAAACAATTGATGACTTCATATCTCCAAATTGGAACAACATGTATAATGGTTTATTTTACAAAAAAGAAGGCAATCTAAAATATAAATCGACGGGTCCAAGCGTTTTTCCAAAAAATAAAACGATTTTTTTTTACTGAATTTGTTCCATTTTAGAAACTCGCACTGTATGCTGGGATTTAAGAATCTTTCCTAGGGCCTGGAAAACGGCGACGGTGAGATGGTTAACAAAAAAGGCGGAGGGGAGACCATCTGTCTCACGCCTACCCTGGGGAAGATACTAGATAAACTGGTTGAAGCAGTACGGTTTCTTGATCTCCAATATGAAGAGGGCAAAGGAGAACGGGCAGCACATTTTGATCGCTTGCCTCGATATGCGAAACCCGTTCAACATAGCCCTGGTAACTGATTGACCGCAGGACTGGTGATTGGGGGATGCTTCGCAGAACGAGGGAGATCTACTGGAGCTTCCTACAGGAACGACGGTTAAAAGGGGAACGGTCAGTAGAAGAAAAAGAGGGGTTGTCCACAGGGATCGAGTCTGGGCCCAACACTGTGGCTCATCGGTATGAATCGTTGGTTCGAAAATTGAGTGAATTAAAGGAAAGAGAGGAAGGGATCGCGCAGGCCTTCGCCGACGATCAAGTGGATTTGGTAGCGGGTAGGTCTACACGTGAAATTGAGAGCAAATGGGAAAGAGGAGCAGGAATGACCTACAATATGGATAAAATGGAGTGCATGTTTGTGGAAAGATGGTGGAGAATCAGACCACCAGTCATGCGCATGGGAGACTCGCGCATCGGTGTGTCTGCGCATGTTAGCCTGCTGGGAGTAATAATTGATGCCAAGCTCAACTTTATAGAGTATGCAAAGGAGGCGAGAGCAAAAGCGAATCGACCGGTGGGCAGTTGCCTTGATTCTGTAGAAGGAGTAAAGGTGTGTTCAATGTGTGTATAGAGTTGAAAGACAGTTGAATGCGGCGCAGAGACCATTTTTGGTGCTTATGTGCCGAGCATATAGAACGACCTCTACAAAGTGAAAGAGAGAGAAATTTAGTTAAAGTTAAATTTGAGTTTGTTTTGTTTGCCTTTTATTTTTGCACGAGTGTATTGGTTTGTTTTTTTATTATTCTATAAGGAATTTTGTTTTTATAAGTTTGAATATTGTTATTTTACGACTTAAGTTTGAGTTTGTTCATTTATATTTCAACAATAAAGGGAGACCGCCATGGGAGACGGGGCGGGGGGTGAAGCACGGAGGCGTTGGGGTTTCCTTGTTGGTGGGTGCGTTGGTGGTGGGTGAAGGGAAGCGTTGAGGCCCTAGAGCGGGAAACGACAAGTATCCTTTGTCTGTCCCCCAGAGAAAAGAATAGTGTTAATAGGGAAGGAAAAAAAATGTAAGCATCCAATAACAGTTCGGCCTTCCTACTCGGTAGTCTCCGATAGATGGTCGCTGTGTCTGTTTCTCTGCCCGTTTGTGTTCCATTGATAAGTTTTAATTTGTTTCTTATGGTGTTTGTTTTGTGGTTTTATGTGTGTTTCAAATTAAATTATTCAAAGTTGAACATAATATTTGTTTTTATTTCTTCCGTTTTGTAAAGTATTAAACACATGAATAAACATTTAGGATACAAAACTGCCAAACGATGCCAAACTTTAGTGTGCTGCCACAAACCCAACTTACCTGGCTTTAACCTAATGTATAAAACTTTATTTTAATCAAAAAAATCGCATTAAAAAACACTGAGGTCAATTTGATCGTATTAGGACTTGTCTATTGACAAATACGGACAAAGTACATTTGCACGGACATATTCTAAATAATTAAAAAATCTCTATACTTCATAAGTAAAAGTTGTATGTTTGTGTTCCCTCTACTCCTGATGGACAATTTGCCAGAAAATCAAAAGTCTAAAGCTTTAAAGTTTATAATAAAAGTAAAAAGTTCCAATATATAAGTCCCAGAACATCAAAATTTTCTAATTTTTTGCACTACTTTTAATCGTATTTATAACGATTAATTGATTAAAAAGTTACAGCTGATTGAAAAAGACATTAAAAAATTCCATGTTCAGTTTTTTTTTTTGTTGAACGGTTTATTTAGATAGTGACTTATATAGACTCACATAGCAATAATTAAAGAAATCAACATTTTCAATTAAAAAATGTTGAGATCGATATCCTGCCTTTTTTGCAAAACAAAAATTAAAGATGCAGTACAGGTTAGTAGATGGTATATCAGGCACCTAATGCCACCATTCCTGACAACTATAAATCATGATAGTTTTACTGGTTGTTATTACGTTCTTCCATACCAACCGTAGTTACCAAGGCTATTTAAAGCAAAATAGCAGCCATTTGAGGTTTTTTACTTTTCCGCACTAGTGCGGAAAAGTGCAACTTTCCGCACTCATCTGCGTGCGGAAAAGTAAACTATCGTGCACGCGAGTAGAAAACGAGTTTTTCGCTTGCTGTCAATAGCAACTACCACCACTCAACCAAATATTTAAAACGTCATTGTTACTTTGATTTAAATTTTCAGATTGTGTCTTCAGTTATGCTCAGTTGTGATTCACATTATTTGAAATTGATCGTTTGCAGAAAAAACCTTGTATGCATAACGATCAAAAAGTAACTTTTTTGCTCTCGAGCGATTGCCTTCACTCTCCGAGCAAAAAAGTTGTACTTTTTGCTCTTAATACATAAATAACTATTACACGTGTAGCACTCTTACAACTAAGAAAGAAAACTCACCAGATTCCTCCAAAAAACCCTTTCCACCCTTAGGCGCGCCTAAGGCGTTTTCTATAGTAACGACGAAATAAACAGTTACCAAAACAGTTAAAAAAGGTTTAGCCATGACTGCTGGAAAAGCTAAAAGTTGAGTAAAACAATATCTGACAAATTCACTTTAAATATTCGGTAGATATGAATTAGGGGACACGTTATAGCTGAACGTGAAAAGAACAAAAAACCATATTATACTTACTTTATGTAGGTACTTAAAGTATTTTATTACATGCAATTAAAAATAAAATAGAAAAATGTTATCGTACATATAGAAAATGACGATTGTTCTGCAAAAGTTTAACAATTTCATCTTTAATAATAGGAAAAAGTTAAAAATCGGAGAGAATCCCGAATTTGCTGACCCATAAGAATTGGATTTATTACAGAAAATTTTGCTGACCCGTTAAAACTTTTTGCTGGCCGGTATTATAGTTAAGACGGTACTACAAGTTTTTTGTAATATTCGTGAAAATCGGGTAGAAAATCATTTAGTTGTTTTATCTTCTCATCAGATAGAGAGTTTTGTTTTGCATCCTTTAAATGTAAATTCGGCCGGTATATTACTTAAATGACTCATATAGCGGATATTGTCGACTCAGGACTCTCCCGACAATTTTGGTATTTGTAGATTAGTTGCAGGAGATGAAACGTTATTAGTATATTATACAACAAGCATTTAATGAGAGTCGTTATTCTTGATGATCACGTTTGAGCCCACGAGCGAAGTGAGTGGCACAAGTTGCCCGAAAGAAAAACGTTCATTAAATGCGAGTTGAATACTATGCTTTATCCAATATTCCGGGATTTCTCAAATATGATAGATTATAGGTGCCACAAAGATAATTCACAATTTTAAAATCACGAATGGTTTCCTTAATCGACGCCGCCACGTTTCATGCGTCAGATAGATGACGGTCTAGTCGCGCGTGCATGTTCATTTCAATGCTACGAGGGTGGACGTTAAATTACTTCATTTTATGGCTTATTTTAAGTATTTTTTAGCGAAAAGTACATTTTTTAGAGAAAAAAGACACTATAACCTACATTTGTCTCAATACATCCAAATAGAAGGATAATTTGTGGTGTATTTTAAAGACAAAAGTTAGCAAAGCACACATACTATACGAACGGCAGCTTTGAGTAGGTGGAGAGCTAGGTCATGGTTCGATATGCCATAAAAACGCCGAAGTTCAATACAGTTAACTGACTTGTCAGTTAACTTAACAACAGTAGACCTGTCAGTTAAGCGTCACTCAATTTAGGTTATAGGTTACGAATATAATATTGAAATTGAGAAAATTATTGTGGAAAGTAATAGATGTTCATTTGTTTAGGTGATTAAACCAAAGTAAAACCAACAGGAATTATTAAAATTGGGCAATTACTTTATTTACTACGGTCATTGTCTATGTATCAGATATAGTCTTTCAATGATTGGTTAGTACCGAGAATAGCCCTAGATGGCGAAAAGATTATCGTGTTCCCTGTGCGCGAGAACGCTTTACCCACTTGGAGTGGGACATAGGGGAAGTGGGAGGGAAAGATAGTGTAATATGTGGTCACTGCTAAAGATAAAGCTGGAATATTGAAACCATCAATATGACGTGCGGTGAAGAATAATTTATATCTTTAGCCAGAGTATTTCGTAGATTGCAGCATAAGACAAGACAATATTTTGTTTTTGTTTTCAGTTTTCATTTATGTAATCTAACTTCTGAAAAAAATCAAATTATAGAATAAAATTATAATATAAAACGTATTGTATTTTTATTATGCCGAAATTCTCACAATACAAAATCGAAAAGAAGGCAAGCTTGAGTAGGTAGTAGTGTTCGGCACGTAGGTGTACCGGGGATGCTGTAAAATGATACACCTATCAACTTAACAATGAGTTAATATTATGTGTATGCGTAGAATGCAATAATAAAATTTTGAACTGTTTGTGCCGCACCGCAGGCCTAGAGACCTAGCCCAGACATCCACAGAAAGCACCAGGAGGTTAAAATTGGCCTCTATATACCATATTCCATTATTTTCTGCATCTTACATTGCCATGGAATTTACCCTGTGTAACATCGACGGCAATTGTCGTTTACTTGTAGTCAAAACAGATACGGTAAATACAGAATTGGATGGTGATGACTAAAAACGGCAATTTGAAAGCTGGCTAATAAGATCGCTTGACATGTTTTTTTTAACCAATACAGTCAAACTAATTACTATATGGTATTTTTAGCCGCAATTGTCTCCAATAAGCTTTAAGATTTTGTCAAATTGAAGTTGCGTTGTTGTCAATTTTCAATACGTGTATCAACGTTTTAAGTGGATTAAAGAGTAAAAGAATTCCGAAATGCCGAAAAAAGTCGACAAGAAAACTCGATTATTTATAAAAAAGTGCTTTCCAAAAAAGATTTGCAATATTTTTGGGGTAAGTACGCAGAGAAGTCTAAATTTTTCTTGTATTGGCTCTAGGACCTATTTGAAGACTAGAAATACTACTAAATGTCTTCATTCATAAGCTGTTAATAATGATTTAAGTATAAAAGTATTATGTACTATAGTTAATTGCTTTTTGTAGTTTTACTTAATATAGGATAGAGAAATGCAATAATAATAATTTTATTAACTAGAATATGCAAAGCAAAATAACCTAGGTAGATACCAGCACCCCCGACACACAAAAACGTCTACCCGACAGTTCTACAGTTCACATGTCAGTTATCTCAGCTCCTCGGGCCTCGCACAAATTCACCTTCCAGCTGCCACCTATTGAAGAGCTGAATCTCAGGCTGTAACCTTGAGACGCAAACATTACAAAAAGTGCGCCAGGCGAAAAGGAAAAATTATAGAAGAAGACATTTTGACTGGTAGTAGATGCTCATCCAGAAAAGATGCTAGCCTCCTGACCCGCGATGATTTTGCATCACGAAGATTTCCTGGAATAGAAGGCCACTAACACTAACACCAAAAAGCCATTCAAATTTAAATTGCCCCGTGTAGGGGGGTGCCAAAAAGCGCTTTCATACACGACCTGTAAGCAAATTACGTATTACCAGGTACTCAATCATTATTTTGCAAAAGTCTATTTTTTCATACCTATACGAGTATATATTTCGCTTGGATTTACAAAAGACATCGTCACGTTCACTCAGGGCCACTGCGTGCTTTGCAAATAACAAATTGTATAGAGTTCTAAAAACTACTCTACCAAATGTAAGAAAGATAGTGCATATTCTGGTTGCTTTGGTAAAGATAATAGTATATTATTAAACGAGCTTTTTATGATAGTCATTATTCCCTTAGGGGGACGTTTGCGTCACGAGCCGTAGGCGAGGGGCGCAAGTCTCCCGTGGGAATAATGGCCATAAAAAGCTAGTATAATACTATACTTTGTCCACGGCCATTATCTAATAATTACATATTATAAAATCTTATAGATAGTGTAAATAAAATTATTGAAATGTCAAAGTGACACTCGCGTTTGACGGCAAAACCGGTGCCACCAGTGCATTTTTTATGCTGCGGCGTTTGATATTGCGTTGTTGCCTACTCCTACTGGTTGCCAAGGCAACATATATAACTTAAATGGCGAGCGGGAATAATATCATTATTCCCGCTGTTTCAACTCATATATCCCTCTGACGCTATATGAGCCCTATTTAACTTTTGTCAACAAGCTGAATATCAGTATATTATAAAGTGGTCGTGGACAAAAATATTTAGTAGCACTTCCAGTTTAAGATAAAAAAAGAAAATTATGGAACATAATTTATTAAATAGATGGGTTTTCAATACACTTTTACATGTTATTTATTTTTAGGTGAGTACCTACTGGAACTGTACAAAACATTATATAAGAACAGGCCCTCGACAACGATGAAGCAGACCATGAGACACCAGTAATAGGTAGACGTAAAAAAAATCTAACAATTTTGAAGAACTGAATAAAGACGACTAAAATGTATCACTATGGGAAATAACTGCTGATTTAATCATTGTTTTACTACTTACAATAATAATTACAGAATAAATTATCGTAGTCTCTTTATTTTATTCTCAGAATGATACTGTTGAACATCATATAGCTATATTATGTAAATAATGTTGATACCACATGGAAAATTGTAAAACTCACGTTTTGGAACGCTCAATATATGTAAAAAGAAATAGGCTCACGAATTTTACTACCTTAATGTATATTATATGATGATGAACGACAATAAGCTTAGAGTTTTGGAATTGAATGAAAAGTAGCGAAAAGTTAAGAAAAGTCTGTTATATTCATTTATTGCTAATAACCCTCAAAGTTCAATAATTAAATTAACCGTTAAACTCACATAAATTAGTTATCGCAAGAGTTAATAACTATGAATAAATTAGTTGCCTTAAAATCTGAAATAACTGGAAGAGTCTGGCATCTATGTAGGCTTAAGTGTAAACAATATCCATAACCTTAAACCCATTTATCAATCACTGTCAGTGTCCGTTATATATACTGGGTGAAATATGTCAAATTTCCAAGGCTAACGAGATGCAAAAAAACTGGAACGTATTATAGTATCCAAGACTATAGTGGCTAGCCCAGGTGGCTTTTATGGAGCTTTTAGCTGTTTATGTTTGGTTTATAACATCTTTGTTGCCCTTGAGGCTGTGGACCCAGATGTACCTAGATGAGCTCTCAGTTTCTCGGTATTCTGCAGTTTTCTTTCCTCATTATTGCGTTTCACATTCGAGACTGTCAACTCTAGTGGACTCAGTTCTGTGACCAAATCAAAGTGCAGTGCTTGAAGTGCTTTTTAAGACATTTCACAGATCTATTCATAAAGAGTATTAGTATATTTTCTACTAAGGTAAGTTGAACAAGTATATTGTATTATCTATTATGCTCAATAATACTTATTAGCTATTCACAAATGATTGGCATCTTGTTAGCCTTGGATATTTGACTTTGACGTTCTTTGCCAATCTCCTTGACATGAGCAAAAGGAAGATGGGTAGAGAACAAATGAACATTCCATGGCTACTAAGGTGCCAAAAAATCCTAGATGGCTTAGGTATTTTTTTTTTAAATCTTTTGTACCCACCCTGAGTGTTTTTTTTTTAAGATGAACGATAGAACTCTACATTTCAATTTCTTCACTCTATCTTTGGACCTGTTAATGATCAAACATCTTAAGTAAACTCAAGAGTAAACTATTAGTTTCTAATGTGTTTATTTATTTTAATTTTGAAACTTGTAAAAGTAAGTAGGCACTAAACTATCCATTCAGTTTGTTTAAAGTTGTTTTTTTTTGCACTCCTCATATTTATCAGTTTGGTTAATTTCACATATTATTTAAATATAGGTACTAAAAATAACTATTAAAATAAGGTAAAGAAAGATACAAACTTGCTTAAAATAAATGCATTTTTAGGCTGTTTTTACAAACTTCTCTGGCCTAAAGAAAAATTATCATAACCTCAAATCAAGTCAAGAATTAATTCCCTTGCTATAGTTTTATTTCCATATTTCTAAGAAAACACGACTCTACATTACCTAATTCAGCTCAATAAGTTAATACTTATGCGAGTACTTACTTATGTAAAATCATGAAGCTTATATTTAAAAATACACTGTCTGAGGTACAAAGGCTTTTTAGAAGAAAGCTTTTTGAATTAACATAATAGATAATAAAGTGTAACTATTCATTAGTAGAAAATATACTATTACCCACTTCCTATAAATTAAAAAAACTGTTGTATTTTTATGCTGCTCAGTGTAAAATGTTTGGTTATTGCACAACTTTTTCCTAATGTTATCAACTTCCTATCTGCCAATATTTCCAAAATTATCAAGTAATGCTCACACTGTACAGGGTGGCCATTGAGAGATGACCCTTTCCCTGTACCTTATCTCAAAAACTGTGAGTGCTTTGAGAAAAATTCAAATACAAAAGTTTCACAATTTAGTAAATAGTTTTTAATTATTTCTTTTCTATGTCACTATACACAGGTTGTTCCAATTTTGAGCATTTACTACCAACTTTCTTATTTTAAATTAGACATTTTGTCTTTCAGACACACTTTGTCTTTCATTAGTCAATTATGTATTTGATTGGTTGGATGATTGATTCATGATACATTGTGGTCTTTTTAACTTGACTTTGCGAGATAGTTTGAGAACTAGTAGGGTGAAAGAAAATGTTCCAATGGAGGTGTGTATTATACAGAAGAGCCTATTTTAATCACATATTTTTACTTATCCAGGATGGACCACAAAAGTGTGATGTCATATAATGTAGTATTTTTAAATAGGATATTCTGTATTTTTTACTACATTTTGATAGATCTTAGAGCAGCTCTCATCTTAGCAGCCATGGAATGTTTATTTTTTCTATATCCACTTAATTTTTCCTCATGTCAAGAAGAATGGCAAACAATATCGAAATCAAATTTCCAAGCCTAACAAGATGTCAAACCATGTTCGGGGTCCAGAACAAGCTATAAGCTGTATCAAAATCTAGTGAAAAATAGAGGAAATAGAAGGTATCCCATTTAAAAATATTACATTATATGACCACATGCAGTTTTGTGGGCCAACCTGCATATGTAAAAATATTTTCCTAAAATAGATCATTGTGTACAGGGTGGCGCCTTTTGAATGGATTTATGGAGTGTTGGTAAAACTCTAATAGAGAAGAAATCTGATTGCACATTCTCAACTCTGATTTTTAAGATAGATTTTATGATGTCATCATTTATAGAGAATTAGAAATATTTTAGAGTTTTTCGTATGCTATTTAGTGGTGCAGTTTTGAATTTTTTATGATAGCAAATTTCAAGTTATGATATACAGTTGAAAACAAATAAGATCAGCTATCTCTAATTATTTGAAAACTACTAGATAAAGGTATAAAATTCTACATCAATCAAATCAGCCATAAATGGGATATTAAACAATGATAAAACCTAACTTTATATCACAATGCCATGTCAAAACTGCAGTTTCTTCAAAAACATCCTGGCCAGGAAATAATGATACTATTACAATTATCATGAAAATTGGAGTTGAAAATGTGTACTTAATCAAATTTCATTTATCTATTATGGTTTTACCAATGCCCCTTAAATCCATCGAAAAGGCGCCATCCTGTACAACTCAGAACCAAAATCTTTTACGTTACTAGTTGTTGAGATATCTCATTGTCTCAAGTTAAAAAGACCACCACAATATCTCAAAAACTATAAGAAATAGATATAAATACCTCATTCACTTATTTTTGTCATCTTGTTACCTTTGAAGCCTTCATTTTTTTATACCTACCTATTTCCTTTCCTCACATATTGTGTTGAGAAGATATGATAAGATAACTTAATGACAATAATAAGTGATAGTGTATATAGATAAATACAGAAAACTCTTAGAATTAAATATAGAATCAAATAAGGAAAGAAAAAATGTATGTCTAATATCCTAAAATAAAAAAGTTGTTAGTGAATGGCAAAATTGAAACAATTCAGTACATACAAAAATCAAATAATTAAAAACGGTTTACTAAATTATGAAACTTTTGTATTTGAATTTTTCTCATAGCATTCATAATTTTCAAGATAAGGTGTGGGATCATCTCTCGAAAGTCAGTGTACACTGTAGGTATTTCAAACCCTTTGTGTGAGGTTGAAAAGATTTTTATAGGTACTTATTTACAAAATTTATAGACAATAAAAGAGACCGCCGTAGTTGTTAAAATCAATTTGTAATTGCATGTTTTTTTTTATTTATAGTTACCTATGTCAATAAATGTTTGTGGTTTTTTAAATAAAAACGTTTAACTAAACATGACATGGTTCTTTATGAGTATTTTATGCCGGAAGAGCAATACTTATTTGTTGTTTAAAACAATTTTTTTATTAACCCTTACAATTCCCATCAACTTTTAAAGTAAAGGGCGTTCTTTTAAAAACGTCATCTAGCTGGCATGTTAATAGATGTAAGATGAAAAAGCAAAACTCTATTTACTTTGATTATGTCATCACTTTTCCGTCAATAATTCATAGTCTTCTAGATGACGTTTTCTAATGAAGACCCTGTATTTTTTTAAATACGGGTGGTTCATTATAAAACTTCATCTAGCAGAGGCTATAAAACTTTGATAGAAAAGGATGACACAATCAAAGTAAATGGACTTTTGTTTCTCCGTCCTTTTCTTTTGACATTTCACAGCCAACTAGATAAAGTTTTATAATGAACACCCCGTAGATACCTACTTAACTTAGTAGGAATAGTACTTTTATTCTTTCTATTTAATAATTAATAATGAATGTATAGACAGATCTACTACGTATAAGTAAGATCACACTTCACTTTGAAATGTTAAATTAATGTAAATGAAAATTTAATTTATAGGTATAAACCTAGCACAACTGTTATTAAATGCCCTTGCTTCAGTGCTCACAACTCATGCAGTACCGCAATAGGGTTAAAAATCCGTAAATCCAAATTACCTATTACAAATAAAAATCTGTTTTGTCCATTATATTCATAACACGGCTCTCTACTTGCCTCAAGGACGAAAAAAATCAATATTTTAAATCTAAAAATAGCTTTGCTGGTAGAAAGATTACAATAGAAAGAGACTCTAATTTATATATGGTCATCTCTTACCGAGTTACGTAGTGAAAATAGAGCTAAGCTACGCGCATCGTACTATTTGCTACCCCTTCCATACCAGACAAATTCATTCATAATTGTAATTCCTCACGCCGCTTAAATGGTAGCGGCATTAATGAGACTTTTTGAAAGCTCGGTTGAACTACTATTACACATATAAATACAATGCTACGGTGTTAGTTTTTACTTATGGTTAGTGCAGGTACTCATTGGTTATTAAATCTACTCCTACCAATTTCAACATTTGGCCAGCTTGCAGGGCTCTCTCACTAGCTGAAGTAGAGAACACATGTGCAACACATGGGGAGTACTGGACGGTTTAAGACCTAATAGCCATCACGCCATAGGACAATTAGGAACTAGGAACTAGAAACTAGGACCTAATTGAACAACGAAATGCTTAGATAAGTTCAAATTAATTAAAGAAAGCTTTATCTCAAAATATCATTCACGTGAAGCAAAGCATTGGCAGTGTTGTATCCCGGACGGAAGCCCTATTGGTATTCAGGCTGCAAGTCAGTAAACGTAGCGTACTGGAACAGCTGATTGTGGACTCCTCTCTCGAGCATCTTGCTCAGAACCGGCAGAAGGCTCACAGGTTTCAGGTCAAAAGCACCGGGACCATCCACTTTCGGTATGGGAAGTATGACCGCCGTTCCCCGCGCCATAGGAAAATAACGCATTTCAAGACTACTGTTCGGTATATCTAAAATGTGGTTAATAATAAAAGGCAAACTCAACCTTAACATGGTAATTATGACCCCGTTTATACCACCGGCATCCGATTTTAAGCCCGAAATGGGGAAACGAATCTTCCTTGAATTCAGCAAACGAAATGCAAAAGTAGAATTTCCATGTCTACCATTCTTATATCGGTCAATAAAATTTTTCAACTCGATCCCTAGAAAATACACTCAAGAAATGATTATTCAACGCATCCGCATCCTATAAATGCGACGGCAAACGGGAACGTCGACCAGACGTCACTTCAGCCACTTCAAGTCGCCTCCAGATGGTACGGGCATCCGCGTATCAACCAATCGCAAATATGCAGCCTTCTGACGCCGAACAAACGCGAGGGCAAAATTTCTTAAAGTTTTGAGGTTGGTCCCAACTTTCAAGAGTATTCAACCTATACTTCCGAAGAGCCGTATCTCGCTGTCTAATGCCCGTATTCTCCGTTTTGTTCCTTAAGCGAAGTTTTCGTAAGCGCGCTTAATGCGTAAGCTTCGCTTAAATTTTAGCTGTATGTACCGCTGAACAAGAAACGTGGCTTAGCTAAGCCTTAAAAACACTTGGCAATGTCGTTTATCCTAGGGAATTTGGGAATTTCACTTGTCATTAAAGTCAAAAAGCCTCTCATTTTTAATTTCCTTGTCACTTGTTGTCACTTGAGAAAAAGGATTATACGTTATTTCTGAGACATTTCCCTAAATATTAATAATTATAAAAACTTTCAAACTGACTCCACAGATGATTTATGCAAAACCAATTTCTTCTTCTTCAATTCTAAGTGTAAAATATTATTGTTTGTAAGAAGAAACAGCATTCCAAATGAGAGATTTGCGCACGAGTATTCGCAAAATGAGTGAAAGCGAAAGCAAAATAAAAAACACTGAAAAATTTTCCAAATTTTACAACATCCGAGAAGTTTCACTTGCTACGAATAATTGCCAACAGTTATGCTTCCATAATAGAGGACAAAAAAATGGACAGGGCTTCTGTACAGAAAAAGGACACAGGCTGGCAGCAGATTACCCGAGAATTTAATGCCAGTTCTAGTGGAATAGCACGCAGTATGATTTCATTAAAAAAATGCTATGAAAAACGGAAGAAGGAGCTTCGAAAAACCTTAGGCAATGAAAAACGGGAAATAACTCTTACTGGTGGAACCTTGGCACCAAAAATCAAGATGACACAGATGAACTTTTAATGTCTATTGTTAATAAGAAAACACTTGTGGGTTTTCAAAATAATTTTGATGATTATGCAGATGAAAGCATTATTTTATGTAAAAATCCCGATGAAAGCAATGAAGTGGATTTTGAAGTAACAGCTGAAAGTAGTACCGAGAACTTTATTGCACAACAGAATACTCCTATGGTAAGTTTTAAAAAATTCCATTCATATTGCCCCCTTTATAAATGGCCAACATTGGCAATAAATGTTGTAAGGTTATATAAACGACACACAATGGGTGTTTTTTCACCTATATCTTAATTTCAAAGATATTCTTCTCTAAGTCGCCAAGAAAATGGAGTCAAAAGAAAATGTGTCATATGCAGCTCCTCTCTTTTGAACTCAGAAGGCTGTCCCCCACTTTTGCTCCAAACTTTAATTTGATTTAACTAAATACATTTAACTTTAGCACTATTTATGACTAGATTTGTGATTTTGTGAAGTTTATTATTCTGTGAAGTTTATTAAGTGAATATATATATTGTACTGTCTGGATGTAAAATACATGAGAATGAATAGTATCATATATATTTTATGCTATAATATTATTATCTATTTTTCTTTAATTCTAGTACATTGATGAAACTGATCATCTCGCTGCTAATTCTACAGGTGTAGGTGCTTTAGAAGATAATGTTAATTGGAAAAAGTACAATCTCTCAACACTACAAAACAGTATCAATCTAGCTTTAAGAAAAAAATGTGTGACAAGCAGAGACAATTTGGAACAAGATGTAAGAAGTATATAGAAATAATATTAAAAAAACTTTGAAATAGGTGGTAACCCTTAATGGCTGAATTCAATGAGGTCATTTTTCAAAATTGCATTTTAGTGAAAAATACCTAAGTGCCTTTACTAAAAAAATGTCAGTCATCGTAACAGTTTATGGTTTCAAGAAAATATCCACTTGACCACTTGACATGTACTTTTTACATACATAGTTATTATTGGAGACATGCCTTTAACATACCAATACCTACTTGTGGTTTACTTTATTTTGTGCTCATTATTTCAAGTAAAAAGTTGTTTAGACTCAACAACAGCTTTTTTAATTCGTATTAATTTCTGATTTATAAATTTTATAGGTACCTGCTATTGTCAATTAAAAATTTACTCCTTCCTACTACTACTAAACCTACATCATCAAGCCGCAAAAAAACAACAACTGTTATAAAAACATTGACATCTTCTGAATTGGCAAAGACATACAACATTTTATTGGATAAACGATTAATGTTAATTGAGGGTCAAATAAGTCACGTGAATCATGAAAATTCCCTCATAATAACAAAACGAGAATTGGAAATAGAAAGTTTAGAGAGGGAGTAATTCTTTAAAAATAGTGTAACGATTCGCAGCGACGCCGCATCGAAGGCGGGGCAACGCGTGTGGTTGGCGGAGCTTCGCGACCTATCTGCGCTGCGTCATGGCTGACACGAGTGATTTATTGCTCTGTTTATCTAGAAGGCAGTTGTTTACAACTTTTTTTTTATGTGAGATTATTCAAGAATTCTTATCAAGAACTTTCTAGGTTTTTCTGTAATTTTAGGATTGTGTATAAAAGACGCACATCGCGCGCGGTTAAGGGGTAGTCTTATTTTAAGCGAGCTATAAGTAAGCTAAAGTACGAAGCGATAATAGAAGGCTATAAAATGTTAAGTAGTGAGTTATTTAGTATTCGTGTGTAATTTGTGGGACAAATAAATAGTGTGTTCGTGTTAAATCGTTACACTGGAATTATTGAAGCCTGAGTTCGCAACAAAAGAATTTCCTTCTCATAAATAAAAAGAAGAGCTGGAAATCTAGCATGGAATATAATAGTTATTTGGTTATTTAGCTGAGTTATAAATAAAGATATTTTGTATTGTACTTTAACTTTACTTATTCACAGGATTATACTATAAAATATATACAAAATTCCATAGCCTCCCTTCTGTTTTGGTGCAATATGTTTGAATAATAAACTGGTTGATAAATACATTGTTTTGTGTATCATTTAATGAAATAAGCACATGATCAAGAAACCAAGTAAAATTTTATTCAATTGAATTATTCATGAAATAAAATACATTTAGTACTTATAAAAATCTTTACTTTAAATATTAGCAAAAAAATTATTAACAATATCAGTCCTAAAGTCCTGTAATATATTCTCCTGAGGGTGAATGGCAGGAATTTGACCTTGCTCAATCAAATACTCCAGTTTTTCAAGATTAAATCCCTCAGGTGGTGGAGGGTCGCCATCATGTACGTGCAATATTGTGAAGAATTGCAGTAGCTACTATTATTGACATTACTGATTCCAATTTGCAACGCAATCCATATGCCAAACAAGGAAATCTTCTTTTCCAGAATCCAATTGTTCTTTCAACACAGTTACGAGTGCGAATATGTGACCCAGTTTAAAGCCTTTGAGGGCGAGTAATTGGATTTGCCAAAGGTGCCAGAAGATATGATTTTAGTGGATAACCGCTATCACCTGGAAAGTAATAATAATGTATGTACACTGGTAAAAAGAGCTATATTTAAACTAAATAATAAAATATATAATTCACTTGCCTAAAACAATACTATTTCCATATTGCCGAGTTTCAAATTGGACCCTACAGCCTAGAACACAGTTGCGTCATGGGTTGAACCTGGCCATCTTGCCACAATATTGTTAATTTTTAGTTCACTGTTACAAACTATCTGGACATTTAATGAAAAATAGGAATTTCTGTTTCTGAACACTTCTCCATCATCCCCACCCAAAGCATGAATAAAGCTTAGAATATAATGTAATTTTTCTATGAGTTGGTGCTACCTGGTGATCAAATTTTGATGTGTGTTCCATCTATGCAACCAAGTACACGTGGAAAATGTGTCACTCTATAAAAATTAATTTGACATGCTATTTTTTCTTCATGTGTTTGTGGCATTTTAATCACTCTGTTTCTAAGACGAGCTATACTTTCAGACACTTTTCTAATAACTCTTGATGCGGTGCTTTGGTCCATTTGCATAAAGTCTCCTATGTTGATTTGGTGTCCATTACTTGCATAGAAAGCTAATGCAGTTAGAAGTTGATTTATAGGCGAAATACTATTGTTCCTAAAAAATAATACTAGTTATGCTTAATGAGATGGAACTACTTATAATCTCACATACAAATGAAGTTACAAAACAATTGGGCACTTTTATGTAAATACTTACAAATTGTTGTCAAATTCCAGCTCAGCTTTTACCATTTCTAACACTGAAAGCACTGTTGGTTTGATGAGCTTGAACCTCCTAAAAAACGACATATCATGTGCTACAAAAGGAAATTGAGAAAGACTGGTATGGCACAGATAAATCAATCAAATTGAATGATGAGAGTAGTAAGAGGTTAGGTTACCGCTGTGAGATTTGCGTCACTGTCCGGTATTGACCGCTTATCTTTAAGCAAGCTTAACCTGTTTTGTGTATGCGGTACATAAGGAATTATAAAGATAAGTGACGCTTAGACCTAAGCTCCACTTATTGACTTAAGGCGAATCTAGGCATAAGAATTCTGCGCACAACAAACTTCTTCAAAGGACTTAAAAGGAAGTTGAACCTGAAATCTACCATTAGGCAAAATAAGGGTTGTTTTTTTTTTTTAAGATTTCTTCAACGAGCTTTTCGTCCATCTATAGATTTTTGGCCATAGTGTCGACTTCTTCCAGTTTGCAAAAGGTCACGGTTAGAACATGACAGAATTTTGGGAGAGGTTACATACTGACGAAAATGAGACTAGAATATTGTTATTTGACAAAGAATACTGAGGTTCAAGTCCAGCAATAATCCAGCCTAACGGCCTTACCATTGTGACATCTTGTTAACTTATGTCTTTACTTAAAAACTTATTTAAAGACAGGTTGAACAATATCTTTAAAAATTCATACTACTGCGACCATATTGTGACCTCCTTGTTAACTTAAATTAACAATAAACAGGTATTGTTAAAAATGGTCCTAATTGACAGTATTGACATCTGTCTAACTTCACAATCACGTCACGCGGCAGCCAACAGCTAAATTCTTAACATATAATTAAAAAATAAAATAGAAGTATTAAATAGTTTTTAGTTTTTCCTAGAATTCTAGAAATCAGTGATATCACACATCTTTTGAAAGTTGAAACTAAAAACATTTTTCAGCAAGTTCCTTTGCAATGGCTACTGCTAATGGTACTACTGGAAAAAATAAGCGGGGTCCCCGGACCTCTGAACAACAATTCAATATCTATAAAAAGTTTCTTGAAGACAATGAAGTTATAAGATTTGGAAAACTTACGTCTGAAAATTCTGAAAGAGTAGCGGAGTTGTGGGAAGAGATAACAAAAAAAATTAATGCTTGCGGCAGCGGTCCTGTAAAGAGCACAGATTTGTGGAAAAAAGTAAGTACCTACACTATTATAGGCTTTCTCAGAAACTACTCAGGTCCCTGGCCTCTGCTTCATTGTAGAATTCTATTTGGTAAATGTGAAGCAAGAAAATTGCACTTCACGTGACATTTTCAATGATAACCAATTTGGTATACATATTAAGCATTCCAACGCCTTATAACATCTTACTCCTCAGCAGACTTTTGAAATATAGGATCTTCAGTTTAGAGTACCATTGTCATAGTTATGATTTTCTTAGAGCCCTTTTTTGCTTGAAATCCTTTTCTGTCTATGTCTGTCTATTGTCCGACTATATTTGAAATTCCCCTATATTCAGGGATTATCAGAAAAAATTCAAAAACAGATCTCCAAAATCAACCCACTCTGCCAATTAGCTTTCTACAATACTAAAATAGTGGGTACCATATTCACCAAACTCAAGGACAAAACACCAATAGAACTCAATTCTAACCTTGTCTATAAGATTCCATGTGGAGACTGCAATGCGTGTTATATGGGCCAAACAAGGCTGTATTTAAACTCCAGACTATCCCAACATAGGTATGACTGTAAAGAGTCCAACAAACACAACAAACCAACAAAATGAAAAGACCGCGCTAGCTGTTCATCATTTCTCTACCAACCATGATTTCGATTTCAATAAAGTACTAATCCTTGATTTAGAACAGAATTTTTATAAAAGGAACATCAGTGAAATGATCCATATAACCTTGAACGAAACAATAAATTTTAGACACATCGGGCCTGGGTACCTACTACAACCACATGCTCAACATATTTAAAACAAGACAAAAATAACATAGACACAAAGCTACACCATATGCATTCTTAGCTGGCACCCAATTACTTCTAGCATTAAAAATATAAAAAAAAGAGAAATATTTAGATTCCGAAAATCTACACCGACTAAAAAAAATGTAAAATGCCCAGGCCGACCGACATTTCTGGTCGAGCATTCTGTCAAGAAAGACGCCGCTTACAATTATTTCGAGACGGCAGTGCCTGGTTTGGTCCATTCCAATACCTCCATTATGTGTACTGGTGCACTAAACTCCACTGACACAACTATGTTCTCAACTTAAAAAAAAAAGGTCAGTAAAATCATATACGAGTGATCGTCTATTGTTACGTTATGTTGTCGTTATGTTAATAATTGTCTAAATGTTTATATGTTTATATTTATATTTATTAAGAACAAATTTTACATTTATTCTGTAGGCCTGCTGTGCAATTTCTTTTTTATATTTGTAGCGCTGAAGAGGATTGTAATATGTAATACTTAAAAGTAAATAAAAGTGTGTAGTTAATTGACGATAAATTATTGGAACCCGTATCCCGTAACACTAGGTTGCACTGAAAACAATATCCATGTGAAAGGCATTAAAATACACTTATGCCATTTTTGTACCCTTTCAAATTCTTCACGGACTCGACAATTATGAATGTCAAAATCCAAGTTTTTAGGCTCTGCAGTTTTGGCTTATGTCACCTAGGAAATATTGCCAATTAGGTTACAATACAAACATTACTAATATGCAATGTTAAAAATTAGCATCAGCGACTATGCTAGCGTTAGAACCACGACGTCTTTCAGTTTTAATTTCAAATATTCTTTTTTTTCTTTACGTTCTATAAAAACGTAAAGAAAAGGAGAATCTTCATATCTGTTGGGCGGTACGTACCACTTAAAACCTACAGCGACGTTTCAGTTCCGCCTAAACACCGAGATGTATCAACACATTTTATAAGTACGTAATCTCCCTTGCAATGGAATTATTTAAGCTAGGTTTAAGTTTTTTTTTATTGTAGCATCTTCTTTAATGTTTTCAGATTTAAAACCACACATAAACATATTGTTGGTAGAAAGGCAAAGTTAGTTAATATTTTTCGATTTTAATACAAAAAATTAATTTTTTAAGGAGTAGGTGGTCACCAATTTGTCGAACAACCCATCTGCATACTACTTTCGGGTAGTAGTGGAGAGCTATCCATAGCCCTATCGGTAAATATTGGTAGTTCAACTAACGAAGTAGTATCGATAGTCGCAATGCACCATCGATAGTTTTCAATAGTACTACTCTTGCCTGGAAAAGAAAATATTGACATTAAATTTGATAATTGACATTACTCTCATGGCGCGCAACTGTCAACAGTGTCAACCTCAACCATGCATTTTTTTGTTATAGTCGTTTTCAGGAAGATATTCATCTAGCCAGCCATGGAAATATCGGATTTGCAGTGGCAGCCCCTCTTCCAAAAAATGTTCAACTGAAATCTGGGGAAATTCTTATCTTTTATTATATAACTGGCATGGCGGTTATGTTCTGTCCTTGTTTTCTGTACGTATTTTGACAAAGGGAGCATAATACTACGTCCGTCGATTAGTTGGAAGCATCTCTGTAAATATTGTGAATGATATTCACATTATTCTTATTCCAATTTTTGTGAGAAATTTTCAAATAACTACACTGCCTATTATCATCTAACCGTCCTTTATGGGACTGCTTTTATACTCAACAACTCATATAATGAAAGCAGAAAGTAAAATAAACCTACGACCAATTACGAGTTTGACCCTTTCGAGAATGGAGCTATTTTTCAAAATCCCAATTTTTAACGACTTTCCTAACTCCAGTAGCAGAGCTGCCTGAGCTGCATCGACTGCTTTTTTACTTAGTATGAAGACTGTAAGTAAAGAGCTTGATGCTTGAGATGAAGAAAGGGAAAATGCCACTTGAAGACAATAATAAAACCAAAGAAAAAAAGAGTTGCCCAGTGTCCAGTATTCAAATCACGTCTTCAAGGTGCTATTGAATGATTTTACATTATCAAAGGTAGTATCTATGAATATGCCAAAGGAGGGATGGACTGACCTAAACTAAAAATGTGTGTGTTATAAATTTTTATGTTTTATTAAGTGATTGTGTGAGAACAAATTTGAAGGTGATCATTGTGATCTCAGTTGTACAGAGTGCTAATTATGTAAGTTTTAATATCTCCGGAGCTATGCATATAACGTATGTCAAAATATCACTAAGTATTTATATATCCATCATATTATATTATTATTTTTTTGTGATTCCTAAGGGCTGGGCTGGGGATTCCTAAGGGGGGGCTTCTTGATGTTTACGTCCTCGGCTCTAACATTTGAACCCATTATATTTTAAGAGTGTTTGGTAAAATATTTTACCACAAAGATCTTTACTGTGCCTTTGAAGTGGGTCTTCCATTCTTAGAAGAAAGGCAGCAGTGTGTGTATGTAATTATCTTCAACGGCAAATATAATTTTTATTTATACTTGAGATTTTAACAGAAACCCGAGCAAAAACCTTTAATTTTATGTCACACCGTGGTTCGTTCTCACAACAAATTTCACTGACAATTCCAAAACAGTATACAAGTTAGCTCAAAAGCTTGTATCCAAATCATAAACTCCCAAGTGCACCTTTTAAGTCCAAACTCCTCTCCAACAGAACCCACATTGAGAAAAAAAATTATACAAACAACTAGGTGACCTGCTCTATACACTTCCGAAATCGTGTTATGGTAGACATTCCCTGTAGTGGAAGATAAAGTCCTAATGTCAGATACAAACTATTTATACTACATTGTAATAAATAAAAAAGTAACAATGTGTGTGTGTAAGAATTTTTTAATTATCTTCCAAAATGTGCACAAATTGTTTATGAAGCTTTTATATAGAACATATATAAACTATAAATAGCTTCTAATAGCATAGAACAATGAAAGTAGCTGGAACTTTATTACTCCCGCATTCTTGTCTCCTGTCGATTCACAGCCCACTAATGAGTTTTTCTATTAAATATAGTATACATTTTTGCTTTGTATATAAATAAAAAGTTCTTGCAGCTTAATAGCATTTTTATTCTAAGTGTATTATTATTGTAAAGGGGTTCTCAATTTCAAACTAATAAGAGCCGTTTGCAAAGGTCCCACTTAAATACACCTCTTAGCTAGAGGAAAGCTTAACTTTAAGTCTTGCTTTAAATCTTCTTGCATTGCAGATAGTCGGAGCAACAAAAACCTAGCTAGGACGTTGATCGATGCGGCAACGTCGGTATTATCTAGGGATTTTCATGCCGTTACTGTTTAATGCAGTACCGAGCAGCCTAACCTTATTTTCCGTTTAGTTTTTAGACTAAACGGAAACTGGATTTTGATTAACATGATTTCAAATAACATACTAATAAGATACATTCCAATAAAACCTACAAAACAAAGTACCTATTCTGAAATGTGGAAGACAAGTAGTGTTCTAAGTGGTAAAGATGTTACCAGTGTTACCAGTCAAAGTAGTGAAGCATTGCAAAAATGCGAAGCCCCAATTTTTCTTCAAAGGAGAAGGCATCATTATTCAATATTATATTAAACTATAAGCATATAAGAGAAAACAAGAAAGCGGACTCCTTTCAGCACATGTTAAGAAGATGCAATAAAACTGTTGTGGGGATCAATCCACTATCCCTCACTTAAACGTGTATCAATAACAAATTATTTTTTACAAGCATTTTAGTTTTCCAAATTATATAAGTTGTTACGTATTAAGTTAAGTATAGACGTATAGCAAGCGCCAGGATTTGTTTAGAGCAATAGTAGCTAGACTAATTAGGAAAAACTCAGTCCGACCCGAAAGTGTCATTTATTGTTATAGCGCTATAAAGTTTAAATTAGTCGCCATTGTAGAAAGTACCAAGTAGGCACGAAAAATGTTGTGTGTACGAAAGTATAAAAGCGGTTGGTGGCTCGAGAAAAGCTCTATCTCTCTCTCTCTCTTGAAATCAGCGAAGAAGACAGTTCGGTCGACGGTATCAGTTTTACTAGTTTAAGTTAAATTCATTCATATACCAGTTGTTATTTTTTTCAATAAAGTGTTGTTGTTTTGTTAATCCTGTATTTGTCACCAGAAGTTCATCCCACACTGTCTAGATCAGATTTTTAGCGCCAACTAGATACCTATACAAAAATAATGAGACTCTAGGTAGATAGGTACTTATATGCTTCCTTTAAATACCTACCTGGTGACTGAATTTTTACATGCGTTCCATCCACAGCTTCTATCACTTGAGGAAAACTTCTTTTTTCGAAAAACTAAAGTTGACTTTAATTTCTGTTGTCTTGTGTTTCAGGCATTCTTAAAAACTGTCCCCTTTTACCATCCCTCCAAAATCAGCAATGCAAGAAAGATGGCTTCCCGTGGCACAAAATCGTAAAAATACAAGTAACGCGTTCATTGGAGCTACACTATTGCCCTACTGTGACAACTATTAAGTATAGTACATTTTGGTCCAAATAACTACTTCTCTCACCAATCATATGGATGGTCAATTGCTGCTTCAATTCAAGTAAGTATATAAAAGGCAGTACGTTTTGTTACTCTAAATCCTTGAAAAAATTTTAGTACTCCGCTCGATGGTAGAGCTGCCTAGGAATGCCGTTAATCCCTTCAAGATCTTCATCATCTCTATATGGGTCAATTTCTGGCAATAAATCCATAACTAAATCTTAATATTTGCGGAATAACTAGCAGACCAGCACGCGGACACGCACCTATAACAATACAAATGTCACAAATGACAGAAATTATTATAGGTTAGATCGCTAAACGTAACTTTAAACGAAAACTTAGTTAAGGATACTTAAAATTTAAGCCTAACTTAAATCCGCATATCTTGCTCCGACCATTCCTTCGTTAACTGTAAATAAGACTTGGCAACATTGTAAAAAATGTCAGTTTCTGTCTTTTTTCTGTCACAAACGTCAATATCATTATTTGTTATTTTAAATTTGAATTGATTTGTTCCTTCTAGATAACATTTTCAGGATCAGGGTTGTAGTGCAAATTGGTAGAAATATTTGGCAATTTCATACATTATAAATTGTATAACATTTTTGTTCGTGATATGTGCAGCCTTAGCTGAAAAAACTAGTTTATTAAAATTTGTACCATCTGTCTCAGCCCCAGCCCAGAGCCCAGAGTCAAGCAAAACATTTTTGCAGTGTTTGCTGTCTCATGATTTAGAAGAAGCGGATAAAAAACGATCCCGGTCAGCAAATCACTCTGACCGAGAAAAGCTGTTTGTTTTTAGTTTGGTCTTTCGCTACAAAGATGTAATCGAAAATAAAAAACTGTTGGTGTTTGAGTAGAGGGAAAGAAACAAGCCTGGGAGAAAATTGCATCACAATTTAATGCTTCTTCCTCAGGAATTATTCCAAGAAGTTCTGAATCTTCAAAAAAATTCTATGAGAATAGGAAGAAACAAGTAAGGAAACATGTGGCAAAAGAGAGTTGTGAAATATACAAAACTGGTGGAGGACCTAATCCAATTGTGAGAAAGGAATAAGGATGATATTTTATTATCAATTCTGAATCCAAAAACTGTTTTTGGCCTATAAAATAACATGCATTACATACTACAATGGGATGTATAGGGACATCATTTTAAGTGTCTCACCCAATTTGCCCCTTTCCTATTCCGATTTGAAAAAAAGCTTATTCACGCTTCCTACTTCGGCCGCGAGAGGACGCCAAATCTTTACTTAGAAAATGTTTTATACGTCAAATATGACAGTTGTGACATAAGGTTAATTTTTCTAAAATGAAATGATATATCATTTTTTGTGTATAGTATCTTGTTATTTTGTTACATTGCTTTGGTTGATGCCACCATGCAGCCACCAGTCTCGTCTTTCCCACTTTGCATTTCTAGTATTTACCAGTTGTAAGTTACGTTATTATGCCTATATATTTTTGACGTATTCTCTTGCCAAAATCTTTTCAACGAATAGTACACTTATATTGTTTAAACATTTGTTGTATTTTTTGTTTACATTTTTCTTACTCTGCACAGCAACACACATTTATTGCTTGAATTTAGGTTTTAATAACCTGCTGCAAATTTTATTATTTTATTCGTCCCACTCATGAAGGACCAGCAGTTAAGCGGCGCAGAAAAATTTGATATGATTCGATGTTTCCTCTTGTGTAACGAAAATGCTTCACAAGCCGGAAGAAGGTAACATAAAAAATTTTATTTATACATACAGGGTGTTTTTTCTATGTGCGTGCAGTATGGCTATTACTGAAAGGGCTTTAGTTACGAAGTCGGTTAAATCAGCGGAAAGTTGTCTTTTCTAGAGTATTTCTAAAAAATCTCCGCAGAGTTGCCAAATTTTGATTGGTTTCCGAAATATTTAGAAAAATGTAAAAATTACAAAAAAACAGTTCGAAAACTATTTGTGACACAATACAAGTTTAAATTAGAAAGTTTCACTTTTGCTATAAACTCGCGAATATGGCATATCTGTTAGCTTTATGTGACACTTAACAACTGAGTTACCAGTAACAAATCAAGTATCTGAAATACGGAACTGGAAATTTATGTTTTTAATTTCAAAGTTCCTTTTATTCTTAATATAATAGCGTATTACATATCATACTGGTTTTAAACGTTTTGACCAATTCAATAATTATTTAGTAGGTATATATGGCTATTGAGTTGCATTAATTGCGTTTACTTTCTGAAAGAAACAACCCAATTACATTTTATAAACTAATAATTCTGATATAATCTGTAACATACAAGAATTTACATTATATTTAGAAATTACCAACTGAATTGTTACTCTCAAGTTAATTTTATTTTTAATTATATACTAGATATTTTATTTCATAATAAAAAAAAATAATGGTGAATAACTTGGAGCATGGTATAAAATTATACTCATTTGTTGGTAAAAATAAATAAGAGTATTTCTTTATAAATTAATGAAATGAGGTTTTTCCGAAGAGAAACTGAAAAAATGCATGCTACGTAATATGCAGTTAGACTGACTAAAAGAAAAACACAGTATAAGCCTTGACCTTTGGGGATCATTGCTGTCAAACGAGTGCTCACGTACCACTTTTTTGACAGCAATTCTTTTTATATGGCTGATTGAGTGCTCATTTTACCTGAACTTTATGGAAAACTGTAAAATTGTATTACCTGCACTCAGTTGACAATATATGAGAAATAATAATTAATAACGAGATCAAAAACGGTCAATTAGCTCATACCGCATCGATTTACAGTTAAAAAATTATATTGAAATAATTTGTCATTTCTAGTTTTAATAGCATCTTATGTGAAATAAAAATTTTTATGTTCTACTTTATTTGAAATTTTGGGACAAAACGTCATAATACGCACTAGTTTCTGTTACAGTCTTTAAAACTGCACTATCACCCACTGCTTTGTCGCCCACATGTTTTTAATAAGAATCCGTGAATTAGTCGAAAAATAAGGGAAACATAGAGGAAACTGTATACTTTTTAAATCAATAGTAAATTTCAGATACCAGAAAGAGTTTCCTCATCGACGGATGCCCCATAGGACTATGTTTAAAAGGGCAGTCGAGCAGCTGCGTACACAACATTCGTTCAACACCAAAATAATCCGGAGGGTGGCCACTCTAACGGAAGATAACGCAATCACCGTTTTGACATTTTACGAAGCCCATCCTGGTTGGAGCATTTCTGACGGAGTGGAACAACTTGGATTTTCGTATGGGCACAGCATACAAAAAGTTTTGAAAAGGAACTGTTATAAGCCGTTCAAAATACTGCCTATTATGAGGCTCAGGGAGGGAGATTGTTAACCGGTTGCAATTTTGTGAGCTTTTCCTCACCTCGTTTCTGTACGAAACATTATGTTCAATGATGAGTCGTCTGTTTCCACCTCCGGCCAACACAACAGGAGTAATACTCATTTCTGGGCAAGGATTTCTGGGCAAGGGATCAGTTTATGCCCATTAAAAGGCAGGGTTACCAAACTTTGAGAGTGTGGTGTGGAATTTGGCACGACCGAATAATTGACAATTTTTTACCAAGGGACTCTCAACGGTGAGAGATATCTGGATTTTTACAAAGGGAAATTACCAATTTATTAGACGAAGTTGAGGCAAATATTTATGAAAACGTGGTGTGGCAACAAGATGGGGCTCCACCTCATAATACGCGACCTGTGACGAATTTCCTTAACCACCGGCATCGTCAATGGCTAGGAAAATCTGGAACAGTCCGTTGGCCAACTCGAAACCCGGATCTCAGAGAGCTGGATTTCTTTTATGGGGCCACTAGGCACACTAGGGGATTCTAAGAGTGTAACTTTGAAAAGATTTTTGTCTTTGGAAAGGCGCTTAGAATTAAATCAAAATTTGAAACAGCAATATTTCAGTTTTATGCAAGAGTAAAAGTCATTGGGTCACATGTCATTAAAGAACACATTGGAGGAAGACAATTCTATTCCAAGCAAATCTTTCTTTTTGCCTCATACCGCAGTTTTGCGCGACGAAGCAACGACAACTAAATGTAGAGTTGTGTTCGACGCTAGCGCAAAATCTTCCAATAATACATCGCTTAATGATAGATTGCACAGCGTCCTGCCGGCAGTACTAAAAAGGTTCAATGTAATACGTTCTTTAACATCGTTTTGCAGTACTTTGTGTTCTTCTAGCAGGACTTATAAGAACATAGGTTTGTAGAGAAAATTTCAAATTTACCGCGCATTTTTTTACTGACATTTTACGATGAACCATAAGGAAGATATAACCGTTACAAGTTGAGGCTCGTTAGTAACAAAAATGCTGCGGACAAGAGCGCGCGTAGCCGTTGCGGCTCACTATTTCGATAAAAAAGGAGACAACGCGTGGAGTTCTTCTCAATTCGGTGATAATTGGTCCAATGCGAAATGCTTTGGTACCATTGTAAGTGCACAAGCATCCAAGAATTGGGCAAAAGTTAAGTGGGATATTGATGGAAAGACGACAAATGTGTCATTATCTTTTTTAGAAATATTGTCCGACAAAAATGGTAGGTTAAATATACTCTGTTTGCATACATAACCCTACTAAACAATCTTTACTTATTTTTTTTAGAACTCCGTAATCCTGAAAGTCCTGCCATAGTGAGATCAATCCAAACCTTCCATCCAGATCAGATAAAAACCAAAAAATTTGCGACAAACGAAAATTGTATCATCTGATTCTGAGGATGATACTGTTACGATTCGCAGCGACGCCGCATGGGAGGCGGGGCAACGCGTGTGTGGTTGGTGGAGCTTCGCGACCTATCCGCGCTGCGTCATGGCTGACACGAGTGATTTATTGCTCGGTTTAATCTAGAAGGCAGTTGTTTACAACCTTTTTTTTATGTGAGATTATTCAAGAATTCGTATCAAGAACTTTCTAGGTTATTTTGTAATTTTAGGATTGTGTATAAAAGGCGCATAGAGCGCGCGGTTAAGAGTAGTCTTATTTTAAGCGAGCTATAAGTAAGCTTAAGTACGAAGCGATAATAGAAGGCTATAAAGTGTTAAGTAGTGAGTTATTTAGTAGTCGAATTGTAGTCGTGTGTATTTGTGGAATAAATAGTGTTTTCGTGTTAAATCGTTACACTGGAATTATTGAACCCCGAGTTCGCAACAATTGGTGTCAGAAGTGGGATTCCAGTGGGAATTTGAGCTAATATTGCTGAACTGTAAGTGAGTGCTTCATTGCCGGACATTACGTGTTTATGCCAGCATCAAGCGTTGGAAGGTCAACTTGCCGCCCTGCTGTCCCTCATGCAACAACAGAGGGAAGAACAGGAAAAACGTAATCAAGTACAGGAAAAACGTGATCAATTACAGGAGCGACGTTATCTAGAACAGGAAAAACGTTATAACGAACAAAAAGAGGAGCAAGAAAGACGTGATCAAGCTCAGGAGCGACGTTATCAACAACCAAGGGAGAGCAGGAAAAACGTGATCAAATACAGGAGCGACGTCATCACCAATTCAAAGAAGAATTAATGAACCATCGCGCAGCTAGGGAGCAACAATTGGAAGAAAGAATAATGCAATCCGCTAACGGCGTCAACGAAGCTGTCAACCAGAGGGTTCTCGAGCTAGAAAAGAAATTCCGGGAACAACTTGAGGACGACAACGTGTCTACAGAGAGTTTTAGCACAGCCAACGCTAAACTTAAGCCTCCCGACTATGATGGTACTACGGCCTGGGAAATTTATAAAACGCAATTTGAGGCAGCTGCAAAAGCTAATGGCTGGTCCGAGCCCCAGAAAGCTACATCATTAGTGGTAGCACTTCGTGGAAAAGCGGCTGAATTACTCCAATCCCTGTCGGCAGCTGATCAAAATAATTATCCAGTTTTAGTACACTCTCTGCAACTACGATTTGGAAATGAGCCCAAAGAAACCGTGTTCCAAGCCCAGCTGAGGATGAGACAGCAAAAGTCAGGTGAATCCTTGCAAGAATTTGATGCGGACATAGACAGACTAATTCACCTGGCATACCCATCAGCCCCTGAATGTTTTCAAATGCAATTTGCCGCCGAAAGGTTCATTGAGGGAGTCGCGATAGTGACATGAGATACCACTTACATCTAGTCAGGCCCAGGAATATCAGCGAGGCACTAGTTCGGGCCCTGGAATTCGAGGCATCACGAGTGTCATCTAGTTCATCTCCACGTGTAAGAATGGCAACTTGCGATGAAGAGGAGAATACGTCTATAGCTGATTCCATGGCCAGTTTACA
The DNA here is from genome assembly GCA_951812265.1 of Taphrorychus bicolor. Taxonomy (NCBI): domain Eukaryota; kingdom Metazoa; phylum Arthropoda; class Insecta; order Coleoptera; family Curculionidae; genus Taphrorychus; species Taphrorychus bicolor. The sequence continues at coordinate 1,634,279 of OX638304.1, forward strand.
TAAAGCGATGAAGGATATGGCAGTCAGTATGCAAGCCCTGTTAGAAAGAACTCCTCGATCAACAGACAATCGGGGCATAAAATGTTTTAACTGCGGCAGACTGGGTCACATCAAGAGTAACTGCCGTAATAGGGCAAGAAGTCCGTCGCCGTTTAGAAGACCGAGCGGCGATCAAGACCGCCCTAGATCCCAGGAAAACTAATTCCGGTCAATGCAAGTGGGCAATTGACCGGGCCCGTTAAGACCCCCAGGATCTTTAAAGTCAATAATTTGGGTGGACAAATTCTCACAGTGGCCGGACGCATTAAGGGACAGAAGATCCAGATTACCATCGATACAGGAGCAGGTGTGACCATTGCAAGGCCAGATAAACTTGTCGGATATACCATACAACCATTGCCCAACCCTATTATGTTAAAATCAATCACTGGAGAGTCTTGCCCTATAGACGGAGAAGCCGATGTCACCATTATTATTGAAGAAAGACTTGAAGTTCGGCATAAAGTGTTGGTTGCCAGGATCAAAGACGAGTTTATTTTGGGAATGGATCTCATCAGGAAACATGGATTCTCCTATGATCATAAACGGAATATTCTCACGTTTGGAGATGAGGAGTTTGCATTAACCAATGGAAATGTGGAAACTAGTATCCGTTTACTGGTGGTGGAAGATGTGAAAATTTCTCCAAATTCAGAACAAATTATCACAGTGACTTCTGAAAATGATCCTGGGTGGTCCATGGGACTTATAGAACCTAACCTGGATTTGACGACTGAAATCATGGTAGCCCGAACTTTGACCGCTACGAAGAAGACTATGCCAGTACGAGTTGCCAATATTGGAGAAAGGACCATCAAGCTCAAAGAAGGAACAGTTCTTGCAATTTATGAGCCTGCACAATGGGTATGCAATTGTGTCGAAGCAGAGACATCCAAAATTAAATCGTCTAACCAAGCTTCCCTAGAAGTTATTGATGCTTTCAAACGACATTGGGGCCATCTGTCAAGCGAACAACTTCAATCTGCCATAAAATTTGCTATGGATGAATCTGATATGTTTAACTTCAAGAGCAACGACAGTCAAACTGATTTAGTTGTCCATAAGATCAACACAGGAGGTGCCCAGCCAATACGACAACACCCACGAAGGGTCCCTCTGGCTAAACAACAGGAAGTTAACAGTTTGCTGAATGAAATGTTAAAGGAGGGCGTCATAGAAGAATCATCTAGACCATGGTCGTCGCCTGTGGTTCTTGTTAAGAAGAAAGATGGTTCAACGCGCTTCTGTGTTGACTATAGGAAACTTAATGATGTGACCAAGAAAGACAGCTACCGATTGCCACGTATAGACGACACCTTAGCAACTTTATCGGGATCAAAGTGGTCTTCCACTCTAGATTTAAAAAGTGGGTACTGGCAAGTAAAGATTGCTCCCGAAGACAAAGAGAAGACTGCATTTTCTACTGGTTCTGGGCTATACCAGTTCACTGTTATGCCTTTTGGATTGTGCAATGCTCCATCAACTTTCGAGCGACTAATGGAACTTGTCTTGAGGGGGCTGACTTGGAAAACTTGCCTGGTATACTTAGATGACATAATTGTCATGGGACGTGATTTCGACGAGCATTTGAAAAATTTAAGAGAAATCTTCAACAAGTTACGGAATGGTCACCTGAAGTTAAACTACAAGAAATGCAACCTGTCTAAAATGGTGGCAGATCATCAGCGTGATTGGGACCAACATCTACCTCTCATGTTGATGGCATATCGAGGCTCTACGCATGAAGCCACTGGTTATACTCCGTCGAAAGTAATGTTCGGAAGGGAAATGAGGCGTCCTGCGGATTTGATGTATGGAACATCAGAAAAAGAGTCGCTCAGCTCTGAGAATTTTGTGGAGGAGCTTAAGGAGAGGCTGAACAATGTTCATGAACAAGTCAGGAATAAACTGCGGATATCCAGTGATCGAGCCAAAGCAAGATATGACTTACTAGATAACTCCCGCGGCTTCCAGGATGGTGATTTGGTGTGGCTATTCAATCCGCGGCGAAAGGTGGGGAAGTCGCCCAAACTGAGCCAAAATTGGGAAGGACCTTATACAATTATAAAGAAGATTAATGACGTGGTGTATAGGATCCAGCGGACCCCCAGGTCAAAGATGAAGGTCGTTCAGCGACGCCGCATGGGAGGCGGGGCAACGCGTGTGTGGTTGGTGTAGCTTCGCGACCTATCCGCGCTGCGTCATGGCTCACACGAGTGATTTATTGCTCTGTTTATCTAGAAGGCAGTTGTTTACAACCTTTTTTTTATGTGAGATTATTCAAGAATTCGTATCAAGAACTTTCTAGGTTTTTCTGTAATTTTAGGATTGTGTATAAAAGGCGCATAGAGCACGGGGTTAAGAGTAGTCTTATTTTAAGCGAGCTGTAAGTAAGCTATAGTACGAAGCGATAATAGAATGCTATAAAGTGTTAAATAGTGAGTTATTTAGTAGTCGAATTGTAGTCGTGTGTATTTGTGGAATAAATAAATCGTGTTTTCGTGTTAAATCGTTATACTGGAATTATTGAACCCCGAGTTCGCAACAATAGAAACCATTATGAGACTATTAATGAGGACAATAACCTGTTAAGAGGCGATGAAGCTGAAAATGATGCTCAAAATGAGGTAGTCATTCATGAGACATGGTGGAAATTTGGAGATCATGTTAATATTAATGCATATAAAGACTCACATTATAAACCACAACTTCATCTTGGAAATGTGCAAACAATGAAAGAACTGGATTTTTGGCTGGCATTCTTCCCAAGTGAGGAAATAGACAATATATTGCGATACACTAATGCCAGACTTCGGGAACGACGTCGCTTAATATCAGCTAGTGAATTTTACAAGTCAATTGGCTTACTTTACGCAATGACAATTAATGAGCTTCATAATAGGCGCGACTACTGGTATGTAGAATCGGGTCTTTTTGTTGCTCCTGCATTTGGCAAACGTTACGGAATGGGTTTGCAAAAATTCGAAGAAATTTTAAATTGTATGTCCTTTGCTATGCCTGGAGAAAACTCGGATGCTAAATGGTATGAAACAAGACCACTGATTGAAATGGCAACGTCAAAGTGGCGAGACGTTTTTACTCCAGGTTTTAAACTGACAGTTGATGAATGCATGTTTGCTTGGTATGGTAAAGGACAACATTTTGAAAATGGAATGCCGGCAGTTATTAAGATTAAGAGAAAGCCCAAAGGAGTTAGAAAAAATAATGAGACTCTAGGTAGATAGGTACTTATATGCTTCCTTTAAATACCTACCTGGTGACTGAATTTTTACATGCGTTCCATCCACAGCTTCTATCACTTGAGGAAAACTTCTTTTTTCGAAAAACTAAAGTTGACTTTAATTTCTGTTGTCTTGTGTTTCAGGCATTCTTAAAAACTGTCCCCTTTTACCATCCCTCCAAAATCAGCAATGCAAGAAAGATGGCTTCCCGTGGCACAAAATCGTAAAAATACAAGTAACGCGTTCATTGGAGCTACACTATTGCCCTACTGTGACAACTATTAAGTATAGTACATTTTGGTCCAAATAACTACTTCTCTCACCAATCATATGGATGGTCAATTGCTGCTTCAATTCAAGTAAGTATATAAAAGGCAGTACGTTTTGTTACTCTAAATCCTTGAAAAAATTTTAGTACTCCGCTCGATGGTAGAGCTGCCTAGGAATGCCGTTAATCCCTTCAAGATCTTCATCATCTCTATATGGGTCAATTTCTGGCAATAAATCCATAACTAAATCTTAATATTTGCGGAATAACTAGCAGACCAGCACGCGGACACGCACCTATAACAATACAAATGTCACAAATGACAGAAATTATTATAGGTTAGATCGCTAAACGTAACTTTAAACGAAAACTTAGTTAAGGATACTTAAAATTTAAGCCTAACTTAAATCCGCATATCTTGCTCCGACCATTCCTTCGTTAACTGTAAATAAGACTTGGCAACATTGTAAAAAATGTCAGTTTCTGTCTTTTTTCTGTCACAAACGTCAATATCATTATTTGTTATTTTAAATTTGAATTGATTTGTTCCTTCTAGATAACATTTTCAGGATCAGGGTTGTAGTGCAAATTGGTAGAAATATTTGGCAATTTCATACATTATAAATTGTATAACATTTTTGTTCGTGATATGTGCAGCCTTAGCTGAAAAAACTAGTTTATTAAAATTTGTACCATCTGTCTCAGCCCCAGCCCAGAGCCCAGAGTCAAGCAAAACATTTTTGCAGTGTTTGCTGTCTCATGATTTAGAAGAAGCGGATAAAAAACGATCCCGGTCAGCAAATCACTCTGACCGAGAAAAGCTGTTTGTTTTTAGTTTGGTCTTTCGCTACAAAGATGTAATCGAAAATAAAAAACTGTTGGTGTTTGAGTAGAGGGAAAGAAACAAGCCTGGGAGAAAATTGCATCACAATTTAATGCTTCTTCCTCAGGAATTATTCCAAGAAGTTCTGAATCTTCAAAAAAATTCTATGAGAATAGGAAGAAACAAGTAAGGAAACATGTGGCAAAAGAGAGTTGTGAAATATACAAAACTGGTGGAGGACCTAATCCAATTGTGAGAAAGGAATAAGGATGATATTTTATTATCAATTCTGAATCCAAAAACTGTTTTTGGCCTATAAAATAACATGCATTACATACTACAATGGGATGTATAGGGACATCATTTTAAGTGTCTCACCCAATTTGCCCCTTTCCTATTCCGATTTGAAAAAAAGCTTATTCACGCTTCCTACTTCGGCCGCGAGAGGACGCCAAATCTTTACTTAGAAAATGTTTTATACGTCAAATATGACAGTTGTGACATAAGGTTAATTTTTCTAAAATGAAATGATATATCATTTTTTGTGTATAGTATCTTGTTATTTTGTTACATTGCTTTGGTTGATGCCACCATGCAGCCACCAGTCTCGTCTTTCCCACTTTGCATTTCTAGTATTTACCAGTTGTAAGTTACGTTATTATGCCTATATATTTTTGACGTATTCTCTTGCCAAAATCTTTTCAACGAATAGTACACTTATATTGTTTAAACATTTGTTGTATTTTTTGTTTACATTTTTCTTACTCTGCACAGCAACACACATTTATTGCTTGAATTTAGGTTTTAATAACCTGCTGCAAATTTTATTATTTTATTCGTCCCACTCATGAAGGACCAGCAGTTAAGCGGCGCAGAAAAATTTGATATGATTCGATGTTTCCTCTTGTGTAACGAAAATGCTTCACAAGCCGGAAGAAGGTAACATAAAAAATTTTATTTATACATACAGGGTGTTTTTTCTATGTGCGTGCAGTATGGCTATTACTGAAAGGGCTTTAGTTACGAAGTCGGTTAAATCAGCGGAAAGTTGTCTTTTCTAGAGTATTTCTAAAAAATCTCCGCAGAGTTGCCAAATTTTGATTGGTTTCCGAAATATTTAGAAAAATGTAAAAATTACAAAAAAACAGTTCGAAAACTATTTGTGACACAATACAAGTTTAAATTAGAAAGTTTCACTTTTGCTATAAACTCGCGAATATGGCATATCTGTTAGCTTTATGTGACACTTAACAACTGAGTTACCAGTAACAAATCAAGTATCTGAAATACGGAACTGGAAATTTATGTTTTTAATTTCAAAGTTCCTTTTATTCTTAATATAATAGCGTATTACATATCATACTGGTTTTAAACGTTTTGACCAATTCAATAATTATTTAGTAGGTATATATGGCTATTGAGTTGCATTAATTGCGTTTACTTTCTGAAAGAAACAACCCAATTACATTTTATAAACTAATAATTCTGATATAATCTGTAACATACAAGAATTTACATTATATTTAGAAATTACCAACTGAATTGTTACTCTCAAGTTAATTTTATTTTTAATTATATACTAGATATTTTATTTCATAATAAAAAAAAATAATGGTGAATAACTTGGAGCATGGTATAAAATTATACTCATTTGTTGGTAAAAATAAATAAGAGTATTTCTTTATAAATTAATGAAATGAGGTTTTTCCGAAGAGAAACTGAAAAAATGCATGCTACGTAATATGCAGTTAGACTGACTAAAAGAAAAACACAGTATAAGCCTTGACCTTTGGGGATCATTGCTGTCAAACGAGTGCTCACGTACCACTTTTTTGACAGCAATTCTTTTTATATGGCTGATTGAGTGCTCATTTTACCTGAACTTTATGGAAAACTGTAAAATTGTATTACCTGCACTCAGTTGACAATATATGAGAAATAATAATTAATAACGAGATCAAAAACGGTCAATTAGCTCATACCGCATCGATTTACAGTTAAAAAATTATATTGAAATAATTTGTCATTTCTAGTTTTAATAGCATCTTATGTGAAATAAAAATTTTTATGTTCTACTTTATTTGAAATTTTGGGACAAAACGTCATAATACGCACTAGTTTCTGTTACAGTCTTTAAAACTGCTCTATCACCCACTGCTTTGTCGCCCACATGTTTTTAATAAGAATCCGTGAATTAGTCGAAAAATAAGGGAAACATAGAGGAAACTGTATACTTTTTAAATCAATAGTAAATTTCAGATACCAGAAAGAGTTTCCTCATCGACGGATGCCCCATAGGACTATGTTTAAAAGGGCAGTCGAGCAGCTGCGTACACAACATTCGTTCAACACCAAAATAATCCGGAGGGTGGCCACTCTAACGGAAGATAACGCAATCACCGTTTTGACATTTTACGAAGCCCATCCTGGTTGGAGCATTTCTGACGGAGTGGAACAACTTGGATTTTCGTATGGGCACAGCATACAAAAAGTTTTGAAAAGGAACTGTTATAAGCCGTTCAAAATACTGCCTATTATGAGGCTCAGGGAGGGAGATTGTTAACCGGTTGCAATTTTGTGAGCTTTTCCTCACCTCGTTTCTGTACGAAACATTATGTTCAATGATGAGTCGTCTGTTTCCACCTCCGGCCAACACAACAGGAGTAATACTCATTTCTGGGCAAGGATTTCTGGGCAAGGGATCAGTTTATGCCCATTAAAAGGCAGGGTTACCAAACTTTGAGAGTGTGGTGTGGAATTTGGCACGACCGAATAATTGACAATTTTTTACCAAGGGACTCTCAACGGTGAGAGATATCTGGATTTTTACAAAGGGAAATTACCAATTTATTAGACGAAGTTGAGGCAAATATTTATGAAAACGTGGTGTGGCAACAAGATGGGGCTCCACCTCATAATACGCGACCTGTGACGAATTTCCTTAACCACCGGCATCGTCAATGGCTAGGAAAATCTGGAACAGTCCGTTGGCCAACTCGAAACCCGGATCTCAGAGAGCTGGATTTCTTTTATGGGGCCACTAGGCACACTAGGGGATTCTAAGAGTGTAACTTTGAAAAGATTTTTGTCTTTGGAAAGGCGCTTAGAATTAAATCAAAATTTGAAACAGCAATATTTCAGTTTTATGCAAGAGTAAAAGTCATTGGGTCACATGTCATTAAAGAACACATTGGAGGAAGACAATTCTATTCCAAGCAAATCTTTCTTTTTGCCTCATACCGCAGTTTTGCGCGACGAAGCAACGACAACTAAATGTAGAGTTGTGTTCGACGCTAGCGCAAAATCTTCCAATAATACATCGCTTAATGATAGATTGCACAGCGTCCTGCCGGCAGTACTAAAAAGGTTCAATGTAATACGTTCTTTAACATCGTTTTGCAGTACTTTGTGTTCTTCTAGCAGGACTTATAAGAACATAGGTTTGTAGAGAAAATTTCAAATTTACCGCGCATTTTTTTACTGACATTTTACGATGAACCATAAGGAAGATATAACCGTTACAAGTTGAGGCTCGTTAGTAACAAAAATGCTGCGGACAAGAGCGCGCGTAGCCGTTGCGGCTCACTATTTCGATAAAAAAGGAGACAACGCGTGGAGTTCTTCTCAATTCGGTGATAATTGGTCCAATGCGAAATGCTTTGGTACCATTGTAAGTGCACAAGCATCCAAGAATTGGGCAAAAGTTAAGTGGGATATTGATGGAAAGACGACAAATGTGTCATTATCTTTTTTAGAAATATTGTCCGACAAAAATGGTAGGTTAAATATACTCTGTTTGCATACATAACCCTACTAAACAATCTTTACTTATTTTTTTTAGAACTCCGTAATCCTGAAAGTCCTGCCATAGTGAGATCAATCCAAACCTTCCATCCAGATCAGATAAAAACCAAAAAATTTGCGACAAACGAAAATTGTATCATCTGATTCTGAGGATGATACTGTTACGATTCGCAGCGACGCCGCATGGGAGGCGGGGCAACGCGTGTGTGGTTGGTGGAGCTTCGCGACCTATCCGCGCTGCGTCATGGCTGACACGAGTGATTTATTGCTCGGTTTAATCTAGAAGGCAGTTGTTTACAACCTTTTTTTTATGTGAGATTATTCAAGAATTCGTATCAAGAACTTTCTAGGTTATTTTGTAATTTTAGGATTGTGTATAAAAGGCGCATAGAGCGCGCGGTTAAGAGTAGTCTTATTTTAAGCGAGCTATAAGTAAGCTTAAGTACGAAGCGATAATAGAAGGCTATAAAGTGTTAAGTAGTGAGTTATTTAGTAGTCGAATTGTAGTCGTGTGTATTTGTGGAATAAATAGTGTTTTCGTGTTAAATCGTTACACTGGAATTATTGAACCCCGAGTTCGCAACAATTGGTGTCAGAAGTGGGATTCCAGTGGGAATTTGAGCTAATATTGCTGAACTGTAAGTGAGTGCTTCATTGCCGGACATTACGTGTTTATGCCAGCATCAAGCGTTGGAAGGTCAACTTGCCGCCCTGCTGTCCCTCATGCAACAACAGAGGGAAGAACAGGAAAAACGTAATCAAGTACAGGAAAAACGTGATCAATTACAGGAGCGACGTTATCTAGAACAGGAAAAACGTTATAACGAACAAAAAGAGGAGCAAGAAAGACGTGATCAAGCTCAGGAGCGACGTTATCAACAACCAAGGGAGAGCAGGAAAAACGTGATCAAATACAGGAGCGACGTCATCACCAATTCAAAGAAGAATTAATGAACCATCGCGCAGCTAGGGAGCAACAATTGGAAGAAAGAATAATGCAATCCGCTAACGGCGTCAACGAAGCTGTCAACCAGAGGGTTCTCGAGCTAGAAAAGAAATTCCGGGAACAACTTGAGGACGACAACGTGTCTACAGAGAGTTTTAGCACAGCCAACGCTAAACTTAAGCCTCCCGACTATGATGGTACTACGGCCTGGGAAATTTATAAAACGCAATTTGAGGCAGCTGCAAAAGCTAATGGCTGGTCCGAGCCCCAGAAAGCTACATCATTAGTGGTAGCACTTCGTGGAAAAGCGGCTGAATTACTCCAATCCCTGTCGGCAGCTGATCAAAATAATTATCCAGTTTTAGTACACTCTCTGCAACTACGATTTGGAAATGAGCCCAAAGAAACCGTGTTCCAAGCCCAGCTGAGGATGAGACAGCAAAAGTCAGGTGAATCCTTGCAAGAATTTGATGCGGACATAGACAGACTAATTCACCTGGCATACCCATCAGCCCCTGAATGTTTTCAAATGCAATTTGCCGCCGAAAGGTTCATTGAGGGAGTCGCGATAGTGACATGAGATACCACTTACATCTAGTCAGGCCCAGGAATATCAGCGAGGCACTAGTTCGGGCCCTGGAATTCGAGGCATCACGAGTGTCATCTAGTTCATCTCCACGTGTAAGAATGGCAACTTGCGATGAAGAGGAGAATACGTCTATAGCTGATTCCATGGCCAGTTTACATAAAGCGATGAAGGATATGGCAGTCAGTATGCAAGCCCTGTTAGAAAGAACTCCTCGATCAACAGACAATCGGGGCATAAAATGTTTTAACTGCGGCAGACTGGGTCACATCAAGAGTAACTGCCGTAATAGGGCAAGAAGTCCGTCGCCGTTTAGAAGACCGAGCGGCGATCAAGACCGCCCTAGATCCCAGGAAAACTAATTCCGGTCAATGCAAGTGGGCAATTGACCGGGCCCGTTAAGACCCCCAGGATCTTTAAAGTCAATAATTTGGGTGGACAAATTCTCACAGTGGCCGGACGCATTAAGGGACAGAAGATCCAGATTACCATCGATACAGGAGCAGGTGTGACCATTGCAAGGCCAGATAAACTTGTCGGATATACCATACAACCATTGCCCAACCCTATTATGTTAAAATCAATCACTGGAGAGTCTTGCCCTATAGACGGAGAAGCCGATGTCACCATTATTATTGAAGAAAGACTTGAAGTTCGGCATAAAGTGTTGGTTGCCAGGATCAAAGACGAGTTTATTTTGGGAATGGATCTCATCAGGAAACATGGATTCTCCTATGATCATAAACGGAATATTCTCACGTTTGGAGATGAGGAGTTTGCATTAACCAATGGAAATGTGGAAACTAGTATCCGTTTACTGGTGGTGGAAGATGTGAAAATTTCTCCAAATTCAGAACAAATTATCACAGTGACTTCTGAAAATGATCCTGGGTGGTCCATGGGACTTATAGAACCTAACCTGGATTTGACGACTGAAATCATGGTAGCCCGAACTTTGACCGCTACGAAGAAGACTATGCCAGTACGAGTTGCCAATATTGGAGAAAGGACCATCAAGCTCAAAGAAGGAACAGTTCTTGCAATTTATGAGCCTGCACAATGGGTATGCAATTGTGTCGAAGCAGAGACATCCAAAATTAAATCGTCTAACCAAGCTTCCCTAGAAGTTATTGATGCTTTCAAACGACATTGGGGCCATCTGTCAAGCGAACAACTTCAATCTGCCATAAAATTTGCTATGGATGAATCTGATATGTTTAACTTCAAGAGCAACGACAGTCAAACTGATTTAGTTGTCCATAAGATCAACACAGGAGGTGCCCAGCCAATACGACAACACCCACGAAGGGTCCCTCTGGCTAAACAACAGGAAGTTAACAGTTTGCTGAATGAAATGTTAAAGGAGGGCGTCATAGAAGAATCATCTAGACCATGGTCGTCGCCTGTGGTTCTTGTTAAGAAGAAAGATGGTTCAACGCGCTTCTGTGTTGACTATAGGAAACTTAATGATGTGACCAAGAAAGACAGCTACCGATTGCCACGTATAGACGACACCTTAGCAACTTTATCGGGATCAAAGTGGTCTTCCACTCTAGATTTAAAAAGTGGGTACTGGCAAGTAAAGATTGCTCCCGAAGACAAAGAGAAGACTGCATTTTCTACTGGTTCTGGGCTATACCAGTTCACTGTTATGCCTTTTGGATTGTGCAATGCTCCATCAACTTTCGAGCGACTAATGGAACTTGTCTTGAGGGGGCTGACTTGGAAAACTTGCCTGGTATACTTAGATGACATAATTGTCATGGGACGTGATTTCGACGAGCATTTGAAAAATTTAAGAGAAATCTTCAACAAGTTACGGAATGGTCACCTGAAGTTAAACTACAAGAAATGCAACCTGTCTAAAATGGTGGCAGATCATCAGCGTGATTGGGACCAACATCTACCTCTCATGTTGATGGCATATCGAGGCTCTACGCATGAAGCCACTGGTTATACTCCGTCGAAAGTAATGTTCGGAAGGGAAATGAGGCGTCCTGCGGATTTGATGTATGGAACATCAGAAAAAGAGTCGCTCAGCTCTGAGAATTTTGTGGAGGAGCTTAAGGAGAGGCTGAACAATGTTCATGAACAAGTCAGGAATAAACTGCGGATATCCAGTGATCGAGCCAAAGCAAGATATGACTTACTAGATAACTCCCGCGGCTTCCAGGATGGTGATTTGGTGTGGCTATTCAATCCGCGGCGAAAGGTGGGGAAGTCGCCCAAACTGAGCCAAAATTGGGAAGGACCTTATACAATTATAAAGAAGATTAATGACGTGGTGTATAGGATCCAGCGGACCCCCAGGTCAAAGATGAAGGTCGTTCAGCGACGCCGCATGGGAGGCGGGGCAACGCGTGTGTGGTTGGTGTAGCTTCGCGACCTATCCGCGCTGCGTCATGGCTCACACGAGTGATTTATTGCTCTGTTTATCTAGAAGGCAGTTGTTTACAACCTTTTTTTTATGTGAGATTATTCAAGAATTCGTATCAAGAACTTTCTAGGTTTTTCTGTAATTTTAGGATTGTGTATAAAAGGCGCATAGAGCACGGGGTTAAGAGTAGTCTTATTTTAAGCGAGCTGTAAGTAAGCTATAGTACGAAGCGATAATAGAATGCTATAAAGTGTTAAATAGTGAGTTATTTAGTAGTCGAATTGTAGTCGTGTGTATTTGTGGAATAAATAAATCGTGTTTTCGTGTTAAATCGTTATACTGGAATTATTGAACCCCGAGTTCGCAACAATAGAAACCATTATGAGACTATTAATGAGGACAATAACCTGTTAAGAGGCGATGAAGCTGAAAATGATGCTCAAAATGAGGTAGTCATTCATGAGACATGGTGGAAATTTGGAGATCATGTTAATATTAATGCATATAAAGACTCACATTATAAACCACAACTTCATCTTGGAAATGTGCAAACAATGAAAGAACTGGATTTTTGGCTGGCATTCTTCCCAAGTGAGGAAATAGACAATATATTGCGATACACTAATGCCAGACTTCGGGAACGACGTCGCTTAATATCAGCTAGTGAATTTTACAAGTCAATTGGCTTACTTTACGCAATGACAATTAATGAGCTTCATAATAGGCGCGACTACTGGTATGTAGAATCGGGTCTTTTTGTTGCTCCTGCATTTGGCAAACGTTACGGAATGGGTTTGCAAAAATTCGAAGAAATTTTAAATTGTATGTCCTTTGCTATGCCTGGAGAAAACTCGGATGCTAAATGGTATGAAACAAGACCACTGATTGAAATGGCAACGTCAAAGTGGCGAGACGTTTTTACTCCAGGTTTTAAACTGACAGTTGATGAATGCATGTTTGCTTGGTATGGTAAAGGACAACATTTTGAAAATGGAATGCCGGCAGTTATTAAGATTAAGAGAAAGCCCAAAGGAGTTGGATGTGAATGCAAAACTATTTATGATGTACAGTCTGGAATAATGATTGGTCTAGAAGTAAATGAGGGAAAAGAAGCAATGATGGGGAAAGAATGGCAACAACAAATTCGAGCTGGAACAGCAACAACTCTAAGACTAACTCGGCCATGGCATGGTTCTAGCAGAATTGTTGTGGGTGATTCTTGGTTCGGATCAGTAAAAACAGCTTATGAGTTACACTAAAGGGGTTTATTTTTTATGGGAATTGTAAAAACGGCTACAAAAAATTATCCCATTAAAGAAGCTCGGAGTCGCTGCCCGGAAGAGAAAGGAGGATTTGTTTCTGCAACCACAACGATAGACCACCTAAAACTTACCTGTGTAGCTTGGAGAGATAAGAAAATACATACGTTTATTTCCACGTGTGGCACAACTCTTCCCGGCGAACCTGCTAGGAAAAAGCGATATGACTAGGAAGGAAATATAGTTATAAAGGAGGTAGCAAGACCTAAAATAGTGGAAGAGTATTTCGAAGGAGCACCATCTATTGATATCCACAATCACATTCGTCAAAGTGGTTTGGCACTTGAACAAATATGGAATACGCAAAAATGGCAACACAGAATGTTTGCCAGTATGTTTGGAATAATTGAAACGTATGCGTATTTAGCATATAAATATTTTAAACGTGAACCGAATTTAAAACATCGCGATTTCACAGAGCAGCTATCGTTGCAACTGATAAATAATCCTTGGGCTACGAACATTCCAGATCCAAATGATAATGCCGTTCCAAGAACCTTACCGCAAGGAGCAGGTGCACTTCCAGGGGATCATACTCTTATTGCTCTGAGCAGTGAGTCTGATAAAGTGAGGGTTCAACGAAAGCGCATATTTTGTAGTCGTGTGCGCAAAACACAACAAAAAGCAAGTTACAGGTGCAGTGCTTGTGGACCTAGGTCTGTCATGTGCTCACCAACGACGGGTAGAAGGTGTTTCGCACACCATATTCAGCATGGCATACCCGCATAAATTAAATGCAATTTTTATGTTGCCATAAGAGTGCAAGTTTTTTAGGAAAAAAAGTTTTGTTTTTTTTGTGATATTTAACTTGTTCTGTTCCGCAGCTGTTCTGACAAAGATTCCTATAAGGTTGTGACTAGAATATTTATATTTTGTTACTGTTTCAATATTTTTTTTTGTGATATTTAACTTGTTTTGTTTTGCAGCTGTTTTGACAAAGACTTCTGTAAGGTACGGCCTAGAATATTTATATTTTGTTACTGATTCAATATTTTCCTCAAAATATACTTTTAAGTTTACTGGTTTATTACTTCGAATAACGGCCGTGCAATTGCATAGTAGGCTTGAGCTTTGTCTCAAAAAAACATTGTGTTTTTTGAAAAGCAATTTATTGCGTCATGCTGCTTCCGACACTTTCGAGATGCGTCCTGCCGGAGGAACCAAGTAATTTACGGAAGTAAGTCCTACCAGCAGGACAATACCCTTGCACAAACGTACTCATGGAAGCGCTTCCAGCAGGACATGAGCTTGTACAATCTATCATTAATGACTTGTTACTTGCAGGATCTACCATTCAGGAAGACCTTTTTTCTATTTTATTAAGAGTTAGAATAAGACCTATTGTGCTCAGCGCGGACATCAAAATGATGTATCGATGCATTTCTAGCTCTTGGTGTGTCTAGCTCTTGATTCAAGGGGCTTGTGTTGATACTAACATATTGTGTGAAATATCTAGATAGATTGGTAAGTGGGCTGTATCCTGTGAACTTGCTATTTGTATTTTCGCCAGTGGCTACTTTTCTTTTATCTGGTTAATTCTCATCTTTAACTTTTAACGGTTGGTTTTTCTGATGGCTGATCTGGGAGGGGGGGAGACCCCGCCTCAATGGAGACGTCAAATGACGGAGGAGGCACTGAAAATAACGCGATAGAACATGGAGGTTCACATAATCAAAAAAAGATAGACAAACAGTTCTTTACGATTCTAGAGACATCAGTCCTCTTTATGTGTATATTGAATCAGGAAGTGATGCTGATAATAATATAGGTAGATTCTCACATTTGAAAATTGCTAGGGACATTTTCAACTTAAAACTTACTAACGTCAAGAAAATAAAAAAGAAGGGACTGAATAGAGTTTGTATTGAGTTTATTTCAAGCGAGACAGCAAACCAATTTCTTACAAACAAAAATTTTATAGACAAAAAATATAGTGTTTTTATTCCACTTAAGTTTACCACTTCAAAAGGTCTAGTTAAGAAATCGATTTGGATTTTACTGAGGAGGAATTGTTGACAGCTTGCTGGTATAAAATAGTTATTTATGTATTAAGAGCGAAAAGTACAACTTCTTTGCTCGGAGAGTGAAGTTTCACTCGAGTTTCACTCGTGGCAATCACTCGAGAGCAAACAAAGTTACTTTTTGCTCGTAATGCATACAACGTTTTTTCTGCAAACGATCAATTTCAAATAATGTGCATCACAACTGAGCATAACTGAAGTCACAATCTGAAAATTTAAATCAAAGTGACAATGACGTTTTAAATATTTGGGTCAGTGGTGGTAGTTGCTATTGATAGCAAGCGAAAAAATCTTTTTCGCTTGCTGTCCTGGGCAACGCGCGGAAAAGTAAACTCACATTCTGATCCTCAAAGAACATTAGGTTTTCGTTTGTCTAATGTAAAATTGAATTTCGACCGGTTGTAACAGTTTGGTTTTGCCATTGGAATTTTATGAATAAAGTTACCTTTTTAATTGCTCTTTGGCCTCATTACACTCAATATCTTTACCATCTGGATCTTTTTGCTATTTGCCTTATTAGATAATTTTCATCTTGCAGTTAATAATTTTGGGTTTATTTACGTTTGTCATTCTTTTTTTTTAAGGTTATTTTCTATTTGAAGTTTGACACATCGGTGTCAAGCATGGCGGACTTCCGGCCCAGAAACGGGATCATTTTCTTGGGAGATGTCTCCACCTGTTGCTTCCCTTTGTTCGGTTGACGTCTGACAGTGTTGACACTGTTGAGAGTGACTTTTTGTCTTTTTGTCTTGGAATTTGCTGCCGGCGTGAAGGTTGGTCGTGGAAAAAGAAAACTTCGAATTTGTGATTTATCTCAGGCATCCTGAGGATTTTTCGGCTTTTCTTGATATAAAATTTCGGGCCACCTTTAGTGTTGCTTTGCGTGGCCGAAATTACCGTTTCGTTACGGGATTTTGCCGACCAATCTCACTCAGGAAATACCTTGCCGGTAAGCATTTTTATGGCGTATCTTTGGATCCATTTCAAGTAGTTTTCTTTTGTACTTTAGTTTATTAGATTGCGAGTGTTTGAGCGCCGACGGCGGAGTTCTATTTTGGTGTGGGACGACCCACTTCAGAGAAATTTTAGTGGTGGTTTGTGTCCTCCTCGGAGGTAAGTCTTCCAGCCATGTGCCTCGCGATTTCATTACTAGTATTTCACCTTTTTCTTGCTATTCTTTTGGTTTTCGAATATTAGAGTTCATTGTATCCCTAGGTGCTAGGTAGGGGCTTGAACTGCACACAGCGAACTTGTTAGGAGCTCATAGAAGTACCACCTAACACTCCCTGACCTGAACCACTAGTCCAGTTACTTGTGCCACCTTCCTTGGCCTGGACCCAGTGTTAGTGGGATTGTTTTGGCTGCTGCTGAGTATCACCATTGTAGCTATCGAGTCCACTGCGGACTACTGTCACCGAGTCACTCTGACCTACATCCCTAGACTGACAGGACAGTGGACTCTTGCAACCCCATAAGTTTCCCCCGACAATATATGTAAATTAGTGGTAAGACCTTTTGAATGTCTTTTGTGTAACTTATTACGACTCTTATTTGGCCAACTTGACTTTGCCTCGCTACGTTTAACTTATATTGGAGCGATATTTTGGAGTGAACTCTTGCGGTGGCCCAAATTTACTAAGGTTTCCCTTCCACCTGGGAAGCGTCCTGTTGAGCCTGTGAGCAACAGGTGGCGCACCCACTCCTATTAGCCGAGCTTTATCTGAGCCACTTCACAACCTTGATATATTGGGGACCGCAAGTGTTCGCGTTAGTGGGCTCTTGGCCATCATTTTACCACACAAAAAATTACGAAAGAAATTCTAAGTAACATTTTAAAACCAGGTGCTCCTATGGTACTGATGGGAGACATGAACCGCCACCATCCCTTATGGGACCAAGTAACACCAAATAAAGGAGGTAAAATAATTCAAGATTTTTCTTTCGATAACGAATTAATTGTGATAAATGACGGTACACCCACTTTATTTCAAAATCCATCTAATAATAACAGTGCAGTTGACTTAAGCGTCGTTAGTGGCGAATTGGGTACACGGGTTGATTGGCATGTGTTACCCGATCTTGGCAGCAGTGATCATTTCCCAACTTGCTTAAACCTAGGCGGTACTATCAACGAAAATCTCTCTGATGTAAGAGCTAGTCCCTATGATAGAAATTTCAATAAGGCCGAGTGGGATATATATTTTGATAAAATGAATATGGAGACCTTTCTAGATTCTTTATCCTTCTCGGAATTCGAAGAGAAAATAAATTCGGTGGCAGAACAAACAATCCCGTATAAAACCATAAATAAAATAAAGAGACCAGGTAATATCTGGTGGGACTCCGAATGTTCCAGATTAACGGAAAATAGAAAAAAAGCAATAAAGATTTTCAAGGAGAACCCCAACTTAACTACATACATAGAAACAAAAAGAATCCTAGCGCTAACAAAAAAAAATAGCGAAGAAAAAACGACAAAAATGTATAACCTTCTGTGAAACTTGAACCGTGATTCCAATAATACATACGTTTGGAACAAGATAAAAACTTTTTCTAATCACAAACTATATAATACAAGGAAAATGATCAAGGATGATATTAAGATCGAGAATCTAAATAATATGGCGGGTTGTAATATACTTGACCAATAGTTTTGTCATCATGCTTTTTGAAAACCTTGGAAATAATAATTAAAAATAAACTAGAATGGTTCGTAGAATCAAACAACATGTTTTCGCATCTTCAGACTGGTTTCAGGAAAAGCATGGGAATAGGAACTAATATAGCCTACTTATGTTCATATGTCGATATCGCATTGAAAAGTAAAGAGACCGTAATAGCCGT
Source organism: Taphrorychus bicolor (assembly GCA_951812265.1). Taxonomy (NCBI): domain Eukaryota; kingdom Metazoa; phylum Arthropoda; class Insecta; order Coleoptera; family Curculionidae; genus Taphrorychus; species Taphrorychus bicolor. The sequence continues at coordinate 1,652,548 of OX638304.1, forward strand.
ATTTCTGGACTTAAAATCGGCCTATGATCACGTCAATATTTACGATTTATATGAAAACCTCAACAAATTCGGCTTCCCAACACAAATAAATAATTTAATTCTCAGAATTCTACAAGATAGACAGCTACATACTAGGAAAAATAACGGAACATTTTTCGGACCAGTCATAACGTCATCGGGTTTACCCCAACTCTCCCTTAAGTACCATTCTCTTCAACATGTACATACGAGAAATTTTCCAGTTGCAATTACAAAATACCATTCTTATGGGATATGCAGATGACCTCGTTTTGGTTGGCAGGGGTACGCACATCGAGATCATGGTGAGAGAAATCAATACTGCCTTGGCAACATTGCTGGACTGCCTAGAAAATAAAAACTTTCAACTCTCCATGCAGAAATGTGAAGCACTTCACTTTACTAAAGGACGACGCAGAAGAGCTATGCCCACAATAACACTGAGAGGTATAACAATTCCATATAAAAATCAAGTTAAATATTTGGGTGTAACAATACATAAACATCTTAAGTGGGACGCACATATGGAGAACATTACAAATAAAGCCAGACAGGGCATAAACGTATTGAGCGCTGTGAGCAGGGTGTGGTGGGGCGCGAACCCTCGCACCATGCTTACAATATTCCACGCGCTATTAAATCCCATTTAGACTTTGCATGTTTCTGCTTTGGAAACGCATCGAAGATAGCACTGAAGAAATTGGATACCTTACACTTTGAAGGACTACGTACATGTTTGGGATGCATGAAATCCACTCCCATCAACGCTCTTCTCCGTGAGGTGCCAGATATTCCATTGGATTTGAGACGACAATTACTAGCAGTCAGATTCCTGGCCAAGGTTGTTCGTATAAATGACCATTCATTGCTTGATATTTTAAAAAAACTCAGGATAAAATATATGATAAATGCTGTTACAAGAGGCAATAATGTCCCCATTTTGGTGCAAATGTTAGGAAGCTTTTTCCCGCATATTAAAAACATTTTAATCTCTTTAGTCTGGACAGTCAAATAACCCCGATAAAGACCTTAAAACTCAACTTATCGAAGGAAAACAGTAACCCCAAACAAGAATTTTTTAGTGATACTGAGAAATTCTTAGACTATCATACTTTTGTTTTTAAGGATGCTTCAAAAAAAGGAAATAAGGTGGGTTTTGGTATTTCAATACCGGCAATTGGCTATAAATTCTCTTCCAAACTTCCTAATGACCTTTCGACAAGCAATGCGGAAATAATTGCAATACATGAGGCAGTAATAATGGTTATTAAAAAAGGTATAAGCAAAACAATTATCTTTACTGACTCTCAAAGCGCGATAAGAAGCTGGAAAGGACGGAACTACGGTCAGACAGCGACCTTATTACCTTAACGAACAAAACGTTAATCTTGGAAAACAAATAAATACGATAATAGAGAACTTCTCCTAACCTGGATCCCGGGACATGCGGGGATCCCAGGGAACGAAGAGGCAGACAATTTGGCAAAGTAGGTAGAATGTGCCTAAGGATGTAGTAGTGAATGACGGTGAGACGGTGATATAGTTAATAGAATTAGTGAGGGCTTAATAGACGGTTTCAAGATTGAATGGAGGATGAAAAACAACAACAAATCACACTACAGTAAGGTGCAGAGTAAGTTTGCCAAGGTTCAATGGTTCGCAAAACTACCTTATAAAAACAGAAGATACATTACCTCTATAATTAGAATGAGAACCGGTCATTACTTAACAAGAGAACACCTGTTCAAGATAGGTCTTAGAGAGGATCCTCTATGTGATTGCGGGTTGGTTGATGATCTGAACCATATTTTTCTGGAATGCCCAATAACTGCCCCTCCCTCATTTGACGTGTATAAAGAGCTCATTAAAAGCGGTTCAAAAACACCCATCAAAATGGAAGTAATTCTTGGTCACCCTACACAGAGATCAATCGAAACCATTTTGAGGTTTTAAAACTATAATAAAATCAACATTTGCGGCAAGAGTGATATATTGTTATGTTTTCAGGGTGCAACTCATTTTCAATTGTAGTTGTGTGTTACTTGGATCCAGATGTGCAGTGTTTGATTTTCCATTTTATGTATCTTTAGTGGGGTTTTCCTTTGTTCTGATGTATACTAGTCCCCAGTTCATATATTAGCTGGAATTTAAATACCTCACAGTACTTCAAAGAATTTAAGTGAAAAATCTGGTGGTTGAGGAGCTGCTCGCTCGTCTATCTTGACCCCTCTTCAAATTGTGCTGGCAAATTGCCTAGAAGCAGAGCCAAGAAAAAGAAAAAAACAAGATCGCCCATTCCAGCAAATATTATGGAGGTGGAATAGTGCGGAATCCATTAAAGTTTATACGTTAAATACCCTCACTTATGGTACGGCTTGCGCACTGTTCCAAGCTACTCGCTGTTTGATGGAATTGGCAGATCAAAACAAAATAAAATTTCCTATAACGTCACGAATTATTGCGAAGTCGTTTTATATGGATGATTTGCTTCTTAGCCTTAATTTGGAGGACAAAGCTCTTGAAGTATTTAAGGAACTTAATCACATATTAGGCAAAGCAAATTTTAAATTGAGAAAATGGAATTTTGAATAATATTCTTGAAACTACCAGTGAATCTGTCAAAGATAAACTGGTTCAAACTGGATGAAAACAAAGCGTTAAAACCCTTAGGGATTTTCTGGGATCCAAGTTTGGATATTTTGCAGTATTCTTTGGATATTAGGACTACTGACAGTAAAGTAAGTAAACGTATGATACTTTCGACTATTTCAAACATTTTTGACCCGCTTGGTTTGATCGGACCCGCTATTATTAGGGCTAAAGTTATTATTCAGGAGTTATGGCGACTTCACATAGATTGGGATGAAACTGTTCCAGAAGATGTCAAAGAAACTTGGCTAGAAGTAGTTTCTCAAATTAAATATTTATATTACATAAAGATTCCTCGTTCGTGTAGTCATTTTAAAACCCGCATTAATTGAATTAGTAGGGTTTAGTGACAGCTCTGAGAAAGCATTTGGTGCTTGTGTCTATGTTTCGTGTTGTGATAAACATGGCAAACGAGTGTCCAGGCTTTTGACAGCTAACTCTAAAGTTGCACCTATCAAAAAGCTCACATTTCCTCGGTTGGAATTGTCGGCTGCACACCTGCTGGCAAAGTTAATGTACCATATAAAAAATACACTCGATTTACCTATTTCAAAAACAACTTATTTAACTGACTCAACAATAGTTCTTTGTTGGTTAAAACTAGAACCATCAAACTTAAAAACGTTTGTCGCGAATAGAGTGGCTAGAATCTCTGAGCTATCAAAAATTTATGATTGGAAATACGTTCCAAGTAAACAAAATCGTGCAGATATATTCTCTAGAGGTTTAAATCCTAGGGAATTATTGGATAATTCTCTGTGGTTTGAAGGACCTGAATTTCTGGTACAAGGAGAATCTGTTGGAATTGACAACAAAGAACAGACTGTTCAGGTGGATAAAATTCCTGAATTAAAGTCTGGAGCTGTTGTATTGAACTTGATCGAAGATGAACCAAATATAAAGTTTACGCCACAAGTTGGACCATTTTTTGACTTGTTTGAAAGGCATTCTTCTCTACGCAAAATAAAACGAATAACAGCATATATATTTCGATACTTTAATGCTTTGAAGTATAAAAATCGTCTTGCGAGCTAAATCGTTCTCTTTTAGCATTAATTAAATACGCTCAAGGAAGTGAATTTGGAGAAGACATTTTACAACTTGAGAGACAAAGCAAAGTTAAATCTTTGAGCAGCTGTTATTGGTGATCCAGATATATAATGTACGGTGGATAGTTTGGTAAGGATCAATAAAACAACTACAGGATGTGAACCGTTATAATCGTCGACGTTTCGGCTCTAAAACAGAGCCATCCTCAGGACAATATAACACTTGCCACTCCCTGTGCGTCAGACTCAAAATGGCTTTCCCAGGACATATCGTATATAAAGCGAATATATTAGTATTGCCACTATAGTGCGTTAATGTGGTTTGGAAAGATGCCAATCCTTCAGGCCTGCCGTACGCCTGTTCTAAGTGCGGCAAAGGCTATGCGACGAAATCGGGGGCTCAAAAGCATGATGTTAATTGCGGCACAAGGTACCGCACTGCGTGTAACTTCTGTAGCAAGGAATTCGGCTCATATGCAAAAGTGCGTTGCCATGAACGAGTGACCCACCCCTGTGAATGCAGGGGTGAAGAACAGAAGAGAATGAAATCTTCAGTAAGCTCGCCGAAATAGAGGCCAAAAAGATCGTTCAAGTTTCAATTTCGGAAATGATCACAGCCACTGGGTTAACGAAAAACCAAAATAGGCATCAACGGAACAAACCGGAGTATGTCGACTATCTAAAAATATCGATGGGGAGACTTGCATCTAAAAAGACAGTCTCCTTCTCTCGCCTTTTGAGAGGCAACTTGGAGAGGCGAAATACTCTGGCCGGTCTCCCAGTGACCTCTCCAACGATCAAAGCTGTTAGTAAGCCCTGTCTCAAAAAGCCACCCATTCCACATTCGTACGTTGATGCCGCATTAATTAACTCAACAACGGCAGCCACTGATTCGCATAAAATAACATCTTTTTACACGCCACCTCTTCTCCCAATCAGCAGCTCACTGGGCTCACTCAACATTTTTCGCAAGAGGAAGGACCCTCTAAAAAATACCCTTTGGCAGACGCGGACGATCCTCCAAGCGATAGTGGTTCAGATGAAGACGACGCTTTTGCCACTCCAACGGCAACCCCTACGGCTGCAATTGCAACTGTAGCGGAGAAAAGAAGGATGTACATTACGCCGAGGAAGCACAGTAATGCTGCTTCAATCGGTGCCATCATAGTACATTCAAACATCAACATCAGAGCCGCTACTGCCATAACTCATAATAATCGGTCCTCGTAAGCTAAACCAATAATAAATAATCATCAAACTGTTGAAATGTCTAACAGCAGCATACCTAATGAGTCGGTGACCTCAAAAGCAACGGCTGCGCTGCCCCGAAACACAGAAGAACTGCTTATCGCCCCGGATAATTCCAGGATGGTTAATCGGGACAGCGAATTAAACAAAATTACAGGGCCGCCCGAGATTAAATCATGGATACATGATACATGACTGTATCATTAATATCTGCCGGCTGCCCAATAATGAAAAAGATGTGACTTTTTCTGAGCCTGACGAAACCTTTAAATATAAACTGGGCGTCTTGTAAATTATTTTAAATGTAAAAATAAAAGAGCTGCTTCAAAAACTCAAAAGAATATTAAACAAGAGAATGATTCAGGTAAGGCCACAAATAACCAAAATAAAACATCTCACAGTAAAAGCATACAAAACATGGAAACAATACACCGCAGGTAAAAAGTGGTTGTAACAATAACTCTGGCCAACAAAAAACCGGTCGAGGATGTGGGCCAATAACTATAAAAAGGCCCAAGACCTGTATGCGAAAAATAGGGCCACATTAGCATCTGCTATTATAGAGGGCAAAGAAGTAAATTCGGCCGAAAAATACCCGGCTATCAGGAACATAGAGCTGTTCTACACTAGTACACTTGAAGCCCAAGCTGACGAGGATAACGAACCTGTCAGGGACGCGAAGGTGGCGGGGGCGCCCATTGACCTGCCCATTGCGCTAAACGAGATTAAAAGTTAAACTCGGGTGGGCTATTTCATCACTCAGACCAGACGGAATACCGATTCCTGTGGTCAAAAACACTGCCAATGACAAAGCAAACCTCAAAACAGCGTAGTATTGAGCCCCAGCGTGTCTTAAAGGGCAACTTTAGAGCTTTTGTAGTTCCATACTCTTCTACTTGAATTTTATTCAACGCAGCTTGAGATACATGGGATCCTGTTACATCTTTAACTAGGTTTTTGGATAACGCTTCTAGAGATGAAAGGGACGGCAACTTTGCCTTTCTACCAACAGTATGTTTATGTGTGGTTTTAAATGTGAAAAACCTTATGGAAAATGCTACAATAAAAAAAAATAAACCTGGCTTAAATAATTCCGATGCAACAGAGACTACGTACTTATAAAATTTGTTGTGTAGGGTTTTAAGTGGTACCTACCTTCCAACGGATATGAAGAATATTCTTTTTTTACATTTCTTTTATGACTATTTCAAATTAAAACATTAAAACTTTAGGACGCCGCGTCGCACAGCAAACATAGTCGATGATGATAATTTTTAATACTGCATAATACCAATGTTTGTATTGTAAACAAATTGACAATATTTTCGAGGTGAAATAAGTCTATACTTCAGAGCCCAAAAACTTAGATTTTGACATTCATAAAATTGATCTGAATCTAAACTTTTGCCATTATCAAGGGACCATCAGGACATTTCTATTGGTAAAACAATAAAATATACTTTTATTGTTTTTTTTTATTTATTTTTTTGGTTTGCTCGAGGATTTAGACCGTCTTTGTAGAAGGGTCCATGAAGAATGTTAAACGGTACAAAGATGCGATAAGTTTATTTATCTTATATAGTGTTTTTAGTAATACAAAGGAATTGTGGTTTTTTTAAGGTGACTGGTTTACTAGGTACCGTAAATTTATCATAATTAAACATTAGCAATGTTTGTGTAACCAAACTGACAATATTTTTGAGGTGAATTAAGTTTATTATAATACAGGGCTTGGAAACTGAATTGTTATTCACAAGTTCAGCTGAATGTAAAGTTTTGTGATTATCACTGTCTGGCAGTGTACGCGCCACCACTTTGTAGCGCTTAACAGGACTTTTTTTATTGATTATGGTATATAACATATGTGTTATATGAGTATGCCCCGTGTTCATTAGAAAACGTCATGTGGAAGGCTAGGAATTTTTGAAAAGGATGACATAATGTGATTCAATGGACTTTTCATCTTTCATCATTTTCTTTTGACATTTCACAAGCAATTACCCATAATTACCCCAAATTTCCCATACAGATTCAAAATTGAATAAGTAATTTTTTGACTTCACCGTCATATTTGACTTCGTCATCATACCTGGTATTATATTGTCATTGCTACTACCTATTGGCTTTATATAATAGTTAAGACAACAAAGAACACATGCTTTATTATGGGTCCAATAACTTGTTATCATCTGCAAAAATTTGATATACTTTATCTCTCTTCGTTTCAGAGAAAATTGAAATTTTGTGTATTTTATTTTTTTTGTTTTATTATACTTATTCATTGGATTTTTTGTAAAATAAGTAATATTAATGCGCATATATAACAGTTTCGTCAAAGAAAGAAGAAAAAACTAAAAAATTCAAATTTTTGTAAAATCTACGTTTTATACGGTATTAGGAATAATAAATAAAGCCTAACAGTGAAAACCAAAGCTCTTTAAAATAAATAGCATAAAATTAATTCTAAAAAAAATAATTCTATTTATAAAAATAAAAAAAGTAATTTTTTCATAAAAAATATACAAGCACGTTAAAAAATAATAAAAAAGTACATTAAACAGGCAGGCGCACGTGCAATTAAAATAATTTTTAAATAAATTAAAAATAAAAAAAAAACTTGAACAGTGCTTAAAATGATGATGGTTTGTGTCCCTAAATACTTATAGTTGCTAAAAATCGACACACCATCCTGTCGACTGAAGCCGGGAGTGCTACCACTGGGCCAACGAGACTAGTGCATGTTTGTGCTTTGGGCGCCTATATAAACAGATTGTGGGAAATCATGATACATCGCGTCCTTATAGATATAGGTGTAGAAAGTATTGCGGGTGTAGGACTTGAAAAATGCACTTCACACTTTCGAAATTACCTTGAGGCTACTCGAATGCCACATGCTCTTAAACCAGCCATATACTTTACGCGTGTTTTAATGGATAAGTTTTTTTTAAACCTTACAACTCGACTATCTTCACTCACTGAAAAAGCCCTGATGAAGATCCAATAAAGGTTCGAAACGTTGGTAATTTCGACAGTGTGAAGTGCATTTTTCATGTCCTACACCCGCAATGCTTTCTACACATTATGGGAAATCTAAAAAACGTCCTTTCAGTTAGGTAAATCGTACATAGCACATATAACCTTGTTTGAAAGGCTTTTTGCGAAAATTTAAATATAATTAATCACCCAACGAATTTAATCAGGAAATGACATCTATACATCCAATTTTCTCATCACATTTAGGGTTACCACTTCTCCGGGCTGAAACTCGGAGACTACGGTTTTTGATATCAAGTTAATTACTTGGTATTTTCTCCGGAAATGATTATTTTCATGCCAGGAAACAGATACATTACTAAACTTTAGTGAGCTGAAGCGCGCAGAGAACCGTGTGCCGCGCCAGCAACACGCTTGTAGCTTTTCCATTTTTGCGCACTTGTTTTGCTACATCGACGTATAAGAATTTGATGTTCAAGAAGATTACTTCTTACCACACTTTTGCAAGTTAGTACATAAACTAAGAATCAATTGAAACGATACACCCCAAATTTTGAATGAACTTTAATACTGTCTATCTCTAAAGCCACTCAATCGATTTTCGTTGGAGATGCCATTTTGGTATGATCCATGTATAGACTACTTTAAGCGGTTATGTACTCGGTTATATGCGTTGCCGGTTTCCTAATATAGGGTTCAACAAAACTTGATGCATTTTTGTAAAAACTTTTTTAGCATATAGTTTTGCGAAAAAAAAAATTCAGAACATTTTATGCTACGGAAGTATGTGGAGTCGCGTCATACCTCGGTACACGTAGTACACATATTTGGTGTTTTTTTTTGATATTTTGCCTGGTTCCATAGATATTTAGTTTTTTTCATAAAAGAGGTGTCATTTAACACTGGGGCTCCAATTTGCCCCATAATACAAATATTGATAAAAATTTCATATGGAATATAAAGACTATGCATAAAGACTATGCAAAAAGTAAATTTTTTTCAAATATCAAAGTGATAATCGAATGTCCACAATTAACTGATATGGAACAAAATGTATTGATGATTTTGGAATTCCGCTGCCTGATTATTAATGATACCTCGTGACCTTTTTCTGTCATTTTTTATATCTTCATTAGTTAAAAAAAAAGTAGGTTTTTCTAGTGTAACATTACAAGGCCATAAGAAAAACAAATCTCCTACTCAATGAGCATTACAAAAACTTAGAATTGGACATAGTCATCTGCGAACCAGAGCTATGCCTAATTGTTTAAATGTACAGGGTGAGCAACGAGACTAACATTAATCCTCATTTTTTTAATCTTTACATTCTGAATTCTGACTGAATGAAACTGAACTTCCAAAAATTGTTTGTATTAACAGAAACAGAGCAAATTAACCGACAGTCGCAATTTTTTATTTTAATATGTTCAGGAAGTACGGCTAATCTGAAGAATGGCGTATAACAAGATGTCACACGTAAAGGTGAATAACATGAGGGCCTTGAAAACACTAAAAGATACTAAGCTGAATAAATAGGAACAGCTTATAACAATCTAAAACTTAACAAAATTGCTTTTATGAATTTAAAAACTTTCAACTGCGTTCGAGAATCTTTGACTAATTCCAAATCCTTGAAAACAATTCATCTAGGCTGACGGTCAAAGCAATGTCCATTCTTTTAGAAGTATAGTTGTAATATCATAAAAATTCCAATTATCACAAAATTTGGCATTAATTACCTGTGGATACATTATGAATTTTATATACGATTAGAGTTTAAGAGTTGGTCTATAAACTCAAATATAGAATGTTGTATAAGTTGTAATCTACTTCATACTAAAAATATTTCCAATATAATAATATCTTGTATCTTATAACGAATCATTAGAAAAGATTGTTTTTACTTTTTTACTGAACCAGAATTCAACATAACACGTCTTCTATTGTTATTTTTCAAAATCTATTACCTAATTTTTATATACGTCCGTAATGAATAGATCAAAGAGTAACTGCAGATGAGAATAATATGATTTAGTCAAACTTGCCTTAGTAAAATGTTGCTCCGTTTCAATATACAGAGCGTTAAAATATAAAAAATTAGAATTCGTAATGGTGCAAATAGTGGACATTTTGCTTATTGACGTAGTTAGTACCTGTTCAAGTTAGTTTAATGCAAGTACTGATTAAATTGAAACCCAAATTCGAAAAAATTTGCCGAATTTGAATTAAATTTTCAGGAGTTATTTAATAATTTAAATATAAAAAGGGAACTTTAACACTATGTATATCGAAACGGAGCAACATTTTATCAAAACATGTTTGTTTAAATCATATTATTTTCACATTGAATATGCAATTGCTCTTTGACCCATTCATTATGGACCACCTGGGAATTTCACTCACTCGCGGTGCGCAATACCCTTTTATTTTGGTTTACAAACTTTTACAAAAAAAAAAAACGATTTTTAACCAAAGGAGCAAATTCGAGCAAAAAGCAGAAATGGTTTATTAAAAAAGAACATTCAGAGATTTCAATTAAAATGAAGATGAACTCGGATCGGACTGGGAACCTTACTAAAGGTCCTTCTAGTAGAGGGAATAGGAGAGTAAACTCCTCATTTAAAACTCCGCCGCCAAAAAACCTATGAGAGCAATAGCCTCCTCCTCCAAAAAAACCCATGAGAGCAATAGCCTCCTCCGAAAATCTATGAGAGCAAACTCCTCCTTCAAAAACATATGAGAGCAAGAGCCTCCTCCTCCGTCATCTCCACATACCCATCAATTACCCCACCACAACAAAACCACCTCCACTACAAAACCGCCAACAAACATATACTTATATGTAAGTGAAGACACACGTTGGCATACAAACAAGTTTAGATATTATTGGAAAATATGAGTGAATTAGTTCATTTGACATCATTAGTTGAAGAATTGTTACCCAAAGACTTCTACATGTCGGAATTAATGGAGATGACACCACCAGCTGAAGAAAATTTACCTATAGATCTGTCTATGAGTCAATTAACGGAGATGACTCCATTAGATTTGGAATCATTAGATTTGGACTTAACAAATAATCAGTTATTTGATTTGAGCATGGAAGATACAGACAGTTTTTTGTCTACGCCTTATCCATATGTAGACTTACCAAGGCCAAGTCAGTTTCCCAACTTGATCACTGTAGATACGAACATCTTTTCCTCTCCACCTTATCCAAGTGAAGAAGACGATTTTGAAATGGAATGTGCAGCTAAGGAACAACAAAGTGAAGAAGACATAGTGACTTGTATTATTTGTTTTGAAGAAGTGAATGACGTCTGTTATCCAAATAGTTGTAATCACAAATTTTGCTTGCAATGTATTACAAGATGGACAGATGAACGTTGTTTATCATCATCAATGTTAAAAGAATGTCCATATTGTCTCAAAAGTTATACATATTTGATTGAAATTTCAAAGAAAGTAATCAGACATCACTATATAGTCACAATGAGAAAAGGTTATTAAGTATAGGAATTAGTTTTAAGGAATCTTTTAAAAAAATTTATTGAAAATAAAACAACTCAATAATATAATAAATAATAAAATAAATTCTAAAAGTAATCCTGATTATAATAAAAGACAGGCTAGACTGGCACGGTCAAAAACAAATAGTGTATGAAAAAAAAAAATGATTTGAGGTAGGAAAAAGTTTTACACAACGGTCCTGTGTGGGAGGCTAAATAAAACAAAAAAAAATGTCTTCAAGATTTCTTTTATTCCCCAATTGTTATATAAATTGAAACAAATCGAGGAGATTCAAGTGCTCCAATTTTTTTATGAGGACTGCCTCCTCGATTTGCCCGCCGTCCAGGAACTCCTTCACAAGTCTTATCCCTTTCCGTAGGCGATCCTGCCAGCGGATCTCGTATTTGATAACACTAGAAAAAAATAATAAAAAAGTTATTTTGCAAGACCATGCACATTCAACTAGCACAAGAAATTTCGCAAATCGCATGTATCAAAGTACAAATTTTAAAACAAAACAGGAAAAGAAAAAACTTACTTGGGGATCCATAGGCGTCTTCCCTTTTTCGAGTACATCAGTGCCAACGAGTCTTCTAACTCGTTGGCGTAGCCTTCCAAAACTCTTTCATAAAATGACGCCATGTTTGCGTCTGTCGTCAACTGTTAAAAATGATAAACATAATACCTCATAGTAGAATAAACCAAAATATACTTACCGAAAAAAGTCGTGTGAATTACACTGAATCAATGGAGTTGGGGTTTGCCTTAAATAGTAATTTTGTAGAAAGTAAAAGTGGATTAAAGGCTGAAGAAACGGAGGTTACGCGACAAGGCACCATAAGGGTTTTTTTTATGCGTATTGCATTAACCTTGATTACAGATGCACCAGATGGTTGCAGTTCCTAAATAAGGCACAAACCAGCGTCGTAACGTAAAGGAAAAATTTTAAGTTTTTTTTTTAAAAATCAGAGGTTGACAGTTCTAAAAAGACTTATTACCCATTCACTTATTTTTGTCATCTAGTTACCTTTGAAACCTTCATTTTTTTTTTTATGCCCATGTCCCTTGCCCATGTCATCAAGATATGCTAAAACGTCAAAGTTAAATTACCAACCCCCACTTGACGGCAATAATAGTAAGTAAATGACTTATACTATAATAACCCATAATAGTCGTACACTTATCGTATTATAAGAACTAAGACATACTAATCAATCAAACAGTATTAATATAAATAGTGTCACAAAGGAGCAAAAGACATAAAATTGCAGTGTGCTTAGAAATGGTCGGACGATGATCGGTTTAGTAACCAAAGAATAGTTGACCCAAATTTATAAATCATAGATCATAAATTTGATCAACAACTGGGTACTTCGAACCGCTGATTGACGTCATGGAAAAGAACGTTGCAATGCATTGGAAAAAAGTGCTGACGAAAAGAGAAGTAAGCTCGAGGATTTTTGGGCTAGCGACGAGAACTTGCTCGATGGCTTGCACATAGGCAAGACTCCAAGATTTTGAAGTTCGAGTTGATACTTTTAAGGGACGTTACGTCAGATAGACGAACGATCACCTGTCGAAAGAGTAATGAATTGTTTTCCAAAATTTGTTATCGTCTGAGTACAAGGAAGAAAGTAATCCTAGAGTCCTTGTTGTCCTAAGAGAAGCCACGGGTACGCATAGAAGTACCCCTGAAGTACGGTGAAGAATAACGGTGTTTGTTTTCATATTGATCATTTTATTAAAGTAGTTAGAGTAATTTTAAGGCACAGAAAATAGAAGTTTACTTGAATCCCATCTTCTTATTTTAAATATTAACCCGCCCAGATTTTTGAAAGCCCTCATTCAGTGAGTAAATCAGCAGAAAACCCTTCGGGGAGGTACATAACGACTATCAAATACCCATTTAAAGAATAGAGATTTAAAACATAAATTAACGCCCAGTCAAAAATAGTAAATTTTACATAAAATAGCAGTTCACATGCCTATTTAGCATGACAATATAAATCGATGCCACTGACCTTCTACCTGCAACGTAACAACTCTCGCTTTCACACGGAGGATCGAACCGAGTCAAGTTTACAATGTAGTAGCTTACGTCTGGTAGCCTTGTGATTAAGAAGACCGTGAGAGAAAGTGGGTCACCGCATAATAAGAATTATGGTAAACGGTCGAAACAGAAAGTTTGGTGCAGTGTATATAAGGTGAGATCTCGATTCGTAGCTTTATACGTATCAGATCGTTGATGCAGTCCTCAATCTCGTTGCAGTGTTGGCCTTCTTTCTAAGTCGTCGAGCATTTTGTCTTTGTGTTTTGTGTAAGTAAGTTGTTTATTTATTTTTTGTTCTATTGTATCTACTTTTTTGCCATGTCCTCTACCCTATCCACCAGTTCTTCCAAAATTATTATTTTGTCCAACATTAGACTTGATAGAAGTAGTGATATTAGGAGACTCACTCCCCCTCCCAGAGGTACAGAAACCACACCCCCTAGAAGAATATATCCTCCAGTGATCCCAATGGCCTCAAGCCTGAGCCCCCTCGATTGCCCCAATGTAGCTATGCCTCTAGACACAAAATATCTTCATTCTGACAATAACGAAATTGACGTAGACAAAGAACTTGACAAACTTTTGAAATGTGACGTAGCCCTTACGGGACCAGACATTTCAGGCTCTCTATTCTGTTTGTCACAAATGGAAAATTGGGCCAACGAAACAAATCTACAATACAGACAATCGACCAATACAACACAGACAAATAGTGTCAAAGTTTTATGTGACAACAAATACGATCTAATTACAGATACACTTAACGACAAATCTGATGAAGATGTGCCATGCGGACAAAAATCACCGTTTGGTTATAACTTTAATTCATATAATATGTCTTCCTATTGTCCCACTTTATCTCCAATTACTTCACCTTCGCCCAGTCCCTCTCATAATATTGACTCACATGTTAGTGATTTAGAAACAGCTGAAGCAAATTCTATTCAAAAAACTAATTTATCTTTTACTTGCTCTCCAATTATTTCAACTTCACCTTGCCCCTCAGATATTATTGACAACCATTTTAGACATTTAGAAAGAGCTGGAACAAGGAAGCCAAGTTCTATTCAAGAATTTAATTTAACTTTTGCTTTCTCTCCTATTGTTTCAAGTTCGTCTTGTCGCTCCGATATGATAACTCCCACCCATTTCAGTGACTTAAAAGGAGCGGGGGCAAGTAGACAAAATGATATTCAAGAATCTAGAAGTCGAAAACACACAACAAACAAACAACCTGACAATAGTGACATGTTAATAGATGACAATTACGAAGTACCGACAGACATACTAAACAAAAACCTTAACGAATGTTCCCCTAATACCCATTTATCTCCTCTTATCTTGGAAAAAGATAGTAGTGAAAATTTATTTGGCTCCTCTGCTATTAGTGAACCTTTTACTGATTCAGAAGGGGAGGCAGCAAGTTCAAAACCGAATTTTTCTTTTCTTTTGAAAAAACAATTTAAAGTTAATAATAATAATAGAAAGAGATTGGCCTCTCTAAAATCCGTGAGTTCTGCTCTTCAAAATTTGTTTAATATTACCAAAATCAGGAAGGAAAATGAACGAGAGTGGGAATATGCCATTGAAAAATTTAATAAAGCGGTGGATGTTTGTATGCAAAATTAAAAAAAGCATTTTATAATATCTTAATTTTATTCTATCTATTCTTCAAAAGGTTTCACAAATGGCGTTGGAATGCATAACTTGTAAAAAAAAATTCTCTCGCAATGACAATTTGCTAAGACATTTAAGGAGCAAGAAGGCATGCAACAAGAACCTTCCATCAACACAGCGGTCTAAGTCTGTAGAAAAAACAGGTAAAACAAGTCATATTTTTATGAGAAATAATCTTAATAAAAATTATTTTACTTATTAACTAACTATATTAACTAACTAATAAATTTTATTTTAGTATAGGTATTGTATTTCTAATGGAATATTTTTAATTGTTATAGATAGACATTGTCAAGAGTGTAAGAAGGAGATCAGACGTGATAATTGGTCTGCGCATCTGCGTTCAACGTTGCACAGAAATAAGTGTAAGACAAAGTTGGAAAAAGGAGTTCAAATTATTAACTCAGCTTTCAAAGAAAGAATAATTACCTACAGACTATCAACTGAAGGAATACTTCTCAACATACCACATTACTTCCAAAGTTTGGAGACAAAAATATTACACATATTGGATCAAGAGCTACAGAAACATAGATGCATGAAGATAAATATGGAACTATTTGGATATTACTTTAATCCAACCAGTGAAAACTATGATGTAAAATCATTTAACACTGTTTTTCGTGTTATATGTGAGGCTACCGATTTGAAAGAGACTATTGATCAATTCTGTACTATTATTGATAAAAAAGCAGATGAATTTGCAGAGAAAGACTCAGGTGAGTTATATTTTTGTTTTTTTTTATAAAATTTATATGTATCTTTTTAATTCCCAGGTTGGATTCTTTTCAATCTTCTTTACCTTGAGGTGAACATCAACAAGTATAACCCACTGAGAGCATCATCTTTCATCGATCTTCCTCGAGCAATCAAACAACGTAAAGCCATCATCAACATTAGAAACGATGATGACTATTGCTTTGCCTGGTCCATTGTGGCAGCTCTTCACACACCATCAGGTCTTGAGTCTGAAGCATCATCCTACCCACACCCACAATCAGTTTTAAATTTAACAGGTATTGACTTTCCAATTTCATTAAAGGATATCAACAAATTCGAAAATCAAAATAATATTTCAATTAATATTTATGGAATTGAAGATTTAAAAAAAAAAACATCTATTGATTATGAAGTTGTTGGTCCCCTTTATTATTCAAAAACAAGAAAAAATCAACATGTGAATTTATTGCTGATAGGTAACGATATAGGAAACTTTCATTACTGTTATATAAAAGATTTGTCGAGGTTAGTTTCAAGTCAAATGTCGAAACATAATGGTAAAAAGCATCTATGTGACGGTTGTCTACAATATTTTCAAACACAAGAGAATTTAATTCGTCATAATAGTTATGATTGTGGTCATGTTCGAATCAATCTTCCATCAGAAAGTTTAATTGTAGACAAATTTGGACACTTGACATACGAAAACAAATTAAAATTTGTGAATTTTCAAAAAAAAATAACAGTTCCTTTTATTGTATATGCTGATTTTGAATGTATTCTAAAACCTTTAAATGATGACATTGCTGATCTGCCACCAAATACTTCATACACTGAAAGACAATATGAACACATACCACATTCATTTGCATATTTTATCAAATGCTCATTTGATGATAGTTTTTCGAAATTTGAACGATATAGAGGACCAAATAGTGATCATATTTTTATAAATACATTAGAAAAAGATGTTATATTGCTGTACCAAAATTTTCTTCAAAAACCGAAAAAAATGAAACCTTTGACTGAGGTAGAACATTTCTATCACCAGTGTGCCGCACTTTGCCATATTTGTGACAAACCATTTGTTGATAATGACAAAGTTTTTGACCATTGCCACATTAGCGGACGCTATAGAGGCCCCGCCCATTCAGTTTGTAATTTGAATTTTAAAATCCCAAACTTTATTCCAGTTGTATTTCACGGATTAAAAAATTATGATTCTCATCTATTTATAAAAGAGCTATGTCAAAATAAAGAACAATTGTCAGTTATTGCCCAAACTAAGGAGAGGTATATTTCATTTGAAAAACACATTCATGTTGATAATTATTTTGATCAAAAGACTCAGAAAACCAAGAAGAAGAATTTTACATTGAGATTCCTTGATTCTTTTCAATTTCTTCCTTTCTCATTATCAAAGCTTTCTAATACGTTAAAAGATGAACAGTGTGCAGAAATAAAAAAAATTTTTAATAATGAGGAGAAGTTTAAACTCATTCGTCAAAAGGGGGTTTTCCCATACAATTATGTTGATGATTATTGTAAACTACACGAGAACACTTTACCAGATAAAGAAAAATTTTATAACAGTTTAACAGATGAGCATATTTCTGATGAGGACTATGAAAGGGCGCAAACAGTTTGGAACTTATTTAAATGTGAATCTATTGGTCATTACTCAGATATTTATTTACTTTCAGATATTTTGTTGTTAGCAGACATATTTGAGAATTTTAGAAAAACCTGTTTACGAACATATAAATTAGATCCTGCTCATTTTTATACCTTTCCAGGATTATCATGGGAGTCCTGTTTGTTATATACTGAAATAGAATTGGAACTATTAACAGATCCAGATATGTTACATTTTTTTAAAAATAGTGTTCGTGGGGGAGTAAGTTCATGTATTTGTAGAAAATCTGAAGCTAATAATCCGTTTATGTCAGTTTATGATCCTTCAAAACCAACTAAGTATATAATGTATTTGGATGCAACAAACTTGTATGGCTATGCAATGTCACAATACCTTCCAACAGGAAATTTTGCTTGGCTATCAAATGAAGAAATTGAAAATTTGAATATTATGACAATTTCTAATAATTCTCCAATAGGTTATGTTTTGGAAGTGGATTTAGACTATCCTTCAGATTTACACGACTATCATAATGATTTACCTTTCTGTCCGGAAACGTATAAACCCTCAAATTCAAAAACAAAAAAATTAATCCCTAATTTGCATAATAAAACCAAATATATTATACACTACCAATTACTAAAGCAGTGTATTGAACATGGACTTAAATTAACTAAAATTCATAGAGTTTTAAAGTTTTCTCAATCAGCATGGCTAAAAAAATACATTGATTTGAATACAAAGTTAAGAAATGAATCTCAAAATGAATTTGATCGCAGCACTTATAAATTAGCAAATAATAGTATTTACGGTAAAACTATGGAAAATGTTGATAATAGAATTGACGTAAGACTAGTTACAGAGTGGGAAAAAAATGGTAGAAAGGATGGAGCTGAAAATCTCATTGCCAAACCACACTTTAAAGATTATACAATTTTTTCTGAAAATTTAGTTGCTATTCAAATGCAAAAGACACTAGTTACTTATAATAAACCTATCTATGTTGGTTTCTCAATTTTAGATATCTCAAAAACTGTCATGTATGATTTTCTCTACAGTTTTCTCAATCCCCTTTATAGAGATAATGTTTCACTTTTGTATACAGATACTGATTCATTCATTTTGGAAATTACTACCGATAATGCATATAACGATATGAAAAAAAATATTCAAAAGTTTGATACTTCAAATTATTCAGAAAACAATGTGCATAATATGCCTGTAACAGAATCAGTTGTTGGGAAATTCAAAGATGAATACGCTGGTGAGATTATTACATCTTTCTACGGAACAGGTGCAAAAGCCTACTGCGTACAAACAGAAACTAGTTTAATGAAGAAAGCAAAAGGAGTGAAAAAAAGTACTATTAAAAACCAGTTGGATTTTACACACTATAAAGATGTTGTAGAAAAAGAATCAAAACGTTTCTGTTCTATGTATGTGTTTCGATCTCATTTACATACCATTTATACTGAAAAAATAAACAAATTAGCTTTGACTTCTGAAGATGACAAACGGTTTAAAATTGCCAATAATTATACCACTCTTGCGTGGGGTCACGAGGATATTCCATTTTACCAATGGAGTACTGATCATCCCGATTTAAATATTTTTCTTTAAACCGGTTTTCATTCTGAGACGCTTAAAAGCCAGAATCGCAACCACATGATTCAGTTCTTAGCAAACAGTTCTTTCATTATTAACACTTTACAAAATTTCCAAAATGTGTTTAGAAACTTTTGATGAACCCAAAACTTATGAAGAACGATTGTCAAGTTTCACCAAATGGAATGGTAAAGTGAAACCACAAGTGTTGGCTGCGGCTGGTTTCTACTATACATTAATTAATGATGCTTGCAGATGTTCCTATTGTGGTATTGAAATATTCAAATGGTTGCAGAACGATTGTCCCATTGAAGAACATTATAAATTTACTAAGCACTATACTAAGAACTGTGATTTCAATAAGTGTTTGTTTTTGAACAAAAATAACATTGACTTGAAGCTAACTAAAACAGAAATATTTGATCTAGTTGATGGTTTAAGAAATGCAAATACATGCAGTTTGAAGCTTTTATGCATCACAGTATTTTTAAGTTTTGTATTTAATTTTTTGTATTTACTTTCCATTACTTTTTAATTCATCATTATTTTTCAAAATACTTTTTAATATTGTTAAGTTATTTTTTAATTGTTACGAAGTAATATGTAGTTATCATATTTTTCTATTGTGTATTAATAAGATTTTGTAATTGATTTTTTGTGTAGGAACTATATGTCCCTTATTAAATGGTATTTAAACAGATTAAATGTTGTTTTGCTTTTAGTTAAAATCTTGAAATTCAACTATACAGTTGGTTCTAATTTTCAGTTATAATGTTACCAATCTCACAATTTATATTATTGTACACAATTATTCAAAATTCTTTATTTGTTTATTATCCTCCAAATGTTACTCAAAGTGAAGTATGTTTTGGGAATGAAACAAACATTACACTTGACAAAAATTGTCATTTTATGAGAGTTGCACTAATTAACAATAATACTATTGTATTTAAACATCAAATGAATAAAAATGAAAATAGTAGTGATTTTTTTAAAATCTTATATCATTATCCTAATAAGACTATTTTTGATACCAATTGGTTTAGGATAACTGACTTCAATTCGCACAACAAGCAAAATTATTCTTCCTTAGGACTTGTCAATAAAACGAATTTTCAAGAAAGTGAGCTTAATTCATGTTATTTTTCCTGGATTGTTAATATAATATTAAGTTTGACTATATTTTTAACTTCAATTATTTTAATATTCATCTATTACAAATTTAAAGCCCTAAATTCCTGATATGATCTTTAAAATGTTTAATTATTTTGTTACATTGGAAAGACAGACTGGGACCAGCTTGGAGCACCACATCCGACCACATATTTTGATATATCCATTATGTAATAAAAATATACCTATTAATAAATAAAATACATTTATAGATTTCAGTGTTTTATTACATAAAAATTTGTTCATACAAATAAAAAACATTAGATAAAGCACAAACACATGATAATTTTTGATGGTAAAAACAGCTGGCATCCAGTTGTGTTATAGCCGGTTGTTCATCCAGTTCAATTATTGGCTTAGTTGAATACTGTCTTACAAAGTCAGCTTTTTCTGCTCCTTTTACATACACATGTTCTGCTTTACTACATAAACTTTTAATTATATCTCCGCATTTATGAAGGGGAGTAAAGCCTTCACTCCACATTATACAATGATGATTATTCATCAACCAAACTGCCTGTTTGTGTAGGTGTGGTGGTAGATGATCTATTGGAAATGGTGGCTTGAAAATATAGTGACTGGTTCTTGTACCATCATATGCTGCTAATTCTTTTACAATAAATTTATTGTTTTCAATTCGAAAGCCTTGAACGTCAAGAATAATGTTCATAGTTTCAACTGAGATATTTTTTTCACCAAAAATTTCTGATCACTATAATTTTGAATTTGCTTCTTTAAAACATTTAATTTTTTGAAGAAGTCTGCCACTTGGTGCTCTAAACTCATAATGAATACTTAAATAAGGTGTTTTTCTCTTTTATAGAAGAAAACATGCGCACTACAGTTGCTTTACCATTTTTGTGAGAGGATTGTAACTAAAAACTTTATCATGCAAAATGAGACAAAACGCTGAAGTATCTTTTTTAATGACTGTATTGGTTTCGAATTCTACCCTCATAACAATGGAGCCAGTTTGAATTGACTCTTTCTGATGGGAACAATCAATATGAGTAATTGGAGAAATATTTTTAAAATTTTCTGGAGTAAAAATAGGTTCAATGGAATTTCCATAATATGAATGACGGAAATTTGAAAACATTTCATATAATGTTGAAAATTTATTTTCTTTAAAATTCAAAAACATGTCATGATATGGATATCGCTCAGAATTTAAAAATACTCTAATATTCCTTAGGTCAACATTATCAAACTGACTCATATCTTTTTTAATCTGTCCTTTCCGGTCTTCTTGAAAAGCGATAACAACATGACGAGGAGCCTCAAGTTTATTTGTGGTTTTTACAGGCCAAGTATGTCTAAGACTCTCCGATAGTGAAGAATATTCTACAAGTTCCCAACTTCTAAAACCTAACAAAATTTCTTTATTAGATTCTAATATTTTCGTTAAAGCCAGTTGTTGTGGAATATCTACTGTTATATGAGGCATTTTCCAATATATTTTATCAAAGGACACTTTTGGTGTTTCTACAGTGGGACTAGGAGGTTCTACATCATCTTTAAAGATAACTCCATCTAAATCATTACTAGCCCTAATAAGAACCAGTTCCTGTTTCATATTTAGGATTATTTTTTTGTAGTCTTCAAAAAATCCTAGCAACATTTTTAATGGTATAGACACACAAAAATTTCCCTTATCGTCAACTAAAATTCGATCAGATTCCTTTCTGTGAGGAAACCAACCAGCATTTTGCAATTTTAAGCTTTCATTTGTGTTGTATGAGAGATATCCTTTGAGGGTCGAAGCTAAACCAACATTTCTAACAGAATCTATAGTAATACCGTTTAATTCATAGCGAATCTCTCTAAAAAGAAAGGTGATGCCGTTGTTAATAAAACGTAATTTTTTTGTATATTTATCTTCAGTGTTAGTTACTTTGCCTTCGATATAAAGTAAACTTTCTGTAGGTAAAGTGTAGGCGTCAAGTTCTTGAATGGGTATGCGAATTTCATCATTATAATCAAATTTTGAAGAGATGTATGGTTGATATGTATGAAGTTCAGAACTAACAATTGAATTATCTACATATAGTTTTTCAGTAACATTTAAAATGTCCATTATAAAACTTTAAAACCAAGAGATGTGAGGAATTGACGATTTTCTCGTGTTAATCTCTTGCTGCTTTTTCTGATACTGAGCTTGCGAGTTGATGTTTTCTTTTTATAGGGTTTTTGATCGAAAAGTGTAACTATGGGTATTCTATTGTATCTAACCACCATATTATTCACTATTTGGTTTTAAATGTAAACGGACAGTTACAGTTTCACCTCTAAAACTTATGAGATCTCCGTCTTGATCAACTATTTTAACAGTAATGTTGTTTATCGTTTTGACGCTGACTGGAAAATATAACACAGGTAAAGGAGATTCCACTATTTTATACCCTGGTGGTACAGTTGGATAGAATTGATGAATAATGTGAACTGGTTTTCCATTACTAAAGGATCCCACACAAATATTGCAATCAATGCATATGGCATTTACTTTAGTTATGTTGGCTACATTGTCAGATATGTCAAATGTATTTGCTTCTATAACTTTACTTGTAAAACCCAATATCTTTCTTATTGAATCTTCCTTTGTGAAATCGACTGGTTTGCTACAAACTAAACTACATTTAAGAGTGTTGGTATTTGCAAGTAATCGAAAATTAACATCTTCGTTTGGAAACGTTTCCTTAATTTTCGATTTAATAAAGGAGTCTAAATCTGCAATATCATAAGTTCCGTCCGGAATAACTATAACTTTATTGTCTATATATATTTTGTTATGACCTTGTTCAATATTTGGTATGGTCATAAAAGTTTCAAAATCCGCTAAACCCAAGTAATATTGTCTTCCATCATCCAAGTAAATGGGAGGATTAAAATCAGCAGATAACACGGAACTATTTCCGGATATGGCAATAGTTGTAGACATTATGTTGATAAGTCTTTCAGTGATTGGCTTATATATCTGTTTGTAGAAATCTTAGTGACAGCTGCCCACAATTATTTGAATTATATTTCTGTTGATTTTCATAGGTATAAAATATTGTCACGTTGCCATTCGATTTAAAATATTTTATTAGTTCTTTTGGAGGCTTTAAATTGCCATAGCTATCAAAATATATAACTTTGCTTTTATTTTTGTTGTAAGCTATCCAATGGGTTCCTTCTTTTTTCACACTATCTAAATTAACAATTCCTCGCTCAACAAAGTTAATTTTGTTTGGCAAATTATCACGCATGAATACTCCTCTAAAATTTGGAATTTTTAACATTTTTGAATAATTTAGAATTTCTACATTGGTTAACGCTCTTTTCGGAATATTTATTTGGTGTTTCTTTTTTTTTGTGATTTCCTCTTAACCGAACCTCCTTTGTAGGGTTTAATAAATAATCCTTTTCCCTTGGAAACCCCCTTGCCACTTTTGAAGGGTTTTACAAAAAGACCTTTGCCTTGTGACATATTTTCCATTGCTGTATTATGTCTATGCAATTCTTCCAACTGTTCTCTAGCTGCTTTAGCATCATTCACTGCTTTAGCAATACCAGCCGCCCCGCCACCCAATGCTCCAATCGCACCAAGTATTGGTAGTAATAATGGTAAAAAACCTCCAATTTTCTTAGGAGGGCGAATAACACGCTTTTTTCCCACTTTTTTCCTCTTTAAGCCCATTCCAAGTTTTCTCTTGCCCCTCATGACGCCAGCTACTGTCAATGCTGCGATTTTTTCTCCAATCGAAGAATCTTTAGCTTTCACCCTTTCCCAAGCCTCGTTTGCTAAAATTTTATCCGCCTCGTGTCTTTTTGATAACTGCTCAGACTGAGAGTATGCTATATCATGTTTTTGACAAGCAGCATCCAATGGATTAACTCCAATGTCTCCACGCTCTAATCTTTTCTCTAATTTTGTTCCGGGTCCGCAGTAATTATATCCAGGTATATGGAGTTCAAACGGAAGCTTAGTAACTAATTTATTTACTAAACCAGAACCTGTTTTGACGGCTCTATTTATACGTTTCTTCCTACAAGTCATCATGTTATTATGACAGAATGTATTATGTCTCTGGTATAAATACTTTTACCTTCAGTCAAATCTACTAGTTAGACATGAGGGTTGAAAAACAAAATTTCTCACTGCCTGTAAAGAATCATGATGAAAAAGTTTTCTCAAGGCAGTTTAAAAAGCATGGTGAATTATTTGGAGGAGGATCAAAAAGATGTTTGATAGTAGGCTGTAGTGGCAGTGGCAAAACTAATGTAATGCTCACCCTGCTAGAACATCCAAACGGTATTAGGTTTGAAAATGTCTATGTATATTCAAAGTCTTTA
This sequence comes from Taphrorychus bicolor, assembly GCA_951812265.1. Taxonomy (NCBI): domain Eukaryota; kingdom Metazoa; phylum Arthropoda; class Insecta; order Coleoptera; family Curculionidae; genus Taphrorychus; species Taphrorychus bicolor. The sequence goes on from OX638304.1 coordinate 1,677,212, forward strand.
GATCAACCAAAATATGAATATCTGAGAAATCTATTGGGACCTATAAAAGAAATTGGCTATGTGGAATATGACAATGATGAAGACATCATCTCACCACATGAAATAAAACCCAATTCTATTATAATTTTTGACGATATCCCATCACAAAATCAGAATGTTATTAGAGATTTTTTTACACATGGCAGACATAGGAACACAGATGTTTTCTTTATTTTCCAAGGGTATAGTTCCATTCTAAAACGTTTAATTAGGGAAAATTCAAACTTATTAATACTATTTAAACAAGATTCAACAAGTATAAAGCACATTTATAATGATCATTGCATCATGGACATGACGTATGATCAGTTTAAAAATATTTGTTCCAACTGTTGGAAAGAGCCCTATGGATTTCTGGTAATAGACAAAGACTGTCAGATAAACAACGGCAGATATAGAAATAAATTTGATTCCTACATTTACCTATAAAACTTATAGGTAAATGTAGGAATCAAATAATTGTTTCATAATTTTTCATCATTTAAAATTAATTTGACATGGACAAACGTGTAGCTAGGGAATTGATAAAATCTAGAAAAGCAGTCAAGGACAAATATCGTGGTTTAAAATTGGCTGCCTCTTCGACCCAATCAGAACTAGAACAATCTTATAAACCAATTACCCAACCACTTAATCAACTACTCTCTACCATAGGAAATATTGAACCTTTTCAAGTAAAAGTAGAACCAAAGGAAGAAGTTGAATCTCCATCAAAAATTTTTGAAACATCTACACCGACAAAACAAAAGAAAAAAGCACCGATTTTGACACCATCAATTCCTTCATTTTTTGAAGCCAGCCAACTACCGTCAATATTAGAAACAGACGTAATTGCTGAAACTAGTGACCCATCTAGTTCAACGTTAGATCTAAACTTGTCTGACATTTTGGAACAAACTAAGAAAACGATTCAAAATTATGTTTCCACACCTTCATATGCAGATTATTTGCAAGATTTTCATGAATTACCTAGAACATATATTGATGAAGGAGTACGAGATACAGAACATAAATTTGATCACAACTATGGAATAGTTCATGATCTTCAAACAGAGAAATTTTTTTTGGGTACAACGCAGAAACCTGTTGACATAATAGGCAAAGATATTAAAGTTGAAGGAAAAACATATAATGGAACAGTAGGTTTATATGAATTACTTTTCAAAAAGCATCCTGTCACCTATAAGAAAGAAGACTTAGATAATTATATGGACATTTTGGCGAGAACTCATGCATATCGAAGAAACCATGATCCCAATGAACAAGTTCAGGGAAACTCATCTAGCAAATATATACAAATTATCGGACCATATTTGCATAAACAGGGAATTACTAAAACAAGAATTACAGCGATGCAAAAATTGGCTGAAGCCTTTGGCAAGCCCAAAGCTCCATATAGAGCAACAAGAGCAACAGCTTCTGGAAAAGGGTTAACTTTAAAAAGAAACCAATTGAACACTGATTATGTACACTGGGATAATGTCAATGAATTAGTAGACAGACTGCGGTTGCTAGTAGCTTCTACCGTTGCAGGAAATAATGCTCATTCTAATGAAATTATATCTATTGTAGAGGAATTAAAAGAGGCTAAGGTTATACTATAAATAGAAAAGTCTAAAAGCATTTGTTGTTCATTAAAAAAATGACTGTGGATAAATTCGGACGTCATATTTCAAAGCGGGCACAGCCAAATATAACATATTTAGAAAAGTCAATTATCGCAGATGTTGAAGCTCAAATTCTAGAAAATTTCCAAAACTTAAGTAATAATAATAACATAACTAAAAGACTTAATGAAAACAGAGCAGAAATTGGAAATGTTGCAAAAAAATTAAAGCTTCTAGAAGATGACGCCTCAAAACAAAAACTTGAAAATAAAATAGAATCGATTGAATTGGAAATTAAAGCAATAAGTAGTCATCAAAATGAGGTGGAAGCTATACAAAATAATTTAGAAACAGAAATAGATGAACTTAAAAAAGCAAATACTGATGTTACTAAAATCAATGAAAACAATCTAGTTATTGAAAATGTTGCGAAAAAAGTAAAGCTCTTAGAAGATAGCAACTCAAAAAAAGAAGAATTTCAACAGAAATTACTCATGATTGAAGATGACATAAAAACTATAACAAACTATCAAAGTGAATTGAATGTTTCCAAAAATAATTTAGAAATGGAAGTAAATAAATTAAAAGATATAAAGAGTGACATATCTAAAATTAAAAGTGCTCTACAGAGCGATGTTAAAACGAAATTTGAGACATTTGCTGCTGACGTATACAAAAGAGTTAAGGAAGAAGTAAAGCATTTTGGCCACACTCATAGCGAAATTGACAAAAACATAAAAGAAATTGAAAGAAATTTAACGCTACATTTAATGATTCATAAAAATGATATTGATCAATTTAATGAGTTGAAAGTAAGAGTTGAAGGTGATTTAATGAAAATGAATGAACTAACTGTTGAACTGAAGGACAAATTTGAAAATATTTCAGCAGATATTTTAGCTTTAAAAAATGAAATTAATATAAAAACAATTAATGAAGATACAGAAATGGTCTCCAAAGTGCAACAAATTGATATTGATATTCAATCATTAAAATCATCTATAGTAGAAGAAGATAACAAATTAAAAGAGTTATTAAAAGTAGTTAGTGGTATTGACAAATTTGGTGAAGATATTAAATCATTAAAAAAACACGTTAAAGAAGAAGATGAGAAATTACGTGAACTATTGAACACTAAGTTTAAAGATATTACAACAGACGAACTTTTGGAAAAAATTAATTTAATTAAGGTGGAAGAACAAAAATTAAAAGAAAATAAAGAAAACATAAACACTTATAAAAACAAAAATAATGAGCTTAAGGAAGTACGTTTACAAATAGCAAATATTGAAAAACTAATGGAACTAGTAATAAAAAAACATGAAATGTTGTTGAATGGTATTAGAATAAAATTCTCACAATGCTTAAAAGCAGAAACATTAGATTCTTTGAATTATTTATATAAAGAACTTGTAAAACTAAATAAGTCTTTAACTAAACCAACAAACTTTGAAGACGAAGAGTGGATTGAATTTTATACAAAGTATCTAAAAACGTTCTTTAAAAATTTTGAAGAATTATTATACAACAAATAATGACAAACATTAAAGAACAAATAGTAAATGAAATACATAGACTGGCAAGAAAAAACTATTCTCGAAGGAGGGTCATTGTAAGGGGTTTGAATGATCTATTTCAAGCGGATTTAGTTGAAATGCAGCCTTATGCGAAATTTAACAAAGGGAATAGGTATATTCTAGTTGTTATTAATGTTTTTTCTAAATATGTTTGGGTTGAACCTGTGAAATCAAAAAATGCTAAAGATGTTAGTAGGGCAATGGAGAAAATAATAATTAGTACAAAAACACCACCGAAAAATTTGCAAACGGACAGAGGTACTGAATTTTACAATAAAGATTCTGAGAAGCTTATGGAAAAATATAAAATAAATCATTACAGTACATTTTCAAATTTAAAAGCAAGCGTTGTAGAACGTGTAAATAGGACTATAAAAAGTATTATGTGGAAACGATTTAGTAATCAAGGTACATACAAATGGCTTGGAATATTACAACAAATTGTGGATAAATATAATAAAACAAAACATAGTACTACTGGCTACAGACCTTCAGATGTTAATAAAAGAAATGAAAAAATTATTTTAAAAAACGTATACACTCACAAGAAAACCTTAGATCCAAAACAACCTAAATTTAAGTTGAATGATTTTGTAAGAATTTCCAAACAACGGGAAGCTTTTGCTAAGGGATATACTCCAAATTGGTCTACTGAAGTTTTTCAAGTAAGGAGGGTTAAACTGACCAATCCAAGAACATATCTGTTAAGAGATCAGCGAAATGAGAATATTGAAGGTGCTTTCTATGAAGAAGAATTACAACATGTTAAATATCCAGATGCCTATTTGGTTGAGAAAGTGTTAAGACGCAAAGGCAATAAGGTGTATGTAAAGTGGTTAGGGTTCGATAAATCACATAATTCATGGATTGATAAAACTAATGTTTTGTAATATGTTTTAATAAAATACAAGTCATTAAGAATAATAGTTTTATTACATTAATTCTTATTACATAAGCTTAGGTATATTTTATTTCTATGCTCTTCACTTAGTATAGGATTAATTATGTAACTACAGCTAGCAATTCTTTTTTCGAATCGAAGTCTGTCACAATATAGTTGAAGATAATCACTTTTTCGTGCTTGTCTATATGCAAAGTCCCACTTCACTAGCACATGTAGTTTATTACTACTTTCACTAATAGTCACATATTTCTTTATAATATTTTCTTTTTGTTCCATGCTTCTGCAGTCGGTTTTCTAACTCCTCTGGATATAACATTAGAAACTCCAACATGGTGCTGACATTCTCACTATTTGGATTTTCAGTTGGATTTAAAACATTATAAACATTGGTGAGCAAGTCGCCTATTTGATTTACCATCGTTGTTTTGTAAACATTAAAGTAATTTTCAAAGTTTTGTTCTTTTATAATAGAAATTCTATATGCCATCAAATCTTTTATTTTCCACAAGCTATCAATGGATTCTTGACCAAGATAAACATAATTAGAATCTGGTTTGTTAATTTTTAGAATTGGAAAATCATTAATTTTCTCAAAACTTAAAGTAATGTTTCCACACTGAATGGCAGACGTATCAACTCCGGAATAGTAAAAGTAGTTTGCAATTACACCTTCATACTTGCAAAAGTTTATCCACTCATCTTCACTCAGAGTCATGTAGAAACCATTTCTTCCACCAATTACTATTTTGGGTGAAAAATCATTTACACTTATTCCAACTAAAACAAATTTTGTGAAAGAGCTGTTAAGATAAAAAAACTTGGTATTCACAATATTTAAAACTTTGTTGGATGTTCCACTCACATTATTTTTCTTACTATTTGATAAGTAATCATTATTTTGACTAGCAAATTTAGAGAATGACATTTTGTGAAAATGAAATCAAAACTTTTCTGCTGCAATAACCGTAACTCTTGCGGTTGGTATGTCAACGTGTGTCTTCACTTGCGTATAAGTATATGTTGGTTGCGGTTTTGTGGTGGGGTTTTTTTTGTAGTGGTGGTGGGGTTTTTTGTAGTGGTGGCGGTTTTGTTGTGGTGGTGGTTTTGTTGTGGTGGGGTAATTGATGGGTATGTGGAGATGACGGAGGAGGAGGCTCTTGCTCTCATATGTTTTTGAAGGAGGAGTTTGCTCTCATAGATTTTCGGAGGAGGCTATTGCTCTCATGGGTTTTTTTGGAGGAGGAGGCTATTGCTCTCATAGGTTTTTTGGCGGCGGAGTTTTAAATGAGGAGTTTACTCTCCTATTCCCTCTACTCCTTCTGTTGCTAGGACACGCGCACTAATTTAATATGCCATAACAACATTATGGTATAACTAATTTGAAACTTCATATTTTATAAAATCATTTCCACTCAATTGTGCTATAAACGGGTGAAATTACGACCTCTTACCTGACGATGAAAGAAATTTGTTAAGGCCGACTTAAGGCGATAATTTAGAAACTGATAACAAATAACATATATTTAATGTTGTTGTTGTAAATTACTTTGACACGCGTGGAACTGAGAGACTGAGAGGTTAAACTATGCTGTCAACGAATGCGCAAGACTGTGTAGTATTTCAGGCAAATGATAACGATATCAAATACAACATTTAATTTGTTCATTAAATGCCAACTTTTTAGACTCCAGGCCCCACTGTGAGCCGTTTGTAAGTTAAGTTAACTTGTATTGTAACTACACGGCCCTGCAGCAAGGATCATTTTGGGGAGGGCCATCGAGGGAGCTCCGTTTGAGTGATTTTGTTCTAACGAAGTCCCTAACTTTCGGGGATCAATTATTTGGACACGTGTCTGGGCCTAACCCCTTAACATCAGGTAACATTGAGGAGAAAAATGAGTTTTTTGGGTAATTCCATTTAATTCTTTTCAGGGGTTTTTTGAATTTGGGGTAGCAATTTAATTTTTGGTATTGGTATACCCACTTGTCGTGGAGCTTGGTCTGCGTGAGTGCTGGCTGTTTAGACTGCATACCAAAAAGGTGTACGACTGCATGGAACACTGGTGGCAGCTTTTCCTATGTTCCTTCCCTATGGTAGCAGAAGTCGAAGAGAGCTGGAACAGTTGCGAGAACCGTGAGTCGTTGAAATGCGCATTTAGTGAATTGTTGGTTCTTTCCTTATGTTGGTGTACCTCTTGATGAGTGTATTCTTCTGATCTATTAGTACTGGTTAAACTTGGCTTGGCCATATTTATTACCTTATTTTTGGTGGGCTAAACTTGGTATCAACTTCAGTAAGGATTTTGATTTTGAGTTTTATTACTAAAATTATTATAATTTAATTTTACCTGTAAATAATTGAATTATAAACATTTCTGAGCTATATGAACTGGTAAATTAGACTATTCAGTAGTCAGTTGCTGAATGCATAAGAGTTACACATACCTATTTCTATGTTTAATAGTATTTAAATTCACTTGTGGGTGTTCATGTAACGGCGTACCGTGCACGGATCGTTGATTTGTTGCTTCAGGCTCCTACGTATTTATAGGGCCTGGTAATTGTCATTTTATTCAAGACGTAAGGGTGTATATGCTCACTATATTGTTGACTAAAGGTACTGAACGTCCTTGACTCTTAATATTTCATAGTAACAATACCACTTTACAATTTATCGTGTCATTGTTCATATAGCGTTGTTTTGCCTGTATTGCGTCGTTTATGCAGTATTGTCTTGCCTATATTGCGTTGTTTATACAGCACTGTTTGGCCTGTATTGTAAAGTGATATGTAAGGTAGGTTAGAGTGGGGTAAGCGTAAAACACATTTGAAACCAATCCTAATATTGAAATGGTATGCAACCATACATACCCCAATAACAATTGTCTTGCATAGAAACGGTTATTTCAACGCGCGAAATCCTTCAACGAAACGGTAAAGGCCGATTCTCACTTCATGCTCTGTAACAGAAAGTCACAGGCTCGGCACGAGCAAGATTTTTCAAAACCATTCACACTGCAACGATCTTGCCGCGGGTTAAACAAAATTTAAGTTTGGTGGAGGTTATTAAGTATTTAACTATGTTCGCGACCTCCACCTCAATAAAAATTACTTTGGTATTAGATGAAGAAGAGCAACAAAAAACCAAATACTGATAGTAGATATACCTGACGATATTAAATTACCAGGCTCAGATATTGTAGCACCGTATGTGATTTTGGGAGATTCTGCTTTTCCCCTCAAAACCTACATTTTGAGGCCTTTTCCTCAGGTTCAAACCCTGAATGATGTTGATAAAAGGATATTTAATTATCGACATTGTCGGGCAAGACGTGTGGTTGAGAATGCTTTTGGCATTTTAGCCCAATGTTTTCGCATATAATTTAGAAAAATCAATTCAAAACCTAGGTACGTCGAAAAAATTATTCTGACCACCTGCATTCTACTATATGCAAAGCAACAATGTAAACGTTCAATACGAGAATCCAAGTTTGGACAACAATGAATGCATCCTGAGAAATCTACCTGGACAAGGCGGTAATGCACAACAAGAAGCATTCAATACTAGACAATTATTTACCAGTTTCTTTAATTCAGAAGACGGATCTCTGCCTTGGCAATATGAAAAGATATACCTAAATAATATACAATGTCATCAATGATCAATTAATAAAATAATACGAAAACTTACATAGTTGTAATTTCCCGCCAACTGTGGTCCACACTTTTTTTTGTACTGATTGTCGGAATATCTTTAAACCCAAGTACTCCCAGAACATAGGTAAAAATGGTAAAAATTGCATATTGGCTGCCGGAACAATTTCACACTTGTCGGAACAGGCACGGCAAATGCTCAGCAAATATTGTTTGAGAAGAACGCCGCCTGCAAAGACTGTCGATTGCCGAGAGGTTGCGCGTGTAGTGTGAATCAACCCCGAAAAACCTATGAAACAAATTTTGCCGTGCCTGTGCCTTGACCGGGCCGAGCACGTGCCTTGCACGAAAGTGAGAATCGGCCTTAAGTCTTTTGGTAGAAAAAACATTCTTTTCTATTGTATTGTTACGATTCGCAGCGACGTCGCATGGGAGGCGGGGCAACGCGTGTGTGGTTGGTGGAGCTTCGCGACCTATCCGCGCTGCGTCATGGCTGACACGAGTGATTTATTGCTCGGTTTATTCTAGAAGGCAGTTGTTTACAACATTTTTTTTATGTGAGATTATTCAAGAATTCTTATAAAGAACTTTCTAGGTTTTTCTGTAATTTTAGGATTGTATATAAAAGGCGCATAGAGCGCGCAGAGTAGTCTTATTTTAAGCGAGCTATAAGTAAGCTAAAGTACGAAGCGATAATAGAAGGCTCTAAAGTGTTAAGTAGTGAGTTATTTAGTAGGTGAATTGTACCTGTGTGTATTTGTGGGACAAATAAATAGTGTTTTCGTGTTAAATCGTTACACTGGAATTATTGAACCCTGAGTTCGCAACAGTATCATACTAATAGTAATCTGAGTATCAAGTAGTGATGTAATTTTGTGCACGTGAAAATGTATTTACTGTTTTTGTTCTTTTTTACACTTAGCCCGTATTATTTCAGATAAGGGGAAAGTGAAAAAAAAATAGTTTACTTACTACTTACCCTTATATATTTTATAGTGGGAAAGTGTAAATATAAGTTTTTACCTTTTAGTAACTTAACTCTTTTTTCTTCTTAGGCGTAACCATGGTGCGCACTTACAAGCGAATATCCAATAGGGCAAAGTATGGGGAGGAAAAACTAAACAAGGCAGGTTGACAATTTCCAAGGCTAGCAGCGAGTTTGGTATACCTTACATCACTTTGTATAGTCAACTGAAAGGGCTACGAGGTGTGAAAAGTAACACCCAGGGTAGGGCAACTGTTCTCACATTAAAAGAAGAGATGCGACTAGCAGAGCTTATTCGAGTTCTGGAAAAGTGGGGTTTTGGTCTATCTCAATCAGAGGTTCAAGATAAAGTGAAAGACTACGTAACTTTGAATAATATTCCAAACTCATTTAATGATAACAGACCGGGAAAAGATTGGGTTATTCAATTTAAGAAACGCAATAAAGCTCAGCGTGAAGAAACCCCAAAGCGTGGAGTATTGCCGAAAGAAGGCAACGGATCCATTCATTATTTCGCATTACTTCGATTTGCTGCAGAAAACACTTCACAGTTTGAAGTTAAATGACATGCCCGAAAACGTATACAACTTAGATGAAACTTCAATATGCACAGATCCCTCCAAGATAAAAGTTGCAGGCGCTAAAGGCAAGCCTTCTTGCCGCATAACCGGAGGATCAGGCAAAGAAAATTACACTGTTTTGGCGGGAGCGAACGCTAAAGGAGAAAAGCTCCCTCCCCTTGTAATTTTTAAGGGAAATAACATTTAGACTTCATGGTTACCAAATAAAGGGGAACAACCCTGTAAAGACATGGTTTTTGCAGCTAGCCCTAACGGATGGATGACCTCAGAAATTTTCACAAATTATTTCTCGAAAACCTTGGTTCCTCACCTACAGAACAAAACTGCGGTGCTATTGATCTATGACGGCCATGTGTCGCACATTAATATGAACGTTATCCAAGTTGCCAGAGAAAACAACATTCACATTCTTAAACTACCTGCACACACCAGTCATTTGCTCCAACCATTAGACTTGGCAGTGTTTAGATCTTTTAAGGCAGTTTGGGAAAAGAAATTGACAGTTTGGCAAAGGCAACACCATGGCCAACGCCTGCCAAAAAAAGAATTTGCCATTCTTCTTGGATCTACATGGACAGATGTTTCTCCAGAAGTTATAAGGAGTGGATTTCGAAAGGGAGGGATATTTCCGTTCAATCGCAACGTCCTGGAGCAAATGTGGTGGGAGGACTTCAAGAATATTTTGAGCAACCTAATACTCTATTACCCTCAAGAAGTACCCTACGCAGAATCCGATCAATCCATCACATTAGAATCTGAATCAGATCCGGAATTGGAAATAGAAAAAGAAAATTTGAAACCAGGGTCATGGGCACTAGTATCTTACAAAACCAATAAAACAACCAGGCATTTTGTTGGACAAATAACAACCAAGAAAAGTGAGACTGAATTTGAAGAAAAATTTACCAGACCAGTAAAAAACAAATTTATCTGGCCTGCAGTGGCTGACATAGATATTGTGCAAATACACATTATTGTAACTTGTTTGCCCGATCCTCAGATAATCCGGCGAGGGGGATTTATGTTTAAAGTGAAATTTGCGGGTTACAACTTGTAAACTTTACAATTTTCTTTTTGAGACGTTCCTAAGATAGTTTGTGTTCATTTTTATGTTTTTTTATGTTTCTATGAGAATCTATGTTCCTTTTTTAGTTCCTTATTAAGTAGGTAAATAATAGTAAATAGATAATTGCTTTAACATTGGTTGCACCATTTTTACGAAAAATACGTTTTTTTTTGGGTTGAATTTAATGTTTCCAACTTACCAACAATGTTCTTGACCAGAGAAACAAAGCACTCACCATTATGATGTTTTGAGAAAAATCGAGCCGATCCGCTCATTTTTTACTACCACAAACAAAAGTTATTATAATTCGTGTCTTTCATTTTGTGACCCCACCAGAACAACTACAATGCTATAATTCATGTTAGATTCGTGGCCATTTTACACTTTCTCTCGAATGGGGAAAGTGTGAAAATTTACGAAATTTTTTACCTTACACGTGTCAACTTTGCGACCATATTACCTAGAGGTTTTATATTTTAGGTACATTGAGTCAACATGTCAAACTAATATAGTTAGGTTTGATACTTCGTGGTTTGTATCACCTCCTGTACATTCTCTCATCTTCCAGGACAAGTTGTACTTTAAATCACGTGGCGCTCAGGCATATATTTCCATAACTCCGACCCGTCTGCACTGTTTAAAAGCTGGCAGCTCTCTTGCTTCTGACACATTAGGTTTCATAATTGCTGCTTGCCTTGCTCACTTAATTATTGTTTTTTTTTGTTTTGCTAGATATTTTCTTGAAGATATTTGATTAATTTATTTCTAGTATCCTGGAATTAAATTAAGCGTCGCACCAAGTGCTATTAATAGGAAAAGAAATAGAAGTGTTTTAAGAGAAAAGTGGGACAAAAATGTGACCAAAAAGTTGAGAATGCAAGGTGCCAAATATAAGGGCTATGAAAGAAACAGAGAAGGAGTAGTTAAAAAAAATGCTCGCGGAGCAAGACAAATGTCAATGAAATGTCTTTCAAAAGCATGCAAGAAAATGAAAAACCAACATTGCACCAAATTTTCAGAAGAAGAAAGAACCAATATTTTCACAATCTTCTGGCAAAACTTGAACTGGAACGAAAAACGGGTTTATGCCACATCTAACATTGAATACATTTCCAAAAAAAGACGTTCTACTGGAGAGAATTCCCGCCGTAGTGGAACTTTTAATTATTTTTTAAGAAAAGCTGATAATACAAAGTTTCAAATGCTTTTAGGAACATTGGGCTTGAAAGAAGATATGGTTCAGGATTAGGTAAAAAAAAACTAAACTAAATCATGGAATTAACCGAACTTTAACTGCACGCAAAGAAAATCAAAAAAGTAATAATCAAAAACGAAGCGAACTAGAGAAGTTTTTTGAAAGTTTACCAAAGATGCCTTCGCACTATTGCCGAAAGGAGACTTCTAAGTTGTATCTTGAACAATTTTTTCAAACTAAACATGATCTCTACAAGTTGTATAAAAAATATTGCGAGAGTTCATTCCCTGAACTAGTTTTAAGCAGGCCGATATTTGATCATGTGTTTTCTCACATGAATTTGGCCCTATATCAACCTAAAAAGGACAGATGCGACATTTGTTGTGGTTACAAAACAAAAAATATTGGTGAAGAGCAGTATCAAGAATATCTAAAAAAAGAACGCGCAAGAGAGGAAAAGACAAAAGACAAAGAACTGGCAAAGCAAGGAAAAGTGTATACATTTTGCATGGACATGCAGGCTGTGAAAATCTGTCCAGTGTTCAATGCCAGTGCAATTTATTATAAAACGAAGCTGAGTGTACATAACTTTACTATCTACGATATGGATTCCCATGTTTGCAGAAATTACTGCTTTAATGAAACAGAAGGGGACTTAAATGTCTCTACTTTTGCAAACTTTGTACTAGATTTTATCAGAGACAAGTGTACCAAGATACAATTCCGATAATACTTTATTCAGACGGTTGCTTTTACGAAAACAAGAATGTAGTCCTGTCGAATGCCCTACTAAATTACTCTATTAAAAATAATATAATTATTAAGCAGAACTATTTGGAAAAAGGGCACACAGAAATGGAGTGTGATGCTGTTCATTCCCTCATTGAACGAAAGCTAAAAGGACGGTTAATTGAGTAACCAAGTGACTATATTAAAGTTACACATGAGGCAAGAAACAAGCCACTGCCACTGGAGGCTGTATACATCACACATGACTTTTTTCTTATTTATGCCACCCCAATACTTACGTGTATAATTCGATACGACCTGGTAAGAAGGCGAATGACCCAACTGTATCTCATTTAAACATTTAAAATTTCGTGTCAAAAAAAATTGAATTTAAAATAGATGTTGTTGAAAATGAAGAGTTGCAACCCCTTCCAGCTAGGTCTCTTAAATTCCGGATGTGCAATATAAAGCACTTCATAATTCACAACTGAAGATAAAGGAAACAAAGTGGAACCACTTACAAGAATTTAAATGCGTACTTTCTAAAATTTGTCATAATTTTTAAGATAATTTGCCGGTTTAGCAACTATTTTGTTAAGAGAAATATACATGCAATAACCCGTATTGCAATTTTTTTTCTTCTGATACACCGAACCTATCGTAAAATAGTGTTACGATTCGCAGCGACGCCGCATCGGAGGCGGGGAAACGCGTTGGTTGGTGGAGCTTCGCGACCTATCCGCGCTGCGTCATGGCTAAGACGAGTGATTTATTGCTCTGTTTATCTAGAAGGCAGTTGTTTACAACCTTTTTTAATGTGAGATTATTCAAGAATTCTTATCAAGAACTTTCAAGGTTTTTCTGTAATTTTAGGATTGTGTATAAAAGGCGCATAGAGCGCGCGGTTAAGAGTAGTCTTATTTTAAGCGAGCTATAAGTAAGCTAAATTACGAAGCGATAATAGAAGGCTATAAAGTGTTAAGTAGTGAGTTATTTAGTAGTCGTGTGTATTTGTGGAATAAATAAATAGTGTTTTCGTGTTAAATCGTTACACTGGAATTATTGAACCTTGAGTTCGGAACAATAGTAAAGTACCTATTTTGGATAGAAATTTGTTTTATTTAGTGTGTTATGAATTACATAAAAGTTATTTTTCATTTAATCATTTGTTTTTTGTCATATTGCATGATTGAAAATAAAAAAATGCTTCTCCTGACAAATTTAAATTTCTGCACTTACAGGATATTATAATTAGATCGTCGATGGCAAAAAGAAATATATTAACATTCCAGAAAAACCCAACAATATTCAGAAAACTTGCTTCCTCGACCAAAACCTGAAGATATTTGTTGCAGTAACAGCAGGAACAATTATTACACTGGCCAGGGTGCTGGCCCATCTGGGTTACAGTGTTTTGTTGGTTCCAATCAAAATGTTGATATTAGTAGGGGTTTTATAGCCAAAAATAATGTTGAGAACTATACACCCAATCACGAATTGAATTAGATTCCAAGTGAGAGCCATATTTATGAACCATTGATCGCTATAGGGCAATCTGCAGAGCAATCTGTTGAACTGTTAGTGCAACGCCCAAAGGAGGGGCATGAGGAGAATGAAAATATCTGCCACTATAACAGCCTTTCGAAATTGGTTACGTTAATTAACAAATTTGCGTACTTTTACATTAACTGGTACGACAATAATTTTAATTTTTGTATTTTGTTTTAAGTTTTAGTCTAACATACAAGGTGCAACTGCTCTGTCCAACATCCCCCTATATGGGACAATTTTTGAGGACAAATAACCCTAATTTGTTAAATCAAAAAATGTCAAAACTCTTCATAGTGTGTCTTATTTTTAAATGTTTTACACAAAGTCTTAAGATGCTGGCAGACATGTACACTTTTTATATTGCGCAATCTGGAGAATAGCGCAATTTTGATATTGCAAGGTGTGAACATCGTTGTAAATTGAAATGTAGCCAATTTTTAATATAGTATTTCTACATGTGAATACGTTGGGCAAGTTTTTGATTGCGCTATAAAAACTGGCGACATAAAAGTATACAAGTGTGCAAGTACCTTTAGCGCAGTTATAGGTATAAACAGTGACTTTGCACTACTAGACCCAAGCATGATTATTCGTCGCCGAAATACACGCTGTTTCCAAGACCTTCAACATTCTCTCTTCTGATCATCTCTTTCTACATTAGGGTATCCGATAAGGTTATCTCTCTTACGGTACCCTTTTTTGCCATTAAAACAACGATCCAAGCACGGACATACGCTTGGGGTAATGCTTTCTTATGCCATCGTTGATGCCGTTGATTGGCCCGGTGTCACGATGGCAAAGATAAAATATCGGAGTCTGTGAAGATGAAAGAGATTCCAAAGACTACTTTTTTGTCAGCCCACGTAAAATTTTTAAACAATGTCAATGTTATGGGTTATGTTATAAAAAATGTAAAGCAAAGATTACATCAAAAACGCGACATGCTAGTTAACAATAAACTGATTTGCCAAAAGTGTGATTGACAGGATTCTAACCAGTAATTTAAAAGCAGGTAAATTACAATGTGCTCTAGCCTTTATTACAAACAAGACAAGCCAGACTTTCTGAAGAATGAGTGGCCCTTAATACATTATCTGATATATTTGATGGGGTAAGTCGTATCTGGAATAGCTAATTAGTTTAGGATTGGACAGCTCAGCAGGGCTTTCTAATAAAACGATATAGATATTATTGCATAAAAGTTAAATGAGATTTTCTTTACTTCAATTACATACTTTTTGAATATCTTTTTCAATAAGATGTTTTATATGAAAGTAAGAAAATATGTAGTAGTAAACAACTAATTTTAAACGTTGTGTACCTATATTAATTTTCAGCAGGTATTAACAAACTTTCTTTTAATAACATATCATGTTGAACATAGTTTTATTAGCACTAACATTTTTTGTTACAACAGTATTTTCTAATGTAAACTTTTATGAAACGCGTTATACTATTAAATCTAACTAGTTTCATTTGTTTATGTTTGACATTTTGGGATATTTTAAGGCTGCTCATTATTTTAATTGTTAATATCAGGTTTTAAAAATGTACCTAAAAGCAAATAATTCTAATTTTATTTGGCCTGGCGTGGCTTAGATCAGTGGTGAAATAATTTTTTCTTTTCGTCACATAGCTGACAAAATGGAAGTTTGTGAATATGAGAGTAAACAATGTTTTAATACATTGTTGGTTGCGGTCTTGCATAGTATTTAAATTAATTTTGTATGACTGTGTTATACTACAAATAGGTTTAAAACTTGTATTAAATGATAGATTTTGCTCACCATATATACAGTGTGAGTTTCTAAAATGGAACAAATTCTGTAAAAAAAACGTTTTTTTTTTGGAAAAACGCTCGGACCCGTCGATTTATATTTTAGATTGCAGTCTTTTTTGTAAAATAAACTATTATACAAGTTGTCCCAAATTCAAGATATGACGTCATCAATTGTTTTTTTTTTTCAATGACAACGGCAATTTTTTGTCAGCTATTTTCATAGTGTACATCAAGTTTTACATAGTTGCCAATTATCAAATTTTTATAAACTGCCAGTCGCAAGATAATTAACAAAATTTATTTTATTTCAAACATCAATTCATATTAATAAATATTGTACAATAAATGCTCAAAATGATGTCCATTCAGTAGTTGGCAATACCCTAAACGTACTGAAACTCGTTTTGCACGTTTGCAATTACTTCGGGGGAAATTAGTCTGCACTCGCCTTATTTGTGCTTTCAACTCCTGAACATTTTCAGGTCTCGTTTGGTAAACTTTGCTTTTTAAGTAACCCCACAAAAAAAAATTCAATGGAGTCAGGTCTGGTGACCTGGGTGGCCATTCAATGGAGCCTCTTCTGCCAATCCATCGGTCCGGAAATACTTCATCCAGATATTGGCAAACAGGTCTGGCAAAATGTATTGTAGTAGAGTAACCAAATATGGAATTAGTTCCTCTTCCAAAAATTCTAAATATCTCGCTCCGTTGAGAGTTTCTTCAAAAAAGATTGGTCCTATAACTCGATTATCGACAATATCTGCCCAAAGTCCAATCCAGAGGGGACTCTCATCCAGAGGGGATTCTCTTCTGCCCAATAACGAACATTTTGTCGGTTTACCTCACCATTTAGCGTAAACGTCGATTCGTCAGAGAACACAATGTTGTTTGTATTCACAACGTTTCTGTTCAGGAGATCATTTGCTCGCAGAACTGAAATTTTCTATCAGGATCATCTTCGGTCAATTCCTGGAGAATTTTTAGTTTGTAAGGATGCAACTTTTGGGCATTGAGATTTTTTACTGCTGAAGTTTGGCCAATTTCCTGTTCATTAGCTAGCTGCCTGGTGGAAATATTAGGGTTTTGTTGAACAGATAATAGTACATTAACTTTGACATCCTTCCTTAGTGCACTCTTTCGATGAATTTAAGGTTTTCCTTACATGTCCGTTTTCCCGAAACCGTTTTTCTATCTTACTTACAGTACTTCGAGACAAGAGTGGCAACTCACGATGCTTGTCTTTAAATAATTGAACTACTTCATTTTGTGTTCGTGTTCTATCTCCGTATCCAATCATCATTAAAATTTCAATCTTGTGACTTTCAGTTAAGTAAGACATTACGTTGAACGAGTTATGAAGTTATTATTATCAAGTATTTAAGCATTTGTATTTAAGCAATTAGAAGGCTCCCAGCAAACATATACACTGGCTATCGATGGCTCTTTATAAGCAGCGAAGGCAAAAAATACGTTTTTCTTTACGTTACATATAAGTTAAAAACTCCGAAGCGGTTTTTATCTTCAAAAATTACGTTTTTGTTTTATTCATTTTTAGTACATTTCTGGCGGTCGACAAAATGAACGCTTCTGCAGTGATCAGCAAATGGCTGATTCTATAAGAACACGAGATAGTAAAAATAGTATATTAGGATACAAGTTTCATAAGGAGGTTTCATTGCGAAACGAGGAGCGTAGCGACGAGTTATGCAATGGACGTGTGCGACAAAGAGCCTTATGAACGTGTATCTTATACTATTTTTTCTATTGAGGAGAATATTTTTATATTTTCAATAAATATAAATTTAACTCCCTGCAATTTTTACTTTTTTAATTTCTAATATTGGTAAAGGTTGGTAGCAATGACAAATGACAAACCTCTCTATTGCCGCCATTTATGTTTAAAATAAAAGTCAAATATTTGAATTCACATAAACTATTAATAACTTTCAAGATCGACAATCCAAGAACGATTATTGTGATAACAAGTTGTCAAATTTTACGGTCAGGAACAGTCCTTTGTTGACAGCATTGTCGCACTGTTATGACGTCAAAACAGTATCGAAATGAAGCTCATTTCGATACCCGTTTTGGCGTTTTTCCTTGTAATGTTGGCAGCGGTGACAGCCAAGTGTCTTCATGTTTAATAGAGGTTAAAGAAAACGATGTGGAATTATTTCGATATGCAGAAGAAAGGACTGTTCCTGACCTTAAAATTTGACAACTTGTTGTTACAATAATCGTTCTTAGATTGTCGATCTTGAAAGCTATTAATAGTTTATGTGTATTCAAATATTTGACGTTTATCTGACGTTTATTTTAAATACAAATGGCGGCAATGGAGAGGTTTGTCATTTGTCATTGCTACCAACCTTTACCGATATTAGAAATTAAAAAAATACAAATTGCAGGGCGTTAAATTTATATTTATTGAAAATATAAAAATATTCTCCTCAATAGAAAAAATAGTATAAGATACACGTTCATAAGGCTCTTTGTCTCACACGTCCATTGCAAAACTCGTCGCTACGCTCCTCGTTTCGCAAACTTGGACTGGTGCGACAATGAGCTTCCTTATGAAACTTGTATCCTAATATACTAATTTGTATTTCATTTCGATACTGTTTTGACGTCATAACAGTGCGACAATGCTGTCATTTTGATACCGAAATAGAAAAATAAATTTTTGGCGACTCTGGTTGGCTACTGAAGTTTTTTAACCAATCAACTTCGCAAAAAAAAACCTTTTTCTTTTTACTCTCACATGTTTTTGTAGAATCGGGCCTCCTAGTAGCGCTACTTTCTGTCTGAGTCACCTTGTGAACAACATATTTCCTAACAGTTTTTTCATTTTTAGAAGGGCAAGGAAAATATCACCGTGCATTTGATAAGCTAAGAAAAATG
The DNA here is from genome assembly GCA_951812265.1 of Taphrorychus bicolor. NCBI lineage: Eukaryota > Metazoa > Arthropoda > Insecta > Coleoptera > Curculionidae > Taphrorychus > Taphrorychus bicolor. The sequence continues at coordinate 1,695,780 of OX638304.1, forward strand.
GGCGATGAAGAACATAACAAATTAAATTGTGAGCTAATAGTTGTACGCAAATCAACGAAGACGATATGCAGCAAGTATGTAACTTGCGTCAAATGCGCTGGACGCTTTATTGACAAAAACTATGCAAGGCACAGAAGACTGTTTTGCCAGGATAGTAGGAAAGAAGTCTCCATAGTAGGATCTGGAAGAGTACTTGCCAGCAATGTCTCAAAGGAAGCTCATCCACTGTTAATATCCGACATTTTGCCTTCATTCCAAAAAGAAGAACATCGCTCGGTTTTATATAATGACCCTGCTGCCATTATTTTTGGAAACATGCTGTGTGATGAACAGCTATCCAAACCAGACTCCGCCGATCTCTATAAGTACGTCGCAAACCAACTTCGTTTGTTGGCAGACATATTTAACATTGCTCACACAATAGACCCCAACATCAAAGAAATTGATGACATTTTTCATGCTCACAGGTATGAAACGCTAGTGGAAGCTATTCGAGTGAGGGGCAAACGTAAAAATGGAATCTATGGAGCTCCGTACCCGGCGATGCAATGTTGCATTGTTCTAAAAAAATTATGTACAAGGCTAAAGTCAGTTGCACTTTCAAAAAATTTTAGTAAAGAGCTCCAACGCTATGATGCTTTTTTGACTGTGTTAAGAGATCGCCAAAACACCGATGTTACGAAAGCAGCTAGTGCCTCGAGGGTGTCTGAGAGACGGAACAAGGTAACAACTCTTCCCTCAACTGAAGAAGTAAAGAGCTTATTTAGCATCCTAGAGAATGAAACAGTAAAAACTTTCGAAGCGGCGAAAGCAAATATTACCATGCAAACTTATGCTGCATTAGCCAAGACTATCGCTGCTCGAATTATGGTTATGAATCGACGGAGACCAGGAGATGTTCACAAAACTACACTGGAGGAATTTAAAAATTTAACCACTCCAGACAAAGAATACATCGACGGTTTTGAAGGTCCAGATAAGCAAGTAGCCTCGCAATTTTGTCGTTATGTCACAAAGGGGAAGCTGAACAAGACAACTTCAAATTTAGTCACAAGAGATATAGTAACTGTTATTAATTTCCTTATTGAACATAGAAATGATGTCGGGATTCCCGAAGATAACCCTTATATTTTTGCCAACCCGAGAGCAAAACGTGCTCCCTTCTATAGAGCAGATGATGCTTTACAAATGATTTGTAAGAAAAACAACATATCATATAAAGCAATGCAAGCCACTAAGTTAAGAAAACATTTAGCCACCACCACAATTAACATGGATCCTCAAACACAAATGACAATATCTAAGTTCATGGGCCATAGTTTTAATATTCATCAAGATATTTATCAAGTACGTGAAATGCAGACAGACGTAGGCGTCATGGGTAAGATATTATTTGATGCCTCAGGTCAAAACCAAACCAACCGTACGGAAAACAAGAATAAGAAAATAGAAAGCATTGACGAGTTTGCAAAACCTTTGCGAAAAGATATTGATGTAAAAAAGTTTCTTCAAGTGAATATCGAACGTGTAAATGTTGAAGGCATTTCGAACGATCTCCCTCAAGAAGAGGCTGAACTAGGAGTTGAATTTTCAGTCATGGGCAATAGTGAGGAAAAACCTTGTGATATGTCAGACCAATTGAGAAGAAGAGGATCGCACATTTATACAAAACATAAACCTAAGGAAAAAGAAACATAAACTCCCTATTGAAATACGCCACTATAAAGACATGAATAATAGGCAACAAACCACATTTTCCAGGACCTGGCGAACTCCTCATAAAACCTTAATTAGAAAACTTTTCCATACCCATCTTTCCACTGAAACAATCCCAAGTGTGCACGAAGTTCAGTTGATTATTGCAGAATATGGAAAAAATATAAATAGAAATTTCACGCAAATAAGAACTTGGATAAGGAATGAAATTAACCGCCGAAATCGGAACCAAGGTATGCCGTAGATCAGTAAGGTTATCTATAATGCATATACATATTTTTTTTAATTTTAGATGAAATATGTAAGAAGTCCTGGACAACGCCACAGAAACGTGTTCTTAGAACACGTTTTCGTAAATACTATGAAGAACTCTCCAAAACTGGAAAATCTTCATACCCTAGTGGTGCGGAACTACAAGCGGCTATTGAGTCTGAGCCCTTGCTTGCATATAAAACATCAGCGATTCTTCGAAGTAAACTGCAAAATAAATTCAAAAATTGGAACTTAATTCAACGAAATTCCCTCAATTAAACTTATATTTTGCTATTAACATACTATAATATAGGGTGTTCCGTAAGCACATAATCAAAAGGGTACTGCGACATTCTCTGGTTCGAAAGAAAACCATTTGAACACACAATAATTAAGAAAAAGTTTCTGGTTCCGTCGCTATTGATGGTCAAAGTTCTTGGAAAAAAATGTATTTTTTGTAATATTGGGATATATATATATATACTAGAGAACGTTACGATGGATTTTAATGAAATTTACTGAGGATTTGCTTCTAAGTAAGACTCATGTTTTGATGGAGAAATGGCGTCCATTCGCCTTGGTCAGGTCAGGTGGTAAGTTCTTCAGTGTCCGGTTAAAAAATTACCAGAGCTTTATATTCAGTTGTCTGAATCGATCTGAATTATTTAAAAAAATCTGATACCTTGATGTCTTTTCGAAATTTTATTGCTCTTGGCAAAAACTTGTAGCATTCATAGTTTTTGCGCAAAAAACATTTTCTGTGCCTTTGCTGTTTAACAATGTGACACATTCAATGCGAAGGTCACAGAAGTTTACACAATTGACAATTTTTAAATTTAATTTCATATGAAATTTAATGTCGATAAAAATCTGTGACCGATAGAATTTGACTTATTATGACAAAAAATTATAAAATTGTAATCGGTGTAAAATACTATGAGCTTAGCAATGAATGTGTATGTAACATTATTAAATACCAAAGGTACATAAAATATTTTGCGTAAAAACTATGAATGCTATAAGGAATTTACCAAGCGCAATAAAATATATAAAAAAAATAAAAATAAACCCAAAGTGTCAGGCAAACAAAAATTAATCAATTCGGAAGACTAAATAAAAAGTTATGAAAATTTTTGTAACAAGACGTTGAAGAACTTACCACTTGCCCAAGGCAGATGGACGGCCTTTCTGCATCAAAACATGAATCTTACTTAGAAACAAGTTTACAACAAAAGTTATTGAAATGCATCGTAACGTTCTCCATAGTACAAAAAACTCAATTTTTTCCAAGAACTTTGACCATCGATAGCAACGGAATCAGAAACTATTTCTTAATGAAAGTTTGATCGTATCTTTTTCTTTTGAACCAAAGAGCGCCACAGTACCCTTTTGGTCATGTGTTTACGGGACACACTGTATATAAAATATAAAAAGATTACGATGAAACAATACAGCGAACTGCTACAAACATACAATTTTTACCATTTTTGGGACAGTTTGGAAGAAGTTCATTCTGTTTAAACGCTTTGAGCATGCTCCGAGTTCTTTAAATGGGAGACCCTATATTGGTTTCCATGCACAATAAGCCGACCTGTGTAGTGGTTGTTCATTAGACAGGTTCTTATCCCCATTTCAAAAATATGTTTTTTAGAAAACTAATTAAGTAGCAGAAAAGTTATAGCCGTAAGCCACATAACTGAGTATAGAAGAATTAACCTTTATAGTTTTTTTTATTTATTTGTTATTATCATTGTCACTGACTGATCGCGTTTTATTGACTTTTTCTATTTAGCGCGGTGATATATGTGGCAAAATAAAGGTTTTTACCTATTTATTTATTATTTTACTGTCATTTTGGTCTCTTATTATATCGTCTTATTGATACTGAGTCTCTGTTTAGTTTTGTACACGTTGACATCTTAAAAATTGGAAAAGTAAGATTATTACTTTTTTACCTATTGTTCTTAACCACAAACTCCTAGGAAAAGAATAATCAATGTTATATTTTGTAGAATTAGAATAACCGCGTTATCCATTTTTGTATATTTCAGTGTGTCTATTTAAAAGTTTCTCGGTTGATTAAGGTAAATACTTAGTAGGAATAAGAACCTGCAAATTTGCTGTCACATCTCATACTAAGACAATGACATCATCCCCTGTATAAGACTTATCTGTATGTAGGGGGTGTTTAATAAAAAAGGTCTTCAAGTTGGCTGTGAGATGTAAAGAAAATGATTGCATAACAAAATTGTTCTCTACCTTCTTTTATACCTCACACATCCTTTTCTGTCATAAATTCATAGTTGTTTGATGTAGCGTCCTCAAAAGTATGCACATAAATGGTTATCGGGAACAAGACCAAATGAATTTCTACTAATTATAGCAACTGCCGGCGTTTCGACCTTTATTGACGTTTTTCTCAACGCTATTCTACTAATAGTAGCGGCAAGAGACTCGTTTTTGGCCCAATTTCCACACTAGTCGTAGAATAGCCTGAAAATTTGTCAGAAACTACTCTCTTGTCCATAATAGTCGTAGAACAGCCTTAAGAAAAACGTCAATAAACGTCAGCAGTTTCTTCATAATTTGTGGAAATTCATTTGGTCCTGTTCCCAATAACCATTTGTGTGTATAAATTAATAACCAGCTTGATGACTTCTCTAACGAACACCTGGTACTAAAATGGATGGTGATCAAAATAATTTCAAGATTGCGGCACTTCCGTTTTTACCGAAAAACGCACTCTTACCGCACATAAAATAAAATTATTGCGCACAACAAATAAACAAGGTGCTTTTGTTTAATGTTCAACTTAACTTTATTTCATCACTAGAAATGCTGGATTATGAAATATTAACCAATCTTTCAGAGTTTTCTTACGGTTGTGCCATAGTCAACCAAAAGGCTTTTAAGTTGACACCTTGTATAGTGTATTATTTTAACTAACTATACAGGGTACCTAGTATTTATCAACCTTACTTTTTTACTTTACACTAGTTATTGTTTATACTTGTTGATTTTGTGTTAAATGTTTGTATATTTATCTGCTTTTTCGTTTTAATCCAATATTTTACAAGATAATTTATTTTAAGTTTATGTGTTATAATGTGACATAGGAATCACTTAAGTGCAGGGTGTCTCGTTATAGACACCACCTCTTTTAGCCTCCTGTTTTTACTTTTAGATCACAGGGTGATCACTTTTACAATGCTTACCTTTGTTTCGAAAGGTCAAAGACTTACAGTGTGGGTTAAATTAGCAAAATGTTATGCATATGAATGCCCATTAAGAAGCTGATAAAATGGATCTACCTGTCATCGTGTCTGAAGTATCTCAAAAAAAGTGAAAACTTAATTAAAAGAATATTTTGGGGAAACTATCAATTCAATTTTAATGAAACTTGAGCTACCGACATTTCCTGTGATGGCGCTTTGTATGACATAAACAGATATTTTCTAACTTATCTAGGTTTTGCACACATATAGTCAGTTTTTTTTTATCGTATGGCCGTCATTTGGCAATTTTGCACCATTAAAAAAACTACCTATTCAATCAATAACTTACTGATTTTTATTGTTTACTTACTGTCCAAGCATTCAAATGTTCAATTTTTTCCTCATTGAACCGATCCTGCAAGTCTTTCCATTTTGGAGATCCCAATGGTTAGCATTGTAAAAGTGACCACCCTCTATGTAGCGTTTTACCTAAACATTTGAGCACAGCCTATACCGAGTATACAGAATGCACTAAAAAAAATGTGACAGAGACCAAAAATTTTTTTAAATGGGAGACCTTGCACATATTTTGAATTTTTGGAATGTAAGTAAAATTCTCAAGCTAATTTTTTGTAGCTTGCACGATTCTGATTTTCTCCTTTTTTCGAGATAATGGCATTTAAAATTTTCTAGTTAGCCATTTCGGGGGTTCGAACTTCGAAACGGTTTGAGATACAAACATTTGAATTCAACATTTTTATATCAACTCTTTAAGGCAATTCTGTTAAACTATCTAATGTGTCAAACAAACGTAAATGAACATGACAGATATCAAATTAAAATATTTAGAATTTTCTTAAAAAGTTGAAATAGAAATGTGAAATTCAATTGTTCATTCTCACATACCCTGTTCGAAGTTGTGCCCTTGAAGCAGCTAAAACTGGAAAATTTTAAATGCCATTATTTCGAAAGTAGTAGAAATTATATAAAACAAATTATATATATATAGGTAGGTACTTATAAGTTTAGATTATTTGTTTAGACTCAGAACTGATCAGCGAAAATGACTTACCTACTACACTAAGAGGTGTCTCGTATCTTCTGCTACATAAAATTTTAACGTTTAATAAGTTAACTGTTACTGAATAATGTGGTGAAGCTTCCTATCGTAGGTATTTCTTTGATGAAAATATGAACTTGCTCTAACTTTCTAACGAATATCAATAATGACCCAGAGAATATAACAACACGGTTTCCAAATTACACTAACAGAGTGCAAGACAGATAGGTGTCTTCAAAAATTCGTAAATCAAGTAACTAGATTTCTTTTTTTTTTCTTAGCTTTGTTTGGCTGTCATTGGCAAAACGGCGAGTTGCCGTTGTAACGAAAAAGATCCGGCCATTTAACAGGAAAAGTTCCATCATCTTAAATACGTATTACTAAAAACACCATTCATTTGAAAGGCACTAAAATACACTTATCCCATCTTTGTACCGTCTAAAACTCTTCATGGAATCGACAAATACCGCCTAAACCCTCGAGCGAATCAATCAAAAAATAAACTATAAGGTGTATTTTATTATTTTACCAATAAAAAAGTCCTGCTAGATGTTACATAGGTATCTTATACGTAGTGCCTCGTACACTGCCAAACAGTGATAATAGCAAAAATTTACATTCAGCTGAATTTTATGCATAACAAACTCTCAAGTTTCCAAGCCCTGCAGTATAGAATTATTTCACCTCGGAAATATTGTCAGTTTGGTTACAAAACAAACATGATAATTTAATATGTTTACAATTAGCATTATGGTTTATTTTAGCTGTTAGAACCATAATGTCTTTCTGTTTCAATTTCAATTATTCATTGAAAAATTGTAAAAACATCAAAGATGCCATATCCGTTGGGATGTACGTACCACTTAAAATCGTATGTGTGAGACCTATGTAGGACGCGGTCCCTCATTTACGTCGCGGGTGCTTAAATGAACGATGCATTCCTTAGTTTTGTTTAGTCTAGGATCTAGGGCCGATATTATGTTAATATAAACAACTGGCCTAAAGGCATGGGAAAACGGGAAGGGTCGGGATTCAAGTACGAACACTCATAGAGCTTGGTCGATCGGTTTTAGCTCTGGTTAACTGTTAACGTTATATATACATACTTGCATATTATTATTATTATTATAAAGTGTTTCTAAATCAATAGTTGTTTAATTTAGTTACAACAATTGTCAGAAGTGGGATCATTGGGATCTGCTAAAATTCGCGATAACAGCAGTACAAATTAGTTAGTTTTTCTTGTAATTCGTGGAAGTGCATAAACTTTTTTTTAAACTATTCTTGGTGAATTAATGTAAAGTTTAGTGTTGTGCGATTCATCAAAAGCCACCATCGAAGTACCAGATTCAAAAGAAATGGCAGAAAATAACCAAGTCGCTACTATGGGTGCTGGTCCGTCAACTTCATCAACAATGTCCACAACTGGAGATGGACGTTCGCTTACGCCTCCACTCTCAATACCACAGCAGCTGGCTGCTCTTCAAAGAGAAATAGCGGTAATTAGAAGCCAAAACGAGGTCAGTATGAACATTTCTTCTTTTTCGTGGGAGAACGTTCCCGATTTCAATCCAAGTAAAGATGATATAAGCGTAAACAAATGGATACGCTTGGTCGAGGAGCGGGCATATTTTCTACGATGGGATGATGTCTCGACCACTAGTTTTGTTATTTCAAAACTCGTGGGTCGCGCTCGTGATTGGTATTTGGACGGAGAGTTCGCGCACAAAAGTTGGGTCCAGTTGAAAACTGCCCTACGTTCTACTTTTGAAGTGGACGTTTCGAGTACCGGACTTCTCTTTCGCGACGCTGCCGTTTATTCTTCTAACAACAGTAAAAACTTAACGGAGTATTATCAAGAAAAGATAAAGAAAATACAACGCTTACGATGGGATATTCCGGAAAAAGACAAAGTAAATATTATTGTGCATGGACTCCAAAATAAAGACATTCGGCAAATGGCCCTTGCCGCCAATTATTCAAATTGCGATGATTTATTTACTTACTTAAAAAGTTGCCACCTCAATAATAGTTCGTCAACAACTCTGTCAGCCTTTAATTACAAACCGGGTAACAGTGGTCAGCAGAAAATTCGCTGCTATAATTGTTCCGAGGTAGGACACCGTAGTTTCAATTGCCCACAGAGTCGCTTCTCCGGAAAAAAAGCGCGTCGTAGTGAACCCGGCGTGTGAAATTTTTGCAAAATTCCGGGACATTTCGCAAAAGACTGTCGAAGAAAGAACCGTATACCGGGGAACCAAAATTTGGCATGACAATTAACCTCAAACAAAAACAATATTCTTTTCGTGGCAAACCGGCTTGTAAATCTGTATTTTAAGGACGTGGTAATTAATAATATTAAAATAAGAGGTCTCATAGATACAGGTAGTGAGTGTTCCCTAATAAAAACCTCTATCGCCTCCAACTTGGGTCTCCAAATAGCAAGTGGTCGATCATACTTCTTAAGGGCTTTTTCGGGCGAAATTTATGAGTCTAAACACATCTGTGTCTGTAAAATTTTTATTGATTCTGTAAGTGCAATAACCGGACTAGTGGTTGTACCTGATGTCATATGCCCCGCAGACATCTTGGTGGGCAACAATTTTTTGTCACAACCGCAAGTAGTATTTTACAAGAACGGTTGTGATATCAAATTCAGCACATTCTCAGAAAGCTCGTTAATAAACGCTCTCACGTTTTTGAAACCTCTGACATGTAGTAATATTAACTGTGAAGAGAAAGATAAACTTTTATTACTCGAACTGTTGAATAAGTATAGACAATGTGTAGCTGTTAGTTTGAGTGAAATAGGTAGAACTGAGTCTGTCACAATGACAATAAATCTTAACACGTCTAATCCAGTGAGCTATAATCCGTATAGACTATCGGATTTGCACAAACAAAAACTTAAAGATATGATCACTGAGCTACTTAAAAATAATATTATTCGCGAATCGACCTCACCCTACGCAAGCCCCGTTATTTTAGTTCCAAAACCAAATGGTGACTTTAGGCTGTGTGTAGACTATAGAAAGCTAAACTCATTAACAGTGAAACAAAAGTGGCCCCTCCCGTTAATTGATGATCAAATAGACAAATTGGCAAATTTTAAATATTTTACCTTGATCGATTTGTTTTCGGGATATTATCAAATACCCATGGCAGCCGATTCTGTACATAAAACAGCTTTTATTACCCCAGATGGCCATTATGAATACCTTCGTATGAGTTTTGGTCTCTGCAATGCACCTTTCGTGTTTCAACATTTAATGCATACGATTGTGAGCGAACTTGATCCAGGAACAGCGTTTCCATATTTAGACGATATATTAATTCCATCTAAAACTCATAATGAGGGGTTTCTTAAGTTGGAAAACGTACTTAAGGCTTTAAAGAAACACGGATTAACGCTTCAACCACTAAAGTGTCAGTTTTTACTTCCTAAAATCTCCTATTTGGGTCATGAAATCTCGGAAGAAGGTGTTCGCCCAAACAAACTAAAAATCCAAGCCATCATAAAGTTAAAACCCCCATCAAGCAAAAAGGAACTTAGACAATTTTGTGGCCTTTCGAATTATTTTAGAAAATTCATACTTAATTATGCCTTTATTATGCAACCCCTTACAAAACTTTTAAAAAAGAATGCTATTTGGTCTTGGACGTCGGACCAAGACGAAGCATTTGATTTAATAAAAAGTATCCTGGCTGACGACCCCGTTTTAAAGATATTTGATCCACAGCGTTCCATAGAATTACATTGTGACGCAAGCAGCATTGGTGTGGCGGGAGTGCTAATGCAAAAATATTCTGAGAATTGGCACCCTGTCGCCTTTTTCAGTAAACAATGTACCTATGAACAGAGTAGGTATCATTCTTACGAATTAGAGACTATGGCAGTCGTGTTTTCCCTTAGGCACTTTCGCACTTATCTTCTCGGCAACCATTTCAAAATTTACACCGATTGCGCAGCGGTTAGAGCATCGGCAACAAAAAAAGATCTAGTTCCCAGAATTGCTCGCTGGTGGCTTGAGATTCAGGAATTCACATTTGATATCGAATACCGAGCAGGAATTAAAATGGGCCATGTTGATTACCTTAGTAGGCATCCGCTCCCAGAAAGTCACTTAATATCCAATATAGTTAATCTCACAGAGTCAGAATGGATCATAGCTGTACAGTCCCAAGATGAAAAATTAGAAAATATCATAAAAATTCTTCAGACTGAAAAGAACGCCCATAACAAAAATTACTTTGAAAATTACGTTTTCAAAAACAATATTTTATATCGCAAAATTAATCATAACCTTAAGTGGGTAGTTCCAACATCATGTAGATGGCTAATATGTCGACTGAATCATGACGATGCTGGCCACTTTGGTTTCGAAAAGACTTTGGAAAGAATTCGCAGAAATTATTGGTTTAGTAAAATGGCTACTTTTGTAAAAAAGTATGTCTCAGCCTGTCTAAATTGCCTTTACATGAAAGACACGTCAGGAAGTAAGCCAGGCTTCCTCCACCCGATTCCCAAAGCCGTGGTACCATTTGAAACAATACATGTTGATCATTTAGGTCCTTTTGTAACATCAAAACGTAAAAATACTCATATTTTCGTGGTGGTAGACGCCTTTAGTAAGTTTGTTTTCATAGAACCTGTTCGTAATACTAGCATCAAATATGTATTGAGTGCCTTAAATAATTTTATATTTCTTTTTGGACCACCCAGTAGAATTATTTCAGACAGAGGCTCCGCATTTACGTCAAAAAAGATGCAGGATTTTTTGCAAAGAGTTTGGAATAAAACATATTAAAAACGCAGTTGCAACACCTAGGGCAAATGGTCAATGCGAACGGTATAACTCTACAATTTTAAACTCGTTAAGATGTTACAGTGTTAATGACACTAGTGAAACAAATTGGGACTCTCATCTAAAAATGATCCAGTTTAGCATTAACTCTTCAAAAAATAGTACCACAGAAAAATCGGCATACGAAATAATAATGGGTCTGAATCCGAAACCCATAGCAGACGCAAAAATTATTCATGTTATTAGAGATAGTCTAGCTCAAGAAAATTTATCTGTTCTGAGAGCCCAAGTGTCAAATAAGATCAAGGGCAAACAAATTAAAGCTAAACGTCATTTCGATGCAAAACGTAAACCCCCTGGCGTTTTTAAGGACAATGACCTCGTAATGGTACGTAAAACGGATTCTGGGTCAAATGCGGGACCGAAAAAGTTACTACCTAAGTTCAAGGGCCCCTTTAGGATCATAAAATGTTTGACGAATGACAGATACGTTGTACGAGATCTGCGTGGTACCAGAACATCGATTTCTATTGTTGCAATAGACAGTTTAAAGCCCTGGATTGTATTAAATGACCAGGCATCGCAACCTATGTGAGTTTTGATTATGACAATTGGCCCTTAGCTAACATTTCTTTTTCTGCCCCAATATGGTACTTATTCTAGTAGAAAAACCTGAATTTATAAAATTCAGAAGCTCGGTTTGTTTGCGAAAACCGAATGCTCACATGGAAGATGTGAAAGCCAAGATATTTGTAGCTATGAGTATATTCTTCAAATATGCTCATAGGTGCATATTTCTTGAAGCCCGATCTGTTGGAGATGTACAGATCGGATGCCCTCCTTTAATTCATTTTAATTGAGGAGTGGGGAAGAGCGTTTGTTTACGAAAACCGAATGCTCACATGGAAGATGTGAAAGCCAAGATATTTGTAGCTATGAGTATATTCTTCAAATATGCTCATAGGTGCATATTTCTTGAAGCCCGATCTGTTGGAGATGTACAGATCGGATGCCCTCTTTTAATTCATTTTAATTGAGGAGTGGGGAAGAGTACTCGTATCCTGAATGGCTATTTCGTGGGTGAGCGCCAATCACCTCAGTTTTTGTCTACAAATGGGGTTCTCTTTAAATAGGGAGGGGTGGTACAGGGTACGAGGGGTTACAATTATTAAAGGGGGTACTTTCGACATTGGCTGTGTGATTGTGTTCACTGGCGAACCTGACATTCAGAAGCTTGGTTAATGGTGCAGGAATTGGCGTTTGCTAATTGGAGATGGCCGTGACCAAATGCCCGTGTGTGATCGGAAGCCTATTACCTTGCAATGTAATAGATGCCCACTATTGATCATGTGTTGATGGTAATAGTGGAAGCCTATCATGTTGATAGATGTAGAGGTATGTGAATTTGCATATAGCTGGCCTCATGTGTTAGTGAGTTGAAGCTTATGATATGTTAGTATAAACGAGAACAAGGAGGGTTTAAAAGAGAAAAAGAAATGTTGGCAACAAAAACAAAAATAAAAAAAAAAAAAAAAAAAAAAAAAAAAAAAAAAAAAAAAAAAAAAAAAAAAAAAAAAAAAAAGGCTAGCTACTATGTGTTTGATCTAATATTATGTTCTTTCTCTTTCTTCCAAAGCTCCACACCTGCAAGCGACAACGAAGGCCTGGACTTGGAGTCCACTTAGGTCAAAGGGCATCTGATGTGGTTAAGACGTTGCTGATACAACCACCTTGGATCCCCGTCGGACGGCTCGGACATCTACACGATGGCTTCTGCAGAACATCAGGTGGATTCGAGGACGAACTTCTGTCAGGATGGCCGAACTGTGAGACCTATGTAGGACGCGGTCCCTCATTTACGTCGCGGGTGCTTAAATGAACGATGCATTCCTTAGTTTTGTTTAGTCTAGGATCTAGGGCCGATATTATGTTAATATAAACAACTGGCCTAAAGGCATGGGAAAACGGGAAGGGTCGGGATTCAAGTACGAACACTCATAGAGCTTGGTCGATCGGTTTTAGCTCTGGTTAACTGTTAACGTTATATATACATACTTGCATATTATTATTATTATTATAAAGTGTTTCTAAATCAATAGTTGTTTAATTTAGTTACAACATATGGCAACCATTTCAATTCCGCCTAAGCACCGAAATCCATCAACAAATTATAGATATATAGGTATAGGTACTTATAAGTTTAGATTATTTGTTTAGACTCAGAACTGATCAGCGAAAAATGACTTACCTACTACACTAAGAGGTGTCTCGTATCTTCTACATAAAATTTTAACGTTTAATAAGTTAACTGATACTGAATAATATGGTGAAGGTTCCTATCGTATTTCTTTGATGAAAATATTAGCTTGCTCTACCTTTCTAACGAATATCAATAATTCCAAATCACACTAACAGAGTGCAAGACAGATAGGTGTCTTCAAAAATTCGTAAATCAAGTAACTAGATTTTTTTTTCTCAGCTTTGTTTGGCTGTCATTGGCAAAACGGCGAGTTGCCGTTGTAACGAAAAAGATCCGGCCGTTTAACAGGAAAAGTTCCATCATCTTAAATACGTATTACTAAAAACACTATCCATTTGAAAGACACTAAAATACAGTTATCCCATCTTTGTACCTTCTAAACTCTTCATGGGATCGACAAATACCGCCTAATCCCTCGAGCGAATCAATAAAAAAATAAACTATAAGCTGTATTTTATTATTTTACCAATAAAAAGTCCTGCTAGACGTCACACAGGTATCTACGGAGTAACATAGTAAACATAGCTTACAATTAGCATTATGGTTTATGTTAGCTGTTAGAACCATGATGTTTTTCTGTTTCAATTTCAAATATTCATTAAAAAAAAACGTAAAAACTGGATAATTTCCATATCCGTTGCGAGGTACTTACCTCTTAAATCCTATAGTGACCATTTCAAGTCCGCCTAAGCACCGAAATGCATCAACAAATTATAGATATATGTATAGGTACTTATAAATTTAGATTATTTGTTTAGACTCAAAACTGATCAGTATTAGCGAAAGATGACTTACCGACTACACAGAGGTGTCTCGTATCTTCTGCTACATATAGTTGTAACGTTTAATAAGTTAACTGTTACTGAATAATATGGTGAAGGTACATATCGTATTTGTCTGATGAAATTGTTAGGTTGCTCTAACTATCTAACGAATATCAATAATGACCCGGAAACTATAGAAACACTATTTATGAATCCCTCTAACACTGCAAGATAAATAGGTTTCTTAAAAAATTCGTAAACTAAGGTATAGTTTTTTTCTGGCCTTGTGTGGGTGTACATTGGCAAAACGACGAGTTGCCATTGCAACGAAAAAGATCCTGCCATTTAACAGGAAAATTTCCATCATCTCAAAAAACCAATTCCTATGAGTTACTAAAAACACTCTCCATGTGAAAGCCTCCACTTATCTAATTTCTGTATGGTTTAAAATTGTTCATGGATTTGATAAAAATACATACAAATCCTGCTAGGCGCTACAAAGTTATCTACGTATTGTACAGACTTATTTCACCTCGGTAATATTGTCAATTTGGTTACAATACAAACATTGCTAATTTGCAATGTTAAAAATTAGCAGCATGAACTATGTTAGCTATATTAGATATATATTATATCTAAGAGAAGATATTAAAAACCGTTTTTAATATTTTACACCGTGTAAACAGTAAGTTTACCTCCTTTCAAGCAATTTTTAAAGTTTTTACCTGTTTAAGCATTCCAAAATAAAAAAAGAGTTTTTAACACCAAGTAGGTATGTTTTATCAGAATATAATATACATATTTTTTCACATGTCTTTGAAAAGTCTCACAAAGATCATATATTTTATGTCACCTTCATAAGCGGTATGTAGGGGAATACAATATCTCAATCCCACCACCTCGTTTTTTGTAACGATTAAACCCTCTTATGGATGAGTTCAAGAAAAACACTTAAAACATAAAACTTATTGCTTAAATTTTTAATTTTGTTTATGCCTTAAATTAGTAGCACTTAAAAAAGTACCTAGCAAAACTCGGAGAGAGCTAACATGTATATAATCATACCTAAGAAAAGCTGTGTGTGTTTTGTTGGAAACAAATTGTTCGTAAACTGGTCAAAAGTTTATTTTATCTCAGTTTTCATTCTTTTGTAACCTTGTAACATTGTTGATTTATGATATAGGTAGGCAGTACTGCCTGAAATGTGTTATTTAAATATATTTGATCATTTAATTTTGAAATTTTAAGTTCAGTAACGGGATGTTCATTAGAAAATGTCATGTAGAGAGGCTATACATTTTTGACAGAAAAAGATGACATAATCAAAGTAAAGAACTTTTGTTCCTTCATCCTTTTCTTTAAATATTTCACAGCCAACTAGATGATGTCTTTAAATGAACACCGCCTATTATTGTCATGCTAGATTTTCACGCAGAGTTTATTAATTGTTTTTTTTTCTTGTTTAGAAAAATAGATCAAGAATAACATATTATTATTAAAGAATTTAGACTGCCGTTTTGGTTTTGCCAATTCCATTCTGCAAACGTATTTTTTTTAATACTTCAAATTGTTGCACTTTTGATTTTTGCCTTTAAATGTGCATGTTTAAAGGGCAATCAAGAGCTCAATAACTTATAATCATTAAAGCTCAGAAGTCAAATATTGTATAATACAAATAAAGGTGTAATGATTATCATACCATTGAAACGTAATAATTGTAGTTGTACATACTTATACATGGCCTCAGCGTGCAAAAAATATTTACAGTGTATTTTAACTCAAAATGCATCATTAAAGGATTTAGTATTAGAAGTTTAAAATAATTGCTAGTAAGGACGGTTTAATCGATATCTATAGATACCTACAAGATTTTAGAATAAGAAAAAAACCTACTTTTTATAAACAAATTTGTCCCAAAGTATAATTACCAAGTGTTGAGTTGAATAATAAGTCATTAAAGCTTTTACAGAAAGAGATGGGGTCAAGATTTCACAGCCAATTTGTTAACTTTCTTACTAAACACCCAGTAGTATCGGTATCAGACTCAGTTTGTAGAATTTGGCTCTAACTGAGATGTGAAATTTCATATTATCTATGTTCTCTTGTATTTTGATAATGATCCATTTCTGCACTTGGTACTTTTATAATAATTTTCTTTGATATTTTTGAATGTGATTTTAGAATTAATAGATGATATTACCACAGTTATTGTCTTGGCAAGTTTAATTTCAACATTAGAACTTGGTAGACCATAAAAGTGTCTACCTAATCCTCTAGTTGATCTCACATTTCCCACTACCATACAAACTTGCACAGCAGTATGTTTACGGGGTGTTTATTAGAAAACTTCATCTAGTTGGCTGTGAAATGTGAAAAGAAAAAGATGGGGAAACAAAAGTCCATTTACTTTGATCATCAACCATTTGTCCCTTTTCTGTCAAAATTTCATGGCCTACTGGATGAAGTTTTCTAATGAACATCCCGTACATTCGAAAGCATAGCTTTGAAGCCCTGGCCTGGTTCAATGGAATTTCTTCCATTAGGCGTTTTGTCGATGAGGCCATGGGCAAAAATGAGTTCCCTTATGCCCAATGGATGCTAGTCCATTGCAGCATGGCATCATAGACCATAATGCATTTTGACTAGCCATGACACTGCGAAGCCTTCATAGTACTTAATAGATTTCTTTGGTGTGTATAGACAGCATTAGGAAATACTGGTAACAGGTCATCGAAAAATAAGTAGAGTTTGCTTAATAAACACATGTCTTAAAATCAACCTGTATATTAAGGTACACCATGTTATAACTAAAATTTAGTATAATATATTTTTGAGTTATGTAAAAGGGACTGGACATTTTAGAACACAAATAGGTATGTTTATGTTTCCGTTCCAGATCTTTCCAAAATTTTAACTAAACTTCGATATCTTGTAGACAGTATTATTAGCATACATAGGTACCTACTCATGGTTTGTCGCTCATGTCAAGTCCAGCATTTTAATCGACGATTTTTGACACAAAAGATATTATGTTAAAATCTGCTAAGTGAGAGAAAAAAGAACAATAACAATAGCTGTTTGCAATATTCTCAGACTGAATTATATTAGAAATTTAATCAAGGCTGTTGGAAAGAACTAGAACTAATACCCAAACATACCTAATTTTGTTTCAAAATGTCTACTACTTCTCACTAAAATTAAAAATTATACAACCCTATGTGTTATTTTCTACATATCTTTTAATAAGGGTTGGTATAGGACACATGTTATGTAAAAAAAAAAACAATATAAATAGAAAGTACAACTCATATGTGGCACAGGAAGAATGTCTGAAGTTAAGTGTTGTGTGAGCTTTATTAGGCCTGAATGTACAAGCGACACTCTCAGTCAGGTTCTGCAAAACTCAACTGGTACTTGAGCCCAACTTTCTTATGGGTGAGTTCAACTAACAGTTGAGTTTAGCTGAACCGGACTTTGAGTGTAATTCTTGGTGTAACTTGTACAATTGCACCTTAGTGTGTGTTGCCTTGTTCCAGCAAATGGAATAACTTGTCTTTATTTTGTCTTCAACCACACATGGTCACTGATCTTTTTTTGTGGCACCAATAAACTGTGGAAGCTGTTGTTAAATTAGATATCTTTAATATCTGCACTGAAATGTGAGTGCTAATAAAAAAGCAGTACTGAAATACATAACTTATTGATCCCATAAAATGTAGAGTATGGAAATGGGTTTAGTGCACTGGCATTAGTTGTGGTGGTTATATTGGTTATTCCTCGGGTTATTCACAACAACACTTTCAATCAATGAGACCTTAGGAGGGATTTTTGGCAGAATTATTGGGTTTTCGATTTGGAGAGTCTCGGAAGCCATGCATGGGTGTTGATGGAAAAGGAAAAAAAACAAATAAAATAAACAAAATAATAAACATTGATGCGGCGTACCGCACAGATAGGCCTCTGTGTAGGCTTGTTTGAACTCTTGGAAGACACGTCAGTATGCTTGCCCGGTATTTTATAATGTGCTGTTTGTATTGTGCTAATTATTTTACTAATGTATATCATTTTTAACGTGTGCCGTAACCCGTGACGTTTTTTAATTTGTATTTTAACGTACCAACGTGTTTAGACTTGAGGTGAGGTGTATTTGATGTTTTCTGTTTCTCCTTCTGACGGTTTAATTAATGTCTTTATAGCCCCGAAGAAGTCTGAGTTTATTAGACGAAACGTGGGCGAAGACGTTAATATAATAATAATATGATCTGTAATATCAGTGTACTTTTTAAGATTTTAAACTTGTTTTCTTACACTAATGATATTGGACTATTGAAAAACAAAACTGTTTGTGTTGTTATTGAATGTCAGGAATTAGAAAAAGTTCTAATAAATAATGAAATTTAAAATCCTAAGCGGAAATGTGCGTCAAGACGTTTAAACTCTATCAAGATTTTTTCTAAAAGTTTTCCAAGTCGAATTAGGTTTGATAAACATAAACAGTTCTTACAATCGGCCGGTGGTTCTTTTTTTGGCCAAGATTAACAAACCGAGCAAGAGATAATTTACCGCCGAACCCAGAAGAAATGCACCAAGATTATTCGCTGTCAAAGTCAGGTAAGAAAAATGTTGTGTTAGCTCACATCAATATCAGGTCGCTAGTTCCTTCTTTTGGCGACATAAAAGACTTAGCTCTCTCGGAGAAGTTTCATGTTTTGCTTTAACGGAAACGTGGTTGTCTGAGGACTGCCCAGATTCTTCCATTAATATAAACAGCTACCAGTTGTTTCGAAATGATAGAAAGACTAGAGGAAGTGGAGTGGCGCTCTATGTGGTGAACTCTCGTAAGTGTTTTCAGCTCATAGATATAGATAAAACTGAAAATGTTGCTGGAGTGGAGTATCTTTGGTGTGAGGTACCTGTCAAAGGATTAAAAGTATTAGTCGGTGTAATATATAAACCTCCTTTAATAGGTTATAAGAATTTAGAAGCACTAGAAAACATAATGTTTGAGTTATCCCTATCATATGATTTCATCTGCTTGCTTGGTGACTTAAATATCAACTTATTAACAGATAATCCATAGTCTAAATATTTGATATCTCTAGCAAGAATGTTTAATTTAAATCAAGTAATTAATGAGCCAACGCGCTTAACAAGAACTAGTGATAGTCTGATTGAAGTTATCTTTGTTGACAAGAAGCTTGAGGTTAATACAGTAGGTACTATAGAAATGTTTCATTTGAGAGACCATAGGTTAGTGTATGCTAATATCAAACTAGTAGCTCATCAAACAGCAGGAAAAATGGTCACTTTCAGGGAGCTTAAACAGTTCAAGTTGAATGATTTCAATTCTGATATGTTAAATGTCAACTTTAATTTGGTATGTCATGGCACCCCCGACTAGTGCAGGGTCTGAGTTTGGTACTACATGAAGTATTTGATAAACATGCCCCAACTAAGACTAGTTGCATTAAGCATCCTTACAAGCCTTACATAACTGACACATTCAAAGAAATAATTAAATTAAAAAAGAAATCACACAGAGCATACTTAAAATCTAATACCTTGGCTCATAAAAATGTATACCTAGACATTAAGAATTATTTGTCCTTTGCTATAAGGAGCGAGAAGAGGGCATATATAGAGTATGAATTAAGTAAAGCAAAAAAAGACCCTAAAAAAATTTGGTGTAATCTCAGGAAGTGGAATATCCATGGGAAGCCGGAATTCGAATTGCCCGCACATATGAAAAATGTCAATGAAATTACTGACCATTTTGCCAGTGTTTGTGATTCTGACATGCACACAAATGAGTTGCTTGTTGATTTCTTTAGTAATAATTATCTTACAAGAATGGAAGAATATAAGCACTCAGCACTATGCTCTGATGTTTCGGGTTATATGGATCGGTCGTATGTCTGCTGTCTGGTTTTCCTTGACTTTAGAAAGGCCTTTGATACAGTGCTGCATGCAGTGCTTTTGGCTAAACTGAAGTATTATGGTTTTTCTTAACGGGCTTGTAGATGGTTTGCAAGCTATCTTGGGGAGCTACAACAATTTGTGGAGGTGGACGGCAGAAAGTCGGGAACGGTCTCTGTTACCGGTGGAGTGCCACAAGGCAGCATACTCTGCCCGCTGTTATTTAATCTGTACACTGCCGATCTGCCGCAACTAATTAAATTCTGCAAAATTTACATATACGCCGATGATACGCAACTCTAGCAATATTAATGCGGATATAGCTGGCATGTACGCTTGGTCTTTCGATAATAGCTTAACCTTGAATGTCAAAAAGTGCAAATATCTCATTATTGGCTCAAAAATATTAGAAACAAGTTCTTTATGTATAATTTTAGCGTATTACATGTTAATAATTGCATAATGCCCCAAGATGACTGCACCCGTAACTTGGGAGTCTATTTCGATGTCGAAATGAAGTTCGAACTCCATGTAGAACAAAAAAAGATTACATCTATAATTATCAAGTTAAAAAGTCTGTGTCCATATAAGTACTTGTTGCCCAACGACATAAAGCTTAGATTAATTGAGTCATTGCTATTGGCGCAACTGGATTACGGTAGTGTTGTCTATTATCATTACTTAACTGAAACTTATAAAAATAAACTTCAGAAGGTACAGAACTCATGTCTAAGATTTGCATATGCAAAAAATAAATTCGACCATATAACACCAGTATACATAGAAAATTGAATTTTAAAATACGATCAGCGAGTTGAAATGCAGTTTCACTTATTTGTACAAAAAATATTAGTAACTGGACTGCCACCATATTTGTATAACTATTTCATACGTAGAGCAGATTTGCATGCACTAGTCTTAAGAAATGTAGTTAGATTTGATATTTCTCAGCACACTTCAGCTAAGTTTAGAAGCTGTTTCCGCTATCGAGCAATCCGGTGCCTCAACTCCTCCCTATTTGACAAAATGGTTAATTCCTCAGGGAAAACCTTAAGGAAGTACCTCAGGGATGTTTATTTGTTGGAGCTGGATGGATGAGTTGGGTAGGATTGACTGGGAAATTATAATAGTTTTATAGTTTCAAACCTCATATAATCATTTGGCATAGTATTTATAGACGGTATGGAAGAACGCACTAGGAATATTGTCCTTTTGTGTATATGTAATTATCACAATAAATTATTTATTTATTTATTTATTTTAATTAATAGTCAAAGGGGCGTATAGCGTTGGGCGGAGCAAAAAAATAGTGCGGTTGAGCGAGCAAGCCTTATAGACTGGCTTATTTGCACTATATGATGTAAGTGGTTTTTTTGTGCAGTAAAATTGGAAATAATCTGACAATTTTTGATTTACCGACTAGAAATTGCTCCTAAGGGGGTTGAATACGAAAAGCTTTTAACTAAAATCCTATGCCAATAAGTCACGTGATAGATGTAACCATCCGTAGTTGTCTTAACAATGTTGTACAAATGAATAATAATAGCTTTCTCACTACAGCTGACACATTTGAGTAATTTTGTGATTTCTGATGCTTTGAAATCTTGTATCAAAAAGCTAGGCATGCTGCAAAACCCATATCTCTTATCCATTTTCAAAATAATTTTAAAATAAACAATTTATCTTTCAGCGTAATTCATAAAAAAATTTTTAAATGTTTCGAAACAAACCATTTTACTAATATGTTTGGTAAACATATTAATTTTGTGACCCAATATTATGTGTTCTATCTGTTTTTATTAGTTCATATTTTTTTTTCCAAATATCTCCAAAATGGTTACAGATAAATTTTTTTGTGTGGTCCTTTCATAAAGACAGTTCAGAATTTGTAAAAATATTCGAGCTATCATAAAAAAAGTGACCATTTTTGGTAGGTATCTTGGAAAGAAGTAGATACTGCTTAACTGCTACCCTATCAGCTATATAGCTTAGGACGGGAATTTTTAGATAAATTTTTCGTACCCTAACCATATCATGGTCCTACCCAAAAAATTTCCTATGAATTATTTCAAGGCTGTAGAACAGAAATTGCGATAATAATATGTATTTGATTCCAATGTAGAATAAAAAAAAACTAAAAACATGTTTTAAAATGCAAAACAAAACAGCTTTCTTGTCAGCTTTGTTGAGCTTGATTACTCTATTTTTTTAGCCTACATCTCTCGATACTCATTAAGCATATGTGGCAATGTTTCTAGGACTGTAAAGATGACACAGTGTTCGGTAAGATATTTGGGTTATAGGTCATAGTAAATGGCCACTGGGTCACAATCAAATGCAATATAAATTGGAGTTCAAGTGAATCCCATTAGAAAACCAACCAAACTTATCCTTGCATGCAATGCATTAAAATTATTAAAATTGTCCAACAGCTAATATACATGGTTTTTCAAATGTTCTCAAAAGGTCTACCTTTTACTACTTCCTCTTCTTAGGGAAAACTAACTAACTAACCTAAAGTAGGTCTCGAAGTAGGTTTACAGAATCTATTTCTTGATGATCATTTCATATTATTTGTAAGGTCGAGGCATTCAGAGTTGTTCAGAGTGTTCACAATTTTAATCAATTTTTACAGTCTGAAAGTTTCTCTATTAAGCAATTTTAGTTTAGAAAGTTTGTATGATGCCATCAGTTTGTTACAATTCTGCTTTAAACTTTAGATATAAACTAGGTACCTTGATTAGAATATGTTATACTATATCGATTATTTTGAAGAATCAGGAACAAAAAATTGTCTGGATCACAGACTTCCGTATGGATATATTATGCGATCCTGATCCCTAACTCGCCTTTATTATCAGTTAGGTATTTTAGTCAATAATAACCTACTATTTTTAATCACAGTTTAAAGTGGAATAGTAGCAAACTAGCTTGATATCAACTTTGTTAAATGTTAAATCCGACTCGCTGCATAGAGAGACTGTTAACAAACATACAAAGCAAGTAACAATGAGATAGATTTTTTAAACCTCCTTTGCTGTATGTCCGAAAACTTCATCTTTGTACCTTTCAATATGTGGCAAAAGTATTCCTTTCAGGAGCATTTGGAAAATCCTGAAGCTATCTATATGGCTGATACGAAAAGAACCTGTTAGCTGCTTTGATAGTCACTAATATTTTTACAATTTTTGTGAATATGTAAACTTGCTCCAAGACTCTAAGCATCCATCGGAACCTAGAGCATAATAATATTAGTCTAAAACAGTATAAACAGTATGAAAGGAGCCAGGTTCCAGTGTTTTATTGGTGTTCATTTCTTCAGGAAGACTTCTGTCCATAAAGTAAGTTTGTCAGTACCTATCCTAACCCGCCTTACCCTAATATAGCATATATGGACACAATGCCCATTTTATAGGTACCTATGTTTTAAAAAATTTGTCTACTTAAACATATTTTTCCTAAGTAAACATAAATAACAGCAAAATTCACGTTCTCAAAGACTGTACTTGTCTGAAAGTGGCAAAATTCTATGAAACCAACTCCTAAAACACAAACCTTTGACTTAAGACCCTGTAACTCAGAAAACTTCTTGACAAAATGGGCACTTCACGGACGGTCAATTAGAGTCAAATCCTAGAAAAGCAATCTTAAAGATTAGAAATGATAAATTTAAAATTTAACATACGAATACAATAGTAGATAGACTGTAAATAAAGATTGCGGGCCGTGGTTAATGCCTCGCAGATAAAAATAACGAAATTCAATTTGAGTTAGTCATATTTGGGGAATTTCAATATAGTTCTACTTGGTTTCATGCACAAGCTGGCAACAGCGGCGAAGTGATCACGATTTGGATTAGTTTCCTTAATGAATTCTACTATATAGGTATACCCTTACTTATGTTTCTATATGAGTACGTTAAACACATTTAAGGTCAACGGCTCAGTAAAATACGAACCGTTTCTGTAGTAACATGTATAAGCAATTTAAAAAACAAAGATGCTATCGTATCAATAAGGAGCGGATTTTAGGTAAAAAAAAACTCTAGAATTAGGTAAAATAAATAAGTAATTTAGGTCAGAAAAACAACCGATTAGGTAAATTAAACTCAGATTTAGGTATAATAAAATTTATGTATTATAATAAAATTGGTCATTTATAATTATTATCAAGTAACTTAAATAACGTTATACACACCTTTAAAATGTTATATACAAAAATGTGTCAAATATATAAAAAAAAAAACAAAATGGTAGTCCATATTTGTACCATCTCTATTTTTTGGGGTCATCTACTACGAACTAAATTTATTTTCGACAACCGTGTCAGACATTTTTGCTACAGCAATGTAGTTGGTAAGTAAACACAATAATGTGTTACATAAAGTGTGTTTTTAAGAAATATTAATTTACAGCTTGTACCTTGGCTTGTACAAATGAAATGTAGCAGGTGTTTTGCAAAGTCAACTCTCAGGCTCAAAAAAATTGTGATATTAAATACAATGTACCTATACCAGAACAGGTGCCTTATAATTCATAATAAGAAGTAGTTAGTGATGAAGATGATGTGAGTATGATGTGATAAGTACTATACAATTAGTCAGTAGTAAGTAGGGTAGTTAGTGTTACGTCCATGTAGAAAAGGAGATTTTCTTTGTACATATAACAAAGCGAGGTGTGAGAGTGATTAGGTGCTGCTAGTGCCACGATGCCCCACATTGGAAAAAAAAGCTATAGATGCAGTGCAACTGCATATAATAATATTTATTTTTTCTACTCGCGTGCGCGATAATTTACTTTTCCGCACGCAATTGAGTGCGGTGAGTTGTACTTTTCCGCACAAGTGCTCCGCTACGCGTCGTTCGGCCAACTGCAGTTGCGTGCGGAAAAGTATCACTTTCCGCACTTGTTAGGAAAATAACTATCGTAAACACTCTAGATCTGACTTATAAAAAAAAAATTCTTTTGATTTCCTGAGAAAGATGATGCACGTAGGATTCAGTGGTTTGAAATCATGGGTTTGCCATATACTCCTAAGAGAATTTACTTTTGTGAGGATCATTTCACTGCCAATCAGTTTACAGATACAACTCAATTCAGACTATCTAAGTTTGCACTTTCATTTAATAATGAAGGGAAAATGTCTTCACATGTTACTAAGAGAAGCAATGTGAACATTATTAGCAACATAATACTACATCCTGCTCAATCTACCGAACATCCTCAACATACTGAAGAATCCAAAGATCCTCAATCTATTGAACATCATCCTTTAGAACTAATACCTAGTAGTGTTATTGACAACACAACTTTAAAATTTCTTAAAGAAAAAGTACTTGTTTCACGCATTTCCACCTTATCTCCAAAGGAAATTAAATATACTACCTCATCTTTGCATTTGATAAATGAAACAAGAATTAAAAATATAACCCCCAGGAAACAAAGGATGTATAAATAAATGTAGCTAAAAAAAGTAATGTCTAGGTTAAAGCTTAGGTTAAAAAAATGTTCAGTAAAAGCAAAAGAACTTCAAGAATTAAGCCAGTCACCTATATTTGTAGATCTTTATCGAAAACTAGATGTAGCAGAGGAAGATTTCTTACAAAGTACAGTTTTAAATTTAAAGTCATTAAAACCAACCTGGACAATAAGAGACAAAGTTTTTGCTTTGGCTTTATATAAAAAAGGTCCACAATGTTATAACTTTTTAAAAAAATGCATTCCACTGCCCTCAAAAGCTACATTACAGTCAATTCTAAGAAATCTTACTTTTGAGCCTGGCATTAATAGGGAACTTTTACAGAAGCTATCAAAAAGGGTATCTAAAATGCATGCACAAAACAGGCTCTGCATATTACTTTTTCATGAAATGGCTGTAGCTCAACAATTAGTGTTCGATAAAGCAAATGATAAGATTATGGGCTACATTGATCGAGGTGGGAGTTTAGGAAGAAGAAATTAACCAGCTAATCATGCTTTGGTATTTATTGGGTTCATGATCTTCGAAAGGTCTGGAAACAACCGATTTCATATTATTTTACAGAAGATAATGTTAAAACCAATGGTCTAATTTCAATTCTTACAGAAGTCATAACAAATTTACAAAGTTTAGGGCTAAAAGTTTTGGCTACAGTTTGCGACCAAGGGGCTACAAACCGTGCCGCCTTAAACAAGCTCTCAAATAATCCCTCAATTGAGAGACCAGGGCCTTTTTTTATGTCAATGGAGAAGAAGTATTTGTAATTTATGATCCTCCCCATCTTCTAAAATCAACAAGGAATGCCTTTTGCAAATATGACACCATGAAATATGATAACATGTAAGACAGTGTTTTGCAATTGACAAAAAGAAAAGGTTTCATGGTCTTCGGAAAATCAGGGAATCGTACATAAACCTTCATAACAGAAATCAACTGAAAATGAAAGTGAGTGTTGCAGCCAGGGTATTTAGCAATACAATGGCTGCAGCATTAGAAAGCATGATTGGGACTTCAAATGATAAATTACTAACCGAAGCCAATTTCACCGCTGAATTTGTGCATTATATAGATAGACTTTTTGATAGCTTTAATTGCAGAACACCAAGCCCTACTGGGGTGCATGGCTCAAAAATCACCGCATTGTAGCTTATCGCTCTCACTGCTTCCTAAAATACAGATGTGGGAATTTATATCCCAAGATGGTTCAAGAAAAACTCAAATACCATTCAAGACGGGCTGGATAACGACCATTAGAGCCACCCTTGAACTTTTTGAGGAGTATAAGAAACTGGGAGTTAAATTTTTAGGGACTCGTTCTTTGAATCAGGATCCTCTTGAAAATGCCTTTGCCTCGATAAGAAATCTAAAAGCCTCAAATACAAATCCAAATTGTTTCCAGTTTAGATCCGCAATTAAAACTTCGATTATGAATAATCTTGTAACCACGTCGCGTCATACAAATTGTGAAAAAGACGAGGGTTCAATTTTAGATAATCTGCATATGTTTCTCGCATCCGAAGATACTGGATATGCTGAAACACCCTTACATTTAATTGAAAACAGTGAATTTTTCAGTGTTACAATTCCTCACGAAAATTAAATGGCTAAGAGTGGTGACTATGATTCTCAAATTACAACGTACGTGGCGGGCTTTCTAGCTAAAAAAATCTACGTACGTGGCGGGCTTTCTAGCTAAGAAAATAAATTTTCAAACTTGCTTTGATTGTACAAAAAGTATATCTGATGTGTTCACACCTAATCACACTTACACCATGTTCAGAGAAAATGATGATGTAAAAAGTAGACTGACGTATGTAACCACGGACATTGCAAATTCATTAAAAGAAATTTTTAATATCATAATGTTTATTTTGCCCATGTATGGCCATGTTCTACATATCTACAAAAAATTAAATGTTTTTATAAAGGAGCATGTTGATTTTACATGTTTTTTATGTGACATGTGTGTGATTTTCATTTAAAAATGACTTCATAAATTATAGTACTGAGTTAGTCTTAAGGAAATACTGTGATGACCTATATAGATATAAACAAGAGGAACTCAACCGAATTAAAACAACCAAAAAGAAAAATTAGATATAATGAAACATAAATTGGCTTATATATTTAAAATTTTCTTAAGTTTTTGTTTGTTTCTTAAGTTTTCTTTTTACTACATATATAGGAGCTGTACAATATATGTATGTACATATGTAGTGCTCAATTATTCTTATAAAGTATTAGAGGCACATCTGCTCACATATAATTTTTCTGTGATGTTATGAAAGTGATTTTGTTGTTAGTCCTGTAAGTTAGTTCACATTAGTATTATAATATATTCTGTTTTTAGGTAGTTTTTTTTGTTATTGGATTGAATATTTTGTTTGTATATAGGTAGTAAACCTGTTGTTTGTCCTAAGAGGCACATATTCTAGCATCTCATTTTTTTGTGATGTTTTGAAAAAGACTTTGCTGTTTTTAGTCCTAAGTTATTTCCTATTAGTATTATAATATCTATATTATATTGTTACGTTGTTTTTTTTGTCATTGTTTTCGATATTTTGTATTTATGTACCTACGTAATACATCTGTTGTTTAAAAAAACTTGTAGTTTTTTTCATCCCTTTTGCACATTTTATAAAAATAATTTCAAAAATAATCACGCATTAAATTCTTGAATAAAATTTAAAACACATTATATCACTACTGACTATATATTTAAAAAACCCGGGTTTTTCAGGAATGATTTTGTCGGTAGCGACAGATGGCGCGACAATCGAACATTGCTCCTAACCTTGACCATTCAGTCGAAGCCTCTTATACACGTAGTGTATTATTACTTTCTATATGGAGTGCTTGTCTGTCTGTCGTCGCCACCACAGTATCGCTCCGTTCGCTTACCGGGAGCAATTTTACGCTCGATTTCGCATACCAACGAGTTAATTTCGCATAGTTTTGAAAAAACACTCTTGGTTTGTGTCTCACCGTTTTGTCATCCCAGTTCTCGTTGTGTGTTAGTAGTTAGCGTGATATTTTCGCACCAAAAGATCTCCAACTTCGCGTAGTTTTGACAAAACACCCTTGGTTTGTGTCTCACCATTTTGTCAACCCCTCTTGTCGCGTTGTGTTCAAGAATCTCTCACAATTACTCGGCACCTGCCAATTGACCTTGAAGCTGTGTTTTGAATTGAATAGCAAGCAAAAACCCGCCTATGGTGCAGTTCTGGGACCCTAGAGAAGGCTAGTTCAACCTAATTACAGCCCAATTACCCAGTTTGCTTGCTTCCAAACTCAATTGAAGAATAAGCTGGCGGACAGAACCCTGAATATTGGTGAGAATGTTCCTATTTATTTATTAATGCTCACAATGTAGAGTTGTGCTGCTTCACTGTGATTTGTCATTTATTGACTCTCTCTTTCCCTATTTGTTCTGATCAAACGTAGCACGAACCCTCATTTTTAAAGTAATTTCACTGGATTAAAATAGTTTTGAATTTCTTTCAAAATTCAATTGCCTGTTGACTAACACGCAGCGGCGTTCGTTTGAACTTTATCTTATTGATAATCTCGGATACCAAGCAGTGTCGTCTTACAACTTGATTTCTCTTTTTAACATAGGTTGTTTATTTCACATTTAGATAGTTTAAGGCTAAGTTTAAGGTTATGTAAATAAGTTTAGAGCCTTATGCTGTTTAGGATTGAACATATTTAATTTAGTTTTTTTTTTAGATAAATTAATCTCATTCATTTACAAATCAAGGTAACAAATCAAAGTGATTTTTGTACATAAACATTGTAATAAATTAGTGTCTTTTCGAGCATTTAGTGAGTGGTTTGTTCATTCCTTATTCAGAGATCTGTTAATATAAAAGAATCTGACGACAGGTGACGGTCCGAAAGTCTTCTTAGATTTTCACCCGCTTTATGTAAGAGGTGACAGATATATTCTAGTCAACCTACAACAAGTACTGTCAATAAATTTAAGCTAGCACCACTGGTGACGATGATTTTGACACTACGGACTTGTACACTTTGACATTTTTTTGTTATCTTTTTTTTTACTTTTATACGTGTGGGACATATTAAATATTTGCTTTTATCTGTTTAATCTGTTTGCTTTGGTTGAAAAAACTGCTAATTAGAATAATGGAGGAAAATGCCGAAGAGAAAAATCTGGGATCTCGAAAACGAAAAAGTCATTTCTCCGAAGCGGACTCTAGCATAAAAAGCAAGGTTTGATGGTGTAATTTTACTACTTGTCTTAGTGTTACAAGAAAAATATTTTTTAGGCATTTTCAGGAGATTGAAATTTCAGAAATAATTTTGCCATGTGAGCATAAAAGGCAAAAGAAATTTAATTGTAACAAAGTCACCATAGATGATATAAACAAGGCTCGTCAAAAAGTATTTTCATCAGATATAAAAGAAGTTCTGGACCAACGGTGTCTTTTTCTATCTACAGCTCCATGTAGACGAAGGCCTAGAAAACCAATTCCAAGCAAAAATCATGCTGTAGCGATTCACTGCTATGTAAGAAAGGTTTTTAACTTTTTGTGCAAATTTCTAAACTAATTTTTTTAATATAATTTTTTAAATATAATTCAATGTCGGTAGGGGTATTAGCCCTCGAAGTAGTTGTTTCTATTTGTTTCCTTCTTTATGTATAACTACAAGGTTTTGGAAATGCCGAAAGCAGACAAGTTTTCAAATTTCCAAATTGTAATTATATAGTCCGTACACTATAACTTTACTTGCGCAGTAGGTCATGTAAATTTGACATTTTGCCCCCTGTATATTATGACAGGCATTGTCATATATTTTAGGTTATATTTATGACTTTAGTAGTTATAATTTTTGGGTCCATGGTTGCCAGGACGATTTAAATTAATGTAAATCATCTGAATAATAATTTTTAATTTCATTTTATAAAACATGCATTTTAAAGAAAATTGATTTTTATTAATAAATAATAATTATAGTTTATAACAAATTTAGTATTGATTGACCTTATCATTCTACGAGAAGGTAGACACAGTGAATTCTTGTTGTAATTTCCGAACATTTACTCTTTCTGGTTTCTCATATTATAATCGTGTTATTCCCATAGACTGCTCTAGGTGTTTCAATACGTTAATATGTAGAAATTGTAGCTGGATTAGGTTGGGTTCTGGTTCTGCAGTGAACAAACTAAGCGCATTTTCCTCTTTCGTTTCAGTCTCCAAACCCAAGCTACTCTAGTTACTAGCTAAAACGGTAAAATTCATAATTTTCTCGAAAATTGCACCTACCTTTTGCCTAGCTACCAATTTGAGTCAGAGGAATCAGTTTTATAGTTTATTTATATTATTAGGAGCTGATTTTCTTGCCAGTTGGACACTATTTACTCTCATGCGATGCATTAACGATTTGCTCTGTATGAAGAATACACTTGGTCTATTAGGTCTTCCTTCCAGGTCTTCCTTCCGGGTAGCCAAACAGAAGTGAACACTTTACGGTAGATCTTCAAATGAGTAGGATTTATATAGAAACACGCGAACTTGAAAAGAGCAAAAAATTATGACAACGTCCAATTTTTAAAAAGCGATTGCTGGTGGCTCCTTTGAAACTGACATTAAGCTAATTTCATAGGTAAACAGATTCCTTGAAGACGATTGGTTGAATGTTTTCAAAAATCAGTTTTATTGGAAGATTTTGATTTTGCACCTCGTTATGGACATGGTTATGGACTCGGTTTAAAGAAGCAGGGTGGCCAACAAGAGCTAACAGTTCAGAAGTGCCAATATAATGGAAAAATATCACGGCTGCTTGCGCAAGTAAAGTTATAATGTACGACCTATACATGTGCATTTTTCGCATATCTTAATTAAACTCTGGTTCTATATTCTTTGCAAAAAGCTTAATATTTTTTTGGCTTTTTAGCATTGATTTTTTATTACTTTATTAATTCATTTAAATATTTTTTTGCTTTATAAAATGAGCTTTGAAACAAACAGTGTAATTCAATGCCGGTAGGGGTATTAGCCCTCGGAGTAGTTGTTTCTATTTGTTTCCTTCTTAAACGCTGCAATATTTTTGGAAATATTGAAAGCAGAAAAGTTTTCAATTTCCAATTAGTAAATATTGCCTTTTTGCATATTTTAAACTAGAGTTTCCTGCGAAAAAGCTAAAAATTTCGTTTACTAATTTTTTCCTAGATTCCTGTGCGAAAGGCATCGTTACAAGTTTGTCAAAGTTTTTTTTTGAAAATAATGAACATATCTAAAGCAAGGATTATAGGGATATCCAAAATTTTGTTAGACGGTGGCGTTCCGAAAAAACTAAGAGGTGGAGACAGAGTCTTCAAGGCATTTGAAAGCACTAAAAATAGCATTAGGAATTTTGTAAAGAAACTCAGAGGCACTGAAAGTCACTATTCAAGAAAAAATACAAGTAGAAGTTACTTAGGTGCCGAGCTAAATATATAAAAATTGTATAAAATCTAAGTACAATTCTTCTTGTCCAACTGATTTACTCAGGACAAAGTTTGGACTATTTCATAAAGTCTTTGTCACAGAGTTTAATATTGGCTTTAAAAGTCCATCTGCAGATGTATGCAGCTATTATTTAGGACTCGCTGCCAAAATTAAGAAAGAAAAAAATAAAGATATTAAAGTTAAAGCGATGATAGAGAAAAGAATACATAAATTGAGGGCAAATGCATATTATGACCTGCTTAAACATAACCCAGATAATGCCTACTCATTCTGTTTCGATATGCAGCAGGTACGACCACTGCCAAAAAACCCTGGAGAAGACTCCTTTTACTTAATCAAGTCAGTTATTACACTTTGTGTTGTGTAAATACAAAAAATACTATGAAACCAATTTTCTACACTTGGACGGAGGACCAGGCCGGAAGAGGCTGCACAGAAGTAGCATCGGGGCTATTAGATCACTTAAAAAACCTTGATTTGCCACCTAATGTTAATACATTGAGATTGTTTTGTGATGGTTGCGGTGGGCAAAACAAAAATTCTTTTGTCGTACAGACTTTACTACTTTGGTTACCAAACGAAACTAACCAAATTGTAAATATCAATTTACATTTCCCAGTAAGGGGGCACAGCTTACAAGGTGTATACAAAAAAGTCATAAAAATAAGTGACTATAAGAGAATATATCTAAAAAAGATAGAGAGAAACGGAAAATATGTAACAGAAATTGAATGCTTTCCGAATTTTAAATCAGATATAGGGAGCAATACTCAGAACCTTCTAAAACGAGGAAAAATGCCAACCTAACCACATTACAGGAGGTACCAACTCCTTTGAATAAAATGCTGGTAAGAAAGCAAGAATAAAACCCCTTGTGGTGTTGAAAACCAATATTCCTGTTTTGTGAGAATTTAACTAAATGGACTTGTTTAGTTTTGCAATTAAGCTACAGAAATAAGTGTCAAAGTAAACAAATTTCAATTGCAGATTCTGCAGAAGAGTGGTTAATACTGAAAGTGAAAATGGAATTGTATAATGATAGCATTAGAGAATCGGTGGAAAACAGACCTCGAATGGCTCTGACCGTTTGTAGTTTAGCTGCTAATTTTTTACATTCAGTATATAGAAGTAAAAAGTAAAAGGCTAAATAATAAACACATAGAGGTTGAAAACACTTTATGAAGAAAAAACGTCAGCTTGGGCTCAAAATTTTGGGGATTAGCTGAAAAGAGATTTCCTAGTTTATCTGGTTTGGCACAACTTTTAGCTGTTTCTGCTTCATCAGCTCAACTAGTGCGATATTTTCTCACTGGTCATTTGTTCATTCTGATGTGCGAAACCGTTTATCACAAGATAGATCCAGCAAATTGGTTTCTGTATACTATCGCTAAAGCTAAAAGATGGTAACACTTCTTCTGAATATTAGGTATGATGATAATGTATTGGGTCCTCTCAATTTACCTATGTAAGGGTTTGCAGGTACAGGACAAATAAAACTTCCTGGTCGTTTGAATAACGGCCAACGTTTCGACGTTTAATTCACGTCTTCTTCAGGGCTATATTCGGCGACAAAGGATGACGTCAATAAACAAGATTACATCCATGATGCACGTCACACATCACCACAGCAACAATATCGCTCGGTACAGGCTAGCTTGTCCTGAACATTTTAACAATAACATTTATCAAGGCAGCAGGCAGCAAAAAAGACATCAAATAAACACAAATTTGTCAATCCGGATGGTTCTCTAAAATAATAATGTAAGGTAATACCTACATAACGTCAAACTTGATGGACTTTAGGTACTATATCGGTGATTTCCTGAGCCACATAAATATTATTTTGAAATGAGCTAAAGATACCTAATCTTAAGATGTAAGGTTTTGCAGGTATAGGACAAATAAAACTCCCTTGCCGTTTGAATAACGGCCAACGTTTTGAAGTTTAATTCACGTGTTCTTCAGGGCTATATTCAGCGACAAACGATGACGTCAATAAACAAGATTACATCCATAATGCACGTCACACATTACACACGTCAGCACCATCACAGCAACAATATCGTTGGGCACAAGCTGTGCCGAGCCTGATTAAGAAATCCGGATTAACCATCCGGATTGACAAATTTGTGTTTATTTGATGTTTCCTCTGCTGCCTGCTGCCTTGATAAATATTATTGTTAAAATGTCGATTACTATAAATTCTAAATTTTTGGGATTAAAAATGTTTTAACTATATGTTTTATTATAAATCCAAAGTGTTCAAAAAAAAGTCATCAAGTTGGCCATAGATTTTTGATAAAAAGATGGTAGTATAAGGGTAAATAGAATTTCGTTACTCCACTCTTCTGACATTTTACAGCCAATTTGATGACTTTTGCTAATGAGCACCCTTATAATCAGTAAGTATTTAGTAAAAGAGTTTGACATGAATTATACTTTTTACATGTTGGGTGAGTGCTGTGAACTGTGGATGTTGAAATTGTGTATTCCATGTCCTTGGCCTACTAAAATCATCTTTACTAGAATGTAGCATTATGGAATGATAATGATGATTTTATGTTTTTTGTTTTATTTCATCCATGTTAATATAATAATTTCTCAGCCTACTAATCCTTGATGAATATTATATGAAAATATGAACTCTGGTTGATAGTTTAGTTTAATTAGTATCTCTCCAATTAATAATAATAATAATAATAACGAATATAACTTTTGATGGACTTCGCTGAGTCCCGTCTATCAGAGGAAATCTGCCAGCTAAACATCTAGCAGTGAATTTCTAACCACGAACGACGCATAATAACGAATAGTATTATTATTATTATTGAATATGTAATAAGAATAAGTAATAATAATTTGTTTCACAATGTCGAAAATGTAGCAAAAAAATGTCGCAAAATGCTTATGTTATAATTTACGTTTGTAATAAATTGCGTGGCAAATGTATAGTTTGCGACGGCCCCAACCTTGGTGACCACCTAAACGGGAAGAGGGAAAGTTCGCATTTCGACGCGGGAAAAGGTCCTGTGCGCCGGCGTTCTTTGTGCGCAAAGTCGTATTTTGTATCCTTTTTTTATCCCGATTTAAAACCTGCTAATTATTTATGTATTTAATTAGTGCCAAAACGTTGTGCCATATAGTGTCAACCCACCTCTACCGCAAACATCAAGAATGCCAGAGACCAAGGACAAGAACGAGCTCGACAATAAAGGTGAAAACTCAGAGGAAGTTAACCGCATTTCAGTAAAGGTGCCTCCGTTTGGGACTGAGAAGCCAGCCCTTTGGTTTTCTCAACTAGAAGCGCAATTTGTCTTAGCAGAAAATACCTCGGATTCGACGAAATTTTATCATGTATTGTCAAACTTGAGTAATAGTATGGCAACAGAAGTGGAAGACGTCATTACGAACCCACCTACTACCGACAA
This sequence comes from Taphrorychus bicolor, assembly GCA_951812265.1. Classification (NCBI taxonomy): domain Eukaryota; kingdom Metazoa; phylum Arthropoda; class Insecta; order Coleoptera; family Curculionidae; genus Taphrorychus; species Taphrorychus bicolor. Next base: position 1,731,147 of record OX638304.1, read on the forward strand.
ATATGCAAAAATTAAAGCTGAGCTCATCAAGAGAGAACACTCATCAAGAGACAACACAAAGAAATAGGCAGCCGAACACCATCCCAATTCCTGAGGCATCTACGCCATCTGGCGGGAAGCTCCGTGACCGACGGCTCATTCCCACACGGAACCATCCCAAATAATATGGCAGTGTTAGCTGACAAAATTAAGGAAGTCAGTTCCAGCAACCAAATCTCACAGGTTTGCCCTTGGCGACAACCAGTTTTCAATAATGCTAGACCATTTTGGCCAAATTGTCGAAGGATTCAAGCAGCTGACACTACAACTGAATGAACCTTCCCGTAAAGGTCGCGAGCGGCACAGGAACAGGCCACGTTCCCACAGCAGGTATCGCAGTAAGTTCAGGCAAAACATCGACAATAACCCATTAATGTCCAAGGTTGCGTTTTCGCAACAAGTGTTCAGCTTGACTTAAGCTCCATCTATGGTGCAGAGCCCCAAACGAAACCGCTTGGAAATTGGCAATTTCGTTTCTCTACAGATTCCTTCGAAATATATTAGTGACAATAGATCTAAGAAATGTCATGCGCGGCCATATTGTAGTTATAAATGTGATGCTTTAGTTGGCGCTAAATCAGAGGCCGTCCTCTCTCTAAACAATATTAACTATTTTGAAAGTTCTTACGCATATAAAGTGCGAGTTTCTAAAATGGAACAAATTCAGTAAAAACAAACGTTTTATTTTGTGGGAAAACGCTTGGACCCGTCGATTTATATTTTAGATTGCCTTCTTTTTTGTAAAATAAACCATTATACAGGTTGTCCCAATTTGGAGATATGACGTCATCAATTATTTTTTTAAATGACAACTGCTATTTTTTGTCAGATATTTTCATAGTGTACATCAAGTTAGCATCAATATTAGCCAATTTTCAAATTTTTATAAAGTGCCAGTCGAAAGATAATTAACAAATTTTATTTTATCATCAATTCATATTAGTCATTTACCTATTGAATTTACCCCAAGCTACCCTTTCATAGATTGCCTTTGACTTTCTGGTAACGATAATTTCTACCAGCATTAGGCACGTTTCATTAATGTCAATATCAAATGTACAATTGACAGCCTTTTACTTTTCTTAAATATATTTGCTTAAATACTTGATAATAATAACTTAATAACTAATTCAACGTAATGTCTTACTTAACTGAAAGTCACAAGATTGAAATTTTAATGATCATTGGATACGGAGATAGAACACGAATTGAAGTAGTTCAATTATTCAGAGACAAGCATCGAAAGTCACAAGATTGACATTTTAATGATGATTGGATACGGAGATAGAACACGAATTGAAGTAGTTCAATTATTCAGAGACAAGCATCGTGATTTGCCACTCTTATCTCGAAGTACTGTAAGTAAGATAGAAAAACGGTTTCAGGAAAACGGACATGTAAGGAAAACATTAATTCATCGAAAGACTGCACTAAGGGAGAATGTCAAAGTTAATGTACTATTATCTGTTCAACAAAACCCTAATATTTCCACCAGGCAGCTAGTTAATGAACAGAAAATTAGAAAAACTTCAGCAGTAAAAATTCTCAAAGCCCAAAAGTTGCATCCTTACAAACTAAAAATTCTCTAGGAATTGACCGAAGATGATCCTGATAGAAGACTTCAGTTTTGGGAGCAAATGATGGATCTTCTGAACAAAAACGTTGTGAACACAAACAACATTGTGTTCTATCTAAAGTGTTTTCCGGGAAACACTTTAGATAGTATTATGACCGGCCGTGAAAGCCTTCACAGTCTGATAACATTGTGTTCTCTGACGAATCGACGTTTACGCTAAATGGTGAGGTAAACCGACAAAATGTTCGTTATTGGGCAGACGAGAATCCCCACTGGATGAGAAAAGGTCACAGTCAACGCCCAGAAAAAGTCAATGTTTGGGCAGGAATTGTCGATAATCGAGTTATAGGACCAATCTTTTTTGAATAAAACTCAACTTAGCGAGATATTTAGAATTTTTGGAAGAGGAACTGATTCCAAATTTGGGTCCTCTATTTCCTTGTCCTATAGAAGAAGATGTCCTCAACAGAAATATCTGGTTTCAATAAGATGGTGCTCCTCCCCATTTTGCCAGACCTGTTCGCCAATATCTGGATGAAGTATTTCCGGACCGATGGATTGGTACAAGAAGCCCCCCAGGGCCACCTGACCATTGAATGGCCACCCAGGTCATCAGACCTGAGTACATTGGATTTTTTTTTGTGGGGCTACGTAAAAAGCAAAGTTTACCAAACGAAACCTGAAAATGTTCAGGAGTTGAAAGCACGAATAAGGCATGAGTGTAGACTAATTGCAAACGTGCAAAACGAGTTTCAGTTACATTTAGGGTATTGCCAACTAGTGAATGGACATCATTTTGAGCATTTATTGTAGAATATTTATTAATATGAATTGATGATGAACTGATGTTGAAATTTTGTTAATTATCTTGCGACTGGAACTTTATAAAAATTTGACAATTGGCAACTATGTATAACTTAATGTACACTATGAAAATAGCTAACCCAAAACTGCAGTTGTCATTTAGAAAACAATCGATTACGTCATATCTTGAATTTCGGACAACCTGGTTAACAGTTTATTTTTCAAAAAAAGACGGCAATCTAAAATATAAATCGACGGGTCCGAGCGTTTTTCAAAAAAGAAACGTTTTTTTTTACAGAACTTGTTCCATTTTAGAAACTCACACTGTATTGCATGTTTGTGTATTGCCTGACTCTAAATAGGTTACCGGTTTGCTTTATTACCAGTAAGTACAGTATATTTTGTATTTACAACTTAGATGTTTCTTTGTTTGCAACGCAGGTCTTATAGGAGCATATTTGCCTAAATTATATTTTATTTCTTTGGTTCAGAAATGTCAGAAATTTCTTCATTTTTAAAACATGCACTGGGCACTAATTCGAATGAAGCACAGGCCAAAGTTAATTATAAGTCTAGAACTCACAAAATAATGACTATTTTGGAAGAATCAAACCTTATGCTGTCAGCTACTGGTGCAACCGTATATCTCGCACCTCCAGACTCCCATGAATTAATTGATGAGGACAGTGGTGATGAAGATTTCGGTGGAACATTTGACAACTTAAGTAAAGGTCAATTGCAGTCTAACGCAGAAGCGGTTGTTGACTTATTCCAATAGGAAGACCCCATAAGAATCGACGAAAACAACATAAGTCGCATCGAAGATAATATTGAGAACATATTGGAGAATGCCAGTGAAGACGAAAGTGACACGCATTCATCAAGCATAGAAACATCGCAAATCGATCAAATCCCCGAGCGCTTTGCAAATAAACCACCAAAAATATTGCGAAACTGGATTCAAAGTGATTTATCCGACGACAATCTTCTAAAGTCCCGTCTAGAAGAAAAGGCATCAAAGTGGAATAATTTTGCCCCGTCGTTTTATTCACGACCGCTCACACCAACCCAACTATTTGAATTTTTTTTCTCTGAGGAACTATATACCCACACTGTCAAAGAAACAGTGCGTTATGCCATGCAGAAAGGATACAAGCTTGAATTGGGCGCAGTGGCGGCGCCAGGGGTGGGCGCGGTTGGGCGAGCGCCCAACCCAAATTGTTCCCGCCCAACCGCTCGCCCAACCTGCTAAACTAAACATGTAAGCAAAAAATAGATATAGAGAAAAGTCGTTTTTTTTTAGATTGCTTTCAATATTATATATAACTAACCGTTCCAATTAATGGTTCAATCAACGTGTTTCCGGAATCACGCATTACAATAAACGTCCAACAAACGCACGTCTCTGAGACCGACGCGGCCTCTGTGGGGAATCCCCTATCTCAGCATGTGAAATACGTCTGGCCTTCGCTTACGAATTGACTAATCATGGCCGATTCAGCCGCCTATTCACGGTGCTCATGCGCTTGCGTGCGTTTGCCGTCTTACCACGCCTCGAGTTTGTCATTTTTATTTAATAATATTCGAAGTGAATTTTGAGTAAATACATTAAAATAAGCGCTAAAAAACGCACTATCAGTGACTTTTTTTTAAAACAAAACCAAGCACAAATTATTCATTAGAATTGAGTTAGGTAACTGAAACGGACGAAACGGTTGGTGATGCTGTTGCAAGTGATTGTGAAAATGACAATATTAGAGAAGCCAGCTGCAGTTATCCCAAAAAAAAGAAAGGCACAGGACCAGTTCCTGGAAGATGAGGTAGATGACACAGTTCACGATTTATCCACTTTAAGCGATAACAAAAATTACAATATTTTTGAAGTGGATTCGGACACGTGAGTTGGTTATTGTAATAAATAAAAGGTTGAAACCCTATTATTCTTCCTTAGGGTGCACAACAGCGATGCTGATGATAATCCTGTGCCTCTGACTGATTTGGCCCAGTCCCTAGATGAACCTCCAAGGCAACCAGCTTTGCTGAGCTTCCCGAAAACAAGGTTTGGTTCTGATCTCCGATCTTTCAAATCAGACTTTTACAAAATCTATCCGTGGATCGAATACAGTATTTTAAAACATGCTGTATTTTGTTATCCTTGTAGATTTTTTTCGAAGCAATGCACAGGGGCATCAAAAACTTTTATTTCTGAAGGTTACAAAAACTGGAAAAGAGCTACAAGTTATGGATACATAAATGATGACCACATAGGTATCTGCATGAGAGTGCTGCTGAGCTTGCATTCCCACGGAACGTTTACTTTAATTAGTTAAAACTGTATTATTACCATTCCTAGACTATCCTCATTACAGTAAGCTTGTGTGTAAGAAATAAATATTGTTTTTAAAAACAGTTTTTCTTTATTGAAAAACATAAGTGGCGCAGTCGGTAGGATTGGGGCAGTTTACGGTCGAAGCCACGTCATCGAGTACGATTCGATCGAGAAACGTGAGTTTTAACTCTTTGGCACCAATCGAACACTGTTGACTTTTTCGGGTGTCCAAAAAGTGATTGAGTTCAACTGAGGATCCAAACCTGAGAAGTCAGAACCACGCGAGCAACTACTAAGAAGTTTAGGAGTCCAGGAAGAAAAGACTGACGACCTCTACGAAAACGGTGAGTGTCCAATTATTCCTGTAATCCCCTTTCACCCTCCTCGGTTAGGAACGGCGAAAGATAGATAAGTTACTCTTAAATCTTATTCTAACTTTAACTTTAAAAGCACTAGATAGGTAAAATATATTTTTATTAGTCTTATGACAGATAACTCAGATATTGACGATTTAGTTAGTCAATTTTTCAATTCTTTGAATATAAATCGAAATCTCAGAATGCCTAACAACGCAGGAAATGCTGGCCCTCAGGCTCAGCCAGGTGTTAATTATACACTCTTAAAAATGTTTACAGAAACTATTTTACCTTATGATGGTAATCCAAACACTTTAGGTAGTTTTCTATCAGCTGCAGACTTTCTTTTTAATACATATGGACAAAATAATGATGTTATTTTGAAAAGCTTTCTACTTAGAAGCATCAGAATGAAATTGGTAGATAGGGCACAAATATTAGTAGGTTGTAGAATGGAACTAACAACATGGGACGAAATTAAAAGATCTTTAAAAGATTGTTTCGGCGATAAACGAAACCTAGAATGTTTAGAGCAAGATTTAGTTATGGCGGCGCCTTATAAAAACGAACATCCTCTTGATTTTGGCAAACGCTTACAAGTTTTGAGAAGTACCTTGGCACAAAAAATAAATTCGTTTACTGCCGTTGAAATGGACAATGGTACAAAAATCATTTATTTGCGTCAATATGATCAAGTTTGCTTGAGGACTTTTATTAGAGGCTTACCAGGACCCCTGCAAAGTATAATAAGACTTAAAAATCCAAATTGCATCGAACTTGCGATGACACAAATTACCGAAGAAGAAAATTTTCAATACACGCAAAACCTTTTGAAAGCTCCTATAAATCAAAACAACTCTGTTGCCAATTTTAAAACACCACAACCAGCGAGATATTCACAATCATTTTATAAAGCACCCAATATGCATTCATCACCTTATAATTACACTCAAACCTACCAGCCACCACCAAATTTCAACAATTTCGCTGCTAACACTAATCCGCTTACACAATATTATCAATCCATGCCAACGAGATTCCCAGGATCACCACAACCATTTCAAGACAGACCAGGGTCATTCAACCCACAATTCCCAAATGGACCAATAAATTACCAACCCCGAAATATTCAACAAAAATTCCCAACAAATCGACAAGTCTTTGGACCCCCTAAAGATGTCTTTAAACCCACAGGTCAAGTACCAACCAATAAACCAGAGCCAATGTCGACTCGATCTCGTTATACACTACCCCCGCAGTCTGCAAGAAACACTAACGTTTTTAAATCTTCTAATCCTAATCCACAGAAAAAATGGGTTGCACAAGAATTGTTCCAAATCGATGAGAACAATACGAATCAGCCTACTACTAATTCTGAAAATTTGAATATGCAAGGAAATACCGAACCGTGTAATTTACAAGAACCCTATCTTGAGTATAGCTCATACCCAATTCCGGAAACAACAAATCAATACTATTCAGACGATTACGAGAATTATCATGAATACCCAGAATATACATGTGAATCGCAGGAAAATCAAAATTTTTCTATAGCGAGCCCACAAAACCATGTGAACTGACATTCGATATGAATACCGAAATTAATAATAGCCTACCATATATCGAAATTAAACAACCCCCTCTAAAACTGTTGGTAGACACAGGTTGCTACCATTCTATTCTAAAACCATCCGTAGCAGAAACTTATTTCCCTGAAACAATTTATAATTGTCCCACAATCATCAAAACAGGTGTCGGTGAAAAAGAGACACTTTTTAAAGCCGATATACCCACATTCCCAGAGCTTAAAGCCCACGATAATGTCTCCTATATTTTGTTCGACTTATAATTTTTTTTATGGCATTATAGGTTTAAATGACCTCAGGCGATATAACTTTTCTATTGACCTAGTTAACCATCAACTTATAAATGGAATAACAAACATCCCAATAATTTACAGAAAGCCAGAAAAACGAAATTTATACAATTAAAGTGAACTCACACGAAGTAAGAACTGTAAATGTATCCGTTATCTCTGATAACGAGGATGTTATTATCCCCGAATGCTTCATAAACAATCTTTATTTCCCGGAAACCCTGACTACTGCAAAAAATGGTTTTGCACGAACTGAAGTATTTAATTATTCAGATAAACCTATTACATTACACCTTTCCGTTCCATGGAAAGTATGGTCTTCCCAGATTTTCACAAAGAGAATTTTGAATTACTCAGCCTTGAAAAGGTAATAAGCCATCCTAGTAACCATCACAAAAGTCTTAGTGCCGATATATCCACACTTATACGACACGATCATCTTAATAAAGAAGAAAAATTAGCCCTGGTTAAACTATGTAAAGAGTATTCTGACATTTTTCACTGTGAAAATCAATCCCTATCGTTCACTAACAAAGTCAAACACACAATAAGAACAACAGATGAAATACCAGTACACTCAAAAACATATCGATACCCGTTTATCCACAAAACAGAAGTCCAGAAACAGATAAATAAGATGCTTGAGGACGGAATAATTCGTCACAGTCAAAGCCCCTGGAGTAGTACTATATGGATCGTTCCCAAAAAGCAAGACGCTAGTGGGAAACAAAAGTGGCGACTTTGTGTTGACTATCGAGGTATCAATGCAAAGACCATCGACGACCGATATCCGCTGCCAAACATTAACGATATTTTGGATAAATTAGGACGGTGTACATATTTCTCGACCATAGACCTTTCTTCAGGTTTCCACCAGATAGAAATGGATCCTGACTCGATTGAGAAAACAGCGCTTAATGTAGAAAATGGACATTATGAGTACGTGAGAATGCCTTTTGGTTTAAAGAATGCACCTGCCACGTTCCAGCGTGTCATGGACAACATATTACGCGACCTACAAGATCTGCTTAGTGTACATGGACGATATTATAATATTTTCCACTTGCTTAGAAGAGCACATAAAACACCTAAAATTAGTTTTTGACAGATTACGACAAGCCAGATTAAAAATTCAATTGGATAAATCCGAATTTTTAAGAACTGAGGTAGAATTTCTAGGACATGTAGTAACCCAAGACGGTATAAAACCTAACCCCCGGAAAATAGACGCCATTCAGAGATTTCCAATTCCTAAAACGGCAAAGGAAATCAAATCTTTTCTAGGACTTTTAGGTTATTACAGGAGATTTATTGACGGATTTGCTAATCAAACAAAACCATTTACCAAATGCTTAAAGAAAGGCGTAACTATAGAACATACACCCGAATTGAAAGAAGCCTTTGAAGTATGCAAGAATGTATTATGCACTGACCCCGTATTACAATACCCGGACTTCGAAAAACCATTTATATTAACGACGGACGCATCCAATGTAGCGATTGGAGCAGTTCTTAGTCAAGGACAAATAGGCAACGACCTTCCGATATCATACACATCTAGAACTTTAAACCCAGCAGAAACAAACTACTCGACAATCGAGAAAGAGCTATTAGCAATAGTTAAATAGCAAAAGCTAAATACTTTCGTCCTTACCTGTTTGGAAGAAAGTTCACTATTGTCACTGATCATAAACCTCTGCAATATTTATTTAGTTTAAAAGAGCCAAATTCGAGATTGGTGCGATGGAGACTCAAACTAGAGGAATTCAACTACGAAGTAAAATATAAAAAAGGCACCCAAAATACAAACGCAGACGCACTATCTAGAATAGAGATTAATATGATGGAAGACAACCAATCAATCGTAGGAAATACTGGAGGCATCGATAATGAAATTGACCAATATATAAGAGAAGAGCAAAACAAAGAGACAACGTCAGAGCAGTTAGAGGAATTAAAACAACTATTACCTCCTGAAAAAAGAACACAACAATCGGAAACAATTCATATAATGTCTGACATTCAATTAAGACCTCCTAACAGACAAAATGAGCGACATGAAGATACCGATGGAGAAACAGTTCATTCAGCTGCCGAAGATCCCATACTGGAAATACCAATCACCGAAAATTGTTTGAATATGTACAATAACCAAATAATAATCGAACATCAACCTGATGGGAAGTATCAAGTATTGACAAGTCACCGATTTGAGACCAAAACCAGATTACACGTTAAAGTGACAGATAATTACCAAGAAGAAATTAAGAATGTATTTAAAGAATACGTAAATCCAACAAAAGTATATTGTATTTACTCAAAGAGCACCAACATTGATCTAGCCTCTAAAATAAGTCTTATTACCACAGACATTTAGACATAATACATATAAATTGGTACAAACAAGAACGTTTTTAAATGACATTATCGATAAAGAAAAACAAAAGGAACTAATCGAATACCACCATACAAAAACCTGCCACCGTGGAATAAATGAAGGACTTTTAGCGCTTAAAAGCGCTTTTAGCGCTTATTATTGGCCAAACATGAAAACTGACCTTACACAATTTATTAATAATTGTGAAATTTGCCAAGAAGCAAAATACGATCGACATCCACCCAAAATAAAATTCTCATTAACACCCACACCAACGCAACCTCTAGAATCTATTCACATAGACACGTTTCAAATATGCAGCGTCAAATTTCTCACAATCATTGACGTATTCTCCAGATACGCCCAAGCATATCCACTTGAACCTGCTTGCACTGCAACAATAGTTCTAGACAACCTGTCGACATTCATAAGCCACCATGGCCTACCTCAACAAATTACGTGTGATAACGGCACGGAATTTAAAACGTCTTTACTATTAGATTTCTGTACGTTACACAATATAAGTCTTCACTTTACCACCCCAGGAAATTCTAATAGTAATAGTCCAGTCGAAAGACTACATTCTACTCTTATCGAATTGTTTCGTATCTTGAAATTAAAAGAACCAACAGCAAACACAAAACAATTGATGTAATATGCTATAATCGGCTATAATTCATCAATTCATAGTGTTACTAAACAAAGACCTTTCGATGTACTAAATGGCCGTGTAAACGCCCTGGACCCATTTGACCTTACGGACGAAATAATTATCAATAAATATGTAAGCGATAGACGTGACAGACTTAAAGTTCTTTACCAACAAATTTTTGAACAATCAAATCAAACTAAGTTAAAACTTAATGAAAAACAAAATGAAAATCGTGAACATCCGCCCACATTTAGACCAGGAACTGACATCTATATAACAGACAAAACAGCAAAACGATCCAAAGACAAACCACGGAGAAAGAAAGCTATTGTCCAAGAGGACATAGGAAAAAAAAATAATAACAACAAAAAAGAAAGTTATTCATAAATCCCAAATTCAAAGGCCTAAAACTTTCTCCTCTTCACAGGGCAATAAACCTGATGATGCCAACAATTCTGGCAGTAATCACGCCAATGCTACTAATGACGGCGGTAACAGCCAACAGTGACATCGAAACCATCCCTGTCACAACTCCTTTACTCCCCTTCCACCTTGGAAAGGCTAGAGTTACTGAAAACAAACACACTTTCTTACATTATGTAGAAATATCGCCATTAATTAACCAATTAGCTGATATAGAACACTCTTATACTATTATAGAGCAATCACTTAGAAATAACACTGCTTTGCACGCTTTACACAAAACATACTATCAAACTAACCCCTCTAACCTATTAGCGCACGCTAAATATCTTATTACACAAGCTAAAATTAAGTTAAATATTATTAAGCCACACAACCGCGTAAAACGTGGATTAGTAAACATTATAGGAAAAGTATCAAAATGGTTATTTGGAACCCTTGATAATGACGATGCAGATAAGTATGATAAAGCTATTTCTGAATTGCAACGTAACGAAAATTCGCGAATGAAAGAAATTAGTCTGCAAGTGTCATTGACCAAACAGCTGATCGACAACTATAACGGTACAATCACCACACTTGCGACAAATCAGATCGCTCTTAAAGATCATATAAATGCATTCGAAAAAGCCTTTAGTAAATCAATAACTGATTTAACTGTCTCTTTAAAACTACAAAATACGCTATTCCAAATAATCTTAAAACTGTCAGAGTTTTATCACATTTCTTGATAATCTCAAAGATGCTGTGAACGTTTGCTCAGTTAAACACTCTTCATAGCACCGTAATATCAGCCTCTCAACTAGAAGAAATAATATCCAATTTATCAAACCTATATGGAGAAAATAAAATCATCACCTTAAGAGACCTCCAATATAATTATCAATTAGCGGGACTACAAGTTAACTTTTCACAAGATAAATTAATTTTTGCAATACACTTTCCAATATTCCTGGAAGAATCCTTTGACATTTTTCATCTTCTTCCTACTCCTATAAATGGATCGATAATCATACCCGAATTACCCTTCCTGATAATTGGCACTGACCTACAACAGTATGAAGAAGACGCCTTCCCAATGATCGACGACCTGTATGTGTGCAGAAACCAACTCAAAACTCAGTCACAAGATTGTGTAGTATCGCTTATTCAAAAAGCCGACTACCGCACCTGTCAAACAACTCACGTCAACGTTTCAGTCCCAATCCTGCAATCCATCACTAACGAATACGTCTTAGTGATTCCTGCAATACAAAGACTTAAGTTACAAAAGTTTTGCCTCAACAGGGAGATTATCTTCATTGACTGCCCAAATGTCGTTAGAATTCCAGCTGACTGTGGAATTGTCATAAAAGACAACCAATTCTGGAACAAGGATGAAAGGCTAAATGGAGTACCTTTTCAATTACCTCCAATAGAAGCTAAGGAATTGAACACCATAAATACTGATGCGAATCCAATCCACTTATCTTCCATAAATTTGGATAACATCAAATTGCTGAAACAACAAGCCGACGCCCTACAGACCTCACTGATTCCAGACATAGAATACATTCACCAAGCTACGTGGAGCATTGTCACTTCGCTCTCCGTCCTGGTGCTAATCGTCCTATGTTTAATAGCAGTATGGAAGTTTTACCAAAGGAAACTTGGAAAATCAAAGCCAAGCCAAACGGAAGCCAATTCAACAGAAAACAACGTAGTACCCCCATTGTTTTCGTCTTCGTCGGGAGGAGTTATGGATACATAAATGATGACCACATAGGTATCTGCATGAGAGTGCTGCTGAGCTTGCATTCCCACGGAACGTTTACTTTAATTAGTTAAAACTGTATTATTACTATTCCTAGACTATCCTCATCACAGTAAGCTTGTGTGTAAGAAATAAATATTGTTTTTTAAAAACAGTTTTTCTTTATTGAAAAACAAAAATTGTAGCAAATCATTACGCCAAATTCATACACACGAAATTTTCGTACAGATCGCATCTAAAACGAACATAGAAGGAAACTAAATGAATTCATTAATCTTGAAAGTGACCTACATACTGACTCAAACCCGAGGAATGCTGAAAACAAGACATCCTTAGATGATGACGAGAAGGAGAATTTCATTCGTCCTTGACGGAAAAACCGAATAAAAAGACTGGGTACAAAGTAAGTGCCCACAGGAAAGGAGAATAATGACTTTGTTGGAGAAGACAGGAAGGCATGGATTTACCTGTATATAATCAAACGTCATGTGACTGCCAGTTAGATAGAAGAACATGTAAAAAAAAGCTGGTTTTGAGAATTGAGCCATCACAATTAAAGAGCTGCCAAGTGAGTCTACGAGGTTGAAGTGTTTTGTGCTTACTGCACCATTAAAGCGGAAAGTTGAGTTTTGATGTTTTAATTGAAACGTTTAACGACGCTTTAATTAACTACAGCTTATTTATAAAATACAAACCAGTAGGAGATTTTTTTCTCCTAGGTCAGCACAACAGATCAGATGAAGCCATTCACACCAATCGTTTAGTGCTAGCTCACCAAAACATGCAATCTGTCAGAAATATACTTGATGAAATTGTAGTATTCTTAGTTGCGGAAAAGGTGGACATTATGTGTATAACTGAGAGTTGGTGTTTTAAGGAAGACATGGATGGATTAGACATCTCAAACTACCAGGGTGGCAAGCTATTATAATAGGACAGTGAACATTCATGATGGAGTGTTGGTTCTGGTGAGAGACACCATAAGATATGAAGTTATCGACTTGGTTGATAAATTTTGTATTGAAATGATTTTTGAGTGTACCTGTGTACAAGTTACGAGTGACAATGTTCGGACTAACATTCTTTGTATATACAGATCACCCCTAACACAAAGGGATGTTTTTCTTAAACTACTAGAGTGCTGTCTATCATCTTTAGACCACAGCTTCCCCTTTTGTAGAAACATTGTCACTGGTGACTTTAATATAAATCTCATGCAGGATGGCTCTGGTAAGTTTGAACTCTTAGATATTTTATCCTGTTACAATGTTTGACCAGTCTTTGATTTACCAACTCGTGTAAACAGTATAATGAAGGTACTAATTTTCGGTATAAGTTTGCGCAAAAACCTAGGAATAATTGAAAACCTACCTTAAAATCTTTTATACGCGTAATTTAAGCTTAATCTCTTGTTGCTAGGGTAACCAAGAAGTTGTTTATCTGATTTGTTTGTATTCAATATGTTTCACTTGAACTATGGTTGTTATGGTGATACAAGAATGATATAAAAGCACGCATTTGCCTTGTTTGAGTGAGCACTGCCACCTAGACTATAAGGCCGTGAAGCAGAGTCTGTGACGTCACAGTCGTGGTCCAAGGTCACCATTTGAAATGGATGGATTTCAAATGATTTCGTGTATATTTTACGTGATTTTACTGTGATTATTCTGTTTTTAATGCGAATGTTGTTTTTATGAACATTACTGGACTTTAGGAAACGTATTAAAGTTTGTGTTAAATTCGGAACTATGCATTTTAGTGTTTAAAAACTGTGAAAATGCCTTACCGGTACTGTGTCGGGGTGCAACACAAACTTAAAGAATGGACCTAAAAAATCGGTTTTTTGGTTTCCCAGGGATGAAGATTTAAGAGAAAAATGGATTAGAGCCTTTAAAAGAGAAGATTTCGTGCCTGGAGAACATAGTAGGGTACATTTATACATAAATAAGTAACAAGAATTTTAGAGAAAGTTAGGTTATCCCTCAGATTTCGTTTATAAACAAAGCATGAATTCCATGAACTTTGTAGAAAACTGGCGATTTAAGTATGTGAGGTGCATTTTCGCAAGGATGAAGTACAGAAAAAGTTTATTTTTTATAATGAAGAAACAGATCAGACTTTGCAAGCCCCTTTGGACATTCCAAAATTGATCTGTGGTAAGAACTTATTACCCACTTAACTTATGCTTTTAAATTATATAGTCTCCATTTAACTATTAAATCACTGAGCAAGAAACAGATCCCTTGAAGGGAGACTTTTATTTATTGAGTTGAGAAATGAACTTGTACCATGCCAGTCATATTCCTAGGAAAAGCGGAGAATAATAAGATAATGATGTCAACATTTTTGTCTTCTGTAACATTCATTCATATTTTTGTTAAGTCTTTTTTACACTCTTTTACAGTATCAAGCTGCTGTGGCTTGGATGCATTGTTGTATAAGCTATACCTTCTAAATAAAAAACGTATGTTTCTTGAATTAACTGTTTTATTTTTGATTGCTAAGGGCCAAATGTTGTAATAATCAAAACATGTTTTATTTGTGTGGGTTTATCCAACTTCTTAGTTGTAGTCATAATAATTGTATTCTCAATTTTCACCCATTACAACCCGTGTAAACAAAATATCCATGGCAAGGCTTGTTTATGGGTTATAATGGATGAAAATTAGGAATATGATTACGACTATGACTAATAATAAGTTGAATAACCCGGGATTTACTACAATGAAAAGTTGTTGGCAATTTAAACTTATTTAATTACCTATAAATAGAAAAAAAAACAACTTCCTGCAGATTACAACATTTTGCACTTTCAACACATATTACTGCATACAGTTTTTATTACTTTGAGTCCTTGCTGTTACTACACACACTAGCACTCAAATCCTCTCGAAGTAGGGAGGAAGTAGGCTCGATACATCTCTGTTTGTGGAAGTAAGTAGGTAGGTAGTTTCTGGACACTGCCACTTTCCAACTACTATTGAGTTTCTACCATTTTGACTGTGAAGACCTCACTAAAGAAGTTCTATGCAGGACATCAAGTTTTGGGTATAAATGGTAGGTATATGATGATCTCTTGCTTATTCCTTTAAGAAAATTAACAGTTAAAAGATAATGTAATTCCTAAAGATAATTCCTAAATTTTTAACAGAAATATGAAGTTTACCGAGTTTGATCTTAGTCATGTAGTACATTTACACCACATGGACCAAATTAGACCAAGGAACAAATTGAGTACCTAATCAACTTGAATCAAAGTTTGTCAAAGAACAGCTGTTTTAGTTATAAATGGAAGCTTTAGCCCTTTTCGGAAACTGCAATCCAATTCCAGAATCCAATTTGGGGCTAAAGTGTTTACACCATAAAAAAGACTGTTTGATCTACCTCCTTTACTCTGAACCAAATATTTGATTCCCAGTGTTTACACCACAGTGACATCATTTGATACTTGGACCAAATGTTTGGTCCATGCAGTGTACCTAAATGAGTAAATGTAATACATGGTTTATATAGGAATACGTTGAGAGCAAATAAATCTGTTTATGTAACAAATTCTAAAATTTGTAACAGGGTGTGACATAAAGGAGCTAGGGTTTTGTATAAAAAAAATATAATTTATTAGATCTTTTTGCATTCTTTGCTCTGGGTGAAATAACTCTTGGGAAAAAAAGCTACATTCTTAATAGGTATATATTAAAAAGTTAAATGCAACCCTCTATACTTGCCTACTGGCAAGTTTACTGTTCTAGTTTATAGACTTTAGTCTGGCCTTTTTCAAATTCAGGAATCAGGATGAGTCACTGAGGGTTAACCTAACTTTTGTTTATGAAACTATGTAGGTACTCTGCATTTTAACTTACCCTACTATTTTCTTCAGATATAGATTAGCTTACATCCATTTTTTCTTCACACCCTCATTCCTTTGAAACCAAACAACGGATTTGCTAGACCTGTTTACATTGTTTTCGCACCGTGACACCCAACCACGTTTGAGAAATTTTCAACACTTTTAAAGCACTTGTTGTTAGTCTAAATGCAGCACTAGCTGCAAGAAATGTCCTAAAGTCCGGCACAATTTATAAAAACAAAATTATGAATACACAATGAATAATATTAGTCGCAAAGTCGAAAAAAATATTTGAAATCCATACAATTCAAATGGTCTCACACTAGTGATCTTGGACCACGACTGTGACGTCATAGCTTCTGCTTCACGGCCTTATGGTCTAGGTGGCAGTGGAGTGAGTCGCCAGCCATTCAGCCAGCAACACCTCTGAGCCGATACCAGCCCATACCAGCGCCTGAAGACCTGAAACCCGATCCTGAGAGTAAGTTAGAGACTAAAGGGATAATTCCGCCTACTTTACAGTGGAAGTTAACTAAATCGGGTGGAATATTTCGTCTGGTAACAACTCGGTCGTCTCTTCCTACATTAGTAAATTCGTTGTTATTTTTCTAAGTCACTGGAGCATTTTGGTGGGACTACTGGAACTTATTATAATTTCAATTACGTAAACGAAAGAGACAGCTGGGTACATCAAAATTTGAAATGTTTGCATTTTGTTTCACACCCTATGTAATAAAGGTAGTGTCGGTTCTTTTTTCAAAATTATCCGCTTCGTTAATCTAGAGGAAATGAGGTTGCAGACCGTGCAAATTGTATTTCAGACAATTAATTGCTTAAAAAGTTACAGCTGTTTGAATATGACACGAAAAATTGTTTGAGCCGAACTTTAAGTTGAGCAGTTTAGTTTTCGCTATAAATATATCCAGACCCGAATCTGCTGGATTTACTCCGGCCTTGTTAAACTCTGAACGAGAGCATGACCTACCAAAGCAACTATTCTGAAATAATTCCGAGCACCAAGGAAAACTGGATCCCTCCGCCGAAGATCTTGCGCAGAGATCCGACCGACCACAAAAGTTGAAAGACAATTATGAACTCGTTAAACTGATCTTAGGCCGAGCTTTCACTGTGCGAAGTAATTAATACAATTTAAGGAGACGAAGCGTTGAATTTCATGTAGGAGATAAGGTGTTTAAAAAAGACAATCCTTTTTCATCTGCGATAAAAGGGTTCGCAGCAAAACTAGCTCCGAAGTACTTAGGACCATTTACCGTTTTCCGAAAGCTCTCTTCATTAATTTATGACTTGAAAGATGGTGATGGGAACACAATTAAGCGAATCCAAATTAAGGACCTTGCACCCGCGATTGAATAAAACTACCGCGACCCGATAAGTTTTCAGATCAGTATGTATCTTTCTTTTATATTTAGCTGTAATTCATTTTTTTCCGTTCTTTCAGAATGCCGAGCCGAAAGGATATTACAATGCCGCCAAAAGGAGCAAAACCGCCAAAGCTTTTCAACATTAAAGTTGATTCCGTCAACAAAAATAAAATAAATACCGAGACCGTCTCAAGAAAATCAAAGATCTAGTCAAACATTTTACCCAGCGAAGACCCATAATTCATTTAACCCCCAAGCAATATAGCTTCAGCAAGACAACCTACCCGTCCCCTCCTATCTCTTATCAAAAATATTCCGTCAACTGTTACTTTATGCAAACCACCCAGTTCGTTAACAACTTCTTTGCCCCTAAAGAAAAGACCACTTAACTTTCCCATAACCTACTCCAGTTTACCACTCAGTCCTCCAACATCTGTCAGTCCGCCTATCAAAGAAATACCAACAGCTAAACCTCCCTCTATAAAGGCTTCAGAGACAAAACTATTTTCGGAAGTTGAACTAAAAAAAATATTTTTAACAGATAGCGACCCTAATTCCTGGAGCCCGCTAATTAAAAATTCTTAAGAGTAACCGCCTTACCCAATGAATAATCTAATTTCTCACCTAAGCAACAATTTTTTCAAGCAGCAATATTTCAAGATGTCAAACCCCAAGTTAAGCGACAACTTTCATTCCGATTGCGATTCCGTTTACACCCTCAGTGGAACAAGAATTCTGTCTCCGTCTGTTTAAAAGCTACACTGGAGCAAGTGGGCCCTTCACCACATTAATCCAAAGGGTGGCGCCCGAGATCACCGACGCAGCACGTGAGCAGACGATCTCATCGACACCAGATTAATATCAAATTATTGAACCAACGAACAGCGCTACAACAGAAACTCTTCCACTGCGATAGCCTACCTTTGTACAAACTTTAACTCGCTACTGATTGATAACAGAATTTCTGAAAATAGTCTATCAGATCATACTTTTCAACTGATTTCTTTCCACTACACCCCCATTTCAAACTCTCAACAGACTTCCTAAGTTAGATCTTTTGCAGAGAAGAACAAGAATAACTTTAAAAACCTTTTATCTGTAGAACACTGGTTAGATCTATATCAAGGTACAGGAGATATAAACAACAAAATATCGGTTTTCATCAATAAATTACAAATATACTACAATA
Organism: Taphrorychus bicolor; assembly: GCA_951812265.1. Classification (NCBI taxonomy): domain Eukaryota; kingdom Metazoa; phylum Arthropoda; class Insecta; order Coleoptera; family Curculionidae; genus Taphrorychus; species Taphrorychus bicolor. The sequence continues at coordinate 1,749,750 of OX638304.1, forward strand.
TCTGTTTTCCATTTATAAAGAAGGAAGAATGATTTTTATAGAAATAAACAATGGCTTACTTTAGGACTGCGCACCTCGTCGCGAAGACTTCGTAAATTGTCATATCAACTAAAAATAGACGAAATATCTAGATCTTACTATAAAACATATAAATATATTTATAGGAAACTTTTAAGACTTGCAAAGCGGAAATATTATGATAATAAGATCTCCATGTCAGCAAATAAATCCAAAGCAGTCTGGAGCATTATAAATTACATCATATACGTCATAATCCGTCGATAGAAGTGAAAATAGCGGGTGTAGGACAGAAATAACTACGTCACATTTGTGAAAGAGCCAAAGTTTCGACTTTTATTGAGGTCTTCCTCAATAAAGGCATTCCTCAAAAGAGGCACAAAACTCTTATTGAAATAAATTATTCGTGGAACAAATATTATTTCTTTAAACATGTCGCACCTTGGCAACATAATCACCTAAAAATTATTGAAAAATTAATTAATCACTAAATGAAGTACATGATACTTACTTTTTGCAAATCTTCAGAGAAAAATAAATTATCTGGACCACTCTCACAGTTGGCATCTTTCCGATATTCTTCCCGAGCAATAATTGCATTTTTGTGGTGTGTCTCCCAGGACTTACACTGTTCGCAATCTACATCGATAATTTCTGTGCTATAATTAGTAATTTTTTTATGATTTTCAAAAGATTCACATTGCCAGCATTCTTCATTTCCTAGGACTGCGAAAGATATGTTCATTGCTTTTACTTCTTTTCTATACAATTCAAAAGAAATTGTTTGATCCGGATGTTTTATTAAGAAGTCTTTATGCATAAGTTTTATGTTGACGTCGCTCGGCAAGTAAAGCCTATTTGGGGCATGTTCTCGTCTGCAGTGGGATATCGTAGGATTGAATGACTTGATGTGATTCATTATATTCACTCTATCAACCTTTTTTTGGGAAAGATGTCAAGTTTTAATGGGCATGGCGACCAATTCACTAACTATACTCATCAACCGAGATGCAGCCAAAATTACTTTGTGGATGGACAATTGCGCATCACAAAACAAAAACTGGGCTCTCTATTCGTTTTTGGTGTATTTTATAAATACAGAAACAACTTCCGTAAAAACAATTACACTAAAATATCTTCAAACCGGCCATACATTTATGAGTGCAAATTTCTTCCACCACCAGGTAGAAAAATTCTTAAATATTAAGAAGAAAGTGTTAGATTTTTCTGATTACAAAAACTGCGTTCAGATGGCTAGTAATGGAAGAGTAAATGTTTTAGAAATCAACATGGGTGATTTCCTGGATGCCAAAGATCACTCCTCGAGATTCAAGTTAAATAAAACACAGCTTAAGCCATATTTAGCTAATATTTGGGAATGTGCTTTCTTCACTAATATTGGTGTGCTTTCTCAACGGTGAAAATGATATTTTTTATAAAACTAACTTTAGAAACGAATGTGTTAGATTAGCCTTCTTGACAAATAAGTCATTTAAAGACGGTATTCCGGCGCCAGGAATAAGAAATTCATTTCGAGGTATAAGTATTACCAGAAAACAAAATTTGCTAGTTAAACTTCGGTCAATAATGCCGCCAAATAGACTTGTATTTTAGGAAAATTTGCCTGAAACTTGTGAGGAAACTGACCTTGATGTTTAAGATCATTTTAATTTAATAAATTTAAGATTATTGTCTTCTTCAAGCTCCATCTGAATTTTCCCATAAATACGAGATTCTTATTCTAGGTAATTTGGTATCAACCTGGTATAATACCCATTTTGTATTTGTATTTTGTATCGTATTATATATTTCGTTTATCGTCGTTAGTCGAAATATTTATTAATACTACGTTATTACGTTATTACTTTGTCAATTTCTTACCAATTATTATTTGGTGAAAAAAATGTGATTTTCGTTAGTTTTTAGTTTTCCATAGGGTTCCACTGATATCCTAAGGTTGGAAGTCGTAAGTTGTACTGCATAGTCAGTATATCGTATATTAAATTAATGTTACGACAAATAATAAAAACAATTAAATTTAATATATTGACCACTCCTTAAACAATATGTCGTATCTAACTAAACATCAAATACGAACTATACCAAAGTAGTTTCTTTCACGACTGAAGTAAAATTTTGATTATAAAATGAATTTATTATTAACTGGTGCAAAAATGTCCACTAAATAAGTAAATAAACCCTTCCGACTTGATGTTTTATTTAAAACCTTTATAAATGGAGATTGTGTGAAAGTCAGTTATGACCTATTGTCTTAGCATGGCAGAATTACTTTATCAATACTCCTCTAATGCTCCTGAAAAATCAATTCAGTGTTAAAGGATGTAATCAAAGTAAAAATAGTCAACATCTAAGCTCAAAAACTGAAAATTCTATTTATTTACAACCATATATGTAATGCTATCATTACAAACGTCATAGGAGGGTGGGAAATTACCTATTATTTGCATGAAGTAACAGAACTTGAAATACTCCAAGTAATAAATACATTAATAAAACTTACTCTGTTAGTCATGACGAATTCTTATCAGCACTAATTAAATACTGGAAATATCAATTACCAAGACCTTTATGCTACTTACTTAATCTTTGTTTTTCAGAACAGGTTTTTCCTGACATTCTAAAACTATCCAAAGTGATTTCATTATATAAAAAGGGAAATGCAAAAGTTATTGGAAACTACCGTCCTATATCAATGGTATCCGTCTTTTCAAAAATCTTTGAAACAGTTTTAACAGTTCGTATTATAAATTTTTTGGATTCCCAAAAGTTAATATCGAATACACAACATGGTTTTATAAGCAACAAGTCTACAACTACAGCACTGTGTAACATTCTGGAGTTCCAAGTCTATAAACTGCTAGGTGAGAGCAAAAAGGTTATGGTGTATCTCCACATTTATTGACCTAACCAAGGCATTTGACTGCGTGGATCATGCACTGCTGCTACAGAAGGTCCATTCCAATGGACTGCGTGGAAATTGCTACAATATATTAAAGTGATTCTTGCAGCATCGCAGGCAATATGTTCTGTGGAATGCGGCTGTCCGAACAGTTGGATGTCAAAGTTGGGGTTGCGCAGGGCAGTGTACTTGGCCCAATACTTTTCTTAATTTATGTAAATGATCTATCTAATAGGTTGACAGTTTCACATTGTGAATTTGCAGACGACATCACTGTGCTGTCAGATCAGCAATTTGTCAGATTCGAGGTATACCATACTAATGAGCTCTAATAAGAGCGAAACCGGTCTATGGTTCCTCTGCCTGATAGAGAAGTGAGTTTGATACTCTGCTAAACGTCGCCCCCAGACAATATAGGTACGAAATCTCGGCCATTTGTCTGTGAGAAGTGACAATGCCGGCAGAAAACTGCTTTTGGTTCGCTTCACGATGGGATAGAAATTTTTTATTAACCTTGCGTCTACGCCACTGATTTGTGAATCATTTGCTCATCATCACACCAAATGCACTGGGTTGAATTGCAACCATTTTGCAGTGCTTTTTTCTTTACCCTGTAGATCCTTTAGACAAAAACTTTTGTTTAAAATTGAGGCCACCCACCGATTCTAGAAGAATCGATCTTTCAAAATCTGTTTAAGTTACGAATTTTGGCTTAGCCATTTCCGAGATACAGATTCCCAAAAGTGACCAAATATATCTCAACATTTTGATATGACATGGCTTGCTACCACTAACTTTGCCTATTGGCCTCCAAAAGGAAAAGATGCCACCTTATTAGCAAAGAGACATGAAAGACCAGGAGAGACATAAAAGACCAGTGGTGCGATTCTATAACGCTTGTCGATTCCGATGTCGATCGCGATACACCGCTTCGAACCGGAATCTATTCTGTAAACACAATCGGGGATACTCGTATATCCAAATTCGCTACGAACGTTTAAAGCGATTACGAAAGCGGTTTTCAGCGGGTGACACTCAATACTAATCAATAATGACATTTCGTTTGAGCTTGGCATATAAAGAGAATACGTTTATTTGAAGATCTTTTTTCTTAAAGTTACTATAGTAGTGTGTTAGTATTTTCTTTATCAAACTGGAAAAAGAGCCAAAGTAACTCCAGCACAATGGGCTGTCTTTTTAGACTTTGCCGAAAAAAATCCCATAGTCTTAACCAGAAAATTTGATGCAGCAAATGCCAAGAAGAACTACGATACTCTATCGTAGAAATTGTTGTCTAATTAAATAGCATGGGGTTTGTAAAGAAAACTGTGGAGAAGTGGCAGAAGGTATGTAACTTTACACATTTGAGGGGCTGGTACAGTTGAAGAAAGTCGTTATTACTCATTTTTTTCGAACATTTTCTTTAGGGATCAATAGAATGGACCAAATGGAAAATTATAGGTGGTGGAAAAACTTAAAAACATTTATAATAATATCAATTTTTAGAATAAATATAATAAAAAATTTCGCTTACCTGAAACAAACTATACAATGGAAGTTGACTTGAAGGTTATGTTAAAACACTGTCATGGGAATATAAATTGAAACGACATTTGTCACAAATGTCAACAAGTGAGACTTTTGAGAAACTCTGCGTATACTTATAAACAATGTAGATTATCTTGAAAAATATGGTAAAACGTACTACTTTAGAGTTTAGTCGTTTCTATTCCGAACTAACCTAACCAAACTCATAGAAAAACAAACAACAATCAACCTGAAAAAGGAGAAACATAACTGAACTAACCTAACCAAAAGAAAACTAGGACTGAACTAACCTAAACTAACCTGATCAAAGGAAAAACATAACTGAACTAACCTGAACCAACCTAAACTAACCTTAGCTAACCTAACCAAAAGATTTCTCATAGAAAAACAAAGTGGCCCTAACGGGCCGCTTGTCCCTTTATAGCAACGTGGGTCTGTATGGCCAAAGGGGCCCTAACGGGCCGCTTTGTCGTTAATTAAACTGATCAGAGAAAACATTTAATTTTTACCTTTGTTTTTCAACATAATCTACATAATTTACAAGGTTACTCAGAGTTTTTCACCAATGTCACTTGTTGACATTTGTGACAAATGTCGTTTAAATTTATATCCCCATGACAGTGTTTAGTTTGTTTCAGGTAAGCGAACTTTATTATTATATTTATTCTAAAAATTGATATTATTACAAATGTTTTTAAGTTCTACCACCACCTATAATTTTCTAGTTTGTCCATTTTATTAATTCCTAAAGAAAATGTTCGAAAAAAATGAGTAATAACGATTTTCCTCAAGTGTACCAGACCCCACATTTGAAAAAAATGATAAGTCTACTATATATTTAAATCTTTGCACTTTTTTTTGCCTCTAGTTAATGCTATGTAGAATAGTATATAAACGCTTCTAATTAATTAATACATTTTGTTTATAGGCCATTTCTGACTGGAAAAGTAAAGTTAAAGCCAAAGCTGCATTACTAAATAAATCATTGAATCAAACTGGAGGAGGACCATTTTGTAATGTCGAATTAAACGAGAATGAAAAACGTTTAATGGGAATATTAGGGTGGTCCACAGTTTCTAGATCATCCAATCCTAGTTGAGGAGGTTCAGCTTAAAATAATGGAGATTAAACTGAGAAATCGTCCAATCAGCATTGATAATTCCTAGAATTCCTCCTTGATTAATCTAGAGTTTGACAAATCCCCGGTTTAAAATAACCCATACATATAACTGGGCCTAAAAAATGTAAGGCATGCATGATTCGACAGCTTTTTGCAGAAATAATCCAACCCATAAATTTTCGAATTTCTAGATTTTAGCATAATATATTAAAGAGCCATATTCTTTACCACAAAATATAGCCAAAGGCCGCAATTTATGAATGTCAAGTTTAAAATTTCTAGAACAATTATTTTATTATTTTTTTAGATGCAAGGAATAACAGATCCTACAAATTGTTCCTGAAATGTCCCAATTGCCCAGTGCTCAAATGTGAGGCTGTCTCCACCGCCATTGGCCATTGGTGCCGGTAAATTACAGATTTTTCAAGCCGAAAATGCCAAACCACTGGAAAACTTCCAGGAAAAAACTCTGCAAGAACAAGAATATCAAGCGGAACCCCAGAACATTACCCCAAAGAATAAAAAAAAAGCTATAAAGAGAAAAAGACCTGAGTGTTCGAGGTTCTAATAGAATAAACACCTCCAATAATTTAGCTACTATGCACAAGGAAACACTTGATGTATTAAGAAGCAACAATACAAATTTATCGAATTTAGTACAATCCAACTCTGAAATTAGCCAAACTTTAAAATTTTTAGGAGAGGCTTGGTTGAAGTCTTCTAATTAACTTTTATTATTATTTGTGGGTTTATTTAATGTTTTTGTGTTCCTAATAGACTATTAGTAGGTTTTTTGTTGTGTTCTTTTTTTAATCATTATCAGTAGATAATATCTGTGAGGTATGTTACCTTTACTTATACAGGGTCATTCAAAAGTACTTTGACAAGCTTCACGAGGTGATTGCTGGCATTATTTTAAGATAATATTTAGTCACCCAAGACCAAGTGTGCGTATGTGATAGTTGAAACATTGTTAAGATTGATACTTGTAAGTTTGTTGTAATATTCTGTGAATGCAAAATGCCTAAATTTTGAGTTATCTACTTCTTGCACTAAACATATTATGTTTCTTTATTAATCCTCTTACCCTCAAAATATGATACAGATAAAATTATTAACGTATTTACATTTCCTTTAAAGCAATACTCGAAACAAAAGTAAAAAACTGTATGACAAGAATCGAATTGATTATTTTAATTATTCACGGAAATATCTTTGTACGATTTCATTTCTAATTAAATTTCCTTGATTTTGACGAACAGGATCAATACCAGGCAAATCAACTTTTTGATCCTCTAAAGGTTCTTCATTTTCGATAGGTATACGGGCACTCACACACATATTATGTAATATATAAGATGCATTTACCAGTGTACCGACCTTTTGAGGAGTGTACCTTAATGATCGTTTTCCCAAAATACACCTAAATCTACGTTTCAAAACACCATTCACTCTTTCAATACAATTCCTTCCAGAGACATGTGCTCTATTATATCGTTCTTCCGGAGAATCAGGAACTGCCCCTTGTATTGGGGTCATAAGCCATGGTTGTTGTGGATATCCCGAATCTCCTAACAGCCACGAGTTTCTTTCACCATTGTCATAACTTTGTTCCAAATAGTCATGTATATTTTATTGACGCCATATAAATGAGTCATGGTTACTTCTTGGGTAGCGAGCATTTACACTAATACTGTACATATCTATATCACAAATTAGTTGAACAATATTTGAGTGGTACCCTTTTCTGTTCAAGTAATTATGTTTTTCTAAGTTTGGAGCCAAAATCTTAATGTGCGTTCCGTCAATTGCGCCGATCACGCCAGGCATAACCACACCTCTCAAAAAATTTGATTTTATTAGAACTCTTCTTTTCTTCGTTAGGAAACTGAATTGTTTCAGCAAACTGTCGTACTATTGCATTTGAAATCTCATGAACACATCTGGACACTATCGGCTGACTAATTGCTAGTAAATATTCCTGGCCAACACCTCTTTGGTAATTGCCTGTGGCGAAAAATCGCAGTGCTATCAAAATTCTTTGTTGATAATTAATTCTTGAATTTCTCACTGAGTGGTTTACAGTGGCTTCCAGTTCCAAAAATAAATATTGCACTAATTCTTGATTTAAACGAAAGAAATCGACAAACCTTTCTTCTGTTAGTCCAAATGGGTCACATCTGTCTCGAAGAAAACGGCTTTCTTCACGGATTAAATGCAACTTTTGTCTTCTTTCGACCTCTTCCTACAATCCGAGCTGAACAGGTAACATTATTGTTATCCTTACCACAAGAGTCTACTCCAAAAAAATACGAACTTCCAGTAATTATTTAAAAAGCAGTTGAACTTGAAATCTATGCAAAAACTGAAATGCAAAAGAAAAACAAACTGACTGAGTCAATTCAATTTTATGGGTTATTCAAAAATCTTGTCTATTTTGCGTTGTTGCCCAGTCTTACTTTAGGCGATTCCAGCTCTCATATCACTTTTTATAGAATCGCACCACAGGTCTTAATTGGAAAACATTTTAATTTAAAAATTTGGGTCATATGGTATGTAATAATTTCCTAAAATGTGTAAGCAATATGTCACACACTAGTATCATTTTTAACATTATTTTAAAAATGTCGAAACATTCCATTTTTGAAATACTTATTTCATTTACTACACTCTAGAAAAAAACTATCATATTTTCCGACAAAACAAATCACAATTGGATAGGTAATTGTAGTGCAATTAATCTGACTGAATTGTGTGAATATGCAATATAGGTAAATAATAATTATTTTAGATGATTATGAAGTTGCTTTGAAGAAAAGCATTATTGTAGAGGAAACTTCGGACTTGTCGAGTGAACTGGATAATACCATGAGCAGAAAGCGAATAAAAAATAAACGTTATGAAGATTATGGTTCCGACTCATCTAATGATTCATCTACTCACAAAGTTATATCCAAAAGAAAATTTTCCAAACCTCCGATTATGGATAAATATAACAAAGTAACCAATGCATCAGTAGCTGTTTTAAGGGAGGTAAGTGTAAATAAACTATTTAGCAGATAAAAAGATGTCAATATTTTAAAAATTATTTAAATTTAAAAAAAATAGCAATACAGCTACTATAGATAGATACTGTTACTGACTTTCAAAAAGTGCAGAAGAATCAAACTAGCCAAAGTTGGGGAGCTTCAAATAAGGTAAAAACTTTTAGCATAAAAATATGCGGAGTTGATACCATCGCAACTGATGATGTACAGGATGTTCCAAGTTTTAGTCACGACGCTTCTTTTGCGCCCTGTATTTAAACACAAAGAAAAATGAAAATTCACCGTTTAACTTAGAACCAAATTGAAATTTGGTTCTAACACTCTTTTCAAATATGAATTTTGTGAATTTAAATGCAAAGTGCGAAAAAAATTGCCTTTATATTTGTCGTGTCTAACAGGTAACAAAGGGATGAAAAAAAAAGATTAACAAAATATAATAAAAATCTATCTTACTAATCTAAAAAAAAATAATTGAAACGCATGGACTGTTCACTTTATGATAAGAGTTCGCACAATAGTTGATTTTACTGCATGGGTCAATATTATTTATCTACATACATACTATTTTATATTTAACATACATACTATTATATTTAACACAATACATATTTATCTACATATATATGTATTGTGTTATTTTCTATATTTTCTCTTTTTTTTTAACTGACATACACACACACACAACAATGTAGAAGTTGCGCCTGACACCCCTGGGTCTTCACATATCCAAATTTCCCATTTTTCCCAAGGTGCTGGTCCCTCCGTAATGACGACTCCATGCTGTTCTGACGCAGGTGTCGCACATTTCATGTTATTATTATATTTTCGAGAAGGAGGCCACTTCTGCCAATACGTGCACAATTTTGCGCCTAATATAATGTGCATTCATTACACATACATTATACGAAATAATGAAAAAATTTAGCAATAAGATAAACTGTCCTACAGTGAACCATGGTACGCAGTGAATCATTTCATTTCCTGACGTTCAAATTTATGCGAAGGGGCAGTCACGTATATAAAACCGTTAGATACAGTGCCAAACAGGTTGAAACTTTTCCGGAGTACAATCAGTCTCGTCCCAGAAATACAGTGACACAGAACATGTTTTAGGGTAGGCAAAGTAAAATATTCGGATTTTTTGTCTTCACGTTTTTGCTTTGTCAAGACATTTATTTCTAGTAGTTTTGCTTATTGTTGAAATATCAGGTTCGTTACTATTTTAAAAAGTATTGTTACGATTCGCAGCAACGCCGCATGAGAGGCGGGGCAACGCATGGGAGCGTGTTGGTTGGTGGAGCTTCGCGTCCTATCCGCGCTGCGTCATGGCTGACACGAGTGATTTATTGCTCGTCTGGCTTAATCTAGAAGGCAGTTGTTTACAACCGTTTTTTTTTTATGTGAGATTATTCAAGAATTCTTATAAAGAACTTTCTAGGTTTTTCTGTAATTTTAGGATTGTATATAAAAGGCGCATAGAGCGGCGGTTAAGAGTAGTATTATTTTAAGCGAGCTATAAGTAAGCTAAAGTTACGAAGCGATAATAGAAGGCTATAAAGTGTTAAGTAGTGAGTTATTTAGTAGTCGAGTATATTTGTGGAATAAATAAATAGTGTTTTCGTGTTAAATCGTTGCACTGGAATTTTTGAACCCTAGTTCGCAACAATTGGTGTCAGAAGTGCGATTCCAGTGGGAATTTGAGAACTAATATTACTGAACTGTAAGTGAGTGCTTCATTGCCGGACATTTCGTGTTTATGCCAGTGACCAGAAGCCAGCATCAAGCGATGGAGGATCAACTTGCGGCCCTGCTGTCTCAAATGCAACAACAGAGGGAAGAACAGGAGAAACGTGATCAAATACAGGAGCGCCGTTATCTAGAACAAAAAGAAGAGCAGGAAAAACGTTATAAGGAACAAAAAGAAGAGCAGGAAAGACGTTATCAAGAACAGAAGGAAGAGCAGGAAAGACAGAAACGGTTCAAAGAAGAATTAGTGAACCATCTCGCAGCTAGGGAGCAACAATTAGAAGAAAGAATAATGCAATCCGTCAACGACGTCAACCAGAGGGTTCTCGAGCTAGAAAAGAAATTCCGGGAACAACTTGAGGACGACACCGTGTCTACAGAGAGTTTTAGCACAGCCAACGCTAAAATTAAGCCTCCTGATTATGACGGTACTACGGCCTGGGAAATTTATAAAACTCAGTTTGAGGCAGCTGCAAAAGCTAATGGTTGGTCCGAACCCCAGAAAGCTACATCATTAGTGGTAGCACTTCGTGGAAAAGCGGCTGAGTTACTCCAATCTCTGTCGTTTAGAAGACCAAGCGGCGACCAAGACCGCCCTAGGTCCCAGGAAAACTAATTCCGGTCAATGCAAGGGGGCAATTGACCGGGGCCGCTAAGACCCCCAGGATCTTTAAAGTCAATAATTTGGGTGGCAAAAGTCTTACAGTGGCCGGACGCATTAAGGGACAGAAAATCCAGATTACCATCGATACAGGAGCAGATGTGACCATTGTAAGGCCAGATAAACTGGTCGGATATACCATACAACCATTGCCCAATCCTATTATGTTAAAATCAGTCACTGGAGAGTCTTGCCCTATAGACGGAGAAGCCGATGTCACCATCATTATTGGAGAAAGACTCGAAGTTCGGCATAAAGTGTTGGTTGCCAGGATCAAAGACGAGTTTATTTTGGGAATGGATCTCATCAGGAAACATGGATTCTCCTATGATCACAAACGGAATATTCTCACATTTGGAGATGAGGAGTTCGCATTAACCAATAGAAATGTGGAAATTAGTGTCCGCCTACTGGTGGTAGAAGATGTGAAAATTCCTCCAAATTCAGAACAAATTATCACAGTGACCTCTGAAAATGATCCTGGGTGGTCCATAGGACTTATAGAACCTAACCTGGATTTGACGATTGAAATCATGGTAGCACGAACTTTGACCGACACGAAGAAGACTATGCCAGTACGAGTTGCAAATATTGGAGAAAAGACCATCAAGCTCAAAGAAGGAACAGTTCTTGCCAATTATGAGCCTGTGCAATGGGTATGCAATTGTGTCGAAGCAGAGACATCCAAAGTTAAATCTTCTAACCAAGCTTCCCCAGAGGTTATTGATGCTTTCAAACGACATTGGAGTCATCTGTCAAGGGAACAACTTCAATCTGCCATAAAATTTGCTATGGATGAATCTGATATGTTTAACTTCAAGAGCAACGACAGTCAAACTGATTTAGTTGTCCATAAGATCAACACAGGAGATGCCCAGCCAATACGACAACACCCACGAAGGGTCCCTCTGGCTAAACAACAAGAAGTTAACAGTTTGCTGAATGAAATGTTAAAGGAGGGCGTCATAGAAGAATCATCTAGTCCATGGTCGTCGCCTGTGGTTCTTGTTAAGAAGAGAGATGGTTCAACGCGGTTCTGTGTTGACTACAGGAAACTTAATGACGTGACCAAGAAGGACAGCTACCCATTGCCACGTATAGACGACACCTTAGCAACTTTATCGGGATCAAAGTGGTTTTCCACTCTAGATTTAAAAAGTGGGTACTGGCAAGTAAAGATTGCTCCCGAAGACAAAGAAAAGACTGCATTTTCTACTGGTTCTGGGCTATACCAGTTCACTGTTATGCCTTTTGGATTGTGCAATGCTCCATCAACTTTCGAGCGACTAATGGAACTTGTTTTGAGGGGGCTGACTTGGAAAACTTGCCTGGTATACTTGGATGACATAATTGTCATGGGACGTAATTTTGACGAGCATTTGAAGAATTTAAGAGAAATCTTCAGCAAGTTACGGAATGCTCACCTGAAGTTAAACTACAAGAAATGCAGCCTATTCCAAAAGCAAGTCGAGTACTTGGGGCATACTATCTCAGAACAAGGCATTAAAACTAGCCAAAGTAAAATATCTGCCATTAAAGATTGGCCAGTTCCCCGAGACAAACACGAAGTAAGGAGCTTTTTGGGACTATGTACTTACTACAGGAGATTTGTAGAGGGATTCGCCGATGTCGCAAAACGGCTGCACAAATTAACAGAAAAGAAAACACCGTTCTTGTGGAACCATGATTGCAGTCAAGCGTTTGCAAGGCTTAAAGCTGCCCTCTGTTCTAGTCCAATCTTGGCTTACCCTATAAAGGACGGACTGTTTATTCTGGACACGGATGCAAGTAACTGTGGTCTAGGTGCAGTACTCTCTCAAAGACAAAACGGGCAAGAGAAGGTCATTGAATACTACAGTAAGACTTTAAGTAAGCCAGAAAGAAACTATTGCGTCACTAGAAAGGAGCTGTTGGCCATCGTTAAAGCAGTCGAACATTACCATCGCTACTTATATGGAAAAAGGTTCCTGATTAGAACTGACCATGGAGCCTTGAAATGGTTATTACAGATGAAAAACTCTGAAGGTCAAATAGCCAGATGGATAGAGCGCCTGCAGCAGTACGATTTTCAAATTGAACATCGACCAGGAAGATCTCACGGAAATGCCGATGCATTGTCTAGACGGCCATGTAAAGAAGATTGTCGGCATTGTCAAAGAACTGAGCAGCGTGAGGGACTTCCTTCTGTAAGGAGAACGTCGGTGGAAGTAAACGATGGCTGGACCACACAGACGCTTCAAGAAGAACAGTTGAATGATTCAGATATTGGACCCATTCTCTCTGCAAAGACTGACGACAAGAGACCAGAATGGCAAGAAATCGCTGGTAAAAGTCTAAACCTGAAGGCGCTATGGGCCCAGTGGCACTCTCTCAAAATAGAAAATGGACTACTGAAGAGAGCGTGGGAGAGTCCGGATGGCAAGTCCGTAGTCAGTCAGTTGGTTGTTCCTGGTAGCAGAATATCAGATGTACTACAGGAAATGCACAACGGAACAAGCGGAAGCCATTTTGGGGTCAATAAAACATTGGCCAACATTAAAGAGCGGTATTATTGGGTGAACTATCATGAAGACGTCGAATCTTGGTGCCGCAAGTGCGAAGTTTGTTGTGCCACAAAAGGACCTCGAACAAGATCACGGGGCCGAATGGTGCAGTACACTATAGGTGCTCCATTCGAGAGGGTAGCAATTGATGTCGCGGGACCATTTCCTCAGACTGAGTCGGGCAACAAATACATCTTGGTCGCCATGGATTACTTCACTAAATGGCCTGAAGCATACGCCCTACCTAATCAAGAAGCAACGACTGTGGCAACGGTGCTAGTAAATGAAATGTTCTGCAGATTTGGGGTCCCTCTCGAACTTCATCCTGATCAGGGCCGAAATTTTGAATCGGCTGTTTTCCAGAAGGTCATGGAACTTCTCGGAATTCGCAAGACCAGGACAACTCCTTTGCATCCACAGTCGGATGGGATGGTAGAAAGGTTTAATCGGACCATGGAACATTACCTGTCTAAAATGGTGGTAGATCATCAGCGTGATTGGGACCAACATCTACCTCTCATGTTGATGGCATACCGAGGCTCTACGCATGAAGCCACTGGTTATACTCCGGCGAAAGTGATGTTCGGAAGGGAAATGAGGCTTCCTGCAGATTTGATGTATGGAACACCAGAAAAAGACTCACTCAACTCTAAGAATTTTGTGGAGGAGCTTAAGGAGAGGCTGGACAATGTTCATGAACAAGTCAGGAATAAACTGCGGATATCCAGTGATCGAGCCAAAGCAAGATATGACTTACTAGCTAACTCCCGCGGCTTCCAGGATGGTGATTTGGTGTGGTTATACAATCCGAGGCGAAAGGTGGGGAAGTCGCCCAAACTTAGCCAAAATTGGGAAAGACCTTATACAATTATAAAGAAGATTAATGATGTGGTGTATAGGATCCAGCGGACCCCTAGGTCAAAGATGAAGGTCGTTCATTTGGATCGATTAGCACGATACCATGGAACTCTATCTGTTCGGGACGAACAGCCTTAGGAGGAGGGCAATGTTACGATTCGCAGCAACGCCGCATGAGAGGCGGGGCAACGCATGGAAGCGTGTTGGTTGGTGGAGCTTCGCGACCTATCCGCGATGCGTCATGGCTGACACGAGTGATTTATTGCTCGTCTGGCTTAATCTAGAAGGCAGTTGTTTACAACCGTTTTTTTTTATGTGAGATTATTCAAGAATTCTTATAAAGAACTTTCTAGGTTTTTCTGTAATTTTAAGATTGTATATAAAAGGCGTATAGAGCGGCGGTTAAGAGTAGTATTATTTTAAGCGAGCTATAAGTAAGCTAAAGTTACGAAGCGATAATAGAAGGCTATAAAGTGTTAAGTAGTGAGTTATTTAGTAGTCGAGTATATTTGTGGAATAAATAAATAGTGTTTTCGTGTTAAATCGTTGCACTGGAAGTTTTGAACCCTAGTTCGCAACAGTATTCTGGCTTTAATATTGTCGCAGGTAGTAAAGTAAAATTTATTAATGTATATTAATTTTTAATTTTTAAATAACTATCCTCTAATATTTCTTGTCTTTAACATTGTTGCATACAAACCATTATCTTGAAGGTAATAAAGCCGCGTGCCGCTGAGCTAAGCATAAAGTTAAAGTACAAGGTTGGTACGCGAATTGTTATCTGGAAGCGAGGTTATATAAACTCAGAAATCCATTAACGGATTCAGTTATGTCTAAAAGTTTTACCAGGGGCTCGTTCAGATAGAAATAATGACAAGTGGATGTTTGTCCTTGAGGTGTTGTCCCAGACCAATTCACCTAGTATACATTTCTGAACGTGTTAAGAAGCAAATATACCAAATAAGTTTTGCGCCTGCGCATATTTTTGTTTTGAAATTTGATAATAATTATTGTTTTTACTTTAATTTTATTTATAAAGTGCTTGAAATTACTAAATACAATACTAAAATGTCGGAAAAACTACATAAACATAAAATACTTCCAGTGATTGCAACAATAAATTACGTACAGAATTTTTTGGAAAGTTTCGATTCTTCCTCTGATGAGGGAGAATCAAGTGAAGAGGAGTTATTAACTGTTTTAGAAGTTATAAAAGAAAATAAGAATCTTAACGAAACAACGGAGGTAGTACGAATTTTTATACTGTTATACTTTGATAAAACAGTCCCTGGGTACATTGAACGTCAATTTCAACAGCACTTCAGGCTATCACGGGAGGCCTTTAAAAGGTGGTCACAAAAAATTGGTCCCTTTCTTCAAAACCAAGGCAATGTCGGAAGACAAACAATAGACATTGAAAAACAACTTTTAGCTTCTTTATGGTTGCTTGCCACGCCAGATTCATCCAGGTAATATGTGTTAAAAATGTATTACACCTATATTGTCACGAATGAAAATACTGTAAAATGAGAATTTACTTTATATTCCCCTGAAGGTGAAAATGATGCACTCATCGACAATATATATCACATTATTTGAAAGTCACCCGCGTCAAGAGGTGACCTCGGTCCAAACGGAAATAACAAAACAATTAAAAAACGCGCAATCCCGAATCATTGGAATGTGCTGACTGATGAAATCATCATTTTTTCCACTCGGATACCATTCGTTTCCACTCGAAGTTGGGACGAAGGAAATTGTATAAAAAGAAATAAACAGAGTTAGTAAGGGGCTCTTTGCTTTAGTCTCGCGGTCATGATGTTACTCTCAAGAAATTAAACCTCAGAGGAGGCCAGTCTGTCTTAGTAATTTATTAGTGAAGTACAAGTTTATTATTTAATGTATCCATAACCCAATAAGTGCCCTTCGGTCTCCAAAGCTGTTAAAGCATTCGATGATGCATTGGCCCACGATAATGTAAGTACCTTTTAACTTTAAGTTGTAACCATTTTTCTAGTTAAGTTTTACCCCACGCATTGTAACCATTTTGCTTTAACTTTAATAAATATAGTTGTTAGAATATAAATGTTGTTTTCAACCCCTCTTCAGAAATCGATCCCGAGGCAAATTAAATAAGTCACAACGACCACAAAGGGGGCGTGACATATGGTGGAGGCGCCTCGATTTCTTTAAGGGTGAAGCGACATTCATTTTCTAGCGCTATTGCAACCTCATATATTTACTTTTTTTTTGAAATGGGAAGTGTAAAATCAAAAGAGGAAGAAATTATTATTACTCAAGCAGGCAATAGTGGCGGTATTTCAAATGAAGCTGCAAAAAATACATCCGCTCCTTGGTCAATCCAAGAAATTTTAGTAATTATTTTTTTGTGCATTGCGGTAATTTTTCTTGTATTTTTTGGAATTAAGAAACTTCTCACTTTATTAAAAAAGCAAATTCGACAAGAAATTGCAGCCCACAACTGGGTAGTTTAATTTTTAATTATTTCTTTTCTACAATTTTTTTTTTCAAAACCCTATGTCCGATAAGGACAAAAAAGGGGTACGCACTAGAAGCACTTCAAAAGAATTAAGCGAAAAAGAAAAACTTGTGCTTCGACAAGCTTTAGCTACAGGAAAAGACCCCGCGAAAATAGCAAAAGAATTAAATTTATTTAAACCTCCTTTAAGTAGCACCACAAAACAATCACCTTTTACTCCCCGAACGAGTTTAAATAGATCTCCTCCTACGGGATCAAGTTCACATCAGATTGAACAAAAAGAAATCGTCGTTCACGACGAAAAAATACAAACCCCAACAGAAACAGATAATTCATCTGTTAGTGATTCTTCTTCGGTGTTTACAGAACACGGAAACATGGCTAACAATACAACGCTTGGTGATGCTTTAGCACAAACTAGGGCTCCCGCAACACCAAAATTTACGATTCCACCAGTCTTCGATCCTTCAATCGATTCGGCTGTTACCTTTTTGACAAAATATGAAAGAATTGCAATTCTAAACAATTGGTCGGAAGCTCTTAAAATTGCATATTTAAATAATTTCCTTGTCGATTCTGCACATCGCTGGTTTGTCGAATACAGCCAACGACCAGAAAATCAAAATAAAAGTTGGTAGGAAATTAAAACCGATTTTATTAAAGAATTTAGTGGCGATCAACCCCTCAGAAAAATTAAATTTCGATTTAATATACGCAAACAGCAAGACAATGAGGATATTAAAAAATATTACTTCGATCTTGTTAATTTAGCATATGAAAAAGATCCTAACATGCCTTTTGAAACATTTCGGGACCGTTTTGAGAACGGACTTCACTCGGTGTTTCAAGAAACATACCACTTGATTAGTGCAGGCGTTAACGATCTGGGAGATCTAAAACAATTAGTTGTCAGATTAAGCGAGATAAAAGAACGAACGCTCGCATATCAAATGAATCAGCAGGTATTAGTCATGCCTCCGAAAGGCAAAACATCAAATAATAATCGAGATACTTATAATTAATGTTTATAGGCTACTTAAACGGACATGTTGTTGACAACGTAGCAATTTTTTTTTCTACCCTAACGGTAATCAACAAAGTTGCAAAACGCACATGATTATTTTTATTTTTATATTTATGACATATTTTTATATTTTTGTTTTGAAACCAACTAATGAATTTATTTTTATAGGAAGGCCTTCCCAGATGGACACATATACGGATTCTAAGTCTACCTGATACGACCGGAAGTTTCGTCGAAACCTTTTCATCTTAAAATTTAGTTCAAACCTGAAGTACATTTAAAAGGTTCCCGAACGAATTTTATTTTGATTCGGAAGAAACAAACTTTCCGTGTTACGACAATTATTCATTGCGGACCGAACAAAAAGAAATTAATTTTTTTTTATTTTAATTTTCGCATTTAAGGTTAAATGCCATAGGTACCTAACGTTTCAATGAAAGTTAATGTTTTATAGTTTTATAATTATTATCTTTTTCTTTTAAGGAAAAGGAGTTCTAGAACTGATGGCTTCTTATTTAATACATGACTAATTTATATAAAGGTTAAGATTTCCTTTATTAATTTTTAATATTAAAACCATGGATATCACTGCACCACCGCTATCACCGCATACCGCAAATACTGCCTCAACTGCAATTGCCATAGGCGTTGTACAGTTTTTTTTTAAACTTATAAATTGATATTTGGGACAAACAGTATAATTCAATGCCGGTAGGGGTATTGGCCCTCGGAGTAGTTGTTTCTATTTTGTTCCCTCCTCAATTTTAAGTAGATCAAGTTCGATAGAAGAACTTCTATTTTTAGTTGGCAGCATATAAAAAAAAAAAAAAGTACTTTAGTACTTACAGTGTTCGAAATGAACAAGCTATAAGAGTTGATATTTTAATGAGCGGTATAAAGAAGTAATTTAGAACTCATAGTGTTCGAAATGAACAAGTTCTATAAATCGATATTTTAATTAGCGGTATATAAAAGGTAACTGAGTACTCACACTCGGTCAAATGACCAAGTTCGATAAATTTTTGATTTCTAAATTGAGCTTTGAAACAGACAGTATAATTCAATGCCGGTAGGGGTATTAGCCCTCGTAGTAGTTGTTTCTCTTTGCTTTCATCTCAATTTTTAGTTAATCAAATTCGATAAAACAAAGTTTTATTTTAATTTACGGTATATGAGAAATTTTTGAGTACTTATACAGAACTTATAATGTTCAAAATGAACAAGTTCTATGAAATGAAATATTTATTAGCGGTAAAAAGTTATTAAGTGCAGATGCAGAACTTCTAATGTTCGAAATAAACAAGTTCTAAGAAATAATATAATATTTAGCGATATATAAGAAGCAATTGAGTATTTAAAATGTTTCGAATGATTAAATTCGATTAAACATGGGTTTTGATTTACTTTGCGACGTATAAGAAGTCATCTAGAACTTCGAAGTTTTTATGAAACGAGATTTCAATTTACGACATATTAGAAGTTATAACGAATTTATACTGATCCGAGAGATCAAATTTGATAAAACGGAGTTTTACTTCAAATTTAGTATACAACTACGTAGTTTTAATTTTAATAATAATTTTTATTAGGCCTTAAGTAACACATATTAACCTTTGTTCTTTATTTTTAATTTTATGAATAACCACCCCGATGGAGACACCACGAAGACACACACACAACCTCCAACCTGGCAATTACTCCACTTCCGGTACTACACGACGGTACTACGAGACATCACCTACCCTCTAAAGCGAGGGACACCCACAACATTATTACACCATGAACTTCAAATACTACAGAAGCTTCTACGATCCTCACCTGTTCTCAGAAATGCCGTTACAGACGTTTTGGACTTTATTCGTCATGGCTAGTATGGGAGCAGTTTGGACCCTCTGTTTAATGCAATTGTGAGGGTTTATGTAAGAAAAACTTCCTGTGTAGTGTTGGCTTGATAAACTTTATCACAGCTCAGCCAATATTTGATTGTAAGGTGTCGATAATTAATTGGTTATCAAAGACTGTTGGTACCAATTTAAAAAGTATGTTATTATATATATATATATATATATATATACAAATATACAAAATCTATCTATATATATATATATATATATATATATATATATATACTTGCCCAACTACCTATACGAGGCCCGATACATAAGCCAGGCAATAGGAAGCCCACCCAAAAATTACTTTGAGCATCTATATATCGATATATAAAGACTTTTAATGTTTTTTAAAGCCTATATGACGTTTGAGGGGTAATAATTTTTCATATTTTTGAATAATAATATATTTGTATTTATGCGAAGCCCGCGATGTGTATAAGACTATAGGAAGCCCACATGTATAAAACTATATATAAGTTGCCGAGTATACCAAACCCTGCAGTGTTGCCACTATTTCTAGGTAAATATAGGTTTTAGCTTTGTACTCTGGGTGTTCCTTTACCTTTTGAAAGTACTTCTAAGTTGAAAAGTTTATTAATTTTCAATAAGACTATATTTGTGGTACGCGATTGAAATTTCTCCTGTAAATGTAAATCTTCGTTGATGACTTTTTGCTAACTTTAATTTTTTTTAGAACGCTTTTTAAGAACAATTTACAATTTTACAATGCAAGATTTAAAAGTTACTCCGAAATTATAAAAAATCCTTAAAGTCACAAAAGACGAAACTGAAAAAGTGTTGCTTCTGGGGCACGAAAAATCCGTTCAAACCCGAAGAGCCATTAAACCCTGTCCAAGTTACTATTTGATGCGATGTAAATGAGTTTAGAGATTATGTCAACAAGATTTACAATTACGCCCTTTGCACAAACAATAAATTTTCTGGACAAGCCTTTCCAAAGTGAAATCTCCCATTTTGCGGACATATAGATCGTCAAGATTATTCGATTTATCCAATTCGGGTTTGTCTCAGAGCTTTTTCACAATCAGAAAAAAAGCCTTATACTTTCTGAATCACCAAAAGTTTTTACACCGTAGTCATGAAAATTTTGCAAAACTTTTATAATTGTGACTTTTTTCTTTACAAACAGGACTCTTTGTATCTACAATCAAATTTACTTTGTATCTACAATCAAATTATTTTCGCACCATATCGTACAACTGACACCCTTTTTTAAGTTCACTTTGAATTTTAATATATTTTTAACTAAAGTGTTATGCATTAGACAACTATAAGCTATATCGTCATATTTCCCTCCACTGGTTAGGGCGGTGCTGTAGGTACTCTATAAACGTAGTTTATGATTATCTGGAATGTTACCCCAGATGCTACTACCTGCTGGGCAAAACAAGTGTCTATTGTGGCCCTTTTTCACTCCGTGACAAAAACGGCGTCACTTTCTTCGATTGATTCGGAATTCTGCATCCTGTCCTTTAAACTTTAAAAGGCACTTTTAGAAGGATCCAATATAAAAATGTATAAGGCTATGTAATTAAAAAAATACAAATACGTTATTAAATTACAGATTCGATATTAATGGTAGGATATAACTCTCCGGCGCGGCGCCTATATTGAAAGGGCCAATTCAAGAAATGTGTCGCTCTCGTTTGGCTACCTATTTAACCTATGCCTTTTGGGGGGCTTGGAGGTTGTTTGGGCTTTGAGGGAAATGTAGGATTTAATGTGGGAAAAACTTCAGTCGTAGTCGTTTTGCGTAAGCTCCAAGTATTGATATGTTTACGAAAGCAAACATAACGATCAGAGATGGTATGGGTCAAAAACTACACTGATAACAAATGCTGGAGCAAAATTTGCCGATTTTATAGTTAAAGTTGAAGAAACCTATAATGGACAAAGAGACTTTGCAGTGACTTATTAAAAGCTTATATGGGGTGTTTATTCAAAAATGTCAGGCTGTAAAATTTTGACAGAAAAAGATGACATAAAATAATTTACTTCATACTGCATCATTTAGGACACTTTTACGTACTTGATTTTAATCTGGTAAATAGCTTTTTACAAGATTGGATATCGTAAAGAAATTTTACAGTATTGAGTACCGGCACATCTTCAATAAATCTATTGTACCCATGGTAACCTGCACCGGTACAGGATACCGTAATGAAACTATTTGTCAAATTGGCGGATTTGTCAAAAATATATTCGCCGCGCATAAAATTATTTTTTTCCTGTTTTTAATAAGTACGAAGTAAAATGTTGTACATCATACGTCCGGTAACGTGTTACAGTAGTCGTTTCGAAATTCCAAACTCCGCTAGCGCCTCGTCCGGAAACATCTTACTCCTACTGTAAAACTATATTTACCGGACTTATAACGTAAATAACTATAAAGTAAATGGACGTTTTTTCCTTCATCGCTTTCTTTTGATATTTCATATCCAACGAGGTGACGTTTTTAAATGAACATCCCTACCTTAAAAACAGATTTTAAGATAATAGGGTATGTATTAAAAAAAAACGATAATGATATAAGGAGATATCGGTTGAGTAAAGAAGTCTTCATCTACAATTTAAAATCTTGCTATAACAGACTGATTATTAGTTGTCACCAACCTTAGTAATATTAGGAATAAATAGAAACCAAAACCAGTAATTTTTTTTACTCTGTATAGTCTTTGTGTGTGTATTCAGATGTTCACTTCTACTTTGCACATTAATTAGTTATCAATTATTTAGCAAATGTGCATAAGTTCAGTAGAGACAGCTGTAATTCTATTCCATGCGTAACATTCTGTGTGGATCATTTGGTCTTGACTTCTTGTCAATTTGATATGGTCCTTAAATCAATTGTTGTTTGAATTTAGGCCTAGTGCAGTAATTAAATTACAGTACAATTAAGTCCACTGCTTCACTAATCGGCATTAAATTTGTACCTCCTATGTGTTATAAAAAACCGCTTTATAGTGATCTCCCAAACTTATTAATTTTTATCATTTTTTCCGAGGTAAAAAATGATTAGGAATGTGTAGGCGGAGTTCTCTTCAAATAAGTTAGTTTTTTTATCCGTTTTTAAAATTCCAATTTTTTGTGTAAATAAGTTCATATACGTACAAAAAAAAACAATCAATTAAGTAACTGAATTTTTTAATTTTTGTACTATTATGAAGCGACTTTGATTGTCATTTATACTTGAATCGTTATTTTTAAATAAAGGTAATTAGTACATTAAAACATAAGTTTCATAAGACAGCGCATTGCCGTACGAATTCAGTTTACAAAACGAAGAGCTAAACGGTGAGTTTTGCAATGGATGAGTTAATAGCATTGCAAAACATAGTGTTTGCAGCAAAAAAACTTGATCTCATCTACCAAAGTAGCATTTTACGGACTATCTAGTCTCCAAATAAATACGGGGTTTCTTTGAAAATAGCCCTTTGATACTAATTTTTATATAATTACTCAGAATGTGTTTATCTAGAAGGATCAAATTTTGATTATATGTTAACTCTCGTATGTCCTAAGCGTTTTGATGTAAAAGTGATCTTTTAATAATTGCAACGTTAGGCATTACATTTGGCAGGGTCAGCTGATAATTTAAATTATATTTACATTTCTGGATTTTTTAATGTCAAATTCAAAAAAATCAAGTTATTCTATCAATTAAAAAAATATTCTATCATATCAAAATGGTAAGAGTTGGCTTTGGAAAACCTATGAAACAGAAACCGATAAATAGAAAATATCAGAAATTAATTATCATTAATTATCAAAGGGCCCTACCGCCAAGCTTTACGGTATTGAGTACCGTAATGTCATTATATCGGTCTTTTCAAAAATATTCACCGCACATACTTTTTCTCATTTTTCATTAATTTTTCATGCTATTAAAACGTATGAAATAAAATGTTGTACGTCATTTGTTCAGTAACGTTTTTTACAGTAGTCGTTTGGAATATCCCGACTCAGCTATCGCCTCGTCCGAAAACATCTTACTCCTAATGTAAAAATGTATTTACCGGACTTATAACGTAAATAACTATTACGGCCAAAAGCAAAGTGTTTAATTAGTAATTTATGTATTAAGAACGAAAAGTACAACTTTCTTGCTCGGAGAGTGAAGTTTGCAGCTCGACGCGAAGCGGAGAGCGGCAATCACTCGAGAGCAAAAAAGTTACATTTTGCTCGTAATGCATACAACGTTTTTTCTGCAAACGATCAATTTCAAATAATGTGAATCACAACTGAACATAACTGAAAACACAATCTGAAAATTTGAATCAAAGTGACAATGACGTTTTTAATAATTGGTTGAGTGGTGGTAGCTTCTATTGACAGCAAGCGAAAAAAATCTTTTTCGCTTGCTGTCCTGGGCAACGCGCGGAAAAGTAAACTCACATTCTTATCCTCAAAAAAGGGTAGGTTTTCGTTTGTCAAATGAAAGCGTAAAATGCGTCATTAATTGACGTTTGTAGAAAAAGTTATCTACGTTGTAAGTCCGGTAAATACATTTTTATTTCATACTACCTCGTAAACCTTTAACTTAACACTTTTACGTACCTGCTTTTAATCCTGTAAATAGATTTTTACAGTGCTGGGTACCGAAATCAGTAACAATGAGACGTTTCGAAACTCCAGACTCGGCTACATCTTTCTCCTACTGTAAAAATGTATTAAGCGGACTTAGACGTAAGTGACTTACAGTAGAAGCACCTTGTTTCCGGACCAGGCGATAGCCGAGTCTGGAATTTCGAAACAAGTACTGTAAAGCGTTACCGGACGAATGACGTGCAACATTTTATTTTATACTTTTCCAGAAATTCCGACATAGTTTATTAAAGCATATAAAACACTTTGTATCCGAGATACAAGGTGCTATAAAGCTGGTTTTTTAGTTTTTTCTTTATAACTGAGTCTGAGTTTGTGATATTTTTTTGACTCGGAATTATGATCTACATCGTTAAATACACTAACTGACAGCAAAAATCTAGAGAGTTGTATGGTTTCTGGGTACGGGCCTCCTTTTATCACACAAAACTTTTTTGTAGCGCACAACTGATCGTTTCTTCCTAAAAGTGTGAATTCTCTATTCAATTTTGCAACATTTTTGCAGTTGCATTTTCTCCTATCTCCCATAGTTTTAAAGTTATTTGCAAAAGTACAAATACTACCAAGCAATCATCAGTCAAAAAAAAACAAAATGTTAGGAGTACATGATTACAGCGATACACAAGAAGGACGCTCTGGAATTTATTAAAAAAACACTCACTTTTGTTTTAACTTGAACATACTGCCAATAAATTTTACTTAACATGTAATAATACCGTGCGATTCTCCAAGAATGGCCTTGTAACTAAGCTGAAATACTCTCAAAACATTGGACAATAGGTTTAGATATCATTAAGCGACAAATTGGCGGCTTGTTTCTAGTGGACGGATACTACTACTCTTCCAAAAGACTGAACATTGCAAAGATGTGACAAGGAAAAAATGTCATTTTTAGTGTGTGTCACTCACACATTTATATCAAAATATCCATATGAAGATGTGTTACCAATTATTAATTGTATTTTTATTTTCACAAATGTGAACACGATTTAAATATTTTTTACAAATTTTGCAAGTAAGAAAATCATTCATTGGCAATTTAGCCAAGAGCCAAAACTTGACCAAAGCTATACACAAGAAATGGATTCCAATTTTCTACCTGTAAGCAAACCCCGAAGCACAGGCCAAAATGACTCGACGTGTCGACGAAACGTTTTAAAAGAGGCATCTCAGTAGTGTGAAACAGATGTGACAAACCAGGAAATATTTATGGCCTTAAGCATGCCGTTTAAAGGGCTTTATTAACGAACAAAAATAGATAACCGCAAATCAGTTTTTACGGGAATATTTAGTTTAATGGCCGGAGGTAGAATAAAACGATAAGTAGATAACAGTAATAGATCCGTCCTTATTTTGACATTTTCTCATGTGAATTTGACTTTTGTTAACGCACTCCACTAATAGGTCGTTATTTTTAACCTAAAAGATGATAACTTCAATGATATTTTTATGCATTAATGTAAGGACAATTTAGTATAAAGCGTTAAATGTACACAAATAAGGGAAGGCACAGCCGTTAATTAGGTGACAGGCTATGAAATATGCATGGCGCACATGTCAAAATACGGTTTCCATATTTCTTTATTACTGGCTTGCCTTATCAAAAGATGAGTTTGCATGCATAAATGTCAATATAAGGACAGATTTATTAATGTTTCAAGAAATAATGAGTGCTTTTATTTTATAACAAAATAAGTTTTTAGTAATACCACTGACTTGAGTAGCGACATGTCATTGGATGTTTCTAAAAAAAGTTGTTGGTTGATCAGAAAATACAATGACAGGAAAAAAAGCCGTAGCTATAAAAAAGTATCTCTTTTCAAAACCTAACCATGCAATGCCTCTTTTACACTTTAATTTGTTTTTTTTTTATTAGAAGCAGGCTTAAAGTTGACGAAACATTTATTTATCAAAGAAACAGAAGAATTTTCTATTTGTTATCAGTTACGAAAATTATTTAATAATAAAAACTATCAGTAATATAAATTTTTTTCCTTCCTTGGTGGATTCGTTTCATATATAATCTAATTTCTATTTAATTATACCCATACTAAGCAGTAAGCTTGTGTTTGGTGCCTTAATATAAACACCTATTCTGCCTAATGGCTAAGGGTAACAACACAATTAAATTTGGTTTTCTCAAACTAGAGTACTAATTTATAGCGAATATCAAAGGAAATGGCTGATACAGGGACAGTCTCAAACGTGCATTCCAACAAATCCTTTAAATACAGTATTAACAGAATAATCCATTGAAAACTAAACGTGCCTCTCTGAACAACGTTGCCGTTTTTATACCTACCAATTTAAAAATCCCTGAGTAGTACTTGATGTGATATTACATGGTCCTAAATGAAGGGCTTCCTAAACACCGTAGAGTTTCTATGTGTTCCCGTTCGTAGCCCTCTTTCGTCAAAACATCTGAACTAAGAGTGTATAACTGGGTAGACTTTGCTAACTCTACGAAGCCCAGAAAAAATTGTAAAACGGTCATTATGTCCCACCCCCAGGGCTTTAGGAGATCCAAACCTAGACCTACTGATGCAGGTCAATAGTGGGTAACTAGCGACACTTTAAAGCTTTGTGATCTGTGCCTTAACAAACTTTTATACACGTTGGAATTACGAAGCCCGAAATCGGGCTTCCTAATGCCACTCGGGCTTCGTATCGCTGAACGAATGTATCATAGTGGGCTTGGTAAGGATGGTTAATATATATATATATATATATATATATATATAAATCTCACTATCTTCTCGGCGTCCTTTCATAAAAGTGCTTGATAGCGTCCGATGAATTATTTTTCCATTCTACTATCTCCTGGGCGTCCTTTTACAAAAACGGGTCATGGCGTCCTCTATATACAAAACTTTTAATTTTTCGACTTGTCAGCGTCCTTTGCGCATTCCTCAACTTTCACGTATATGATTTGGGGGCGTCCAACACTGTTGCCGCAGTTCTCAATGTTTTCTTTTGAATGTAGTTTTAGTTCGAGTTAAGTTAACTCGAAGCAAAAGAGCGGGTTGGCGGAAATTCTGCGGTAAGATGGATTCCCTTCCGGAATCGGCCTGGCTTGCCACATTGCTGAGCTCAGAAAAAGGGAACCAACTAGGTAAAATAGATTCTCCTGGAGACCCACTTCCCCGGAGAGAATGGCGTGGCCGCGCTCCGAGCAGGTTCCGGTTCGGTAGTACTGGATATTTGCAAGGGAAGTAGTTACCGACGAAGTCATTAGATGGGCTGTGGAGATCCAGAAACGCGGTCTCATACCAAAAGCTGGAAAAAGTGACTACAATGTGGCTAAAACGTTTAGACCCATAAGTTTGACATCCTGACGATTGGTCATCACAGAGGTAATTTTGGGAAGACAACCCATAAACCAAGATCAGCATGCCTACAGTAAAGGGAAGTAGACTGACACGACTCTTCAGTACGGGGTGTTCATTATAAAACTTTGTCTAGCAGGGATGACATAATCAAAATAAATAGACTTTTGTTTAATGAATGAAGTTTTATAATGAACACTCCGTATGTAGTGCATAAAATGGAGAAGGCTTAGGCGAATAAGGAAGTACTGTTTTCGCTCTTTTTCGATTTTGAGGGAGCATTGGACAAAGCCAGACAAATGACATCTCTGAGACCCTTAGGACCTGGGAGACTCCAACACAGTTGGTAAGCTGGGTGAGATCGTCGCGTCGTAATCGTAAGGTGGCGGCTTCTCTGGGAGATCACCGGAAGGAAATCAAGGTCGAGGGTGGCTGTCCACAAGGTAGCTGCTTATCACCTCAACTATGGTGTCTCTTAGTGGAGAATCTTTTAGAGAGGCTGCAAGCCGAGGGGTTCAGTGCGCAAGCTTATGCGGATGACGGATTGTTCATGATACCAGGAAAGTTCGTTGGCATCGTTTGTGTTCGAATGCAAAGGGCATGCAGAATAATAGAACAATGGTGTATCGAGACGGGACTCAGTCAACCCTGGCAAGACAGAGGGAGTGCTCGACACCAAAAGAAGGAAAAGTACAAGATTCCGATCACCCACGCTGTACGGAGAATTTCTGTGTCTAAAGTTTGAGGCTAAGTACCTGGGGGTGATCATCGACAGCCGGCTGACCTGTAAACGTCACGTAGAAAAGGCAAACAATAAGGCAGCAGCACTGGCGTGTCAACTACGCAGGGCAGTGGGTAGGAAAAGTTGTCTAAAGCCACACGTCCTGCAGTGGCTCTACACTGCGGTAATCAAGTCGAGGATATCCTATGGGTCCGTGGTTTGATTGCTAGCAGTAGACAGACTAAAGTAGTTCGTTAGTTTAAACTGTAATAATAATTATTAACATTTTATGTTGATATCAATAGTATGTTCTATCAGGGTGCTGGCAGGATCATGATCCTGAGGGATTATGGCCTTATCATTAGCAAGACAAGATTAGATATGTCTAATTTTTTCCGGTTCAAAATATATAATATTTTTGATTTTATATGAAATATATAAATATTTGATTTACATTGACAAAAAAAATTATAACTGAGAGAATCAACAGAGGTCGTTTTTGTTTATCCACCACGACGATATATGTGCACACAGTGCAGACATCTTCGTGTTATTATTGTGAGACGGGTGGTATAACTTACAATATGTTGACAAACGACGCTTTGGTGGTGTTTATCTCTTCGTGTCCTAGTTGTTATTGGGGACAAAGCTTTGTTGCAAAACCAATTTTTCTTTTTAGGAGTGCTGTTTTGAGTTGTTGCTGCATACTGAAATTTGATTTCGTATTGTTATAAATCCAAATAGTAACTCTAAAACTGCCTGTTACGATTGAAAGTAATGTATGTAACGATAATGTAACGGTACTGTCAAACTTGAAAAGTCAAGGTCATACTTTGATAGCACCTATAAAACTGAAATTGCGTGAGTGAGTTACTGAAACTGCATATCAAATTTGGAAATAAACGGATAATGTACTATTAAACTTGACAGGTCAAAGTCGTACCTCGAGGGCATCTAGGAACCTGAAATTGCCTGCTGAAATACTTGCCAAATTACACAATAATCGAATACTGTACTGTCAAACTTGACGGGTCAAGGATATAGCTCGAGGGCACCTATGAAGCTGAAA
This sequence comes from Taphrorychus bicolor, assembly GCA_951812265.1. Classification (NCBI taxonomy): domain Eukaryota; kingdom Metazoa; phylum Arthropoda; class Insecta; order Coleoptera; family Curculionidae; genus Taphrorychus; species Taphrorychus bicolor. The sequence goes on from OX638304.1 coordinate 1,779,369, forward strand.
TTATGTGGGCAGATCCACACACCAACCATGAAAACACCTGCCAAATTTAAAAATAATCGGCCAATGTACTGTCAAACTTAATAGATCAAGGACATGTTTCGAAAGCACATAAACACTAACTTTCGTGAGTGAATCCACATAGGAACTGTGAAACTGCATATTAAATTTGGAAGTAAACGAATAATGTACTGTCAAACTTGAAAAGTCAAGGTCATACTTTGATAGCACCTACAAAACTGAAATTGCGTGAGTGAGTTACTGAAACTGCATATCAAATTTGGAAATCCTCGAGGGCATCTAGGAACCTGAAATTGCCTGCTGAAATACTTGCCAAATTACACAATAATCGAATAATGTACTGTCAAACTTGACGGGTCAAGGATATAGCTCGAGGGCACCTATGAAGCTGAAATTATGTGGGCAGATCCACACACCAACCATGAAAACACCTGCCAAATTTAAAAATAATCGGCCAATGTACTGTCAAACTTAATAGATCAAGGACATGTTTCGAAAGCACATAAAAACTAACTTTCGTGAGTGAATCCACATAGGAACTGTGAAACTGCATATTAAATTTGGAAGTAAACGAATAATGTACTGTCAAACTTAAAAAGTCAAGGTCATACTTTGATAGCACCTATAAAACTGAAATTGCGTGAGTGAGTTACTAAAACTGCATATCAAATTTGGAAATAAACGGATAATGTACTATTAAACTTGACAGGTCAAAGTCGTACCTCGAGGGCATCTAGGAACCTGAAATTGCCTGCTGAAATACTTGCCAAATTACACAATAATCGAATAATGTACTGTCAAACTTGACGGGTCAAGGATATAGCTCGAGGGCACCTATGAAGCTGAAATTATGTGGGCAGATCCACACACCAACCATGAAAACACCTGCCAAATTTAAAAATAATCGGCCAATGTACTGTCAAACTTAATAGATCAAGGACATGTTTCGAAAGCACATAAAAACTAACTTTCGTGAGTGAATCCACATAGGAACTGTGAAACTGCATATTAAATTTGGAAGTAAACGAATAATGTACTGTCAAACTTAAAAAGTCAAGGTCATACTTTGATAGCACCTATAAAACTGAAATTGCGTGAGTGAGTTACTAAAACTGCATATCAAATTTGGAAATAAACGGATAATGTACTATTAAACTTGACAGGTCAAAGTCGTACCTCGAGGGCATCTAGGAACCTGAAATTGCCTGCTGAAATACTTGCCAAATTACACAATAATCGAATAATGTACTGTCAAACTTGACGGGTCAAGGATATAGCTCGAGGGCACCTATGAAGCTGAAATTATGTGGGCAGATCCACACACCAACCATGAAAATACCTGCCAAATTTAAAAATAATCGGCCAATGTACTGTCAAACTTAATAGATCAAGGACATGTTTCGAAAGCACATAAAAACTTACTTTCGTGAGTGAATCCACATAGGAACTGTGAAACTGCATATTAAATTTGGAAGTAAACGAATAATGTACTGTCAAACTTGAAAAGTCAAGGTCATACTTTGATAGCACCGATAAAACTGAAATTGCGTGAGTGAGTTACTGAAACTGCATATCAAATTTGGAAATAAACGGATAATGTACTATTAAACTTGACAGGTCAAAGTCGTACCTCGAGGGCATCTAGGAACCTGAAATTGCCTGCTGAAATACTTGCCAAATTACACAATAATCGAATAATGTACTGTCAAACTTGACGGGTCAAAGATATAGCTCGAGGGCACCTATGAAGCTGAAATTATGTGGGCAGATCCACACACCAACCATGAAAACACCTGCCAAATTTAAAAATAATCGGCCAATGTACTGTCAAACTTAATAGATCAAGGACATGTTTCGAAAGCACATAAAAACTAACTTTCGTGAGTGAATCCACATAGGAACTGTGAAACTGCATATTAAATTTGGAAGTAAACGAATAATGTACTGTCAAACTTGAAAAGTCAAGGTCATACTTTGATAGCACCTATAAAACTGAAATTGCGTGAGTGAGTTACTGAAACTGCATATCAAATTTGGAAATAAACGGATAATGTACTATTAAACTTGACAGGTCAAAGTCGTACCTCGAGGGCATCTAGGAACCTGAAATTGCCTGCTGAAATACCTGCCAAATTACACAATAATCGAATAATGTACTGTCAAACTTGACGGGTCAAGGATATAGCTCGAGGGCACCTATGAAGCTGAAATTATGTGGGCAGATCCACACACCAACCATGAAAATACCTGCCAAATTTAAAAATAATCGGTCAATGTACTGTCAAACTTAATAGATCAAGGACATGTTTCGAAAGCACATAGAAACTAACTTTAGTGAGTGAATCGACATAGGAACTGGGAAACTGCATATTAAATTTGGAAGTAAACGAATAATGTACTGTCAAACTTGACAAGTCAAGGTCATACTTTTAGGGCAACTAGGAAGCTAAAATTGCGTGAGCAAACTCATATACCAAGAGAGAAAATACCTGCCAAATTTACAAATTATCAGACAATGTACTGTCAAACTTGACAAGTCAAGAACATATTTCGAGATCATCTAGAAAACTGAATTTTTGTGAGTAAAACTACATTGGAACAACAATACTGCATATCAAATTTGGAAGTAAAGGGATAATGTACTGCCAAACTTGACAGGTCAAGGTCATATTTCGAGAGCACCTAGGAGCTAAAATTGCGTGAGAAAACCCATTTACCAACCGTGAAAATACCTGCCAAATTTTAAAATAATCGGATAATGTAAGGTCAAACTTGACAGGTCAAGGACATATTTCGAAAGCACCGAGAAAACTGAAGACTTTTCGTGAGTGAAACCACATAGAAATTATGAAACTGCATATCAGATTTGGAAGAAAACGGATAATGTACTGTCAAACTTGACAGGTCAATGTCATATTTCGAGGGCAAATAGGAAGCTGATATTGCCTTGAGCAAATCCATATAGCAACCGTAAAAATACCTGCCAAATTTAAAAATATTCTATAAATTTCGTGAGCAAATTCATATACCAACCGTGAAATAACCGGAAAAATTTAAAAGTATTCGTACTATGTACTCTCAAACTTGACAGATCAAGGTCACCCTTTGATGACACCTAGGTAGTTGAAAATGCGTGTGAAAATCCATACACCAGCTGTGAAAATGCCTGCCAGATTGAAAAATAGCCGGACAATGGATTGTTAAACTTCAAAAGTCAAAGTCATAATTGGAAGGCACTTATTAAGGTGAAATTGGTTCAGTAAATTCACGTAACAACTGTAAAAATTCCTGCCAAATTTGGAAGTAAACAGATAATGTACCGGCAAACTTGACAGGTCAACATCATACTTTGAGGTTACTTATAGCCATATTTACCAAAATTTTATCAAGCTGAAAAATTTAACAGTGTGTTTCTTGCCATGGAAACAATGGTTACAACAATGGTTTTTCTACGAATTAACAAGCTGCTAAATATATCATCCTTATTATTTCACTCATGCAAAAATTTTCCCATAAGGAGAGTGATTTTATCAAAAAATTACAGCGGTAATTCCACGTTGTCTAGACTACGGGGGGCAATACCTACCACAAGAGCTTCTAAAATTTCCGATAATTTTTCACGATTGCATGTTTTTCATAATTGCAAGGAAAACATGCCAGAGTGAAAAATTATCTGGTTCATTTTAAAGCTCGAGTGGTATTTTGTGAGATATTTCTCGAATCAAAAATACTATTAAGAAATAAATAAGTAGTGTTAGAATATTCGGACGTCACCTTAAATAAGTTAGTCAGACAACGACATTGATTAAGTTTTTATGGTTGATTCCATGACAACGTGAAATTACCGCTGTAATTTTTTAGAAAATTATCGAATTATCGCTTATTAATACCTGTTTTGCTCCATAGCAATAATAAGGATGAGTGAAATAATCGCTTACATTAACCTAAACCTTAATCAATGTCGTCTATATTAATTTGTTTCGAGAAATAATCCCACTAAATACCGCTCGAGCTTTAAAATGAACCAGAAAATTTTTCACTCTGGCATGTAATCCTTGCAAATTTCACTCGTCCTAAAGGACTCGTGAAATTATGGAAAACATGCAATCGTGAAAAGTTATCGGTAATTTTAAAGCTCTGGTTGTATTACCCCGATAAAATTTTGGTAAATATGGTGGTTAAGAATTTGAAACTGTTTGAGTAAAGCCACATAACTGTGAAAACGTAAAATAAGGGGGCAATGTGCTGTCAGTAATGGCAGGTCAAGGACATGCTTCGTGGGCACTTGAAACGTTAAACTGTAGTGAGTAAATCCATATAGCAACTGTGAGAATACCTGCCAAATTTTAAAATAATTGAACAATGTGTTGTTAAATTTGACAGATCACGGTCATATTTCGAGGAAATCTATCTAATAACTGGAAATATGTTTGGCAAAATTGAAAAGTGCAAAGTACTGACAGTTTTGAAAGTTCAAGCAAATACTTTGAGAACTCCTAGGGAGCTCAAAATGCGTGGGTAAATGAATAATAGCCATTGTAAAAACTAAAACTGCCTGTCATATTTGAAAGTAGTAAGACAATCTACTCTAATTTGACTTGAAATTTGATATCAAACAATTTTTGTTTTAAACTAACCCGTATATTTAAATAAAAAACGGTGTACTTTCATACTCTTGCGGGAAAACACTCATTATTCTACTGTCAAACTTCCAGCACATGCGCCACTTTCCACTTTCGAGCAGTAAATCAAGAGCGGAGATTCCACGTGCAGGCAATAGACAAATTATTTTCCCACAAAATGTTACCTAATACAGTGTTGCAAAATCGGTTAAAGTAGTCCGTTGAAACAAAGAAGCAAATTAAAAATATCGGACGCCCAGTAATCGATAAAGTGTAAATTGAAAAATGCGAAATATACACAATGTATATCTAACAGCGCTCTCGGCGGATAACCGTTGGAACTAATATATACATTTTTGTATATTTTTTGTTCACGATACTATCATTTGGGCGTCATTTTCAAAATTCGTGTATGGGGCTATGGCGATGTATACAGTCGATTGCGACGACTTTCAACGGAATCGAATCCGGGCGTCCGTATACGGACGCTCTGAAGCAGGTGGACGCCCAGGGGATAGAAAAACGTTAATGTATGGACGCCCGGAAGATAGTAGGATGTATATATATATATATATATATATATATATATATATATATATATATATATTATAGTTATAGATTATAACATAAAGTGATTTTTGTTTTTTTGTGAAGTGATCAAAGGCCAGATCGATATTTGATGTGCAATGTGGTCATGAACTCAATAATGTCGGTATTGTTTGTTTTATGTTATATTTTTACTTTTATATTTATATTGTATACTTTTTTTTACTTTTTTTAAATAGGACGTTTTTGTAAAGAAGCGATTAACGAAAAATGGAGTAAGCTTTGCAACCTTCCTCCATCGGAGTAAGCCTAGCCACCTTCCTCCATTTCTCTATTTAGATACTAATCTAATTTTATGTATTTTTTTTTATTTTTTATATTATCTGATTTGAAAGCTGTGGGTCCAGCTTTTCGCGGCGAAGGGCATGTGTCACGAATGAAAATACTGTAAAATGAGAATTTACTTTATATTCCCCTGAAGGTGAAAATGATGCACTCATCGACAATATATATCACATTATTTGAAAGTCACCCGGGTCAAGAGGTGACCTCGGTCCAAACGGAAATAACAAAACAATTAAAAAACGCGCAATCCCGAATCATTGGAATGTGCTGACTGATGAAATCATCATTTTTTCCACTCGGATACCATTCGTTTCCACTCGAAGTTGGGACGAAGGAAATTGTATAAAAAGAAATAAACAGAGTTAGTAAGGGGCTCTTTGCTTTAGTCTCGCGGTCATGATGTTACTCTCAAGAAATTAAACCTCAGAGGAGGCCAGTCTGTCTTAGTAATTTATTAGTGAAGTACAAGTTTATTATTTAATGTATCCATAACCCAATAAGTGCCCTTCGGTCTCCAAAGCTGTTAAAGCATTCGATGATGCATTGGCCCACGATAATGTAAGTACCTTTTAACTTTAAGTTGTAACCATTTTTCTAGTTAAGTTTTACCCCACGCATTGTAACCATTTTGCTTTAACTTTAATAAATATAGTTGTTAGAATATAAATGTTGTTTTCAACCCCTCTTCAGAAATCGATCCCGAGGCAAATTAAATAAGTCACAACGACCACAAAGGGGGCGTGACAATATATACTGTCTATTTTTGTTATTTTGTTTTTAGATGAGTGGGAGATAGATTTAATATGGGAAAGTCTTCCGTCTCTGTGTCGTTTTTTCGTGTTGTGCAAGCACTAAGTAATATAGCAAGTGAGATTATTGTATGGCCAGAAAGAGATTCCATTCCACAAATTAGAATAGCATTTAAAAAAATGGCTGGTTTAGACTGTGTGATTGGTGCTATTGATGGTACCTTCATTCCTATCAAAGCTCCACAGCAGGATCCAGAGGTTTATGGTACCCGAAAGTGTGATTATGTCATTACCCTTCAGGCTGTTTGTAACTGTAACTTAATATTTACTGACGTTTTTGTTGGATATCCAGGTTCAGTGTGGAAGTGAGTAACACAAAAATATTTAGGAATAGTGATTTAGTATCAAAAATTGAAGAAAATGTTCAGAACTTTTTTCCAAAACAGGAATTTTTAATTGGGGATAAAGCATATCCAATCCAACCCTGGTGTGTTCCACCTTACATTGATCGTGGCATACTAACCCCTGCTCAAAAACGTTTTAATGAAATTCATGCTAAAACCCGCCAGGTTATTGAACGGTCTTTTGCACTTCTATTTGGGCGGTTCCGAAGACTAAAACTGTTGGACATGAACCGCACTGACTTTGCTTAAAACACACTGATCTAATTAAAAATGTGTGTATTCAAGAAGGAAAATCAATGGTTTTGAGCAATGATGAAGTACAGGATGCAGACATTACATTTTTTGGTATAACAGAGGCTAAAATACGACGAGATGCAATTTGTCGTGACTTGTATAGATATTTTCAAATGCCACAGTATACTTGTTGAAATAAAAAAAGTATTTTAGATTAGTATAAAACAGAGTTTTATTAAATAAACATATCCTATTCACGTTTATAATGATCACACTATTTGGTGTCCCCTCCCCCTCCCCTTCCTGAATCATTGGTCATAACTCATAACATTGCTAATATATTAATGCCAGAATTATCAAACATCTTATTTGTAATCATACTTTGAATTTTCATCTATTACAACCCATTTGAAAATCGTTGCCATGGATATTTTGTTTACAAGGGTTGTAGTAGATAAAAATAAAGAATATGACAAAAACTATGCCTAAGAAATTGGATAAATCCTATTTAAAATTTCTAGTACGCATTAATTATATAATCAATTTTCTCGTTAAATGACTTTAACATGTGTCTTTTAAAATTCATGTTCTCTTCGAGTCTTTGTAGTCTTTGGCTTTCACGAACATTGGATGTTTCTCGAATTTCATGAATTAATCATTAAATGCTAGACTTTTGTAATTTGGGGTTTTTCTTTTTTCTTCTGGTTTGTCCCCACTTGCTGTGCCAGTTGAATGCTGGTTGTTTCTCCAGACTCATATTCAGAGCCGAGTCGTGCTGTTGCGAACCGACCTTTCACATTACGCCTTTTTGGCCAAATTGGAGGCTAAAGCCACTGGTTGTGCATTTGCCTTCTTCCCAAATATATCATCCATTTCATCAAAATACTGGAATTTAATAGACGCTTGTCCACTTGAGGTATTTTTCATGTTATCTTTTTTGTGCATATATTTTGCTATCAAATGTTTATATTTAAATTTGCATTCATTTGCTGTGTAGTTAAATCCATTGGCTATCAGCTCCATTGAGATCTTATTCCAAATTTTATCATTTTTTTGGGTTGTGGACAGAAAGTCATTTAAATGATCCTTGTACAGGCTTATGAGACAGCGGAGTGCATCATGTCTCCATTTTAGTTTTCCAAGGTATTCTTGAGCTCCATCTGTTCCAGTTGAATCATTGTGTGTTCCAGTCGTCGTGCCTCGCGTCACCTTGGTATTGGAAACAAGCATACAGCTTTCTGATTCACTAAGCATCTTACTATCATAAATTTCTTTCTTGTCCTTCTCCGAGTCCTTCTCTATCTACCTGTTTTCATCGCTATAAAACATGAACAAATACCTTTAGTTGGTATTAGACAATATATTGCCCTATGTAAAGAAACTACATGTCCTAGTTATGTACCTACTTATACAGAAATAAGAGATAAGCAATTAATCAATCTCTTGGCATGACATTAATCTTACCCATATGAATATACTGTTCATTATGCAAAACAAATTGGTGAACTTCCTCATGAAAATTTGAGAAACATTCATGACATGCAATATCATAATCCATCTTCAGGACCCATTTGCAGATTGAACATTTATACCGCACATTATAGTCATCCAAATTTGCCTCCATATCCAAAATGAAATTTTTGTCCCCTATCTTTGACTTTTTTAAATTCCACAGACTATTGCAGAGCAATAAATAGATTGCTTAAACATAGACTCTTAACTTAAAACAAATTAATCAAAAGCCGATCAAAACTTTTCACTATTTTCAATTTTCATACTTCTAACCCAACTTATTATTTGAATTATTTCCCTCTCAAAAATTTTGTCCAAAGTAACCCAGTCTAGACCTGGCACAAAAAAGCGCACTCTGGCGGTTTAGTCTCATGGTTACTGAACGAATGTGAGTAGAACGGACAGAGAGACAAATTTGATTTCTGAACGACATTGGGATAACGAGGACGCGCACCCTTTAGTTGGAGTGTTGATTCTGAACGAGCCCCAGTAGTCACCAAGATGCTGCTTGTGAGAGCGGTTTCAGACTACGACGCAGAAACGCCGCTTTTGTAGCGTTGCCGCGAAAACCCGATTAGCAGCTTTCAGATTTAATTCATGAAGTCGCCAATTTGACGTTGACTTCTAACCTCCAAACAGAATAAATTTAAATAAACATATAAACAACAATCATACTGTGATTCATGTTATGTTATTAGCAGTTATTAGGCACTAACATTATCGTTTTTCTAAATATTCATATCCTCGTCTCATGGATTCCAAAATTTTACTTGTAATTTGCTTTCTGCGTCGAAAGCTTTTGACCAGTATAGAGAATTTTGATTCTGCCACAGCAGCTACAATAAAAAAGAAAATCCGAAGATTGTTTGCTTTATATATTGCCAGCTCTTCCAGGCACAAAAACAGAAGGCGTATTTGGAAAAGACCGATTTTTGAGTTGCACAGCAGACTTTCCCAAGGTGACAGTGACAATTTGGTTAAGAGTTTGAGAGAAAATGATGGCATCAAATTTTTCAATTTTTTACGAATGTCACCAACATTATTTAATAATTTGCTGAAAAAAATTGATAACAAAATAAGACAGCAAGACACCATTCTTATGCCAAGCATTCTATCACGAACTCGCTTAGAATTGACACTTAGGTATTTGCCTACAGGAGCTAGCATGACTTCTATGTCTTACTTATTTCGAATTGGTATTAGTACAGTTTCAACTATAATATTCGAAACCTGTGAAGCCATATGGAGTGCATTGAAAGATGCGATTTTAAGAACACCAAACCAACAAGAATGGTCGGTTATTGCAGAAAATTTTGAAAAGATGTGGAACTTTCCAAATTGCCTTGGTGCTATCGATGGGAAGTGTGTAGTTATGCAGGTAATATTCATATGTTAAGATGAATTTTATTCATTGACATTGTCATGTTTACTTCAGATGACATCGAGTGTAATGCCTAGTTTATCTCTCTATTGCGAATTAAACCAAATTTTCATTTACACTCTATTCAAACTACTCACAGTTAAATGTCTACCTACTTGTAGTTGGACCTGATTATACTTTGATTTAATAATGAATAAGAAGGTATAAACATATCTACCTATATGTCACTATACATTTAACTTTGGCAAGTTTAAATTTAGTGTAAACAAAAATTTAATTCAATTCGTAATTTGAAGGTATAAACCAGGCAGAAGGGTAGAAATATTTGAACTTTTACAAATTTTAGTTGCTAGGCCTTTTTTGTTCGGCACTCTGGATTTTTTTTCTCATTAAAAAATGCTTTTAGGCACCATCAAATAGTGGCTCAACGTATTACAATTATAAAGGTAGCCATAGCCTAAATCTCTTAGCTATTACGCTACGGATACCACTGGTTGTTTTATTATGGTAGATGTAGGAGCAGCAGGACGTGAAAGTGATGGTGGAGTATTTCGGAGAAGTAACATTGGGAAAGGCATTAATTCTAATGAGTTAAATTTTTCAACACAACAATTTTATGTATTTGTTGGTGATGAAGCCTTTTCTCTCTCAAAATTTATGATGAGAATCCAAGGAGTAGTCACCTAAATCTCACAAAACAAGTTTTCAATTATCGACTGAGCAGGGCCAGAAGAATAGTTGAAACATCATTTGGAATTCTTTCCAGTAAACGGAGAATTTACAGGCGACCAATTATTGCTGCCTTACCAACATTGAAGAGAATTGTTAAGGCCACTGTATGTCTTCACAACTACATAATAAAAACAGAGTCGGAAGAGTTTAGAACGAGGTATACAACCTTAGCAGACAATGGGGGTGCTAACCTAACATATCCTTTGAAGGTATGCGAAGAACAGGTTCAAATACATATACTCAGTCTGCTTCACAGATCAGGGAAGACTTTGCAAAATATTTTGTTAGCCAGGGAGCTGTAGATTGGCAGCACAATCTTAAAAAATCAAACACCAATGCAACACCCAGTATGTTCCACACCCCTATAACAGCCTCAATTAATTTCTTACTTTTTTCACTCCTGAAGCTCTCTCATCACTGCATGAAGCTATTTCTTCATTATTGTCGGTTGAAGTTGTAAATAGGGGTGTTGATGTAAGCTCCATTATAGTTGATGGAGGTGTTGGTGCAGGGTGATCCACTGAGCTGAATGTACTAAATATAACATTTATAAAATAAAGAAATATAAGTTAATCATATAAGATGTATTACCTATTATTGGCCCCTCTGTCATCCAAAAACTTCATTAGTTCATAGTACTTAAATTTTGTGCTGCTATAAACATCCGGCCGAGGTCCTCCTTGAGATCCACTTGGACAATACTCATTTACTTTTTTCTTTGCCCTGACATAGTAGTCACGCAGATATTTCCAACGGCTTTTTAACTTCCCCCTAAATTGTTGGATACTTCATTCCACAAATCTTGCTTTTTCTCCTTTGTTCTTAGAGAGAGTGGCAACTGGAAATCATATAACGGCTTTCTTTCAGCCACCAATGATATTAAGAGTTCATCTGAATCTTCGATTACTTTTGGAAGTGTTTTAAGGACTTTTTTCCACATATGCAATGAAACATTCATGTTCCATTAGGTTTTCACAGGCTTGATTCAATAACCAGCCGCAATAGCCACATTTATAATGCTACAAAAGAATTAATCTGCAAGATTAAAGACGTCTTCACTGCTTAGTATCTAAATAATTATTTCTTACCTCCATTTCAGCAGAAAGTATAACATTTTTAAAACAAGATATTATTAAGTTGTATGGGTTTGTTATCATGAGGGAGTAGATATGGAGGATTTTACAACAAAAATACGGCGTTTACGCCGTAAAAGTTAAAAGTTAAACAACTTTTGGCGTCGCGACTATGAAAACGAGCGTTTTTATGAACGAACTATCGAGAACGCCACAAAAGCAGCGTTTCTGCGTCGTAGTCTGAAACCGCTCTCAGACCCGAGCCCGTTTTTGTGCCTTATTGAGCACCTTTTAGTGTTTTGCTTTGTTCTATATTCTTTTGTGGCACTCTTTAGGAACGTGATTAATCATTTAAAAATATTAAATTGTATAAAGGAGTTGGGTTGTGTTTCTAGAGGTAAAAGTCTCAGTTAACCATTCTATAGATTAAATGGGAATTTAAAAAGTTGTTCTTTTATCATGCCCATGTTGTAAGTTATCTATCCGATATATTTTATTTTCTGTTTATATTTTAACTCTTTATTTAATTTAAACTTATTTCGGTTTATCTATTACTTATAATAAACATTATATAATCGTTGGAGTTGTCTTTTTGTTGGTGGGCCCGATCCTGCGGCTTTAAGTTTTGTGTCAAAACGTAACAATATTTGACTTTAGTAATGATATGTTTTTTTACAAAACTTTTATCATACCAAAATTCAACAGTGAACCGGTACACAGTGAACTATTCCACTGGTCGTCTGAACACATCACGCGATGAACCACGTAAAATTGGCGTACATTCAGAAGAGCAGATGAGACGTGCACTGGCCCTTAAGTATGACGGTCTAAGCTTAAGAGAAGCTACAAAAAGAAGCGTATTGGAGATGCAATTAGACTTACTCCTAATTATGAAGTGTATAATATAAACTCTAAATTGAATATTTAGTCCAGTGTGCATATGCGTTTTACGGTATAACAAACTACGACTGCAGATTAATAGCGTATGATATGGCTTATTATAATAAAATAAAAATGTCTGCTACATGGTCTCAAAATAAAATAGTTGGTGTTGAATGGTTGAGGTCATTTCGCAAAAGACATCCAGAGGTCACCCTACAGGCTCCAGAACGTTGAAGCTTAGCGAGGGCGGCATCATTTAACAAATCCAATGTTGAAAAATGTTTTGATAATTTACATGAAATGGTCCAACGCCATCCAGATTTCAAAGACGGCACCAGAATTTTTAACCTGGACGAAACGTCCACAACAACAGTTCAAAGAACCAAAAAAAAGTTCTTGCACCAAAGCGTATAAGGTGTTTATTAAAAGTAACTAGTGGAGAAAATGGAACCCTAGTTACTACATGTTGCATTATAAGTGCAGGTGTCGATTCGTCCGAGCCCTTTCTAGGGTAAATTGTTATTCGCAGTAATTTTACTGTGAGTAGTGCGAAATTCCTTCTCCAACAACGAACGAATCGAGCCCAAAAGTGAATGAGGCTTCACCCAAAAGTAAGTAGTAAAAAATGAACTTTCCGCCTCAAAGATTTAGGAGTTATCTAAGTGCAGGTGGTCAGAGTTTACCCCCCGTTCTGGTTTTCCCCAGAGTGCATTTAAAGTCGCACATGACTAATGGAACTCTGACTGGCACTTGGCTGCTTCTAGTGATTGGATGATTTCAGAACTTTTTGCGGAAGTTATGAAGCATTTTGTCAAACATAGCAGATCATCCAAAGAACACCCAAGTTTGCCGATTCTTGATAACCATTAGTCGCACTTTACTATCGAAGCTTTAAATATTGCGAAAGAAAATGGGGTTATGGTGCTAACACTGCCTCCTCACACTTCTCACAGAACACAGCCATTGGAGGTCGTAGTTATGAAACCATTTAAAGAATTTTATAACCCAGCTGTGGATTCCTGGATGCTTCGTAACCCTGGAATACCCGTTACAGTTATGAGCTGAGAGCTGGAAGCTTACGAAAAACCTATGACACCATCTACAATTACAAAAGCTTTAAAAAAACTGGAATCTTTCCGTACAACCGAAATATTTTTACGGAAGTAGATTTTTATCCAACCTCTGTATCACTAACTGTAACAGACAGACCAGATCCTGGTGATCCAATCCTATCATCCTAGAAGACGGCGGTCCCAATCAAGAAGCTAATGATCAAAGTGATGATAACAGTGACGACACAGGGCCTTCAAATCTTCAGTTAATGCCGGAAATGCCAACATCATCTAACTCAGCATCATCAGGTTCCAATATGCCTGAAAAAACTGCATTTATTCGCCACGCGCGTTTAAAAGCGCCGGCCAGAAAAATGTCAGAAATACTCGAAAAAGAGGTCGAAGCTTAATTGCTACAGATATGCCGGAGAAAGATGAAATATCAGCGGAAAAAGAGACCGAAAAAAAGTGGATGCCAAAACAGTAAAAAGAGCAGTGCTGCAAAGCTCATCGTCAGAGTCTGAAACTTTTCTCACTTTAGATGAAGATAGTGATATCTCCGAAAATAAGATTGAACAGGGACTTGTATTTCAATTAGAAAGGGATCCGAAAGCAAACGATTATGTGCTAGTAGAGTTTCAGGGAAAAAATAAATGTATTTTGTATTCGCGAAGGTTCTGCAAAAGAAAAACGATTATTTTTCTGTGAGTTATTTACGAAAAATTCCGTTTGGTAATATTTTTTTATGCGCCTTTAATAGCCGATGTATCCGATGTTAACAAGATAGATATAAAAGTTATCTTACCAGAACCATGTATCAAAGGAAGTACGTCTAGGCAAAACTCTTATTATACATTTAATGTTGACATGACCTCCCTTGATTTTCGTTAGTTTCTAGAGATAAGAGTTAGTTCTAAAAGAATTTATTCTAACTTAATTTTCCTTTTGCTGTTTTGATTCTTTCTATGTATCCAGAAATGTTGTTTATGTTTATATCGTTTTTGAATATACAGTTCTTCCCAAACCTTTGGTTCTTGTTGGATGTGTATTCCAATTTACATCTGGTTCACTGCAGACTATTCCACTGGTTCACAATGTGCACGCTCTAGTTCCCAGTGAAACACTTGCAACGTTTTTTAAAAACACTATTTTTCAATTTGCGGTTATTGATTTTTTGACAATGGTGGTGCGTATTAATAGTAAATGCTTTAAAGCTTTTTAAACGCATTTTCCAACTTTTTTTCCTAAAAAGTTTGTCAGATATATCTAATAGGCGCACATAAAAGTGGTCCAATGTGCGTTCAGTTTACCCTAGATGAACATATTTTGAAGAGTGGTCCCTGCCTCGTAGATTTCAAAAAATCTCTTGTACTGTTGCCTTAATAACTCATGATTTTTTATGTTTTAGAATTTAAAAAGTTAGTCTTTACAATACAAATTAAACATACTAAATGCTAAACTGGTCAAACATGAAAACTACTTCGAAAATACAGTATTGGAATATTCTCAAAGAGAATCAAAATCCCAACGGAAATCAAATGAACTGGGAAAACTTAGCACAAGTAGGTTTAGATTTGCTTCCTCTTAACATGATGAAAGATTAGAAAACTTAAATGATGGCTAGTAAAGATAACTCCACGGATTTGGTAAGATTATCTATTGAGCATCAGTGATTAAATCTTTACAATGATTACTGTCTTTATTTTTTAGGCTAAGTGCCTTAGTCGAATCGGTAGCGATACAGTGGCCGATATTGTAAAAGGATTAATGTACAGAATTTTGGACACAACAGGAAGAACCAATAGTTTTGGACAATTTATGGTTGGAAGGGTGGAAAGGTGTTTGGATATTGTGCATTGTATGCCGTTGAAGTCGCTTTCCCAGTTTTAATATCGGTTTTGTGATAAATAAAGTTGTCTGCGTTTTATTGTAGTCTGTAAGTGTATTTTGATTATTTTGTTGTATTTAGTGAAAATCGGCTTTGTAATTCCTCTTTATCGGCAAAAAATTCCTGTAACCTTAATAGGTAAGTAAAGCTGTTGTGTAAAAAGGGAAATAATAGAAGCAAAATGCCAAATCCTAATAAAAAATGACCTTATTAAAAAGCTTAAGAGTGACAAAACACAAACTTACTCTCAGTTAAAGCGTTTTTACGATTTTGTGGTAAATAGTAACGACTCAGTCAGTAAAATAGGTATTAGTGAACGTATGTCAAAATGTGAACCCTTATGGGACAGATTTAATTCACTTCAAGTAGAATTAGAGTTTTATGATGAAGCACAGGCGGTGGAGAGAGATGATTTTGAGGAATTATACTTTGAAACGATGTGTAAATTTAAAGATTTATTAAAGAAAACTGAACCGCCCGTGTCTTTGTGTAGTAATCAAAGTGCCTTGACTGTTGATTAGCAGAGTTTTGTAGAGTTACCTCCCTTAGATCTTCCTTCTCTTAGTAGAAATTATTGTTGCGAACTCAGGGTTCAATAATTCCAGTGTAACGATTTAACACGAAAACACTATTTATTTGTCCCATAAATACACACAGGTACAATTCGCCTACTAAATAACTCACTACTTAACACTTATAGCCTTCTATTATCGTTTCGTACTTTAGCTTACTTATAGCTCGATTAAAATAAGACTACTCGCTAACCGCGGCGCTATTCGCCTTTTATACATAATCCTAAAATTACAGAAAAACCTAGAACGTTCTTGATAAAAAATCTTGAATAATCTCACATAAAAAAAGGTTGTAAACAACTGCCTTCTAGATAAACAGAGCAATAAATCACTCGTGTGCTTGCTTTTAAATTAATCTTCCAAAGATATGAAAATAAAAAATTCATTATACAGTCATGTTAAATGTCTCTTTGAGTTGCCTGCAGTAGGTAAAAATGTTCTCAATGATTTGAGAAATTTGTCTGATAGTATTCAGAAGAATTTGAGAGCATTAAAGAATTTAAAGCAACCAGTTGATAGGGGAGTGTGGGGCAAAGTGAAATAGCGGGTAAAGTGATATTCCGACTTTTTCATCCTGCCATCTGTTATAAAATCTGTTAAGCCATTGCAATATACGAAGAAGATACCTACGTGCCATTTGTCTAGTAAAGTTTGACGTGGATGCTCGCAAGAGGTTGTTTTTCATAATTTTTTTCTATTTGTACATTTCCAAGGTAAGAAACTATAATCTTGTTAAGAAAGTTCGGTTCTTTATTCCACTTATTTTCTTTACATAATAATGTCGGGTTTTGGCTGTTTATTTGAAATTTAAATAAATTAGGTTAAGGGAGCAAGGTTCAGATTTAATAATTTTCGGTTATGGCGGATTTGGTGCAAAGTGGAATTTTTATTTAGGGGTAAAGCGAAATACTATTTCCCAGCGCATTTCACATTACCCCATTTTACCTTCTACTAACCATTTCAGATGGGAAATTACAAAAGAAAATCTAATCAAAATTCTTGGTCTGAATAATCAATGAGAGCTGCAATTAGATCTGTGAGAACAAACCAATTGAGCCAAAGTGCTGCCGCAAAGTTATTTAGTGTTCCTGTTGCTACCCTAAACCGTCGTATTAAAGCGGGTAAAGGAAAACTGGAGGGAAGTGAAAAGCAATTAGGTAGATTCAAAACTGTTTTTACATTGGAGCAAGGAAAGGAATTAAATAATCAGTTTCTGGAGCTTGAGAAGAGATTTTTTGGTGTATCAACATATGAACTTCGATCGCTTGCTTACCAGTATTCCACGCGAAATCAGATCTAAAATAATTTCAACGCTGATACGAAACTGGCTAGCACAGGCTGGATGTATGGGTTTCTGAAGCGAAATTCACATCTCTCTTTGCATACACCTGAGAATACCTCAGCAGTGCAGTGCATCTGGATTCAACAAAACTTCTGTTGATAAGTTCTTTAATCTTCTCGGGTCTTTGTTTGATAAATACCATTTTACGCCTAGCAGCATTTTTAACTGCGACGAAACCGGAATATCAACAGTGCCGAATGGCCGACAAAGATAATTTCTTTAGAGGCAAAAAGCAGGTTGGCTGCTTCACATCAGCATAGAGATGCACAACTGTTAGTGCTGAAATCTTTTTAGTGCTACAGGCTACTACATTCCCCCACTTTTAGTTATTCCTCGGATCAGACGAAACCTATATACGAAGTTGGTCTTCCACCGGAATATATATATATCCGTCGGATATATTTAGTGATATCTGGTTTCCCCATTTTGTAAAGCATGCACGGCCAACTCCAGG
Organism: Taphrorychus bicolor; assembly: GCA_951812265.1. Taxonomy (NCBI): domain Eukaryota; kingdom Metazoa; phylum Arthropoda; class Insecta; order Coleoptera; family Curculionidae; genus Taphrorychus; species Taphrorychus bicolor. The sequence continues at coordinate 1,797,175 of OX638304.1, forward strand.
CAGCCCTGTACTTCTTATCTGGTCGGTCATTACACATGTAAAAAATATTAAACTCATCGAGGAAGCTCGGAAGCATAACGATCCCACCACATACTTCACATCGGCTTCAGCCGCTAGATGTAGCTTTCATGTTTCCACTGAGTAACTATTACACTCAAGAACTAAAAATATGGCAAAGAAACAAACCTACAAAATTGTTGAGCTAGCAGATGTGGGACAGATCTTTCCTAAGTGAGACCGCACAGCAAACATACAATGGCCTGGCGACAATTATCGCGCAGCATATGTGTCGCACAAAATGTATCGCCCCCTTTTTTATATAGGTGGCCACGCACACCAGAGATGCATTTGTGGCGCGGTGCAATTTGTGGCGAATCAACAAGCATGCCACATAAACAAGAGATCGGTCGGGAGCGTTTTTTGTGGCGTAAAAACGCACGTCGTTTTCAAAATGAAAGACAGTTTGGATTTCAATATAGGGTAAGTCTGCTATATTGTACCGCTTCCTAAAATGTACCACCCCAATATTTCCTAAATTCGTTAAATAAAACGCCACCTAGCAGAGGCATGCGATACTTTGTTCAGTCTGCGGCAACCTTGTAATATACCGCGCACTTGACAACGTCTGCGGGAAGCGTATAGTGAAGGTCTTTGTTTACCCTATATCTGATGCAAGTTTTGTGTCTATGTCCTTATTAGTTTATTAATGCTGGTCTAGGACAAAGCTGACGCATTTGAGAGACATTTTCAGAGGGCTTTCCAAGAGTCTATTAATCCTAACTTTGACGACCAAAACTGGACCATAATAAATGACTGGTACGACAATTACTTTAATAACCAAACAGACAACACACTGCAATTAATTTCCGACAATGAATACGAAGAAGCGATTGCCCACTTAAAAAATACTGCACCTGGCAAAGACAAAATAAAAAGCAAACTGTTAAAGAACTTTACTCCTGAGACCCACAAACTTATACTAGACTTACTTAACAACTGCATCCAATCAAATAACATACCAGACACCTGGAAAACTGGCATAATAATACCCATTCCAAAAAATGGGCTAGACAACACACAAACACAAAACTTCCGACCTATTACACAACTCCCTGTACTAAGTAAAATACTCGAACTCATTATAAAACACAGACTGGAAGAACAAATTAGACACCACATTCCACCGTATCAATTTGGTTTTAAACCAAAACACTCCACTATACACCCACTTTATATCCTAACTAACAACATACAAACTACACACCTTGATGGACATAAGGCAGTCTGTTTGTTCATGGACATAAACAAAGCTTTCAACAGTGTTTGGCACAAAGGACTACTATACAAACTACATAGAATTAATACGCCAAAAATACTTACTTTATACAATTAAAAATCTACTGGAAAATAGGACATTGCAAGTTCGCATAGACAACACGCTTTCCTTTCCTTTCTCTCCCGAACAAGGACTACCACAAGGATCACTCCTCTCACCAATCCTTTAGAATATATACTGTCACGACATATACAACCACAACAAACAGGACAAAAATCAAATTGACAAAACAGCTTATATATTACAATACGCAGACGACACTGCCCTTATTGTGCACGACAAAACTACCTCGAGAGCGGTATCAAAATTACAATCACTAACAGACGACACAATGACATGGTTCTACAAATGGAGAGACTAACGCCAAACGCCACTAAAAACCAACTTTTATTACTTAACCCTCAAATCAAATACAACTCCCCAACTATAATTGCAGACGGCCACAGAACTGAACCCAAACATGAAATTAAATACTTGGGAGTAACACTAGACCAAAAGCTTAAATTCACAAAACACTTAAAAACTGCAAGGACGGAAATTATTAAAAGGACGAATCACTTCAGAGTACTAACATATAAAGACAAAGGAATCAGTACAAAAACGGTAACCAAAATATATAAATCCATTTGTAGACCAATTCTTGACTATGCACATATACTCAGAGCAAACGCAACAGATAAAATTAAAAATATACGCAGACTACTGAGCAAATCGCTTTAAGACTAATAACCAAAATAAGACCTGAGACCTGAAAACCAGATACACAACCCACCTAACTAACTTCTCTAAGAACGTACAAAAATTACCAAAATAACTGAAAGACTTATACATTTACAAACCAAATGGAGAAACATTCCACACAACTGGACTATAATAAATCCACTTTGCTTATCAAGCAAGACCAGACAATCCCGTTGCCCTTTCCCTACTTCCACCCTGTTAGAACAGCTTAATTTAGAATAAAACTTTTTTTTCTCTCCCTATTACCTGTACATATTAACTAGAATAAGTAAAATTGTAAATAATATATATTGTAACACATAGGCAGAAAGACCAATAGGTCGATAGCCTTTTTTTCTTATGAAAAATAATAGTATATTATACAGCAAGCATTTAATGAGAGTCGTTATTCTCGAGGGTAACGTTTGAGCCCACGAGCGAAGCGAGTGGCACAAGTAGCCCGAGAGAATAACGCTCATTAAATGCGAGTAGAATACTATACTTTATCCACGACCGAGACTCCGGGTTTTCCTAGAATATCGTAAGTTATAGGTGCCAAAGATAATTCACAATTAATTTTAAAATCACTACTGGTTTCGCTAATCGACGGCGCGACGTTTAATGTGACAGATAGATGACGGTCTAGTCGCCCGTGCATGTTCATTTCAAAGCTACGAGGGTGAATGGTAAATTACTTCATTTTATCGCCTATTTTAAGTATTTTTTAGTGAAAAGTAATATTCTTGGTGAAAAAGAGACACAGTAATCTACATTTGTCTCAATACATCCTAATAGAAGGATAAGTATTCGAATGAACTAGTGGTAACTACCGATTTCACGTATAGGGCGGTTTACTTTTTGAGTTGCCAGTTACCTACGACAGGTTTCGTTTCCATGACAACTCATTATTCACTTGTGAATAATGTTCATTATTCACTAGTGAATAATGATTAGTATTAATCTTGAGAATGTACCAGAATAATGTGATTATTATAGTATGGTCGTGGATAATAGTTATTTATGTATTAAGAGCGAAAAGTACAACTTTTTTGCTCGGAGAGTGAAGTTTTTTGTGTGTCTAATGAAAGCGTAAAATGCGTCATTATTTGACGTTTGTAGAAAAAGATAATTTATATATTTATATATATAATGCTGGTCTATTTCCACTAAACAGGTAGCCTTTAAGACACATTTCTCTGTATGTTTTAGTAAGTTAACCTAATATTTACATGCATATTTTGTAAACAATTAGAATGAGAGACTGTTTCCTAATTTGTACCAGTCACGGGTTACCCAATTTGTACTGGTCCAATTTAAGCAACTTCTTTTTTTTATTCAGAATGAGCCGAAAAGGTATGAAATATGGCAAGTGGTCAGAAAGCAGCTTTAATAAAATTCAGGACTGGAAAATTTGGTTTAAATGAGATATGTAAAACGTATGGTCTCCCAAAACCTACTTTTAAAAGACATCTAACGTCAGCAAATATCAAAGCCAAAAAAGGTGTAAAAGAATTGGGTCGTTGTAAAAAAAGAAAAACACCAAGTAGGAGTCATAGCCAGTGGAGCGAGGGGTGTGAACACAACTATGGTGGTTTGCACCAATGCTGTTGGAAACTATGTAGCACCAATGATTATCTTCAAAAGAAAACGAATGATGGTTGAGCCCCGTCGAACCCACCGACTTCAGCCCCTTGATGTGGCGGCGTTTAAGCCATTAGAAACTTACTATAACCAAGGCGTTGAAAAATGGATGAGAGAATATCCAGGATTGGCTGTGACTCAGTTTCAGGTGGCTCAAATTCTTGGCGAAGCGTACGGAAGGGCAGCAACTAAGATTTATTGCAGAAATTGAAAAAAATCCAGAGCTATATGATTAGTCACTGGATAATTATAGTAATAGACGGATTATTGAAGTGCTATGGAGCAGAATTGGCGCAAAATTCAACGAGAAAGGTAAAAAACATTGCATTGGAAATTTATACTATAAAGTTATTTTGCCATGGTACTAAACCATAAGGTGGTATAAAATAATTGCATAAATATTCTCGACATTCGATGGCATCATTACTTGGTCTTCCCTGATTTACGTTATTATTACCATGGGTGTAATATTTGTTGGTAAGGTTTTTTCAGTTGCAGTGGCGTAGCTACACCCCCGCGACGTGGTGGGGCCCGATGATATGAGGGGCCCGCCGGCGCCGGCCCGTCCTTTGGGGTCCCTGGCCGAACAGTTGGTTCATAAAAAAAATCAAAAAACTTTTTTTTTTACATATCTATAAAGGGTTTTAATATTAGAGATTTTACTTTGAAACTATTTTGTACCACCTAATCGCTACAGTAGCTGGGTTCGGCTATTCAGCACCGAGCGCACGGAGAGAACGACCGAAACGCCATGAAACAATACAATACCGGAACAGGCGGAGGGCAAACGGAGTGTCACGGAGGGCACAGACACGGAGTGAGCAAGCCGAACGTGGCTAGTGTAAAATTGTAAAATGCGGCAATCTGTGTGATTCCGTGGGAATCCCCGACTAAGCCTTCTTTCTTAGGTTAGGGATCCCCATTACTTGTTTTCAGTTCAATTATGTTTCGCATCCCTGTTCTACAAAATAATAAAAATCAGGTAGTATACCCTTTGCGCGCGCAGCGAACCACATAGCTTAGAGTTATAAAGCTGAAAAAACCTCACCCCTCACACGCCCGGCCCGTGGCACATTAATTATATCCATTTGCGTCGTACGGTACGAACGTAGTTCGGGTTGACGTGCAATATGCCGTGACCAACAAATCGAAAACGAAAATCAAGCAATAGTGATTATAGAAATTTAATGACCAAAATCCAGAAGCTAACGGAGCTTGTTGAGAAGAAATTCTTGGGTAAGCAACTAATCTCGGAACTATTATGAAAGTATGCACCCTTGGGGCAGTTAATTTTTATAACGTATGCGGGAGATTTTACCAGAGCACGGTTATGCTGTTCATGTGTTCCATTGTTATGCACTCCATGTGCGGCATCGGTTGCCGTTACGAAGGGCCTAGAAAATGTTATGCCCTCCAGGTGCAGCATTTCCTTCAAAATAATTAAATAAAACCAGCAGGGTTGAAAATGTTATGCACTTTATGTGCAGCATAGACACAGCCAGGGTAGAGAATGTTATGCACTTTATGTGCAGCATTTCTTGATACACAATCAAACAGAATGCCGAGCCAATATAGACAACGGGACTAAAACTCCTAAGCGACTGTTGTTTATTGTTTTCTTTTCGTTGGGCCGGAATTTTTATGATCCTGGTGAATAATACCGAAGTTTATATTTCGGTTGTTGCCCTTCCCCCGGCCGTACTTTTGTTGCACTCCAATGGTATCCTGTATACCGTGTGGGGCCCCGATTGTTGCACCATAGATCATTTAGCGCTATACAATTGAAGGGATATTCAGTTGGGCAGTCATATGTTACTATACATATAATTCAGTGTATCAAAACGTTACACTTTCCAGGTGATCCTGATAGCGACAGTACAGATACAACCGAACCAACTTCCATGGATAGCACGAGCTCTAGTAGATGCTCTACTCCAACAGGTCCACCTCCAGTAGGTGACCTTGCTGTTGCCAATCCTGTATCCACACCAGCTCAGGCGCAAGTGCATTGTATTTTGGGTGACTTTAAACAACCATCGACCACAGGCCACTCCTTACATAGTGAAATCCAACAACGTTGGGAAATGTTCCTCAAAGAGGGTGTCAATAAGGAGGAACTTACAGCTTTTCGTACCGCATACCCACAACCAACGAATTTATCCACTTTATGTGGATCAGACTTAAACCCCGAAATCAAATCAGCGTCACCCCAGTCGACGATCAAATCTGACGCATATATCCAAAAAATTCAAGATGAAGTTGGTCTCGCTTTATGTGCACTGTCTATCCCACTGAACGAGAGA